>OY757019.1:43284251-44484251 GCA_963580285.1 Lucinisca nassula
CAAATGTTAAAAACTGAATAAATACAGACGTGCCGTTATATTTGTGCATGTATTGTTTGCATTTCTACGACTAAATATATGTACCAGCACGAAAACACACCTATAAAAATATTGACCCTCTGAACCCCACTTTTATATAGTAAACAGAAGTGCAGGCAATGATCAGGAATCGATACAATTTACCCACAGCTCCCATCAGACACCAAAGGAAAAGAAACACAAACATGAAACAACAGACCCCAATGGAAACATCAACAGCGGAAAGCCAAAAGGACAGTTACTTTCCCTGAGGTTTACAGGGGTATTCCTTATTTTTCATATATCTGCTCTAAAATATAGATTATGGGTATTCGTTAGAACCGCCTCGATGAGGCGGTTCTAACAAGTACCCACAATCTATATTTTGAGAAAAAATAAGAAAAATACCACGATTTTTCATCTGAAAATTTTCATTTTTACGGCGGTAAGGTTTACAATGTATTTGTATAGGCGTGTTTTCGTAATGCTTTGCAACTAGCCCGTTCCAGCAAGCTTCAGTGGAGGGAGTGTAAAAAGAATGAGACCTGGTTTCCATTTTGGTCGTTAAATTTTTAGACATTCTTGCTGTGAGATGCGCATATTGACAACATCAAAAAGACATTAATTCTGCTGAAAGAACGTTTAAATCCATTTAGGACAGGAAAATCGAAGATCTGTAATAGAAGACCGTTATTTTCGTCTGCTCTGTGCTGATATTGGATGTCGACTGAAATATATCATTGGAAAATGATTATAGAGCACAAACCCAAGACAAAACCATACATTAAGGATGGACTAATGGTCATCTGTAAATGACATTTACTCTGACATTTACTCTGCTATTACTTTATGTTATTTCATAATATCTGAATCAAAGTGAAGGTTAGCCATTGAAGCTGTTATCTATTAGCAGACTTTTTTAATTGTTTTCGTTTTTGGTCATATCTGAAAAAAAGAACAAAGTTTAGCAATGTTTACTTTTGTTTTCAAGCAGCTCGAAAAGGACCCTTTTTAAGGCTTAGAGGCCAGGCCTTTAAACATGTATCAGGGATTTCTTTTAAAAGTTCTGGGATGAAAGAAATATCTTTTTTTTGTACCAAAACTTACTGGAGACTGAACAAAAGCTTCATTTTAACAGAAACGAGACACGATAAAAATGCTACCAGTCTATGAATTTTTTATTAAGCCAAGTCGTCAAGAAAAGGCATAATTTTGTCCATTAAATAAACCATCCGAATCGCATCAACCATATATAGTGATGAAAGTCAAAATTCCTTTTTTTTCCAGGATGGCTGTAAACTGCATGGTTCCATCAACTAATGCTGTTTTTTTTTTCTCCTAAATGACAGGAATTTCCTTCCGGATCTCTACTCACAATGTAGCTATGGTTCAAGCCTGGCTCTGGTCACATGTGAGACGTAAACTTCTGCAACTGTGATGGTCAGGTAGTTTTTCTCCCGGTACCACCTCCGATTTGAGTAATCTTGAAAGGGTCATAAAACCACAACCAAAAAAAAAAAAATAATAATCATACGGACTGGCTAGCATGATGGTTTGTTTCTTTAAATGAGACACACAAAAAAATATACATTTTGAATCGGTCTTGAATATATTGAAGGGTCACTAATCAGGGGCCTAATTGCCCAAAACTAGCTAGTCTGGCCCCCAAAAATTGTACAATCCACAGTATTCATAGTTTTCGTGTAGTTCGTGCTTCGAAAATATAAACCTTTATAGAACATATTAACTGGGACTCTTTGGCCAGCGTACAAGATATCCGTGCCTTTCGTTATATAGTGTAGTTTTTATTTTCAGATCCTTTGGAATCATTGATTTCATTTTGGAACGTCAAAATATCTGAGTGTCACTGCCAAGGGAACAATAAGCCGAAAGTAGGTAATCTGGCCAGGAAAACTTGTACGTTCTATAGTTTTCATGTTTTTTTTTTTTTTTTTTTTTTGGTGGTTTACTTGCTTCCAAAAGATAAACTTTTGGGGAGAAGAACAAAATTAGCTTTCAAGCTTCCGTTCTAATCCAAATTGTTCCATGTAATATTGTATTTTGTACATGTATAATATGGAAATAAAATATGCTTAAACTGAACTAAAGATAAACCTTTTACAAAACATAGTTAAAATAGAAAATATAACTGCAAGGTATATTGTATGTGGTGTAATTTTGTATAAGGAACTCTGATAACTTTTTTTAAACCGTAGCCGCTTTATTCGACCTATATTATGGCACTAGGATTGGTCAGCTCAAACTTCCTCTTCCAGATGCACAGTCTGTCCCCTGTAACAGGCAACCGCCATGTTTGAATCAGCTGAAACTGTGAGAAAATGCATTACAAAAACACGCCTATACAAATACAATGTAATCTTTATCGCCAAAAAAAAAAAAAAAAAAAAAATGAAAATTCTAAGATAAAAAATTGTGATATTTTTCTTATTTCTGCTAAAAATATAGATTTTTGATACCGTTAGAACCGAATCATTTAGGCGGTTCTAACGCGTACCCACAATCTATATTTTTGAGCAGAAATTAAGAAAATAATGTTTACCCCTGCAAACCCCAATTTTACTATATAAAAGTGGGATTCAAGAGGGTCATAATTATATAGGCGTGTTTTCGTAATGCATTAGAATTATGTAAATTGCGGCTATATGGTAAACCACAGGCTGGAGATCTAGTCTCGCTATTTGTTGTATAAAGAATTTTAAAGTGGTATCTTTTACATGTTCTTTAAACGTATCATAAAATGGTTGCCACTCGATTCTCCATTCCCTAATTCCACTTGGAACACTTACAAAGAATAATTGCGTGATGAAATATCCTGGTGTGAATCGCCCCGGTTGTGAGACGGGTTCTAGGCGAAAAGTCTCTTGTAGGAAACGTCCCGTTGGCGCGGTAGTCACTGATTTTACCCTCGATGCGGCTAAATATTCATTCGCAACACCATCTTGATGTTTTCATTGATAACTCCCTTAAAATTTATAGTTGAAACGTAAACAGGAGAACATGTGCATTCATGAAATAAATTAATGGAACATACAAGGTAGAATATTTAGTATCATTAGCAGTTTCATTTCATTGAATACGGAGCAGTATTTTCTCTAATATGTCTCCATGCGGCGATTAGGCAGTCTGCAGTAAGCAAACTTTCACTCTATACTATTTGCTATGAGGCGATCGTTGATAGCAATGGAAATTTTATTAAGTACGGGAGAGTATCCACATTTAGGGTTACTCTTTCAAAACATTTATGCAATCTGGTCAATAAAGGTCTTCTCTTAAAGAAAATAATTTGTTCCTTTACGTGGGTTTCCCTTTTGGGATCGATTGTTTATTAATCGACCCAAAGTAACTATATACAGAAGCTAGCCGCCCGCTGTTGTCGACGTGACTATCGCTTACCATGTATAATTCCAGGTACAAGATTTATAGGCTATTCTAGTCTCCTCTCAGTGACGCCAGAACGCTGTGTTATAAGAAAAATGTTGCTGGGCTCCGGTATTGGGGCACTGACAAACAGTGTAGACCAACATCAGTAGCAACAGTGTGCGGCGTCTGATCCGGGCTTACATTGTTTGCTTAAAATACCGGTAATTAAGGCTTAAACGAAACAGTATAAATCTCAGTTCAGGACCTTTTTAGCCTTCACTCACAGAAAATTGATTCCATCACGCAAACACGACTATATAATTTTGACCCTCTTGGACACCACTTTTATATTGTAAAACTGGGGTTTACATGGGTAAACCTTATTTTTTCTTATTTTTGTTTATAAATATAGAGTGTTGGTCCTCGTTGGAACCGCCTCATTGAAGCGGTTCTAACGGGTGCCAACAATCTATATTTTGAGCAGAAATAAGACAAATATCACAATTTTCTTTGATGCCAGTGTTTTTATTTTATAAGGGTAAAAATTAAACAGCATACAGAAAGTCCAAAAAGTCGCTTCCTTGTAAAATAACGGAAAATACCCTAGGTTTAAACATAACCTTCCATCTGGTAGGCGTCGTTAGACTGTTGTGGTGTTGTGGTTAAGCTAATCGCCTTTTAATCCAGGGTCGTAGATTCCTATTTCAGGTTTTTCTAGACTTTCGGATGAGTCGTTAATCCGACCCCGTCCATCGGGGCTTGCAGAAATAAATGGGCTGCATCATGCTTCCACGCAGAACTAAATCCGACCGCACACGAGTACTGGGAAACAGCTTAGAGGATCTTAACCTGCCAAGGCAAAGCGGTTCGAGTCGGATCGTCCATGCTTATAAGCCCTATTGGTTGCATTGGGTGACAAGGCTTGAGATGTCATTTCATCTCAATGTCGGGTAAAAGTCCCCAAAATTGGAAGCAACGTCTCCAAAATGACCTGTATGGTGTTGACGGGGACGATAAACATCAAATCAAACAAATAAAACCCACACAAACAAACAAAAAACACGTTTCAAACATGATATCATGGAAACACGCCTATATAATTTTACCCCCCCCCCCCCCCCCATGAACTTACTTTTATATAGAAAAACTGGGGTTGACAAGGGTAAACATTAGTTTTCTTATTTCTGCTCTAAAATATTGCAACGGAACACCACCTGGTCAAGCGATACAGCTATTTATTATTGGTCAGGATGTGATGGTGTTGTTACAATAAATATATGTGGGCTCGACCTGGGTCGTACTCTATTCTACTGGGAAGAGAATCTACAGCCAGCCATTGGTCCAATTTCTTGAATTTATTTGTTTTTCCCTTAACAGTTTGAAATTGCAACAAGTTATGGAACTATATTTTGTCATACACTATATAGAACAAACTGCAGTTACATGAATATTTCATGCAGATGTTAAAAACAGGTGATATGCGTTTAGTATGCCAAAATCCTCTAAGTTTGGCAAACTCAACTCATACTACTCGCACAACACACTGTTGCTGTTACTAACTGTTGCCTTTAGAAATAGACTCTTGCAGTCGCAACTGTATCAGTAACTGCAGTTATAGTAAGAACATGTGCAAACAGCAATTCAATTTTCAAGTCAGAGAAAGCACGTCTGTATAATTACCTTAGTATAAATACGCCAAGCTTTCCTGAGAATTCTATTAGCGTGATTACAGTTATAGTTATACAGCTTTCAAATTAAAAGGGGCTTATGGGTACAGCTATATAACTCACCAATCTAACTTCTGAGTTTCTATTGTGTGTTCAGCTGTATAGCTCAAGCTCTTGATTCAAGATATACCATGCAGTTGCAGCTATACATCTCGATTCCTTATAAGTATTGTAATTGGGCACCAAACGTACATGCTAAAGCGTTATTTCTTGTAATGTAACACGCCCATGATAGGCGCGCCTACTATAACGTTAGAATAAATTGTGAGAAGTGTAAAAGAGTGTTTGTTATGGGGCCTCAAATCAGTCTGATGATATACGAATTTACAAAGTACAATCAAACTTGCAAGTGGAATCAGTCTATAGGCTTAACATCAAATTATGCACTATACGATAGGAGTTAAATAGGCGTCTAAAGGTACACCAAAAATGCGCCCACTTTTAGGATATTCTTTTAATATGTATCTTTTGGAAAGATCACGCCCATACATGTGGATCCCCGTCGACACAGGTTGAGAACAAAGAGTAGTCGCCCTTAGTTAGACCAACATGGGAGCACCCATAACAGGCCTACAATAGCATTCATAACATCACCACCAGACAAAACTCTATCATCAAGTGCAAATTACTTTGTTCTGTATCAACACATATAGACAATCCGACCATATACAGGCGTGATGCAATTACCAAGGGTGCACCTATGATGGGCGGGTGCGCCAAGGATGGGCGTATGTGCCTATGATAGGTGGGTTCGCCTATCGTAGGTGTGTGCGCCTATCATGGGTGTATGCGCCTATGGTGGGTGCATTCGCCTGTGATAGGAGCACCAGTAAACAAAGCTGTATTTAAGCTATTATGAAGGATAATACATAAAAAAATATAATATATTGCACCTTATTTAACCTGTGCCAACTTCGCCTAAGAGAGAGAGAGAGAGAGAGAGAGAGAGAGAGAGAGAGAGAAAAGAATCGAAGTGGTTTCCACCAAAACAAGTTACGGGTACTTGAGTGGGTGGGGAACAAGACGGGTTGTTTATGAGAGGATTATCACACCTCGCTTGGGCCTTGTCTCAAAGGTCTTCTGGGTGGCATAACGTACGCCTACAACATAAGACAGCACAACAGCAGGTTCTGGATCCCTCAGCTTATTTTGGCAGTCGCCACAACAGGTTGCTTCATCAAACAGCAACCCCGAACTGTAGGCGAAACTTCCCTTATATACCCTCCAGGCACGCGCTGGATGACGTCACGTTCCTAACCTTGCCACTAAGCATGCGGAACGTTCGGTAGTTATGGTATGTATAGTGCACAGAGTTCGAACAGTTTAGTAAACACACTCTCGATGGAAATTACTGTTTCAAATGTGAAAGTGTGAGTGCAAAAGGAGTATAGTTAATAAAATAAACATTAGAACTTCATGGTTATATGTGAAAATGGCGATTACATGGATGTTTCACTCGGAATATATTGACGAAGTTGACACATGGTTTGCTTCGGCTACAGTCAATTCGGCCTGAAGATCGGTAGGTACATCTTGATTAAACAGACATAAAGAAAGTTTGAACAATATAGATAACATCGGTTCATAGAATAACAGAGAATAGCCAGATGCCGTTACAACAGCCCCCTACCCAGAAAAGGCATGGACCACATGTGGAATATTATGTAAGTATACAGCTTGGAAAGTAGTTGCAGAAGGAGGCAACCGGCTATTATCGTTATTCATCAGTTAATGTTGATTAAACACAATAGTTTTCAGTAAAATTTTGAACACTTACATATGAAACAATGAATATACAAGTTCATTCCATTTAAACAAAGTTACCTTTATTCAATTCCATCATGTCATTCAACCAAGTATTTGAATGTTTTTTTTTTTTTTTTTTTTTTTTTACAGATAACCCTTCCCAGATCGCAACCATTTTGAGCAACTTGCTTGCGTCTGGTCAGGAAGTTGGAATCTGGCGACCCACCTGGATGACGATATACCTGTAAAAGTTAACCGCCAATTTCACTCAAAATCAAGACAGGTAAGTAGCAGTTCAAGGCATCAATTCCTGATTATTGAGGACTAAATTTTTTTTTTTTTTTTTTTACATATTATTATGTAGTGCTCAGTGCTGTCTGAAGAGAAGCCCTCTGTCTTCAACAGGTAAGGGGCCTCCTTAGGGAAAATCAACAATCCACAAGCTGTTGACTGGAGTGTACATTATTGATTTTCCCCTAAGTGCTTCAGTCAATGAATTAAACAATAGTTATTAACCATCCCTTTAAGGACCGTCTTTGATCTGCTATAGTCACCACATAACGGGGGCAATAAAACAATTATGAACACACGGTGTGTGTCCTACAGTTACAGGCACAAATGCCTTCAAGCTTAAATAAGGGCAAAAATTGCCTGCATATAAAGAAAACAATACTAAACTCCCGGTCAAAACAGGGGAATTGAACAAAGTTTTTAGATGAGGAAAACACAAGTGTCCACACGGACATAGCAATAACAACATCTTATATACACATTTATATAAACATATCCATCCCTCAAACCTACTGGACAGAAAGATATGCAATAGCAGCTGCATATTTAGAAGCAAAATTTTGATATGTCCTCCGACAAGGACAGCGATCTGAAACAGTCATTATATATAGCAAATAGCAAGCGCATAACTGCAACACTGATCCCATAAAAGTTATTGCAGCCATGTATTTGCTCTATGACTCCATCAAAGGAGAAAAAGAAAGACATTGATCCGTTTCTCTGAATATAAAACAACAATAACAAAACCTTTCAGTCCAGCATCATGCAAAGAGTGATGGAAAGCACATATCATATTTGTAAGAGACAAATACAAACAATGTTGCTAACATAATGCAGGATCTTGAATCTTTTAATATTTAAACCCTAATGGCCATTAATTTGACATTATGATTTGCATCATAGCATACCAGCAGTCATAGACATCAGACAATGATTGCCATCGCCTGCTGACCACGCATACTAGCCCACAACATTCATTTTGATTATCCATTTAGTATTGGGTCCGGACTTCTTGAACTAGTATCCGTGACCATTAAGGTTTCTGATCATGTAATTTACCAAGTACATATGATAATTTAAATTTTGAAAATTTACTTCATAAATTCTAAAAGTATGTGCACAACAAACTTTTAGCATGAAATCTAACTATTCAAGCATCACAACAAAACTTACATACGACCTTTCAACCCATTTTTCATACGGATTAACTAACATCCTCCAGGCAAACCCTTGAATTAACCAACATGGATATGTTGGCCCAAAGTCAGTTAGATGATTCGTCAGGCAAAACTTTAACCAAGAAAGTGACATTGAACTACAATATACATGAGCCACTCAAAGATTGTATGGACATACCAGACTGACCAATGTTTATCAGATCTCAAAGGTTACAGAACAGACGGTATTGCAATAAGGATATGACTGGCCGATAATTTTGACCGCCCATTCTGGGAAAGGCTTCAAAACTTCAGCTGTGTCACGAAGAGGTATATTAATGCTAATATTTTTCATATGTCACACAGATCTGATCGAGAATGACTTATACCCTCTCTGGACAAGAAGAATTATATTAAGTTTACAAGGTTTGCCTAAAGACTCACCTGTACTGACTTAACTCATGCATGTAAATATATATAAATCCATTGGATATTCATAATTTAACAATACCGCTCATAACAATATAAACTTCAGTTTTGTAGTGGTTAAGCCACTGGCCCTATAAACCAATGTTCGTGGCCTCGATTCCGAGCTTCTTAAGACCTACGCATGAGTCCTCAAACCGAGGTCTCGTCTCCATATGACGGCTGTTGGTCAGATGCAAAACACAAACACCGTTTAAGAATCATTTGTCAAAGTTTAACCTTTATCTTATTAAATTAGCTATAAGTAGCCAGATATAAATCAGTTAAAACCTAATTGCACATATAATAAATATGAGTCTGGCTTGCCCAAACAAACATCCAAATGTGTAGTTTTCTAAAACTAAGAATTTGAAAGGGATACTACTGGAATTTTTCTGTGATTTTTTTTTTTTTCCAGAGAGTTTCCTGTACAAGAACTTCATTACATTATAAACCTCTTGCACAGAAATATCCTGGAGAAAAGATAATTGTTCAAGATACCACCAGTTGTTTAAGCTATCTAACAATATCTTGCAAATGTCTGCAGAGGAAACATTCTTGGAAGATTATCATGAAATGCGAAGAATACCACAAGAGTCTTCAAACAAATCATGTTAACCCCAAAAAGTTTGGCGGAAAAGAATATACTGCAATTGACAAGTTTTTATAAATTGGTAACCAGAACTGTCATTAATTTTTTTTTCTCTGCAGGCAGATGACAAGCAACCTCTATAATAATAAATTGTCTAA
This sequence comes from Lucinisca nassula, assembly GCA_963580285.1. Classification (NCBI taxonomy): domain Eukaryota; kingdom Metazoa; phylum Mollusca; class Bivalvia; order Lucinida; family Lucinidae; genus Lucinisca; species Lucinisca nassula. The sequence continues at coordinate 43,293,787 of OY757019.1, forward strand.
CTAGGCTTAACGAACTTAACTAATCTAATTCCATTCCATGGTCTTCTTTCTGTTGGTATCGCGTAATTATAATGTCTTTGTATTATAAAGAAGGTTCATATTAATCTCCAGTGTTTCCTCCAGTTTAGTCAATTTGGTTTAATCTAAAGTTAATATATTTAAACGCGAGTTATATTTAAGTTATATTTTAATTATATTTTAATATTAATTCATTGAAAACTCTCTTAAACGGGATGTCTTTAAACTGTATAGTTATCCCCCTTCTTTGTCATCTTCAGCATCTTCCAACGGTTCGTATGTGAATACAAACCAGCAACATACAGTTCATACATAGGTACAAACTAGCATCATTCGTAGTTATGGACTATCAGCAATAGTCCGCCCCATACAACTCGGAAAAGTGTTTTAGACGTCTTCTGACCAGCTTTTGTAGACCCTTAATTCTAAAGTATTCGCATTCTTTCAGGAGTTCCAGGAGATACTTCTTTTCCCTGGGTAACATTGCCGGGTTGAAGTCACCATCGTACCTGAGGTAGTTCAAGATGAGTTTGAAATGGGAAGCGTCCCGGTCCAAAAAGATGCTGTTGCCCTGAGGAATCATAGGACGCCTTCGGGTGAATAATTTAGCCAACAGGGACTCGGGATCCTTTGTCAAAGTAAGTATGCTGGTTTCAAATCTGGCTCCTCCAATATTCAAAATAACTTTAGAACCCTGTAACTGTTCTATATAATTAAGGTCACTTTCACAGTCATCATGTACTTCAGTGTCCGAGCCATCTGTATGAAAGTGCTTTCCATTTGGCTGAACTTCATTATTTTCCATAAGTTTTCTTTTCAGGGCTTTTCTTTTTCTTTTCTGTTCTTTCTTTAATCTTTTCTCTTCCATTATCCCAACCATACTATCGATCTCCTCAGTTATCACAACTTCTTCTACAACATCAACAGTGCAGTTACTTACAACAGTATATGCATTACTCACAACCTCCTCTGGCGTCTTTTCCGTTATACTTGCAACAGCATTAACTGTTTCACTAAAACATTCATTTGCACTTAATTCATCATTAGAATAAACAGTCTCCATTTGATTGTCAATAAATTGATCAGGCTCAGTAATCTGAAAGGTGTTTGTGATATCCTGCATAATATTGTCTAAGATAGGGGAATCCCTATTTTCCTGTGTCAATGTTTCATTTTGCTTCGTGGTTTCGTCTTTCTTCTCAGTTTGCTTGTCTTTTAACTTCCTCTGTTCATATTCTTTAACTGAAATTTTCTTTCTTTGGCTTTGTTTCTCTGTTTTATTTTCTTTATTGTCTGGAACTATGTTTACATTCTGTGACCCTTTCTCTTTAGATTTCAGTTCTTGTGTACCTTTCATAATGTTTGTGACCATCTCTGAATGGATTTGTATTTCATTTTCATACGTCTCACGTCCAACAGCCTTTTCCTGTTCATCATTTTTATTCTGAACACTTTCGCCAGTCTTTTTCTGTTTTTCACTTTTATTTTGATCCATTTCAGCAGTCTCTTTCTGTTTTTCGCTTTTATTTTTGATCACTTTCAACAGTCTTTTTTCTGTTTTTCACTTTTATTCTGAGCCATTTCAACAGTCTTTTTCTGCTTTTCACTTTTATTTTGGTCACTTTCCACAGTCTTTTTCTGTTTTTCACTTTTATTTTGAGCCATTTCAACAGTCTTTTTCTGCTTTTCACTTTTATTTTGGACACTTTCCACAGTCTTTTTCTGTTTTTCACTTTTGTTTTGATCACTTTCAACGTTCTTTTTCTGTTTTTCACATTTATTTTGGTCATTTTCCACAGTCTTTTTCTGATTTTCACTTTTATTTTGAGCCATATCAACAGTCTTTTTCTGTTTTTCACTTTTGTTTTTGTCACTTTCCACAGTCTTTTTCTGTTTTTCACTTTTATTTTGGTCACTTTCCACAGTCTTTTTCTGTTTTTCACTTTTGTTTTGATCACTTTCAACGTTCTTTTTCTGTTTTTCACATTTATTTTGGTCATTTTCCACAGTCTTTTTCTGATTTTCACTTTTATTTTGAGCCATATCAACAGTCTTTTTCTGTTTTTCACTTTTGTTTTTGTCACTTTCCACAGTCTTTTTCTGTTTTTCACTTTTATTTTGGTCACTTTCCACAGTCTTTTTCTGTTTTTCACTTTTGTTTTGATCACTTTCTACATTCTTTTTCTGCTTCTCACTTTTATTTTGGTCACTTTCCACAGTCTTTTTCTGTTTCTCACTTTTATTTTGGTCACTTTCCACAGTCTTTTTCTGTTTCTCACTTTTATTCGGTCACTTTCCACAGTCTTTTTCTGTTTCTCACTTTTATTTTGGTCACTTTCCACAGTCTTTTTCTGTTTCTCACTTTTATTTTGGTCACTTTCCACAGTCTTTTTCTGTTTTTCACTTTGGTTTTGATCACTTTCAACATTCTTTTTCTGCCTTTCTTCTGTGCCTTTCTGTACATTCTTTTCTCTGTCTAAGTCTTTCTCTTTCTCCTTATCATTACTTTCATTTTCCATTTCATCATTATTCGCCCTTAACCTTTCTGGTGATTCTTGTTTGTCTTTCATTGTTTCATTTGTTACTTTTAACTGACTCCCATTGTCTTTTGTACTTTGTTCACCAATCTGAGTGTCATTTTGCTCCTTAGGCCCTTTCTCTATTTCTGATTCATTTTCATTTACAACTCTATGTTCTACATTCTCTTTGTCTTTTTCACTTTCTTGAGTAAGATTGCTTTCATTTTCTTCCTGATCAATTGTTATAGTATCTTCCTCTGTTTCATGTTGTATTTTATTAATAAGTTGTTGCTCTATCTCGTTATCTTCAACTTCCTTTGTGTCACTTTTGTTCGCATGTGTTTCTTTCTTAGCTCTTTTTGCTGTTGGACTACAGTCACCACTTTTGGTCTGTTTTTGTTTCCTACTGTGCTTGTCAATCTCTATTACACCCTTCCTGCTATCAAGATTCACATTCCTCCTTTCTGTTTTAGCATCCCCTCTTTCATCAGTCTTATGTTCTTTCTTTGATTCTTTTTGTTTGTCCCCCTTTTGTTGAACATTTGAGTTTGTTGGTGACTTGCCAGTCTGCTCATCATTATTTTCTTCAAGGTCACTTTCTGTTTCAGATTTATCACTTGAGTCACTGCTCTCTGACAAGGAGGGGGTGTACTGAAGGTCAGCCAAAAGTGAAGGAATGCTCAAAGTTTCCACTCGCTGCTTCTTCCTTGGTGGCTCCTCCAACAGAATTGGCTCAGGTTCACCTAGTGACATTGGGGATGCAGTTCTGTGTTTCTTTCTTGGTTCCTTCCTTGGTTTTGGAATTCTCGCAGGCTCATTATGCTTCAGAACAACTGATCTAACACCAGGAATAGGACTCTCTGGCTCATCCTCTATGGTAACATACTTCCAGTGGTTATCTTGCTTCTCTTCTATAAATTTGATCAGCATCAATCTAGCCTTTTCACCAAAAACTCCCGTTTCCCTATGGACGTACTCCATCTCTCTCTCAGAAACATTGCAAGCGTGCTTGGTATTTCTTCTGTGGAAAAGCAGCCCGCATAGAGCACACTGAAACCCGACGCCAGAGTGCTGATCCTGTAAGTGGCGTCTGACTTCATACCTATTCTTGAAGTATTTCGGTATATGCCTACACAACAAACATTTGTAGTTGTAGCCCTGAAAATACACAAATGGATCCCATTTTAAGCACAACAGTTCCCCTTTTAGAACAGTTATACAAATGATGTGCTATGTCTCTTGTTAACAGTTTTTGATAGCTCAGTAGCTTCAGAATTTGTCTATTCTGTCTACCCAACCATCAAAAGACTCATCAAGATCGCAACGTAGTTAGGCGTGTCAGACAAACTTAAAAGCAGTTTTTTTTTTCCGTTGTTGTCTCTTTTACAACCTCTTCAGTCGCATTTCAGACTAAACCTTTTGTGTGTGTGTTTTTCAGATCTCACAGCAAGCAAGTCCTCAACAACAGATCTACAGTTGCCAGTAGTCATGTCAACAGTTAGAGATACCAACCATAGAACAACATATCTGATATACTTCGGACGAGAACAATTTATGAACAAAGTGCAGATCATCATCAATTAACCACAGCTTTGAATTGATCCTATCCAGTACTCAGTAGCAATATGAACTTTGCAAATACATGTATGACTATGAACTTATGCGTTGAAATATACACTCATGTATATGCAGACATTTGGTTACAGATTGTCACCTGTACATCATCAAATTCAGCTAAAAAAAAATTCAACATTCAGTGATGTCATTTATTATATATTCATTCACTTATTTGTACAGCTTGCCCTGAGAGATACTAAAGAACAGAAAAGAAGTTTGAGAAAAGCTAGTCGGCACAGGTTATGATTGCGATTGCTATTCTAAGAAGGAAAATAATAATTAAAAAAAAAATCATGAAATATTTAATATCTGACCGTCAGCGAGCTGCTGTTTTCTGTAAGATTCTTTAGATTCTGAAAGCCCACTACCCATCGGAGCTTGAGGAAATAGATGGGCTGCATAATGCTTCCACGCAGAGCTGCTCATGAGTACTGGTAAACCGCTTAGAGGATCTCAGCTTGCTACGGCAATGCGGTGCGAGTCAGCCCGTCCATGCTTATAAACACTTTTAGTTTCACTGGGCGGCAGGGCTTGAGATGTCATGTCATCTCAATGTCACATTAAAGTCCCACAAAATTGGAAGCAACGTCTCCAAAATGACCCTCACAGCGTTGACGGGGACATTAAACTTCAAATCAAACAAACAAAATCTTTAGATTCTGGGTCTATGAAAACACATTGTGTTCAGCCAATTAAATCAGTATATGTGTCAGTGTTTATACTTTATTTTCATCAAACCAGTCAGGCTTGTCCTCCCCTAAGAAAGGTTTCAGTTTGTCATGATGGACAACCCATGGTTTAGACTTTGGACCAGACTGAATCCGGAAAAGGACCTCATTCAGGCATTCAACAACAATCATCGGTCCTGTCCATGGTCTTTGAAGTTTAGGGTTAAAACCTATTTTACGTTTTGGATTGTAGTACCAGACTGCATCGCCTACTGCATACTGTATTTTGTGTGCCTTAATATCATACCTCCTTTTCATGCTCTCACTCGAAATGTTCAAGTGTTTCCGAGCAAAGTCATGAATGTGGAGGAGTTTTTGTTCAAGCTGATATGCATGCTCCGTTACACATAGCCGGTCGTCACTAATTGGTCTACCTAGAGTCATGTCTACCGGTAATGTTAATTCTCTTCCAAACATCATCATTGCAGGGGACACCCCTGTGGTTTCATGAATAGATGACCTGTATGCTAGCATCAATAGTGGTATGTTTTCATCCCAGTCCTTTTGGGTGTCAGAGATATAAGATGAGATCATGTTTTGTATAGAGCGATTAGCTCTCTCAACCATGCCATCGGACTGGGGTCGTCGAACAGTAGTCCTAGTCTTATCTATACCCAGAAGTTTGCATACCTCCTGGAAGAGTTTAGACTCAAAGTTTGACCCTAAGTCTGTATGTAATTGCAGTGGCACACCAAATATAGATACGAATCTGTTTACTAATTTCGAAGCAACATATTTTGCTTCTTGTGTTTTTAAAGGTATAGCATCTACCCATTTTGTGAAATAGCAGGAAACAACCATCAGATATCTGTGTCCTTTCTTTGAGACTGGATAAGGACCACAGATATCCAGTCAAATGCGTTCCATTGGATATCCAACATTATATTGCCTCATATGTGCTTTTGCATGCCTGTGGGGCATTTTTCTAGACCCACAGGTTGAGCACGTCCTACACCAGTATGATACATCTTTGTGCATATTGCACCAGTAAAACCTTTTTCTTATCTTGTCATATGTTTTACGTCTGCCTAAGTGTCCACCAGTGATATTTTCATGCAACTGGCGGAAAACTTCTTTACGGAGAACAGCTGGCATGATAAATAAGTATTCCGCATCATTTCCAACATCTCTGAAACGTTTCTTATATAAAATGTTATCTCTCACTTCTATAGTATCCCAATCATGCCAGTAAGCTTTAAGTTCTCGGCAGAAAGGTGCCACCGTAGACCAGAGAGGTTTGTCACCACCTCTTTTCCATTGTAATAAGCGCTTCAGAACATCATCATATTCCTGTTTCAATTGAATATTTTCCTGTGTAATATCATAACACTCCATTGTGTCACCACAGGAGTCGGTGGATTGGCCAGATCCACCAATTTGCTAACTAACATTTAAACATAATTGACATGTGCTGTGTTTAACTCCTTTATCAAATTGAAGATTGTCAGAGTTTGAGCTGCTTGTACTCATCATATGCTCGCAAAGACACAGCGCTATATCATTTCGAGCCGCTGCTGTTGTTGCCACGCCAGCATGAGCAACATTCAACTCATCGGGATTATCCCCAGCCTCAAACAAGCTCCCAAACAGTGTCCCATCTTCAAAATGATCTAACCAATCTTCCATATAACATGCTGTCCTATTACAGCAACAACAATAGTTTACACGACGACTTTTGATAATTTCGTGAGCTTCTGCATCCACCCCATCACATACAGAATTAATCGATGCATGCGTAAAGTGAGGAACCCCGATCTGGGACATTCCATGTGACATCTCCGAAGAGAGCACCTCCGCTGCTCCAGGTCCTAAACAAATGGAAGTGTGCGCACCACTACTACGGGAATCGTCGTCAGTAATATAGGGCCCATTTAACTCAGGATCATTGTCCTGATCAACAAGGGAAACACTTTGTATGTGTTTCGGGATGGTACCATCACTAGGTAGAGTGGCGACATGGTCGCCCCCATCATTAGGGCAAGCAACATCATGAAGAACACTCTCCATGCAGGGCAGGGTGACCACTTTGTCATCCTTAATATTGCCTTCATCCAAGGCGACTCTCTTCACAGCACTAATTTCCCCTGCATTTTTATTTAAGTCAGCTATCATCTCTGGAGAATATCTCCGTTCATAACGATCACAGTGTCTACATTTATCGTTATGACATGGTCTACGTGACATCGAGTCAGCATTGTTGTGCACTCTACCTGCACGGTGCACAACGTTAAAGGTGTAAGCTGATAAGGTCTCAATCCAGCGTGCGATTTGACCTTCACAATTTTTAAATCTCATGAGCCATTGAAGTGACCCGTGATCAGTTCTAACGGTAAATCGCTGACCGATCAAATAGTGATGGAAATGTTTCACTGCTATAACAACAGCTAACAGCTCTTTTCTTGTAGTACAGTATTGCCTTTCCGATCTTGAAAGACACTTACTAAAGTAGCTTATGACCTTTTCGTCCCCATCTTGTAACTGAGATAAGACTGCACCAACACCCACATTCGAGGCGTCACAGTCCAGCAGGAAACTTTGTCCCTGAAGCAGAGGGTAACTGAGAATGGGGGCAGTTGTAAGTAAGTTCCTGATAGTGTCAAAGGCATTCTGACATTGTTAACTCCAGGCAAACTTGGTGTCCTTCTCTGTTAGCTTGTGCAAAGGTTTACATATAGTTGCAAAATTGGGTATGAATTTTCTGTAATACGAAGCAAGTCCGACAAATTGTCTGACTTCGGTTGAAGACTTAGGCTGTGGCCAGTCATTCACAGCTTGAATCTTTACTGGGTCAGTAGCTATACCGTGCTTGGAAACTTCATGTCCAAGGAAAGCTACTTTGGTACACAACAGATTGCACTTTTTAGGGTTCAGTTTGAGGTTGGCATTCTTGAGTCTTTCAAAAACTATCTTCAGATTTTCCAAATGCTCTTCAAACGTTTTTGAGTAGACAATAATGTCGTCCAAATAAATGAGTAATATCAGAAATGTCAGACCAGCAAAGACTCTCTCCATAAGGCGTTCAAATACACTCGGGGAGTTTATCAAACCGAACGGCAAGACACGCCATTGCCACAAGCCACTGCCTGGTATAGAGAAAGCCGTCTTAGGTCTATCCTCTTCTGCTATGCTTACTTGATGAAACCCACTTTTCAGATCTAAAGTAGAGAACCAACGGGAACCCCCAAGAGCATCTAAAGTATCATCAATTCTGGGCAAAGGATGGCTGTCTGGTATAGTGAGCTGATTGAGCCTTCTGTAATCTATACAGAATCTCGTTGTTCCGTCACGCTTTGGCACCAAAACAGCAGGTGCACTCCATGCAGAGTAGGAAGGCTCAATCACTCCTTTATCAGCCATGGCTTTTATTTCATTTTCAGCAAAGTCTCTCTTGGCAAGGGGTATTCTGTAGGGCCTCAGTTTTACAGGCTTACAGTCGGGCAGAGTGTTAATTGTATGCTCTACTAAGTTAGTACATCCCAAATCATGTGAGGACTTGGAGAACTGATCTTTATACTCATACAATAGCAACCTCAAACTGTCTTTTTGAGTTTCATTTAAATTTGTAGAACTTTGATTAAGAAGCTCCTCAACATGTAGGACGGATTCTTCAGAAGTATGGTCAGTAGTTATGGTATAGACATTCTTTTGCTTTCCTATTTCTACTGGTTCATACATTGCCGCAACAGTATTTTTATACAGCATCAAAGGCTCATTTTTGGGATTCATTAGCCGCAGGGGAACAGTGCCAAATTCAGGACATACTAAAGCTTTTGCAACCAAAAGTCCGCTGCGTTCAACAAATTTTTCTGCTGGCTCCAGCACCCCAATACTGTTACCATCAACCCTATCCAGAGGTCGGCCCTTCACGATTATTTCACATTCAGGTGGTACCTCTACTGTCTCAAGGATAACGATTCTGCTACAGGTGGGCAAGGCGTCCACACTGCTTCGGAAACAAGCAATCTTTTCGCCATTCAAAAGAAGGTGATTTTTGCTAAGAAACATATCGAACCGATGTTTAGTGAGGAAATCCATGCCAAGGATGCCATCATTCTTTACATCAGCGAACAACACATCATGCATTAAATTTTGGCTACCTAATGTGATGTCTACTTCAGCCTTACCGTAAAATGGTGAACTCTCACCAGTAGCAGTCACAAGGTGTAATTTTACAGGTGTCAGGCAGGGGCGTATTTCTTGGGGCCATCTTTCTAGCAAATTTTTACTGAGTATAGTGCAACATGAGCCAGTATCCACAAGGAAAGCAATAGGTCTGTCATGAATAAAACCAGCAACAAAATAACCGTCCTCCATACACTGTATTGTTGTAGCAGCGGGCCTATTTAATGATGTCGAGTTGTGGCCCTCCAGCCCGACCGATTCCAGTTTTCCTGGTTGTTAAGAGCTGAAGTAGGATCATTTTTACTATTGTATCTAAAATCGTGTCTTGGGTTGTTCTGTCTACCCCAGGTAGCATTGTCATTTGCATTAAAATTTCGTGCAGACTGGGTTTGCTGGGTGTTATGATCATTATTATTACCTCTGTGTTGACCATTACCTGGTCGGTACAAAGGAGGATGATTTTGAGGTTGTCTGCTATCTCTACCATTTTTGACAGGGAAAGAATTTTGGGGCCTAGAAGTTTTAGCAAACTTTTTTTGATGCTCATTGGGGCGACTTTGTCGTGTAAGGTCTTTTACATGGTCTGAAAGTGAATCAATGGATTTTTGAAGAGTCTTGAACTGAATACCGTTATCCCACCGAGTTTCATTCTTATTTTGTTCCAGGTTAGTGTCAATCTGACCAACTAAGCGTGAGCGCTGCCTATCTGCAATTTTATGAGACTCTAGACGTAAAGCAGTCCTTTCAGCATCAGCAAGGGTTTTAGGGCCTAGCTCCCTCACTCGTAAACGTATATCCGAGTCTGATAATGCATCAATAAAATTGTCTATTGACAAAGTTTCAACGACATCTTTGTTTACCCCAGGATATGCCTGTATTACCAATTTCTTTATAGCTTGTGCCAGCTCGGGAATGGATTCACTCTTGTTTCGCGCTCGAGACTTCAGCTGTGTCCTATAAATTTCAGACCTGTTCACTGAGCCAAACCTGTGAGCAAGCTTCTCAACAAGGGTGTCATAATCACGTCTTCCATCGTAATCCAGCTCACTTAAGAGAGAGCGGGCATCACCTGTCAAACAACTCGCTAGGTACAGAGATTTTTCTCTGTACTGCCAATTGTTTATCTCGCTGGTTATCTCGAACTGAGATAGAAACTCGTCAAAATCTGTAGCTCCATTATAATTTTGTGGTTTCATTTTACATTGGGTACGATCCGAGCTTTGCTGGGAATTACAAATTAAAGGGGGTTCACCACTTTCTAAGCTGTTTTGAGAAGGTTGTGAGATGGAAGAATTAACATTGGTATTGCGACAAGTCGGTGTGACATCAGCAAGGAGGGTGCTAAATTTTCTGTCTACTTCACCAAGTTTCTGATTCATGTGTTCAGTCAGACCGGAAATTGTGTCCTGCATCATTTTACCCATTTTGGAAATTTCTGATTCCAGTTTAGTTTCAAGCAACGACATCTGCAATGAATTAGCCGAGCTTGCGATTGAATTGATCTCATCATATGTCTCGTTGTGTGTATTTTGCTGTGAGGTAGAGGGAGTGTTTATGTGGGCCTCAGCACTTGAGTGATGTAGATTGTTTTCACTCGCCATTTTTTTTTTTTTTTTTTTTTTTTTTTAAGACTTATTATTATTAATCACCTCCCAGGTAGAATTGACCATACACCAGGATTTCAACAAAAATTTTATTTTAGTTTGCCATCTACGAAAGAACAAGGCTCAAACTATCGTACTAGGGTACCAACCAGTCAACCATCAGCCAGCCTGTCCCTGTAGATAACAAAATGTGGTTTATCAAAACATATGGCGTTGTTTATTTCAACCCCTATGGCCTAGCAAACTTTAATTTTTGAATCCCACTTCTGACACCAAACTGCAACGGAACACCACCTGGTCAAGCGATACAGCTATTTATTATTGGTCAGGATGTGATGGTGTTGTTACAATAAATATATGTGGGCTCGACCTGGGTCGTACTCTATTCTACTGGGAACAGAATCTACAGCCAGCCATTGGTCCAATTTCTTGAATTTATTTGTTTTTCCCTTAACAGTTTGAAATTGCAACAAGTTATGGAACTATATTTTGTCATACACTATATAGAACAAACTGCAGTTACATGAATATTTCATGCAGATGTTAAAAACAGGTGATATGCGTTTAGTATGCCAAAATCCTCTAAGTTTGGCAAACTCAACTCATACTACTCGCACAACACACTGTTGCTGTTACTAACTGTTGCCTTTAGAAATAGACTCTTGCAGTCGCAACTGTATCAGTAACTGCAGTTATAGTAAGAACATGTGCAAACAGCAATTCAATTTTCAGAGTCAGAGAAAGCACGTCTGTATAATTACCTTAGTATAAATACGCCAAGCTTTCCTGAGAATTCTATTAGCGTGATTACAGTTATAGTTATACAGCTTTCAAATTAAAAGGGGCTTATGGGTACAGCTATATAACTCACCAATCTAACTTCTGAGTTTCTATTGTGTGTTCAGCTGTATAGCTCAAGCTCTTGATTCAAGATATACCATGCAGTTGCAGCTATACATCTCGATTCCTTATAAGTATTGTAATTGGGCACCAAACGTACATGCTAAAGCGTTATTTCTTGTAATGTAACACGCCCATGATAGGCGCGCCTACTATAACGTTAGAATAAATTGTGAGAAGTGTAAAAGAGTGTTTGTTATGGGGCCTCAAATCAGTCTGATGATATACGAATTTACAAAGTACAATCAAACTTGCAAGTGGAATCAGTCTATAGGCTTAACATCAAATTATGCACTATACGATAGGAGTTAAATAGGCGTCTAAAGGTACACCAAAAATGCGCCCACTTTTAGGATATTCTTTTAATATGTATCTTTTGGAAAGATCACGCCCATACATGTGGATCCCCGTCGACACAGGTTGAGAACAAAGAGTAGTCGCCCTTAGTTAGACCAACATGGGAGCACCCATAACAGGCCTACAATAGCATTCATAACATCACCACCAGACAAAACTCTATCATCAAGTGCAAATTACTTTGTTCTGTATCAACACATATAGACAATCCGACCATATACAGGCGTGATGCAATTACCAAGGGTGCACCTATGATGGGCGGGTGCGCCAAGGATGGGCGTATGTGCCTATGATAGGTGGGTTCGCCTATCGTAGGTGTGTGCACCTATCATGGGTGTATGCGCCTATGGTGGGTGCATTCGCCTGTGATAGGAGCACCAGTAAACAAAGCTGTATTTAAGCTATTATGAAGGATAATACATAAAAAAATATAATATATTGCACCTTATTTAACCTGTGCCAACTTCGCCTAAGAGAGAGAGAGAGAGAGAGAGAGAGAGAAAAGAATCGAAGTGGTTTCCACCAAAACAAGTTACGGGTACTTGAGTGGGTGGGGAACAAGACGGGTTGTTTATGAGAGGATTATCACACCTCGCTTGGGCCTTGTCTCAAAGGTCTTCTGGGTGGCATAACGTACGCCTACAACATAAGACAGCACAACAGCAGGTTCTGGATCCCTCAGCTTATTTTGGCAGTCGCCACAACAGGTTGCTTCATCAAACAGCAACCCCGATCTGTAGGCGAAACTTCCCTTATATACCCTCCAGGCACGCGCTGGATGACGTCACGTTCCTAACCTTGCCACTAAGCATGCGGAACGTTCGGTAGTTATGGTATGTATAGTGCACAGAGTTCGAACAGTTTAGTAAACACACTCTCGATGGAAATTACTGTTTCAAATGTGAAAGTGTGAGTGCAAAAGGAGTATAGTTAATAAAATAAACATTAGAACTTCATGGTTATATGTGAAAATGGCGATTACATGGATGTTTCACTCGGAATATATTGACGAAGTTGACACATGGTTTGCTTCGGCTACAGTCAATTCGGCCTGAAGATCGGTAGGTACATCTTGATTAAACAGACATAAAGAAAGTTTGAACAATATAGATAACATCGGTTCATAGAATAACAGAGAATAGCCAGATGCCGTTACAACATAGATTATAGGTACTCGTTAGAACCGCCTAAATGAGGCGATTCTAACGAGTACTCACAATATGTGTTTTGAGCAGAATTTAGAAAAAAATATCAAAATTTTTCGTCTTAAAATCGTCATCGTTTTTGGCGATAAAATTTACTATTAGTATGTATTTTTATAGGCATGTTTTCGTAATGTTATGTTTTGGCGAAGAAGTACGAAAGCAAGCGTACTATGGGGTGGGACAAAAAAGAAGTGAATGCGATGATCAGGAATCGAGACAGTTAATCCAAACCTCCCATCAGATACACCAAAGGGACAGAAACACAAACATGAAATAAAAAGACCCTAATGGAAACATCAATACAGGAAAGCCAAAATGGCAGTTACATTTCCACAAAATGGCCAATTGGCTATGCAAAACAAAACGATATAAGCGCAACACACATTCAAAGATGAACGTTAACAGAAATAAACCGCCTTGGAACAGTCAGTGCCTTTTCACTGGTGGATTAAATCGATTTTACGTGGCCACAATCCTCGCCCTTACTTCCGTCGCGATTTAGACAAATAATTTGTTCAGTCCGCGTGAATGTTTCCTAACTCATCGGTCCCACATCTCCGAGAACACGAAAACCAAACAGCCACAGAGATTAAACAACAAAGAGGACTCGACTGCAAGAAATAACTGAAATGCTGGAGCAAAAGAAAACCAACAGTAGACTCCGATCATGGACGCGACCATGGGCAGAGCATCAGGCACCAACCAACATAACAAAAACAAAAAAATTCTTAGACGGCCCTTACGCTGGCACCGTCATAGAATCTAAGGTCTGACCCACCGGCGTGCAATTAAACAGGAAAGCAAAGATATCAACCGTGACTGAGTAATTCATCATGCATGTAGTCTGCTGTATAACATTTATGGTGTATCTAGTTTTTTTTTTTATATCGAAAAATAATTTTACGAAATTGGGTACTGAAGTCATTGCAAGTATATATTTTCTTTCAGTGAGTGAGAAGAAAACATACAGCATGCAAAATCTCTTCTTTATCTCTTCTTTATACCTGCCAACTCAAATACCCTCCGATCTGGATGGCCAAAATGTTTTTCACGACGAGTAAAACTCTTTATTCGACATGCGGAAAGTTGCAATAGGCTGCACTCCGCCCAGATTTTCAGCCATTTGTGTTGTATGATTTCACTTTTTGACATGGTGTCAGAACCAGAATGAAAACAATACAGATCTGATCATCTGATTTCCACAGAAAAGATCTTGATCAGCTAGCTTCTAAGAAGCTAGTTAATCTGGATTTATACTGTTTTCATTGCGAAAACACGCCTATACAAAAACATTGTAACGAAAATTTGAAGATGACACATTGTGATTATTTTCTTATTTCTGCTCAAAATAAAGATTGTGGGTACACGTTAGAACCGCCTCATTAAGGCGGTTATAACGAGTACCCACAATCTATGTTTTAGAGCGGAAATAATAAAAATAAGGTTTACCCCTGTAAACCCAAGTTTTACTATATAAAAGTGGGGTTCAAGGGCGTAGGTCAGAATTATATAGGCATGTTTTCGTGATTTGTTGATCTCGGCCTCCACCCATTGGGGTTTGAAGAAATAGATGGGCTGCATGATGCTTCCACGCAGAGCTGAAACCGACCGCACACGAGTACTGGTAAACCGCTTAGAGGAGCTAAGCTTGCCCAGGAAAAGCGGTGCGAGTCGGACCGTCCATGCTTATAAACCCTATTTGTTTAACTAGGCGACAGGGCTTGTTATGTCATTTCATCTCAATGCCGGGTAAAAGTCCCATAAAATTGGAAGCGACTTTCCAAAAATGACCTATACAGTGTTGACGGGGAGGTTAAACCTCATATCAAAGAAACAAACAAACAATGATCTTGATCTTGATCAGCTGGCTTTCGGGAAGCCAGTTAATCTGGATCTTTCCTTTTTAATGCCCCCGCCATTCGAAAAATGGTGGAATGGCATATAGCGTTGCCCCTGTCCGTCCGTCCGTCCGTTCGTTCGTTCGTCCGTTCGTTCGCTCGTTCGCCCGTCCGTCCGTCCGAAACTTAAACGCAGTCAATAACTTTCTTATTTATGGACGGATTTTGAAATTACTTTATAGAAATGTTAAACATCATGAGACGATGTGTTACGTGCAAAACCCAGGTCCGTACCTCCAATGTCAAGGTCATACTTAGAGGTCAAATGTCAAAAAGGGGTCCGAAGCTTAAACGCAGTCAATAACTTTCTGATTTCTGGATGGATTTTGAAATTACTTTGTAGAAATGTTAACCATCATGAGACGATGTGTCACGTGCAAAACCCAGGTCTTTTCCTCCAAGGTTAAGGTCATACTTAGAGGTCAAATGTAAAAAAGGTGTCCGAAACTTAAACGCAGTCAATAACTTTCTTATTTCTGGATGGCTTTTGAAATTACTTTGTAGAAATGTTAACCATTATGAGACGATGTGTCACATGCAAAACCCAGGTACATATCTCCAAAGTCAAGGTCATACTTAGAGGTCAAAGGTAAAAAGGGTCCAAAACTAAAACGCAGTCAATAACTTTCTTATATCTGGATGGATTTTGAAATTACTTTGCAGAAATCTTGGCCATCATGAGACAATCTACCTCACACAAAACCAAGGTCCTTGCCGCCGAGGTCATACTTAGAGGTCAAATGTGAAAAAAGGGTCCAAAACTTAAACACCGTCAATAACTTTCTATGAGTCAATACGAACATAGGCATATTTTCAGGCGGAGGCATCCGTGTCCTATGGACGAATATCTAGTCTTTATTTATTTTAAGGGCTACACCCGGGTGGTAAAAACCAACCAAAATAAGACCGAACTGCTATTAACACCCGTTCCAAAAGATTTTAGATTCGATGGTATGTTCACTGGTATGGCAGTCCCACTAATAAGACCACTTTCAGACAATTACACAATGGTTTACAAGTGTTCTTAATAGTTAGATTTTACTGCATTTCCTTCAAAACATTCTCCCCAACTGGGAAATTAAACTGCAACCAAATTGTTTTATATCAAAATATCACGGCGTACGTATCTTCAGTAATGGCGAGTTATACGACCGAGGTAGGCGAGATCTGATCAGAATATATTCGCTATGCGCTTTATGGGTAGCTAATTCCTTAGCGGATATCTGATTTTTTCTCAGTGTAAGACCGAATTTTATTTCACCGAATGAACACCAAAACCAGTATTTTCACGAATGGCGTAGCCGCGAGTGAAAATAGCAGTTACACCAAAACCAGTATTTTCACGAGTGGCGTAGCCACGAGTGAAAATACCAGTTTTGGTGTTCGTGATAGAGTGAAATAAAATTTGATCTTACACTAAAAATCACATTTTCTGTTTCTTACATTCTTCCTAAAGGCAATATTTAGCTTCACTAATCGCGTCACTCACCCTCAGAGAAAACTATCTTTGTTCCTGGTCGTTTCGCGTCAATTTAGGGGTGACCAACGTATATACTGGTTTAATATGGGGTGTATACTGAAAATTTGCACCTGAAAAATAGTCCGGGATGACATTTCTACGAATGGTTACTGAAAAAAAAATAGAGGACGGTGCCGACATATCTAACGTCGCGCGACAATTACGTGACGTCAGCGTCGAAAATGACGTCATTAATGTCCTCATGACGTGTGAACGGGCAAAGCGTCCGTTCTTATACAGTTCATTAATTTTCAATCATCTGACAATGAAAAAAAAATGAACACATAATTAGATTTCGAGAAAAAAGTAGCCCCAAACAGTGAAAAATAAAATTGATATCAGTCAGTTTGAAACTGTGACAATATCGTTTTCGACTTCACGGAGAAATCTCTATATTTCAAGCAAAAGCATGCAAGAAATAAACTTGCTTCATGCAAACAATCGCCCCCGCCCTTAGGGGCTTGAAGAAATATATGGGCTGCATGATGCTTCCACGCAGAGCTGAATCCGGCCCGCACACTAGTACTGGTAAACCGCTTAGAGGATCTAAGCCTGTCCAGGAACCGCGGTGCGAGACGGACCGTCCATGCTAATAAACCCTATTGGTTTCACTGGACGACATGTCTTGAGATGTCATTTCATCTCAATGTCGGGTAAAAGTCCCACAAAATTGGAAGCAACGTCTCCAAAATGACCTTTACAGTGTTGACGAGGACGTTAAACCTCAAATCAAACAAAATCATGCAAACAAAGAAGTGTGTCATCTGAATAAGTATGCAGTACGATTTGTGTAGTCTCTGAGCATACGTTTTCGAAGACATTTGTTTTTCTTTTCAAAGGCAACATAATCCTTTTTGGGTCAATTGTTTGTCAGTCGACCAAAACTTACTTACTACAGAAGTTTAAGTCTCAGTTCAGCCTTCACTAATAGACAATCGACCTACATATACCAGCGCTGCTAGAATTTTTATTTCTTTAACAGTACCAAACCTAACTTCTCTGTTTTTCAGGCCGCATATAGGTGACATAAGAGAAAAATATATGTACGCATTTATGTAGCCTACATACGCTTACATGTACAAATACATGAACTTTTACAAGAAAAATATTTTATACCGCAATCTACGGAACCCGGGAAGGGACATGATTTTTTTTTATTTTATAAGTTGTGCGCACAAGATAATATCTTGTGCGGACAAGATATTATCTTGTGCGGACAACATATTATCTTGTGCAGACAACATATTATCTTGTGCGGACAAGATATTATCTTGTCCGCACAACATAATATCTTATCCGTACAACTTCCCATGATCTATGTTGTGCAAACAAGATAATATGTTGTGCGAACCAGATAATATCTTGTTCGCACAACATAATAAAAATAAAAATTCATGTGCCTTCCCGGGTTTCGTAGCAATCAGCCATTCTAGTAACCTCATAATACAATGGCCGATACCTATAATACGTATAGTGAGCGTCTATAGACCGGACCTACTTTTCAGGTACCTTATTTGCAAGTGTAAACAATAACATGCAACCTTTTATACCCGAGAAAATAACCAATCTGCAAGTTATTACCCTGCCAGCACAAACCACGGGCCAACGTCGGGCCGATAGCGGTACGACGTTACAACGTCGTACCGCTATCGGCCCGACGTTTGCCCGGCATTCTTTGCTGGCTGGGTAACTGCTACATTGGTTTAAATAATTTTTTCAGAATTTTCAGCTAGATCCTTACCTTCTCGGGAATTCCTGGTTTGAATGGTCCGTTGGAATAATTGCGTATTGCTACTGCAGTTGCATATATGCCTCGAAATTATTTCTAAAGCTAAAATAAACTATTATTTCCAGATTTTCATACAGAACTTGATGTAACGCAACGAGAAATTTCTATTCGAATGACCATGTTGTTTTTGACGTCTCTGTGGCGGGATGCGTCACATTATATATGCTACATGTGCGCGCCATGGCACTGAATGTCGCTTAACATGCCACACTGCCTGCAATATTTTATGGTGAAATTTTGTAATTTAATTCCAAAACACCTTGATATTTTTGATTGCCGTATTAACTAATTACATGTACATGATTAGTGAAAAATAATCAGTTCGCCGCGGCAATTTTCATAGGGACTCTTTGTAGCTCGCCCCTATAAAATTATCTGAGGCTCACAGATTATATTTGGTTATTAAAGACACTAACCATGTATTTACATTTCGAAAACAATGGGGACTATTTAACTGGAATTTGAAAATTTATTCATGACAAGTTCTGCAAATTTGGAAACTTTGGATAGGTGTTTAATATTTTTGGACGTAAACAATTTCTTAAATTCAATAATAATAGGTCTTACATAAAAAAACGGTTCAAGACCCTCGCCTCCTATCTGGCCCGCACACTAGTACTGGTAAACCGCTTAGAGGATCTAAGCCTGTCTAGGAACCGCGGTGCGAGGCGGACCGTCCATGCTAATAAACCCTATTGGTCATTTCATCTCAATGTCGGGTAAAAGTCCCACAAAATTGGAAGCAACGTCTCCAAAATGACCTTTACAGTGTTGACGGGGACGTTAAACCTCAAATCAAACAAACAAAAGCTGACAGACGCGCTACACTGTCACGACTAGACGTCTATCGTGTAAAATAAATATCACCGCTGTGGTTCGAGCCTCGCTCGGGCCATATGTGAGACGCCAAGTTCTGCAACGGAAAGTCAGGTGGTTTTTCTCCGGGTACTCCGGTTTTCGCCCACCTCTGATTAACGATCGGCTCGATATGTGTGAAATAATCTTGAAAGGGCCGTTAAACCAACCCCCCCCCCCCCCCCCCCAAAAAAAATGTTATATTCACAGTAGCAGCCAAGACCATGAAGACTACTTTTTCTCGCCAAAAGTCATGTGTTGTCGAAAAAGAAATTCTGTAAAATACCCTGAATTGTAAAAATGCTGTATTCAAAATGGCGAACTATTTATGTTTTGGGACCGGCAGTTGTGACGTCATAGCAAGGTCAAATTAGTGACGTACGATACGATCGATCAATTACCGTAAGTGTCCATATAAATGATAAAATAAAAAGAAAATTTACCTTTTTTCGGCGGATACCAAAAGTATTTCATCTCTGGATGAAAACATCCGAATTTTCACTCGTGCTTCGCACTCGTGAAAAATTTGGATGTTTTCAACTCTATCGATGAAATATATTGGTATCCACCTCAAAAAGTAAATATCCTCTATTTATAGTCATTTTGGTTAACGTTCGAACCACTTCTAGCAGCACTGACAGCAGTGATCTAGCCCTCCTTTTATGTGTGCTTGCAGTTGGAGTAAAAAATATAAAATGATACCGATCAAATGATCTTTAATTTTTACAAGAACAGAAATGCTAAGAACAGATTTTTTTTCGATATTGCACGCGCATACATTTCATATACATACACTTATAAGAGTCCGAATCAAAATGTGAGACGGAAATCGTTTTTGCTGATGAAAATTATTGTAAAAATTTCTTTACGCATCTGATGCGAAAACAATATTAGTGACCAGTAAAGAGGTTATACCAATCGCGGCGAAGTTCAGTCACAACCATCCAGCTATGGTCATTGGAAATCCCCAAAGCAGAGTGATACAAGATGCCACTGAATGAATTACAGTAGAACTTCGATGGCTCGATCACCGATGGCTCGTTTCCCATGGCTGGGTCGAACTCATACTTGAGCCCCTAGGGAAATCCTCAAGATAAGAAATGGTGGGGGATGATTAAGGAGATTTTAGTCTTTTATCTGGCAAATGTGTGCTGTGTGTACTCATTAGAATCGCCTCGGTGAGGCGATTCTAATAAGTACACACAGCAAACATTTTCATTATCTAACATCGAAAGACGTTCAAAAGTATCTCGTTATGCCTCTTGGCAGTGACCTTCAGTGGCTCGAACTACCGCTGTCTCGAATTAAATTCCATTGTCCCAATGGGGTTCGAGCCATCGAAGTTCGACTGTAAATGGGTGTGTAAGTCTGCCTATAGTTTTCATGCAGTACTCAGAATGTAGTTCGCAATCTCACATGGCTGGCTAATGATTCCCTTGAAAATTGTGAACCAAAATAATATTTCCTCTCATTTCATCATTTTTCTAAGCGCGTGATTTAAAATCAGACAACATTTGTCTTAGTGCTAACTTAATAGTCTCTTTTCCCAAAGCATTCAAACTGACTGCCTCTTTCATCATTTTAAACTACCAGCACTGCCAGAAACCCATATATGACACGATTAATCTTCCATCCATTTCCAGTTGAAGGGTTGTCAGATAGGTCTTATATGTTATAAGTTTTACAAAAAACACCTATACGTCAAGAAAACAGTTTAATCTATAACGCGACGTGTGATCTGTGTCTTTACTGCTTGCCAGTATCCCAGTTTTGGTTCGCTTGGCTCACATGGATTGTGCCTAAACATTAAACGTCTAGACCTTCATTATTGAGACTATGGGTGAGGCTTTACTTTCGCTCGGCACTGTTGGGATGAAAAAAGCTGGCGTAACTCTGTAATGAAGAATCCGACAGAGTAGATAAATACCGGAAGATAATGCCGGATCATAACGCCAGATAATTACCCATCATTATCATCATTATCATCATCATCATCATCAACAACAACAAAATCATCATCATCATCAGTATAAAAATAAAAATAATCATCATCATCATCGCAGGCACCGCCACCATCGTCATCATCATGATCAACATCATTATCGCAGGTACCACCACAATCGTCGTCATCATCATCATCATCATCATCATCATGCACCAACACGACCGTCGTCTTCATCAACATCAGCAGCAGAAGCATCATTATCATCATCATCGCGGGCACCACCATCACCGTCTTCATCATCATTATCGCCGGCAGGTACCACCGCCATCGCCGTCGTCATCATCAACATGCACCAACACCGCCGTCGTCGTCGCAATGATCGTCATCATCATCATTATCATCCTCATCACCATCATCAACAACAACAATTACTTATTGTAGGTAGCATCATCATCGTTGGCACCACCAAAGTTGACGTCATAAGCATCATCATCGTCGTTTTCGTGTTTGTAGCATCCCATGTGCACTTAAAGATTTCCTTATTAGAACTAGTGAAAGTAGGGGTGTCGAAAGAATAATTCCTTCGATATCATATGAGTGTCCAGGAAAGACTCGAATCCGCGCACTGAGGCCAATGCCATTGCTTCCCATACTGATATAATGAATAAGTCTTCAGTTGCTCGCAGAACGCAAATCAATTTCACCGATCAGAAAAGTACAAGGGTCGTTCAATAAGTTTGTTTGTTTTGGAGTTTAACGGCCGAGTCAACACTATTTTAGGTCATTTTTGAGCCGGTCAGTTTACCTATCCACACTTTCCTGGGCAGGCTTATACGTAAGCGGTTAGCAAGTATAGTGCACATTCTTTCGCCAGAATATGATAACTGCCCTTCTTGAATCAGCGGAAGGGAGAGAATGACCGTAGAAAAGATTTCATTATCAATCTCCACGAAAGAATGTTGCCGGCCCCGGCAGGAGTCGAACCCGCGTCCTCCTGATCACCAGTCAGACGCGCATCCGACTGAGCTGCCGAGGCCAGCGTTGAATAAGTATTTGACTTTACTTACTTAGGGTCACGGTTGACTTCTTCTTTTACCATATTCTCCTTGCAGCAATAAGCGCTCCCTCCATCGATAGTCCATTTTTCTAAAATTCAGGAATTTTAGAGTCAGTCCACTCTCCAACCATTGCCTTAGCTCTTTAGCTGAGTAGAAGTGACCTAATATAATTCTTTCTTCAGGTTCGGAAACAAAACGTAAGCACTGGGTGCCAGCTCATTAGAATAGGATGGATGTGGTAAGGGTTTGAAACCGTTTGAAACCGTTCCGCTTCATTGCGTCCACAGACATTTTGCAAGTATGGACTCTAGCATAGCCCTGTTGCAACAGCACAATTTTGTAATTGTTCCAGTCCTGTTTTGTACAATAGCTGCACATAATTGGTTCAAAATACTAGCATAATAGTCCAAATAATAGTCTGGTCATGAAGCAAATAGCCCACTTGCTATCCCAGAAACACAGTTGCCATAACCTTGCCAACTTGAATTTCTTCGGACGCAGTGAACCGTGACTAGTCCATTGTTTAATCTGCTGTTATAGTGGTGGATCCGAATTCCGTCCCCGGGAACAATTCTTTCAAGAAATCATATCTTTCCAAAAGTGACTCAAATCCGGATACTCGGACAGCCCGTTGTTCTTTATCATGTCATTTTGGCACCCAACGCACTGAAGCTTCTGAGTGCCCAGCCATTCAAGTAAAATGATAAAGCGATACTCTCAGAAATCCCAAATCTTCTTGTCACTTCTGAAACTTTTATTCGCCTGTACTTTTCTACTAGTTCCCTTAGATTTTCACTTGTGACGTCATCATTACAGGTCTTCTACTACGATGCTAGTCTTCAAACGTTACCCGACCACGTTTAAAATCAGCAACCCGATTTTTAAAGTTGAATGATGAAGAAGCAGCCTTTTCGTAAATTTCACTTTCCTGGTTGGTCTTCTTTTACAAACACATGTACAGTAGAATTCCGCTATTAAGACCACCTAAAATTAAGACCAAATCTGCTTTGAAAAGCTTATTGAGAAGGTTTCAGCTACTCTTGTTTTGTGTTTTCTACTCCCGGTGTCTTATAAAACTAGAACACCTTTGGGACTATTCAAAAGAGGTATTTTAGACCACTTTAGAACAGTCCCAAAGGTGGTCTTAATATAGGAATTCTACTGTATCTAATCACTGCTCCTTACTCAATTTGTGAAGAAAATTCAGTAACACTGACCCCTGCCATGTTATTATACCTCGCACGGACTACAAATACAATACGGCCGATAAAATTGTGTGTAACCATGTATAAGGCATCGATGTATAATACTCGTATGTGAAAAGCGTACACTTGCCACGAGCCAATAACTGGGTTAGGCCACTTACATACGAGTTGAACTAATCTCGTTTCTTCACTCACTACCGTATTAACACATTATTTTGAAGCTTCATGTGATTTTAATATTAGACTAAGTGGAGTCTCAATGAAGTTGTTTTCGCTCAGATAGTAGAGCTCACTGCCTGGCACATTTGAACTGTAGCTCTGACCATTTGCTGATGACAGCTGAAATTGTACATCTAAATGTTTATTTCTATAGTTATGTCTCCCCCAAAAAAAAATTTTTTTCGGAGACACATATTGTTTTTCCCCCGGGGTCTGCCTGTCTGTCCGTCCGTCCGTCTGTCACAAAATCGTGTCCGCTCTATAACTTGAAAACCGTTCAAGCCATCTTCACGAAATTTCAAATACATATTAATCAATATTAGACGACGTGTAGTGAGCAAGAACTATAACTCTCGCATTTTTACTTTTTAGTTATATCCCCTGGATGTTTGTCGGTATGTATATCTGTATAGCCAAATCGTGTCCCGTCAATAACTTTCTTATATTCGGACGGATTTTGAAATAACTTGGCAGAAATATTAACAACCATGAGCCGATGTGTGGTGCGCATAGGACAGATCGATACTTCAAAGGCCAAGGTCATACTTAGAGGTCAAAGGTCAAAAAGGGGCATTTTTCATGTTTGGTCAATAATTTTCTTAATTAAATATGGATTTTGAAATTACTCGGCAAAACTGTTAACCACCATGAGACAATGTGTTGCTTGCATGACCAGGTTGATAACTCAAGGATCAAGGTCATACTTAGAGTTCAAAGGTAAAAAGGGGGCCTTTTTCATGTTTTGTCAATAACTTTCTTATTTTTAAATAGAATTTGAAATTACTCGGCAGAAATGTTAACTATCATGAGACAATGTATTGTACGCATGATTCAGGTTATTACCTCAAAGGTCAAGGTCACACATAGAGATCAAAGGTAAAAAAGGAGCCTTTTTTCGTGTTTGGTCAATAATTTATCATTTTCAGATGGATTTTGAAACTGCTTTGCAGAAATGTTAACCACCATGAGACAATATGTTGCACGTACGACCCAGTTTGGTAACTCAAAGGTCAAGGTCATATAAAGAGGTGAAAGGTAAAAAAGGGGCCTTTTTGTGTTCGGTCAATTACTTACTTATTTTTTTATGGAATTTGAAATTACTTGGCAGAAATGTTTACCACCTTGAGACGATGTGTTGCGTGCAAGACTCAGGTTGGTACCTCAAAGGTCAAGGTCATACTTAGCGGTCAAACGTCAAAAAAGGGACCTTTTTTCATGTTTGGTCAATAACTTTCTTATTTGTAAATGGATTTTAAAATTACTTACTTGCCAGAAATGTTAACCACAATGCGACAATGTGTCTCTTGCATGACCCTTGTTGGTACCTCAAAGGCCAAGGTCATACTAAAAGGTCAAAGGTAAAAAAGGGGTATCTTTAGTGTACAGTCAATAAAATTTCTTATTCCGGGATAGATTGTGAAATTACTTAGCAGAAATTTTTTTTTTTGGTTTGGGTTTTACGGCCCTTTCAAGATTATTTCACTCATATCGAGCCGATCGTTAATCATAGGTGGGCGAAAACCGGAGTACCCGGAGAAAAACCACCTGACCTTCCGTTGCAGAACTTGGCGTCTCACACGTGACCACTTAGCAGAAATGTTAACCATCATGAGACAATGTGTCGCACGCTAGACCCAGGTCGGTACCCCAAGGTCAAGGTCATACAAAGAGGTCAAAGGTAAAAAAGTCTTTTTTTTTTTTGTCCAGTCGATATTTTTTTATTTCTGGGTGGACTTTTTAAAGTAACCATGGAGAAATGTTCACCTTCATTAGATGGTGAGTCGTGTGCAAGACCAAGGTCCATACCTCCAATGTTCAGGTCATATCTAGAGGTAAGTCAGCCTCGATAGCGCAGTGGTTAATGTGTTCGACTTATGATCGAGAGGTTGTGCGTTCGAATCCGGTCACCGGTATCGAGATGTGTCTTTGGGCAAGACACGTAATGACACTGCCCCACTCCACCCAGGTGTAAATGGGTAGCAGTGGTGTAAAAGCCACTGCCTCTCTCTCGCGCGCGTGAAAACACCCGGAATGAGTGTTCGAGAGCGATTCAATAAGCTTGAAGCTTTCATCGCAATCGAACTAAAATAAATTAGTATAAACCGGAAGTAAAAGGTAAAAAAGGGGCCCTTTTTGTACAGTCAATAACCTTCTTATTCTTTGATGGATTATATAACTACTTAGCAGAAATGTTAACCATCATGAGATGATGTGTTGTACTGCAAAGGTCAAGGCCATACCTAGAGGGCAAAGGTAAAAAAGGGCTTTTTGTGTACGGTCAATAACTTTCTTATTTCTCTATGAACTTTTTAAAGTTACTTTGCAGAAACGTTCATCTTCATTAGATGATGTGTTGCACACAAGACCCAGGTCAATACCTCCAATGGCAAGGTCATACTTAGAGGCAAAAAAGGGGGGAGACATCTGTGTTTTTGTAGAGAAACAAATTCTAGTTTACATATGCATGTACATGGGCAAATTGTTCTGTAAATCACATGTCAACTTTATGGGTCAAAGGGACTGATTATAGGACGTCCGCTGTATAAAGTTGTTTTCATGCCGTAAAGTATATGCTCCGATACTTCGCCACATTAAATGCCATCTTAAGACCCAAAACATATTCCGTACAGTTGATATTGCAGTTTAACAACTAAAGGGACACGTGTGTAACAGTTATCGTTGCCAATTCTTGAATAATGTCGCTTGTAATGGAAAACCCGACGAAAACTGTTTTCCAAATCCGTGTTTCTTGTAGTGTCTTTCCATGTTTAGTGTACCCAGACACACCACCACAACACATGATACGTGGTAAGTTGTAACCGTGTTACAAGGAAAATGGATACAATTCCGATTCTAAAAGTTTTTGTTTTTTTTTGTCTAAGATACCTTGCCCCCGCCCATCGGGGCTTGAAGAAATAGATGGGCTGCATGATGCTTCCAAGCCCCCGCCTATCGGGGCTTGAAAAAATAAATGGGCTACATGATGCTTCCACGCAGAGCTGAAACCGACCCGCACACGAGTACTTGTAAACCGCTTAGAGGATCTAAGCCTACCCAGGCAATGCTTATAAACCCTATTTGTTTTATTGGGCGGCAGGGCTTGAGATGTAATGTCATCTCAATATCGGGTAAAAGTCCCACAAAATTGGAAGCAACGTCTCCAAAATGACCTTTAACGTGTTGACGGGGACGTTAATCTTCAAATCAAACAAACAATATCTTAGATACCTAGAGACATGAAAACCATTAAAATAACCCTGTAAATTTAATTTATTTTAATTGATAGGCCCTCAAAATGAGAAGTTTTGATTTCTGCCTATTGTGAAGTAGACGTAGAGGCAATGGTCAGGAATCGATACGATTAACCCACAGCTCCCATCAGAGACACCAAAAGAGAAAGAAACACAAACATGAAACAACAGACCCTGATGGAAACATCAATAGCGGAAAGCCAAAAGGACAGTTACTTTCCCATAAAATGGCCAAAAGGCTATCCAAAATAAAAATATATTTATAAGCGACACAAACACCCAAAGATAAACCATAACAAAAAAAACCGCGACAGAAGAACGGCCTTGGAACTGTCAGCGGAAACGAATTCCACTGGGGGGGGGGGGGTGCTTAAATCGATTTTACGTGGCCACAATCCTCGCCCTTACTTCCGTCGCGATTAAGACAAAAAATTTGTTCAGTCCGCATGAAGGCCTCTTAACACATCAGTGAAACATCTCCGTGAACACAAAAATCAAACAACCACAGAGATATAAAACAACGGTGAGGACTCGACAGCAAGAAACCACTGAAATGCTGGAGATTTTACGTGGCCACAATCCTCGCCCTTAATTCCGTCGCGATTAAGACAAATAATTTGTTCAGTCCGCATGAAGGCCTCTTAACACATCAGTGAAACATCTCCGTGAACACAAAAATCAAACAACCACAGAGATATAAAACAACGGTGAGGACTCGACAGCAAGAAACCACTGAAATGTTGGAGCAAAAGAAAACCAACAGTTCGAATCCGATGGACCCGACCAGAGACAGAGCATCAGGAACCAATCAACATAAGCCTTAACGTTGGAACCGTCGAAGAATCTGAGGCCTGACCCACCGGCGTGCAATTATAGAGGGAAGCAAAGTTGTCAACCGTGATTGGGTTAACTACCATGCATGCAGTCTGTCGTATAACATTTGTGTTGTACCCAATCTTTTTATATCGAAGAATGAGTTAACGAAATTGGGTGCTGAAGTCATTGCGGTTATATATTTTTCTGAATTTATATTATGGATATTTTGTAGTCAACCACAAACAAGTTCTTATTGTTATCCTAGATGACTATGGCTTGGAAAGGGATAAAGACCTAAACTGGTAGCTTTCCTCTTTAACAATGTTTGGATAAGTACATAGCAGCACGCTCAGAAAGGGGCTAGGTTATTGGACAATTACATTATAAGCGATTTTATGCATTATAGACTGGATTTTGCCGTCCTAATTCTGGAATTAACAGTGTTTAAAGTGGACATTGACACATAGTGTTTTATGTTATACTGGCCTTTGCCGTGTTACCAGTTAAAGGACATTTTAACGAAAGGATCAGCCTTGTATGTTCTAACATATCGACTGGATAACCAGTTCGGACTTCTTTCACATTATTATTAGGTACACTTTTCTTTGTTTATTATTTTACATGTTGGTGAATTTGCATAAACACAGAAAATATAAATTAAAAAACTGTTCCTGTAAGCGGCGTTCCTCATTTTCACGCTTCTCAGTAGACAGTAATAGCTCGTATACGACTCATTTTCAAATATGGCTGTTTGATCAACAGTTTGGTACTTGTATCGATGACCCTTCTGACCTATGTTTTAAAGCGCAGCGATAACAGCCTGTCTGCGTAAATTTGGAATTAAGGTGGGGGGGGGGGGGGGGAGAGGATCGGAGAGGGTGGTGCTTGCGCCCCAAGAACATGAATTTTTTTAATGATGTAACCTAATACCGTCATCACGAAAACACGCCTATATAATTTTGACCCCTTGAACCCCACATTTATATAGTAAAACTGGGGTTTCCGGGGGTATACCTTATTTTTCTTATTTCTGCTCTAAGATATAGATTGTGGGTACTCGTTATAACCGAACATGAAATTCTTTAATGATGTAACCTAATACCGTCATCACGAAAACACGCCTATATAATTTTGACCCCTTGAACCCCACTTTTATATAGTAAAACTGGGGTTTCCGGAGGTATACCTTATTTTTCTTATTTCTGCTCTAAGATATAGATTGTGGGTACTCGTTAGAACCGCCTCGTTGAGGCGGTTCTAACGAGTGCTCACAATCTATATTTGCAGCAGAAATAAGAAAAATATCGCAATTTATCATCATAAAATTTTCATTTTTTCGGCGATAAAAGTGGCAATGTATTTGTATAGGCGTGTTTGCGTAATGTAATCCTTAAATTCAAAGAGAAAAAAAAAAGACTTCTTTTAAGCAGACACTTCACATGTAATGTCAAGCTTGCTTTTCTCTAAAGAAACGAAATAAATTTTAAAAAATCCACTTAGATACATTCATGTATTTTTTCACTTTTTATGTCCCCAGTAGCGTTAGCGGGGACATATTGTTTTTGCCCTGTCTGTTTGTTTGTTTGTTGGTTTGTACGTGGACAACTTTAACGTTGGCCACAACTTTTGAACCATTTGAGATAGAGCTTTCATATTTGGCTTGAAGGTTCCTTGTGACAAGACCTTCACATTCATGCAAAAAAATTTGACCTGTGACCTTGACCTTTGACCTACGTAAAAGAAAAAATAACATTGGTCATAACTTTTGAACCACTTGAGATACAGCCTTCATATTTAGTATGTATGTTCCTTGTGACAAAAGCTTTACATTCTTGCAAACAATTTCTATCTGTGACCTTGACCTTGACCTTGACCTTTAACCTACTTAAAATAAAAAATATCATTTTGGTCATAACTTTTGAACGGTTTAAGATAGAGCCTTTATATTTTGCATGTAGGTTCCTTGTGACAAGAGCTTCACATTCATACAAAAAACTTTTACCTGTGACCTTGACCTTTGACCTACATAAAAGAAAAAGTTAGCATTGGTCATAACTTTTGAACCGTTTGAGATACAGCCTTCATATTTAGCATGTAGGTTTCTTGTGACAAACGCTTTACATTCATGCAAAAATTTTGACCTGTGACCTTGACCTTTGACCTACTTAAAAAAATAAACATTTTTGGCCATAACTTTCAAACCGTTTGGGATAGAGCCTTCATATTTGACATGTAGGTTCCCTGTGATTAGAGCTTTTCAATCATGCAAACTGTTTGGACCATGACCTTCACCTTTGACCTACTTTAAAGAAAAAATAAAATTGTTCATAACTTTCGAACCGTTTAAGATAGAGCCTTAATTTTTGGCATCTAGGTTCCTTGTGACTAGAGCTTTACAGTCATGCAAATTTTTCTGACCTTTGACCTTGACCTACTTTAAAGAAAACATATTATTGTTCATAACTTTTGAACCGTTTAAGATAGAGCTTTCATATTTGGCATGTAAGTTTCTTGTGTCAAGGGCTTCCCACACAAACAAAAATCTTGAACTGTGAGCAACTTTGTATAAAAAATGACCATGCCCGGGGACATGTTCGTGTTTCACAAACACATCTTGTTAAAAGTTGATACTTGTATCAAGTTTCTGTGTCAACGCAATTTTATTCTATATCCGTTACTAGACTCAACCATAGCGCTTCCGCTTCTCCGCACATGCACTTAAAAATAATCATCAAGACCAAACATGACCGTACTGGGATTAGCATGGGATGAAGTTCTAAATACGTAACATGCTAATTATCTTTTACAAATAAGTTGGCACAGAAAGACAAGTTCTGAAACGAGAACAATACCCCTGATCTCCGGAACTATTTTCCTACGCGCGCTTTCCGTTATGTATGAGATTTTAATCTTTCATCCCTTAGTTTCTGAACAGGGTTCTTCTAGCTTAAAATATATTCTTATAGAAAAGGATTTAGTATAAATTCTATTTAACAGTCTGCATGCATTGTGTTTGACCCAATCGCGTTCAGACATTGTGCTTTTCTCTTTGATTGCTTGTCGGTGGATCAGGGTTCGGGCTCCGTGGTGGCTTTGGCTTGGGGCTGTTTGTTAGTTGGTCGGGGCCGGGTCTTTTGTGTCTGTTGCTTGGTCCGGCGGGGTTCGGCTGTTGGTTTTCTTTTGCTCCGGTGATCCTGTTGCGTTGTGCCGGATGGCTCGGTGCCTTTTGCTGTCTGGTCCTCGTCCTTATGTCGGCTTGGCTTTGATCGTGGTTTCTTTGTTTGCCAAGTTGATTCACTGATGAATGGGAGAGCCTTCGCGCTAGCCGGGCGGGTACTTGGTTGAGCCACAGTGGAAGTGAGGCTGAGGGTTGGGATCCCGTGGGGTTGATTTGAGCCCGCCAGTAGTCTTTGCTGACCGTTCCGGTGCTTTTGCTGTGGTTCGTTCGTGTTTTGTATTGGTGGTTCGGGTTTTTTTTCCTGGTCGTGTGTGTTGCGTTGGTGGTTCTGGTTCTTCCCCCTTTCTGGCTGTATATTTATAGTTACGTTTGTCCTTCTAGTTTAATGTTTGCCATGTTGGTGATTCTGATTCTTTCTCCCATTGTGTATATTGCTACTTTTTAGTATTTTAGGTTTGGATATTCTGATTTACCACCTGTTTGGGAAAAAGCTGCTGACTCGGTTTACCTGTTGTCCGTTTTTTTTTGTTTTGTTTTTTTTTTTTTTTTTTTTTTTTTTTTTGTGCCAGAAATTACGTCAAACACGTGCGCATGTCATTAAGACGTTGATGACGTCATTAAGGGCTGTAACGTACATAATGTACGCGACGCTAGGCCGGCTTATATAACTGCAGACATGATTTGCAGTGTATCATTCCAAACATCGCGTGGAGAAGGTCGAAAGGAGGAGGGGGATGAAGGATGAGATGACCCCTCCTTCTCCTCCGCCTCTCCTATTTTTTTTTTCAAGGATAAGAGATAAAATCAAGTCTTTTCACGGATTTTCCTTTTTTGATGCGATATAGGCGGTTGTTTGATTTAAAAGCTGTTGAAAAAAATCACGAACGCGACATTAAGTGGAATGAGTAGACCTTCAGGGGTGGCAACTCCTTCAAAAGTATTTTTGTTTCCCAGGATGCAATAGGGGTCACCTCTTAAAGGAAAGAATTTGCTCCTGATGAGCAAATTCTTTCCTTTAAGAATAGACCCCTGAGTCTATAGAAAAGCGAACAGGAAGTCCCGAAAGTTATCTCCCTTTAAACAAATGGCGGAAAATGAGCTAGGTGTTCCTATTCCCCTTAATTCACCCTTCCCTTGGAATGTTCTCAAAACATTTTTCTCGAGCAATTTATTTCCTTCTCGCGTACAAACAGCCTATAGTACATGTGACTGTGGAAAGAAGTTTTGATTTGTTTGATTTGAGGTTTATGTGTGTGTGTGAATTCGGGTTTAACGTCGCTTTCAACAATTTTTCAGTCATATCACGACGGTGTCTGGTTGCGACAGGGAGCTCAATGCTCACTTTTATAGTGCTGCCTCAATGAAGTATCATGTCCCAGACACATTACATGATACCACACCCAGTCACATTATCCTGACACTGGGTCGATCAGTCCTAGCTCTACCCCGTAAATCTGAGTGCCAAGCGAGGAGCAGCTGGTACCATTTTTAACGACTCTGGTATGTCGCGGCCCATTACCTCCCGTTCCCCGGAACGGACACTCTACCAACTGAGCTATCGGGGCCGGTAAAATTTGATTTGAGGTTTAACGCCCCCGTCAACACTGTAAAGGTCATTTTGGAGACGTTGCTCCAATTTCGCTATTTCTTCCACCTTAATTCGCCTATCAGAATGCACCAGATCCCGTCGCCCCTGACCATCGGGTATTGAAGAAATACACGGGCTGCTTGGTGCTTCCACGCAGAGCTAAATCCGACCGCGCACGAGTACTGGTAAACCGCTTAGAGGATCTAAGCCTGCCCAGAAAAAGCGGTGCGAGTCGGACCATCCATGATTATAAATCCTATTGGTTTCATTGTGCGACAGGGCTTAGCTGTCATTTCATCTCAATGTCGGGTAAAAGTCCCACAAAATTGGTAGCAACGTCTAAAAATGACTTATATAGTGTTGACGGGGACGTTACACATCAAATCAAACAAACAAAAGCACCAGATCCCGTACTTTGTTACACATTTCTTCATCGGTGGCATCTGATGGGCGTCCAGACCTGGTTTCTACTTCTAAAAATAGAAGGAATCGATACAATCAACCCACAGCTCCCATCAGAGACACCAAAGGGAAAAAACCACAAACATGAAACAACAGACCTAATGGAAACATCAATAGCGGAAAGCCAAAAGGACAGTCACTCCCACAAAATGGCCAATAGGCTATCCAAAATAAAATAATATAAGCGACACAAAGACCCAAAGAAAAACCATTACTAAAATAAACCGCGACAGAAGAACCGCTTTGGAACGGTCAGCGGAAACGAATTCCACTTGGGGGCTTCAATCGATTTTACGTGGCCACAGTCCTCGCCCTTTCTTCCGTCGCGATTTAGAAAAATAATTTGTTTAGTTCGCATGAAGGCCTCCAAACTCATCAGTGCAACATCTCCGTGAACACAAATAATCAAACAACCACAGAGATGAAACAACGGTGAGGACTCGACAACAAGAAACCACTGAAATTCTGGAGCAAAAGAAAACCAACAGTTAGACTCCGATGGGCCGTTGTAATGCATTTGAATTCCCAAATCCAGTATTAAACTTGTGCATACGATGGTGCAAAAGACCCATAAACATTGATCAACTCGCAATGTATTTCCTGACCAGTTTTCGAATTACAGTACGGTACTCAACGTTTCGATGAAAAGCTTGTTTTTGCACCGCTAGCCATGTTTGACGTTCAATATCTTATGCGTGAATGACACGATTAGGGTGCAATTTTTCCTGATGCCTAAAACATGTTTTGAAACAAGGCATGAAAATATTTTGTCGTCGTGTCCAAAATACTACGACAACACACCCGTGCGACATAGTGCATTTTTCACATCTCCAAAATGCATCACGATAACCAGTCCGTGAAACGAAGACCCCCCTAAACCCCACTTTATATAGGGAAAAGTGGGGTGTAAGGGGGTAAACATTATCTGCCTAATTTTTGCTCCAAACCATAGATTGTGGGTACTCGTTAGAACCGCCTCATTGAGGCGGTTCTAACGAGTACCCACCATCTATGCCGAAAGCAGAAATTAGAAAGATGTTATCATTTTTATCTAATATATGTAACTTCTGACACCATGTTGGACGCCATTATTTCACACGGCCATGTTTTCCTATTGTGGAGACTTTTCTGATTACATTTTTCTTACAAATACAGCAAATATAGATTGTGGGTGCTCCAAAATAAGAAAAATAAAGTATTCCCCCGTAAACTCCTGTTTTCTCTACAAAAAGTGGGGTATAAGGGAGGGGGGGGGGGAGATCGTCATTTCTCGGACATGTTCACGTGATGTTAGCGCACCGACACATACTTATGGCAATGTTCCAAATATTTGCGTTTTTTCGCTCTTCATTTCAGTATGAAGTATGAGTGTGTGAGTGTGTTGCTATTTTACGTCCCACCAACAGATAAGGTCATACGCAGACGGGACCTCGGTTTAAAGACTCATCCGAAAGTCTGGAGAAGCCTGGGATCGATCCTGCAATCTCTAATTGATCAGACGAGTAGCGTAACCACTACACCACAGAGGCTTCTGCAAACGAACACTGAAGCTCGCATGTTATTTCAAAATAACAAAAAAAAACAACTTCATTTTGATTTACGTTCTAACAGTCGGCCCCCGCCCATCGGGGCTTTAAGAAATAGATGGGCTACATGATGCTTCCACGCGGAGCTGAAACCGACCGCACACGAGTACTAGTGAACCGCTTAGAGGATCTTAGCCTGCCCAGGCAAAGCGGTGTGAGTCCATGCTTATAAACCCTACTGGTTTCATTGGGCGACATGGCCTCAGATGTCATTTCATCTCAGTGTCGGGTAAAAGCCCCACAAAATTGGAAGCAAAGTCTCCAAAATGATCTATACAGTGTTAACGGGGACTTTAAACCTCAAATCAATCAAACAAACACGTTCTAACGGTCTTTTAATGCTGTTTTTGTAGCTAGAGAGACTGTCAGCAGACCGGATGTCATTATTAAGCGAGTTTCACAATGACACTGAAGAAGGTATACAAGATTTTCTTGAAATTTCAGAACGTGTAGCGGGAGTTACTAGATTATTGTTATTTCTTAGTTGGTATGGATTAGTTTCTCTAACAAAAGGAGGAATGCTGTCTTGAATATAGTCAGGAGAAAGCCCATTGACTGCCTTGTATATAAAGGATCATTTCTGCTCGTGTCTTCTAACAGACAGTGGTACCCATCCATATTCACTATATAATTTGCCTAGTGAGACAGACCTGGTGAGTCCAGTGACTATCTCGGCTGCTTCATTCTGTAGTTTCTCTAGTGTGTTTGAGTTCTGTGCGGTACAATGGTCTCAAACAATTGCTGAGTACTCCAATACAGGATAAACGTAATAGAAGTAGATTTGGTTAAGTGCGACTCTGTGAAATGTGTATTTTAATTTGCGCATGACGCCAATGATTTAAGAAACACTGTTCACAATATTTTCAATGTGTTTGTTCCAGCGCCCGTCATTGCTTAGTGTTAGTCCAAGATGTCTGTGATCAGATACAAATGACACGGGAATTCCATCACATTCGATAACTGGATGATGCTCATATCGCTTAAGGGTAAATAAGAGCGCTTCCGTTTTCAAATGGTTGAAATTTATTAACCACTGTTTTGACCAACTGACAAAATTTATAAATTATGGTTAGTTATGCCTTCCGGATCTTGAATTTTAGATGCGGAAGAGAACAACGAGCTATCATCTGCAAAAAGCCTAGTTAAACTTAAGAGGGAATCTGCTATGTCGTTAACATAGATAAGAAATAGAAGAGGCCGTAGGACAGAGCCTTGAGGAACCCCTGCATTAACAGACAGAGAGCTTTTAACGCGGGATCTGATGACGACTCCTTTAGTTATGTTACAAAGATAGTCTGTGACACAGTTTAAAAGAGGTCCGCTTATACCATATTGTTTCAACTTGAATATTAGACCTTTGTGCCAGACCCTGTCAAAGGCTTTGGACACGTCACAAAAGACCATACGTGAATACTGATCGTTGTCGAAAGTTTGACAGATGTGGTGATAAATGTCAATAAGCTGATAAGTAGTTGAGTGATTTGGAAGGAAACCAGACTGATATTTGTAAAGGAGTTGGTTTTCGTGCAGGTGGTTGTAAATATGTTTGAATATTACGCGTTCCTGTAGTTTTCCAGTGTTACTTAAAAGAGAAATAGGTCTGATATTGGACGGAAGAGATCTGTCGTCTGTTTTGAACAGAGGTAGGACATTTGATTCTTTTAGAAAACACGCAAACACACCTTCAGCAAATGAGCTATTAAAAAGAATTGATAGTGGTAAAGAGGTCTCTTTGGGAAATGGCATTTACATTCGGTTACTTATTTTTTCAGGGCCTCTTGCTTTATTGGGATTCAGTAAAATAATTAGTGTTTCTATTTCTGAGGCTTCACATGAAATGTTAGTCAGAGTATTTGGACATTTAGCTTGAAAAATAGGGAGGTGCGTGTGACTATCGTTTATGTTTGAAATTGAAGTAAAGTAGTTGTTTAAGCAATTAGCCTTTTTTTCGTCTGAAAAGCAGTAAACGTTTTGGTTGCCTTCAGAAGAGGTAATAAGAGGAGGAATATTACTCGATGTGTTTTTGTGTTTAACAAAATGACGTATGACCTGCCAGAATTTTTTCTTATCATTGTTGTGGAAATCGGAAAGAGACAGTTCTAAGCTATTGTAGAAGTTTTCTTTTGCGTGTTTTTTTTTTTTTTTTTTAAGTTATTAACCTTATTTCTAGCATGCTTATATTTTTTCAAGTCATTCTCAGTGCCAGATTTTAATGATTTTTTCTTTAGTCTGTCACGGATGCGCAGAAAGTGGCGGATTTCTGAATCGAACCAAGGTTTGTC
This sequence comes from Lucinisca nassula, assembly GCA_963580285.1. Lineage (NCBI taxonomy): Eukaryota > Metazoa > Mollusca > Bivalvia > Lucinida > Lucinidae > Lucinisca > Lucinisca nassula. Next base: position 43,330,508 of record OY757019.1, read on the forward strand.
ATCAGGGCGAACCGTTACTTGTTTACTTGGAATACATGTTTAACAAAACTGAGGACAGTGTGTGAATTTTTCAAAGGCTTCATTAGCAGACCCCTCATATAAACAATTCCAGGTGTGGTTTAGTACCAATTGTTTAAGCTGATCGAAATTTCCTTTTTTATATAGCCAAACTTGCCTTTCATATGACTTCTGGCAGTGATACTGGAACGGAAATCTTATAAATGTTACTTTGTGGTCGCTGATTTCAGACGGAATAGTAAGAGTTCCTGAGTCAAGGTAAGGGATATCATCAGGAATTAATACTGTGTCCAGAATGGCACGCTGCTGGGTAGGATCAGTGATTGTATTTTGTAATGAATTTATCAACAACACGTCTTTGAGAAATGGTAATTTGGATTCAGAAGCTTCTCATTCAGGTCTCCCACTATGATTATATTTTTAGAAACCTCAAGAGCTTTTTCAATATTTGAATTGATATTATTAAAAAGTGTCCGTCAGCCGTAGTTGGGCTATAAAATAGTCCTAATAAGTATAGTAAATTATTCTAACACAGCGCGCCTATATAGGCAATGCAAAATAACTGTGTTTTATTCTGCAACAAATCACAGCTCGGAAGAGCGTGACGTGTGACGTCATTAAAAAACTGCAAATTTATGACGTCACTAGTCGATTTACTTGACGTTAGACGGTGTAACGTCATTTTCTCGCATCGAAAACGTTAGAAAAGGATATAAATGCATGTGTTTCAGTCGATAATTTTAGCGGGATTTCTTCTAACAATGGCGAAAAGTTGTGAGATTTTGAAGGAAACAACAACATTATTGCCGATTTTCAGCGTGTTAGAATCGAAATAGATCAGCTCTAGCCAGTGATTTGTTGGGTAATAAATCACAGTTTGTCGGTCAGTTGTAAGTAGACAAATCACGCGCGCTACGCACTCGTGATTTGTCTACTTTACAACTGACCTCCAAACTGTGATTTATTACACAACAAATCACAGTTAGAGCTGATCTATTTCTTAATTAACCTTAATTTAAACCCATATAGACTCATCACAGAATATTTCCAGTTCAAGTTTTCTGGTGTGGATGTGGTCTGAGTTTATGTAAGCTAATAAACCTCCTCCGTGGTTACTTCTGTCTTTTCTTTTGGGGACATCAAAAAAACTCTGATAGTACTAACGAGTCGTTGGTAATCCGATTATCTAAATGTGTCTCAGGGAAACATAAACTATTATAATCCAGGAAATTATCTTTATATACTAAAGTTTGTTGCGAATACTTCTGGTGTTCAAGTGTAGTACGGATAGATCAGAAGTAGAATTTGTGGGTCCTGGATTTTGCTCAATGTCGAACATTTTTAGTAAGAGAATGTACATAAAAACTTTAAAGGGATTATTTAGAAAACCATCCTTGAGGATTGAGAAGTTACTGTGAACTGCATTTTTAAAGGCCGTGTATGTCATGGATAACATCACAATTATGATTTTGAGTGACAAAAAGTAGCACTATTCAAGAATGCCTTTAGATAGACCACCGTGGAACAGGCCGATGATGATTTACCAGTACTCGTGTGTGGTCAGATTCAGCTCTGCGTGGAAGCGTCGTGCAGCCCGTCGTGCAGCCCGTTATCGTTTGTACCTGCATTAACAAAACGGTGCACCAAGTCACCCAAATTATGTGAATTCAACTGTATCACAGAGCGAGTTCGAAGTAAGATCGAACTGTATTTGGTTAGAGGAAATGACGTCAGTTTAGTTTCCACGGTTCAACGAACCATGGTTAACTGATTTTCCATTTTTCCCTAAAACACCACAGGACACTAGAACCAGTAATTTCTTTCGTATGCATTGATCGGCTGTTATACTGACATCGTGGGGGGGGGGGGGGGGGGGCAATGAAAGTAACAGAAACCAAAATAAACTAAACTTGATCAACTTCACAAACATAGCTTTTACGTAAACGGTCCTTCAGTCCGTTTACCAAAGCATGCGAAAGGCATTCTTCCGAATCTTATTGTAGAATCAGCAGGTTTTACTTCATCAGAAAACAACTGAACTGCTCTGCCCTTCCCTGCCCTGCCCTGCCTTGTCCTGTCCTGACCTGACCTGGCTTGTCAATTTAAGCTGTACTTACTATTGCAGTCAAATATCCCGCACGCTCGTGTTTTAGGAAGAAAAGTTATATTTTTTTTTTTTGTTCGCACATGCCATCAGAACCGATCGTCTTATTGTTAATCAGAAAGACGCTGAATTATGTATTACAGCGCTCTGTTAATGCAATCAGTAATCTTACCAACTTTACAATCCAGACTCTAGTGAATTCCATCTAAAATTAAGCTATAAAGCGTAGAAGAAATTGTATTATCCTTTCAACTGCTCAATTGGCTTTTTTGTCTTTTGAAGCTTCTGGCAGACAGATGTATTGAACTAGCATGTGTAATTTACATCAGAATTTCTGTGAAAGAAAATCGACAAAAAGTTATAGCAAAGCCTCAGGTCATTGCGACAACTAAAAACAGCTACTTTTCTGATGAAAATCCATTATATTTGACTTATTTATACTGCAAACATAGATTGTTAGTGCTCATTCAGGCGGTTCTAACGAGTACCTACAACCTATGTCTATGAATAGAAATAAGAAAAATAATGTATATTCCCGTTAACTCCAGTTTTCTGCATATAAAACGGGGTTTAGAGGGTGTTTATTTCACGGACATGTGTATGTGGTGTTAGCAACTTCGTTTCATGAACGCCGTTAACAGAATGAGAGAGGGAAAAGAGACGTTTCCAAAATTTATTTAACACTATCGGGTCAGTTTACTTAACTACACTTTTCCGGGGCAGACCTATACATAAGCGGTTAACTTGTGTAGTGCACATTTTGATTTTTATCATTGCAAGTGTTACTAATATTATTACTGGTTTAGTTGTTAAAAACTAATGAATTATTTCCCCCTCTAGTGACCAACCATAGAAAGCATTGCCAAAAAATTTTCCTTTTCCCAACAGTGACTTGTTTTAAATTAAGTTTAATAAAACACCATGCTTAATAAAAGTTTTGGGAGCTCAAAGGTCACGAAAATATGTATGTATCATATATGATACATCGCGCTTTAAGTGTTTAAACACACAAGAAAAACAACTGAATAAGTTCACCATAAAATATGTTTCAGGATCTATTTTTGCAATAAAGAGGTACATTTATTAAGCAGTTTGCTTTAGAAAATACATATGAGGTTTGTCTTTAAAATGTGGTTAGCCGAGGCAATTTTGATTTTATTGCCCAATGTATCATACTTTTTGCACCTTTTTTATTTACTTTAATGGCTGGAAAAAACATACCCTAAGTGAAATCATTGGGTAATCAAATGTACTGTCTTTTTACCTTACAACTTATTATACTTTTCAGCATAAGCTATCAACACTTTGTTGAAATATCCTGGCCAAGGCACCAAAATAATGTCATGTACCATATATGGTACACCGGCCACTAGAGGGTTAAGTAAACAGTTAAAAGAATTTTAGTTAGAGGAAATGTCATTTTGGCTTTCCGCTGTTGATGTTTCCATTAGGGTCTAGTTGTTTCATGTTTGTGCTTCTTTACCTTTGGTGTCTCTGATGAGAGCTGTGGGTTAATTGTATCGATTCCTGATCATTGCCGTTACTTCTATTTTGGCCAAGTCACTACAGCAAAAACGCCAGTTCTTTTGCTGAAAACATGTGAGTAGCTTTTGCACTTTATAAACTGAGGTTTTCAAAGGTATTCATTACAACAACTGGTCACCGTTATACAATGTGCCTGTGCATCAAAACAATTTGATAGGCAAAGAATGTTGTCATTAAAACACGCGTATATACGTATATAATATATCTGGTCAGTAAATTTTGGTAAACCCCAACCCCCAGTCTTACAAGTAGTTTTACTTCTAACTGATCAAAGACAATGACTCTGGTATTTTGGTACTGTAATTTAATCGAAAAGACTTTCGCGGTTTAAGCTTTCTGCTAGAGTGGAATGATTTCATGTAATTGTAAATGTCTGGAATTTGTTGATACAATTATGCACGTTTCGCAGTATTACCAATTAAATGCAAGTTTTGGGAAAAGACAACTCCAGTGGCATTGATTGATTGATATAAGGTTTAACGTCCCCGTCAACACTGTAAAGGTCATTTTGGAGACGTTGCTTCCAATTTTGTGGGAATTTTACCCGACAATGAGCTGAAATGACATCTCAAGCCCTGTCGCCTAATGAAACCAATAGGGTTTACAAGCATGGACGGTCCGACTCGCGCCGCTTTCCCTACACAGGCTTAAATCCTCTAAGCGGTTTACCAATAAGGAAATCCGTTGTTTTAGCCTAGGACAGAAGTCCTGTTCTTACCAAGGTAAACTACATAAGTATAGTGCATAAAAATAAAACGTTAGATAGACTAAAATAAAAACCTTTTTGATGGTTTTGTGCAAGAAAAGGCATCTGATATTGGGTTCTATTTTAGATGGGCCTTTCCAACCCTCGGGTCCCCGCAGCACGGTCATCCCGGGGTTGAAAACGTCATCTACAATATTTAGCGGATATTTAAATTTTTGTAGATGAATACCAAAATGTTTCATCGAGTGTGTTGAAAATATCAGAGTTTTCTCGAGTGCGAAGCACAATTTTCACGGGTGCGAAGCACGAGTAAAAATTCTGATGTTTTCAACACACGAGAAAAAAGTAAATTTTCTTTCTATTTCAGGACATTTACTGTAATTGATCAATCGGATCTTACGTCACAATTTTGACTTGGCTATGACGTTACAATTGTCAGTTTCAAAACATAAACTGATCGCCATTTTGAATACAGCATTTTTACAGTACAACCTGTGCTTGTCAATGTATTTTACAGAATTATTTTATGGATAACATATGAATTTTCGCGAGAAAAGTAGTCCGGGGTGCTACTGTGAAATAACACGGCCATGTTATTTTCACACTGTGAAAATACCATTTATATTTTCACTGTGAGAATATCACTTTTATTTTATTTTTTTTTTCAGATATGCATTGATTTCACTTCTATGTATAAAATAAAACACCTTTTCATACATTTGGTATAAAATACTTAGATTTTGAATATGCGAAACGAACGTGACACCAATGCACGTATCACGCTTGCACGTGCTGCCATATCGCATGGGCTTTATCATACCCCCAAAATCCATATCACAACCCTTTATTGCACCCCTAAGCCTTTATCATATCTCGGACGTCACACGCGGCGTTCTTCCTTTCGCGGCATTTCGCATTTGTTGTTCAGGACGCCATTTGCAATTTGCAATATTTTCGTCTGTTCGAACTGTTCGGCAAACAAAAACAATGGCACGGCGCAGCGAATACGAGAGGAAAATGGGCGAAAGAACGATGCAGGGGATTGCTGACAGACTTTTGGATCTGGATAATATTATCGAGCAAAGAAATTCTAGTGATTCGGTCAACAATGGAAACGTATTATAAATAGATTATGATATGGCATTCTTCATGTCATACCCCATATCAGCCCTCGACCCATATCAGCCCTCGGGCCTTCGGCCCTCGGTCTGATATGGGAGTCTCGGGCTAATATGGGGTATGATATGAAAAATGCCATATGATAATCTCTATGTATCAGGTTCTTGTAATTAGACATGTGTGTTGTATCCGTATGTTATCCTAACAGGAATTGGGATAGGTGCTACAGTTAGTGGCCTTTTGAGAGTGGCTCTTTCTAAGCATTATTTTTCTTTATTATGTCACACTGTTCTGAAGACACATCTAAATATCTAACAGACTAGTAGCAATGAGATTCTGCCTTATGTCTTTACGAACGATACTATACAAATAGAGGATATTTGATTATTCAGTGTAAGATCGAATTTTATTTCATCGAATGAACACCAAAACTGTTATTTTCACGAGTGGCGTAGCCACGAGTGAAAATAGCAGTTTTGGTGTTCATGAGTGAAATAAAATTTGATCTTGCACTGAAAAAATCAATTTTCTGTTTCTTACATGCTTCAAAAGGCAATATTTAGCGTCTTTAATGGTGTCGCTCACATTCGGAGAAAATTATCTTTGTTCCTGTTCGTTTCGCGTCAATTTAGTGGTGTCCATCGTGTTTAGTGGGTATACTATTGGGTGTAAACTGAAAGTTTGCACCTGAGAAATGGCCTGGGATGGTATTATTATGAATGATTAATGAAATAATTGAGAGAGTAGTTTTCCAAAGAAGTTGCTGGCAAGTCTAACGTCGCGCGACAAAAGACGTGACGTCAGCGTCATAAATGACGTCAGTAACGTCCCCGTCACATATGAACGGGCTATGCGTCAATTAGAACACATTTCAGTATTGTTCAGTTATCTGACAAAGATAAAATTGAAATTAGAGTTAGATTTGAAGAAAAAAGTAGTCCCAAACAGTGAAAAATAAAAAAAACGTATTTTCACTGTTTTAAACAGTGAAAATATCAATTTATATTTCACTGATAAATCTCTATCATTCATTGAAAAGCATGTAAGAAATAGGATTTTGGATGCTGTGTTAAATAAAATACATTTGTCCATACTTGGAAGAATGATCAAACATTGGCATCAGAAAGTCATCACCGATAATGTTAAGTCCTTATTCAGTTGCAATTGAATGTAAATGTATATCAAAGACGGCGATCATGTAAAACAACTGGTAGCCTATGGGTATAAATAAGGACGATAATGTACATCATCATAGTGCAGATTATATTCTCTGGTTCTTCGGGATCTTTGAGTTCATTTGGATTTTTTTTAAATACAGTTCTACTTAAGCCGGTGCTAGAGGGCGTGGTCGATGTTGCACATTTCATTACTGGTCATGAGCAGACTCAACAAAAGCAAGTCTGCAAAAGCCGTTTATTTTTTATGTATTCTTTGCTTCCAGAGAATCTTACTATTCGGAACGTTTTAATGAATGAAGACAGTCATGTAAAACGAATTTGTATGAATGAAGACAAGCATGTCAAAAGACAGTGTTTGAATGAAGACAAGCATGTGAAAAGTGTATGAATGAAGACAAGCATGTAAAAATACAGTGTATGAATGAAGACAAGCATGTAAAAAGACAGTGAATGAAGACAATCATGTAAAAAGACAGTGTATGAATGAAGAAATGCATGTAAAAAGACAGTGTATGAATGAAGACAAGCATGTAAAAAGACAGTGTATGAATGAAGACGATCGTTTCATTACGATAAAACATCCGTGTGATATAGTACATTTTTCAAAACTCCAAAAAAGGTAGTTTTTTCTGATGTAATTTGTGATATTTTTCATATTAATACTCAAAACATAGGTTTTGGATGCTCGTTAGAACCGCCTCATTGAGGCGGTTCTAACGAGTACCCAAAACCTATGTCTCTGAGTAGACATAAGGAAAATAATGTTTATCCCCGAAAACCCGTTTTCTCTATATAAAGTGGGGTTTATGGGGGTCTTTATTTCACGGAGTTGCTTACGAGATGAAAACGACTGTGTATGGATGAAGAAAAGCATGCAAACAACCGTCACCGCAGACAGTAAAGGTTTATAAATAAAATAGTCATGTAAGATGAGTGTGTATCAATAAAGACAACCATTGAAAACGTATGTGTATGAATTGAGTTATCCGTGTAAAAACGCCTGTGTATGGATGAAAACAAACATGTAAAACTACTGAGTATGCATGATGTAAAACGACATTCTAATGCACTTGCGTTTGTAACGCGATGTCTGATTGGATAACGTCAAAAATTTGCGGCAGTGTATTCCGCGATATGCTGTTGGAATCACGACGTCATCACGTGTCGTCGCTTTTCATTGGCTGGCATTTGGTTTTACGCAGCTCACAGGGCTTGTCGCTTCGTGCAAAATAGTCAAATTTTAACAAGACAACCGATTTTGTGCATAAATGGGGATAACTGTATTTAAAATTGTCATTTGGAAAGGTAAATAGTCGGTTTTACAGTCGCAAATTCCGTTTTACGGTTCCGCTTACGCGTCGCCGTAAAACGAAATTTTCGACCGTAAAACCGCCGATTTACACCCCCCCCCTCCCCAAATGACAATTCTCAATACAATTATCCACTAAGTGTGTGAACGAAGACAGCCCTATAAATTTCCCGTGTATGAATGAAGATAGTCATGTACATGTAAAACAACTGTCGGGGTATGAATGAAGACAATCATGAATGAAGAGAAATATAAACATATACATCGGGGCTGTTGACACAAGAAAGTCTGACGCCACAGCCTAAGAAATGTCACTATTGAATCACTTTATTCGGGGACATATTACGTGTACCCATCCAAAGGTCATAAGTTGTCTGTAAACCGTTTGACACCAAAAAACTGCATCGTCCTCTGTAAGGTGTTAAAACTATTTCCACATACAGGCAGTGTGGACGCTGATCATTCTCGGAGCAGAAGGAGCAGTCAGGTCGGGTTCACACCATTTGCAACAATATCTTAAGTAACCAGTAGGCATCATACAGACAATAAGTGTTGAGATACGCTTTAAATTAGGAAGGTGATTCACAAATCATTAACATGTCCAACTTTCAATGTTCATGATGGAAATTGACATACGGCCATAGCTGGAGGAAATTTACTTTTTTGAGGTGGATTACAAAATATTTCATCGAGTGTGTTAAGAACATACAACTTTTCACGAGAGCGAAGCACGAGTGGAAATATGGGTGTTTTCAACACATGAGATTAAATATTAATGGTATTCGCCTTAAAAGGGTAACTTTTTTAGTTCTTATTATTTTATCATTTTATAAGGATACTTATGGTAATCGATCAACCGTACATCACAATTATGACCTGGCTATGACGTCACAACTGTCAGTTTCAAAACATAAATAGATCGTCATTTTGAATACAGAATTTTTACAGTTCAAGGAGTGCTTTTCAAGGTATTTTACAGAACTATTTTATGGATAACATAATTATGAATTTTAGCGAGAACAAGTATTGCGGGGTGCTACTGTGAAAATGGTCGTGTTATTTTTCACAGTGTGAAAATGTCAATATCATTTTTATTTGTTTCAGATATACATTGATTTCACTGCAGAGTATAAAATAATAAAGTATTTCTACGATTCCATTACAGAAACCTTATGCATGTGTCATTATTTACGATTAGATTTATATTATTGTTATAGTTTTTATTGCTAATATCGTTTTATTCCGAATAGCTGTTTGGCCATTTTGTACGACAGCTACAATCCGTTTGGCTCTACGCTTGTAACGTTTTGGTGAAGTTGTTGTATGTCTTTTGGTGGGAGATGTGAGGTAATTTTATCGATTCCTGAGCATTGCCTTCACTTCTAGTTAAAACATGTTTTAACTTAAAACGTATCAGAATTGTGCAGAACAATGCGACTTTTATTATTGCAAAAGTAGGCAATTGTACTTAAAGAAGCTCTCTATAAAAATAGAATTGAAGGCACTGATCAGGAATCGAAACATCTCCTAACATCCCCACTGGAGACACAAAAGGGAAAGAAACACAAACGTCAAATAACTATAAACCCCAATCATCACGTGAACAAGTCCGTGAAATGAATACCAACTCAGCCTTACTTCATATAGAGGAAACTGGTGTTTACGGGGGTATACCTTATTTTTCTCATTTCTACTCCAATACATAGGTTGTGGGTACTCGCTTGAACCGCCTCAATGAGGCGGTTCTAAGGAGCACCAATAACCCTTTTTTGAGAATTTATAAAAAAAATCAAGTATTTTCATCAGAAAAGTAGCCATTCTGGAGATACGATGAAAAGAACTATGTCGCACGGATGAGTTATCATAATGGAGAACATCACAAGCGTAAAGCCAAAAGGACAGTTACATTCCCACAAAATGGCCAACCGGCTATCCAAAATAAAAAGATATCAGAAAATTCATGCATGAAAAGAGAAACTATTGGAGCGTTTTCTGGTTTCTTTTTTTTTTTTTTTTTTTGATGGGGCACAACAAAATACCACAAATCCACTACGAAACATCCCGGATAAGACGACCTCAAACGCCGCCAACTAAGATTTGCTTCAAACATAAGGAAGTACAAAAAGATATGCGCCAGCGCATGTCAAAACCTACAAAAAGACATGTGCGCCCAACGAAGACTCAGATCAGCCTACGCATCAACGCAGTCTGATCAGAGTCTTTGTTGTGCACTCTAAGGATAGCTAAGGGCCCAATGCTACTTCATGCAGCAAGAAAAGTCTCTGGTTAGACTATATGGATGCGCAGGCTGGAGTGAGTCTTCGATGGGCGCACATGTCTTATTGTAGGTTTTGTCGTGCGCTGGCACATATAAGAAATACATACACGAAAAGACAAACTGTAACAAAAATAAACCGCGACAGAAGAACCGCCGGACAGCAAAATGTATTTCACTTGTATAAAACTTCATCATAGATGGTGTAAAGTATTTGTTGCGACAGTGAAAAGTCTCCTTGAATAATAGTTCAGGTGGCGAGTGTTTTAACTCCTCGTCTCATTGTTGTCTGTAGCGTCAACACTTTAAACGACATCGCCTCTTAAGCAACCAGGCCGATTGGGCCGAAATTTTCTCTTAAGCATCCTTTAGCTGGGGATTAGAAGTTTTTTTTCTGTTTTGTTTTTTATGAAATTCGGCGTTTCAGTTTGGTTGCAATGGCAACTCATAGTTCCAATAGACTTATAATGGAAGAATTTAAAAACAAATGACATTTAGTGCCAAGTCATTGCAGATATTTTGATGATACTTTTATAGAATGTTACTTGAGTAAACGACTCTCAGCCATATGCTTTTATGCCAACCTGTGGTTCTCCAAGGTTGTGCTGGGGCATGTCCCAACCCATCCACTTCATAAAAAGCCATATATGTCAGAAACCATTCAGATCCCCAACCCTAAACCATATATATTCCTGTCCCCTATGATAAGACGCATTCGATGACACCAACCTCGCGCCCCCATAATGTGCCGGGTCATGCCCCACCCCCTCCACTTCATTTAAGGCCCAATAGCTCAGAAACCTTAAAGATCCCAACCCATAAACCATATAGATTCTTGTTCCTTATATTAAGACGCATTAAGTAAAACCAACCTTTGGATCCCCTGTGATGTTTCGGGGCCTTATATCTCAAAAACCGATCAGATCCCTATCTCTTAACCATATATATTCTTGTTCCCTTTATAAGACTCATTAATTCATACCAACCTGGTGGTCGCTTTGTGCTGGGGCAATATGTTGGGGCCCTGCCCCACCCAGCCCCTCCACTTCATAAAAGGTCATAAACCTCAGAAACCATTCAAATCCCCACCTCATAGCCATATATATTATTGTTTATTATTATAAGACATATTCAGTCACACCAACCTGGGCGGTCCGTGGGGACCACTTCTCTCCCCTCCATTTCATTAAAGGGCCTCATATCGAAGAAACATTTAGATCCCCGCCATTTAACCATATATATTCTTGGTCCGAATAAAAAAAGACACATTCAGTGATAACAATCTTGAGCTTTTCTGGGATCCGCCATGCTCCAGTCTCTCCACTGCGTAAAACGCCTAATATCTCAGAAACCATATATATCCCGATCGCTAAACCATACGTCTCCGTACCTTTTGATAAGACGCCTTTAGTGATACCAACCAAGGCCTCACTGGGTCCATGCCCAAGCCCCTCTTCTTCATAAAACGCTTAATATTTCAGCTACTTAGTGCTCATTTCGGTATAGGGTTTTTCATGCGGACTGAACAAATTATTTGTCTAAATCGCGACGGAAGTAAGGGCGAGGATTGTGGCCACGTAAAATCGATTTAAGCCCCCCAGTGGAAATCTTTCACTGACCGTTCCAAGGCGGCTATTCTGTGGCGATTTATTTATGTTGTTGTTTGTTACTTACTGTGTGTATCACTTGTGTCTTTTGGTTTTGGATGGCCATTTGGCCATTTTGTGGGAAAGTAACTGTCCTTATGGCCTTCCTTTGTTTAGGTTTCCATTATGGTCCGGTCGCTTAATGTTTGTATTTCTTTCCCTTTGGTGTCTTTTATGGGTGGAGTAAGTTAATTGTATCAATTCCTGATCTTTGTTTTACTTCTACTTTGTTTGGGAGACTTTATAATTGTTAGATTAAAATCATATCACGTTAAAATACATGGCTACCTTTGGGTAGTGCTCGCTTTAGCTCTTGCGAGCATAGTGGCCAACTGGCCTCTTGTTTCACAGTTTTAGCTTTTAAGGCCATATTTTTTTCCATTTGAGTGGAACCCTTGAGCAAAATTAGAGGAACATTTCTGTGAACTTATTTGGAAGAGGAGCCAAAGACCTTGTTCAGGATCTCTGTCGGAAAAATAGCAATTTTGGAACATCCTTTAAAAGGTTATATGAGGAACATTTCTGTGAAATTATTTTAAAATTGGGTCATTTGCTTAGGCGGAAATATCGATTAAAGGTTCTTCTATTTTTAGCTTTGGTGGTCATTTTGTTCAGCAGAGCAGAGCGATTTTAGCAACTGTGGTAAATGTTCATAAGGGAAAAAATTCTATGAACTTATTTTGAATTTGGGCCATTTGCCTAAGAGGAGATGTCGTTTAAATGTATTTTTTTTATTTTTAGCTCTGATATTTTAGCTCTGGCATATAGATTTTAGCAATTTTGGCAGAAGGTCGTCCAAGGAACATTTCTGTGAAATTATTTAGAAATCTGGTCAGAGGGCTAGGGATGACATGTAAACGTTTATATAATTTTACCTCTGGTGGCCATTTTGTTCAGCGAAGCTGAACTTTTGTAGCTATTTCTGTAGAGGTCACACAAGGAAGAGTTCTGTGAAAATATTTTAAAATCGGACCATTTGCCTAGAAGAAGTTTAAAGTTTTTTTTATAGTTTTAGCTCTGGCAGCCATTTTGTTCAGTGGAGCGGAACCATTTTAGCAATTTTGGTAGAGGGTCTTTTCTGTGAAATTATTTTAAAATCGAGCCTACTGACTAGGAAGAGGTGGGTCGTTAAAAGGGTTTTTTTTTAGCTCTAGCAGCCATGTTTTTAAACAGAGACAAAACATTTAGCAATTGTGTTAGAAGGTCACCAAAGGAACATTTATCAGAAATTATTTTGAAATCAGGCCCAGGGGCTAGGAGGATATGACGTTAACAGGTTTGTTTTCTATTTTTAGCTCTGTAGGCCATTTTTTTAGCAGAGCGGAACGATTTTAGCAATTTTGGTAAAGAGTCATCCAAGGAATATTTTTTTTTAAATTATTTTGAAATCAGGCCAGTGGGCAAGAAGAAAATATCGTTTAATGTTTTTTTCTATTCTTAATTCTGGAGGCAATTTTGTTCAGCAGAGGACCGCCCCGATAGCTCAGTTGGTAGAGTGTCCGCTCCGGGGAACGGGAGGTCACGGGTTCGATCCCGGGCCGCGACACACCAAAGTCGTTAAAAATGGTACTAGCTGCTCCTCGCTTGGAACTCAGATTAACGGGGTAGAGCTAGGACTGGTCGACCCAAGTGTCAGGATAATTTGACTGGGTGTGGTATCATGTAATGTGTTTGGGACATGATACTTCAGTGAGGCAGCACTATAAACGTGAGCATTGAGCTCCCTGTCGCAACCAGACACCGTCGTGATATGACTGAAAAATTGTTGAAAGCGACGTTAAACCCGAATTCACACTCACACACATACACACACACACACACACACACACACACACACACATTGTTCAGCAGAGTGAAACTTTTCGAGTTACTGTAGTGGAGGGTCACCCAAGCATAATTCCTATGAAATTATATTAAAATGGGCCAGTCGTTGAAATCGTATCTTTGTATTTATCTATTTTAGCACTGGTAGCCATTTTGTTCTGCGGAGTGGAACCATTATAGCAGTTTTAGTATAAGGCTACCTAGGGAACATTCCTATGACCTTCTACATTCGGGCCAGTGGGTGAGGAGATGTTGGAAACTTTTTTTTTTTGAATTTATTCTATATTCGGGCCAGTGGTTGAGGAGATGTTGTTTTTAACCCTTTTTTTATTTAATGCTCTGGTGGCCATTTTGAGCGGAAAAGAACCATTTTAGCAATTTTGTTAGAGGGTCACGAAAGGATCATTTCTGTGAAATTATTTTAAAATTGGGCCAGTAGGCTAGGTGGAGATGTCTTTTCAAAGTTTTTTTTTTTTTCTATTTAAGCTCCAGCAACCATTTTTGTTCAGCGGAGTGGAACCATTTTAGCAATTTTGGTAGTGGGTCTACCAAAGAACATTCCTATGAAATTATTTTGAAATCGGGCCAGTGGGCTAGGAGGTGCCGATTAAAGTTTTCTGTTTTAGCTCTGCCAGTCATTTTGTTCAGCAAAGCGGAACCATTTTAGCCATGACGGTAGAGAGTCACCCAAATTACATTTCTGTAAAATTATTTGGAAATCGGGCCAGTGAGGTAGGTGATGTCAGCGGAGCGGAGCCATTTCAGTAATTTTAGTAGAGGGTCACCCAAGGAACATTTCTGGGAAATTATTTTAAAATCGGGGCAGTGGGCTAGGAGGAGATGTGATGTGGTTTAAAGGTTGTTGTTGTTTTTCTATTTTGTTGAATGTAGCGTTACCATTTCAGCAATTTTTGTAGAGGGTCACCAAGGTCCTTTCCTATGAAATTATTTTAAAATCAATTCACCGGTTTAGGAAGAGATATCATTTGGAGAAAATGTCGGCGACACACGACCCACGGAGCACTACACATGACGAACGACGGACCACGGACACAGGCCGATTATAATAGCTCACCTTCAGCACCTTGTGTTCAGGTGAGCTAAAATGCATTGCTGTACCTTTTCCCATTGAAAAGCCTAAACGCCAAATTTGACTTTTGAACAAACATGTAAAGGTCACCCTAAGAGAAATATTTTTGTAAACACGGTAACATGCAGTAACCCTATGCTGCATACCAAGTATCAAGACAATCACCCCTCTGGTTCTGGTGAAGAAGAGTTTTAAGGCTTTGCCTTATTTAGACATGGCGGCCTTCTTGGTCATGTCAACTGAATAATTCAAACCAATTTCGATATCTCGATGTTCTAAGGCTGCATATAAAATTAAAATGAAATAGGCACAGTGATTTCAGACACAATATATTTTGAGATGTCAATGAACCCGCAATCCAAGTGACATTGGGTCAAGGTCACCTTATTACCTTCACCTTTAGCATTTACAGACATTTATTTTCTATCTATTCTCATCTCAAACACCATAATATTTTGGAGACATGCATATTTTTACGTTTTTCTCATTTAAAAGCCTATTGAACTAAATCTGACCTTGGCGTAAAATAGGTCAAGGTCAATACATGGTCATCACTTTAGAAAGTAAGGGCTATACTCCCGGCGTCTGGCGTCGGCGTCATCGGGGGTCGGCGTCAGTGTCCGCGTCGTCGTCGTTCGCATTTGGTTAAAGTTAACCTGCTCTTATTTGTGATGTTTTGCAAATTTATTTTCAAATACTCTGAATCAAGAGGTCGTGAATTCTAATCCAAGTGGTCGATTGTTTTTCTTTTTAATAGCACAGCGAATTCGACTTTCAAGCTCTTGGGCTTAAGGTCAAGGTCGGTCACTATGGCTATTTTTAGAAACCTTTGTCATCGCTCTTGCGCCCCAATTTATTGTTGAATTTTAATATAACTGCACACAAATGTTGGGTATGATGATATCCCGAGCGATTTTGACTTTCAGGGTCTGGGGTCAAGGTCATTGTAGCTATTATTAGAAAATTTTTGACATTGCTCTAGTGTCTACATTTATTTATGTATTTAAGATAACTTCACACATATGTTGATAATGATGATATCTCAAATGAGTTCAACTTTCAAGGTCTGGGGCGCAATGCTATTATAAGTTGCCTTGTGCTAGGGGATTTGTATTGTCTTTCATGCCTTGTTATTACTTGGGGGTTTTAAGACTTTTTTATCCAATATAGTTTTGTACTGTCTTTTTTTATAGTGGAAAGGCTTGAAAACAGGAAAACTTATTCTTTTGTTCTTTGGGGTACTTTTTGGTTCACTTTCATTTGCTCCTTTACATAAGAAAATGGCTTTTAACGGCAAAACCTGCAAAATTTGATTTTTTTTTTTTTTTTTTTTTTTTTTTTTTTTGCAAATAAAAACACTTGAAACAAGATTCCTTTTTCTGTGGTTCTTAGGGATACGATCTGATTCCCTTTTCATTGCTTCAGTCTATTGGACTTGTTAGAAGAAAACATTAATTTTCGAAATGCCCTCATCCTACTTAGGCTCCCACAGGCGAGCTATTTTGTCACCTGACAACTCTTGTTAATTTATATTGGCATGGAAGCAATTTTGGTCATGCGACCTGTGTTTTTTCCAAAATTGTTAAGAGGCTGCATATGAAATTGAACGGAAATTGGCCCAGTGGTATCAGAGAAAATGCGGCTATCTAAAAAAGTGGTCGTGTGACCTGACACTTTTAACTTGGCAATTTTTGTTCCCTCACTGCAATTCAAGCGACTTGTTCCAAGGTCACCAAATGACCTTGACGTTAAGCATTCATAGGTTTTTGTTACCTTATTCGGGCATGTCGGCCATCTTGGTCATGTGACCTAGACCATTCTAACAGATTTTCGTTCCCTCACTGTCTTAGGCTTCACATAAATTTTAATAAAATTGGCCCAGTAGTTTCAGAAACAATGTATTTTGAGATGTCAATGGACCTGCAATTCAAGTGACCTTGGGTCATTCATAGACATTCAACATGTACCTATTCTCATGTCACAGACCGCAATATTTTTCTTTAAAAAATCCATTAAAAAGCCTAAGGAACTAAATTTGACCTTGGCGTAAAATATATCACGGTCAATCTTGGGTCTTCATTTTTGCAAACTTGGTAGTATACTGTCACCAAATGCTACATGCCATGTTTCAAGACAATCGGCCCTGTGGTTCTAGAGCAGATTTTTAAGGTTTCTAACATATTTGGGCATGGCAACCGACTAGGTCATGTGACCTAGATCATTCTAGCAATCTTTCTTTCCGGCATTGCCAGGAGGCTGCATATGAATTTAATTGAAATTTGCCCAGTGGTTTTAGAGAAGAAGACATTTAAAAATGATGGAAAATCAAACGACTACATCAATGGCAGCCTCGATAGCGCAGTGGTTAACGCGTTCGACTTATGATCGAGAGGTTGTGCGTTCGAACCGGCCACCGGTATCGAGGTGTGTCCTTGGGCATTCACGTCATGACGCTGCTCCACTCCAACCAGGTGTAAATGGGTAGCAGTGGTGTAAAGGCCACTGCCTCTCTCGCGCGCGCGTGAAAACACCCGGAATGAGTGTTCGAGAGCGATTCAATAAGCTTGCAGCTTTCATCGCAATCGAACTAAAATAAATTAGTATAAACTAAACGACTACAGATATGAAACGACGATGCGCACCCGACAGCATGAATTAAATTAAATGCTCGAGTGGCTAGACTTCAGTGATTTTTGTTTGATTTGAGGTTTAACGTCCCCGTCAACACTGTAAAGGTCATTTTGGAGACGTTGCTTCCAATTTTACCCGACATTGAGATGACATTGACATCTCAAGCCCTGCCACCCAATGAAACCAACAGGGTTTATAACATTACGATAACACGCCTATACAAAAATATCATAAACTTTACCGCCCCAAAAACAAAGATTTTAAGATGAAAAAGTATGATATTTTTCTTATTTCTGCTCAAAATATAGATTCTGGGTACTCGTTAGAACCGCCACATCTATATTTTAGAGCAGGAATAAAAAAATAAGATTTACCTCTGTTAACCCCAGTTTTACTATATAAAAGTGGGGTTCAATGGGGTCACACTTATAAAGGCGTGTTTTCGTGATGGCATGGACGGCCCGACACTGGGCAGGCTTAGATCCTCTAAGCGGTTTACCAGTACTCATGTGCGAGTCGGTTTCAGCTCTGCGTGGAAGCATCATGCAGCCCATATATTTCTTCAAGCCCCGATGGGCGGATGCCGAAGACTTCAGTGATACGCATTAGATCGTGTGAAGACAATGCGGGGAATTAAGTGCCTTTAATCAACTCTCACTCTGAAAAAGTCGTTCTTTGTCTAAACCCAAAGTCAAATAATCAATTAGAGACGGCTAATCTCATTAATTTATCAGCACCTGTGTAAACATCGTCGGTTAGACAATAAATGTCCTAGAAAGTGAGGTCTTAAGCAGGTGCGAATTCATTGTTCATCTCAGGCCGACGTTTTTTTTATTATTTACTTATTTTAAACAGAGCAACGGACCCCGCCCATCGGGGCTTGAGGAAATAGATGGGCTGCATGATGCTTTTATCCAGAGCAGAAATCCGACCGCACACGAGTACTGGTTAACTGCTTAGAGGATCTAAGCTTGTCCAGGCAAAGCGGTGTGAGTCGTACCGTCCATGCTTATAAACCCTATTGGTTTCATTGGGCGACAGGGCTTGAAATGCCATTTCATCTCAATGTCGGGTAAAAGTCACATAAAGCCGGAAGCAACGTCTCCAAAATGACCTCTACAGTGTTGACAAACAGAGCAAACTCACACAAGACGATTTTACCCTAAAGTGTACAGATTATGTACAAAATTACCATAAGCTGCATTTATGGACTCTCATCGACGTTAGTAAAAAGATAAAACACTCCTGCCACTACGGCGGCGATTAAGTTCAGCCTGAGTTCAAACAGTGAAGAATGCACCTTCTCAAGTATAATTGAGGGGTGTGTCGACGTTAGGAGGTGCCTTAGCCACTCAAAGGCCATTTTTAGGGTCGCAATGTCATCTGGAGAGAAAACCGTTTATATGTCAAAAATTAAAATCTTAACATTCAAATGTTCTAGACCCTAAATTAACCCTTGATGTCAAATTCCAACACCGGCCTATATCAGAATCAACGCTTCTGTTTATTTAGCATCCGTGTCTGTCTTTTCATAATGATAATTCTATACAATCAACCACAGCTCCAATCAGAGGCACCAAAGGGAAAGAAACACAAACATGAAACAACAGACCTAATGGAAACATCAATAGCGGAAAGCCAAACGGACAGTTACTTTCCCACAAAATGGCCAATAGGCTATCCAAAATAAAATAACACAAGCGACACAAACACCCAAAGACAAACCATAACAAATACCAAAACCGTCATTACATACGACAAAACCTTCATTTCGTGGAAAAATCTTCATTTCGTAAACGAAACTTTTTACGTGGACAAAACCTTCCTTTCGGGGACAAAACTTCCTTTCGTTTCGTTTTTTTTTTCCATTTCGTAACAAATATATGCAAGTTCAACTGTATGTATAGTACGTATAGCTTTTACAAAAAGCTAGGTACACGCTAAACACATATTAACTAGTTTATATATATGAAATATGTTTTATATAATTTACTGTCTTTGGCAAAATTCTTAATACACTAATCCATACCACTAGACCGTGTACGTTTCCATCATTGTCTGGTACTTGTGGACCTCATCAAACAAGTGTGATGTGTTGAGTTCGCGTCCAATTGATTGAAACCGTCTTGTCTAAGCGCTTATACAAGTCCTAACGTCATGCAGATACAGAAAATAATTTACATGCTTAACGTATTGGTATAATTCTCAACAAAAATTGTTGGTAACGGCGAGGCAAGATTTGTTTAGCTAACCAGACTTAACGATAACGCACCCGTGCGACATAATACTTGTACATTTTTCACATCACCATAATTGCTATTTTTTCTGAAGAAAATCCGTGATATCTTTCTTATATATACTGCAAACATAGGTAATGGGTGCTCGTTAGGCGGTTCTCACGATTACCCACAACCTATGTCTTTGACCCCAAAAAAAGAGGAAAATAATGTTTACCCCCGTAAATCCCGTTTTCGCTAAATAAAGTGGGGTTTACGGGAGTGTTTATTTCAAGGACTTAATCACGTGATGAGGAGTTTATAGGACAGACAGTCGTCCATCGTAGTCGAGAGTTTGTAGGTGTATATGGACTTGTAAAAATGTGATGGCAATTCGTGCCAGAGCTCTGCCCGTGGGCCATTTTTTTTTTCTTTTTTGTGAAAGCTTACATTGGCGTGGACAATAATAAAAACCTTCCTTTCACAATCCGCAAGTTTGAATAAAATGTCCATTCAATCCCCATATACCCCAAAATTGGCAAAATAATCGATTTCATTTAAATTACAGAAGTAACTGCATTATTAAAGTTCACACCTCTTATACGCCAATCACTCCTAGGGCCTCAGAAATACCTTTCTTTCGTAGACAAAAAAAGAACTTCGCGAAAGGAAGTTTAGCTTTACCGAAAGAAACTAGCCTCACAATATGTAATCCATATTAATGTGTTGTGCTGAGAAAAGTAGAAAAAGGGTTGGAAGCGACAACAGAGGAGATGAAAGTGAGGGACATGGGAGAAAGAGGAAATTGAATGGAAGTGTAGATACTGAAGGAATAACATCAGTTGGACACTACATTAACAACACCTTCGCCAAACCATTATCAGTTACATCTGACAATTTAAATATTTTACCGCTTAGCCAGAATCCTTTAACGGCGGAATAAAAACATAAACACAGACGGTGTTGGGCCGTGTGGCGGGGTTTAAAACATCTCCCCGTACATCACCATAGTATAGATAATATTTTCTGGCCCTTTGGGATCATTCAGTTCATTTTGAGTCATTTTGAAAATAGAGTTCTGCTTAAGCCGCCGCTAGGGGACGTGGCCGGTGTTGCACATGTCAGTACTGGTGATGAACAGACTCAATCGAATCTGCTGTTTTCGTTTATTTGGTGTATTCTTTGCTTCCAAGGGATCTAACTTCAGAACTTATATACAACACTATTGCTGCAGTAAGCTTTAACAGATCGAAACGTAATTTGATCGGTAGTAAATTATATCGCTTTTGCGCCCATCAATTTATGTTTAAGTGTGGGTGCGTTGTTGTCATTTTCTATTCTTGAAAGTCAGATGAGAAAAAAAAACGGAATCATGTGTAAGAAATTCTTGTCGTATTTAGATAGTCCTACAAAGAGATAGGGGAAAAGAGAGAATTCTCAAGTGTTTGGTATGCTGTTTATATTGGACATCACGTACGCCGTAGGATTAGGTTGCCACTTTCTCTTAGCACTATGACGACACAAAACACCATATGAGTGAAATTCCAAAATGGCGAATGTCAGCAGTCGACAAAAGCGAACATTCTCTTGTCATTACTATAACACACCCGTGCGATATAGTGTATTTTTTCACATCTCCAAAATGGCCATTTTCCTGATGAAAATCCGTGATGTTTTTCTTATAAATACTGCAAACATAGGTTGTGGGTGCTCGTTAGAACCGCCCCATTGAGGCGGTTCTAACGAGTACCCACAACCTATGTCTAGGAGCAAAAATAAAAAAAAAATGTATACCCCAATAAACCCCAGTTTTCTCTATATAAAGGGTGTCTTCATTTCACGGACTTGTTCACGCGATGTGTTGCATTTGCGCCTGTTTTACTGGCCGTCACGTAAGCCGTCGTAAAGGTAGGCGCCTCAGAACATTATGACGTCACTAAACGGCAAAGAAAGGGCATCACTGCGGTGGATGTCTGCAATCGAAGTAACTGCATTATTAAAGTTCCAAACTCACAGATGAAAGTTAAACAAGAAAACGAATATATCATGGTTGTAAGGTGTAAGCAGAACAATTCGGGCAGTGTCCCTCTGGATAGATTTTGTTTTGTCAACCAGTCACAACCACGTAAGATTCTTAAATTCTTTCAATGGCTCGGGAAAGCTACATGTAGGTTGTTTGATTACGGCTTTTTCGGCCTTCCCTGAGTAACTTGTCCTTACAAATGAACGTTTTGATCAACGAACCTGTTATCCTTTGACACTGTTTTTGGTTCCTTCCAAGATTATTACACTCATTTCCAGCCGATCGTTAATTAGAGGTGGGCAAAAACAGGTATACCAGTAGGGAAACCACCCGAACATGTTTCCCGAACGAGGCTCGAACTCACAACAGTGCGATACCTCTTGATTAAGCGACAATACTCTCACCCACTAGGCTACGTAGGCCGGTCCGCCAACACCCCCTCCCCTACCCAAATCCTTCAAAGTAAACTCTTTTCTGATTGTCCATCTAAAAGGGCAGCAATTATACTGGATTCCTGATTAAGATAGCTCTGATATAAATCACTGGTGTCATCCCATATGGCGGGTTCATTCGAGAAAAGATCGTCGTTGTCACCACCCATATCTTTCTGGTTATACTCCCAAATTTGTAGTGCGATTGGAAGCGATTCCATACCGATATTCGCTTGGCGGTTGTCAATATTTATAAGGTTCCGATTATAATTCGTTATTTTGTGTGTCATTGGAAGTGTAGGAGGCTTAACCGAAGTTACGTCCTGTGTACCGTTCTTGCTGTCCACATGCGTCTTGTTATCCACGTGCGTCTGATGATGCAATATTTGAAGAGCGACTGGAAGCGTCTTTGTAGTAATATCCGATGATTCGTTTGTCCACTTCCGGATTTCAGCAGCAGCGAGCGATTCCGTGTTCGTCACATTTTCTGCATACGGCACTTGTGTTGGTCCTGGTGCGGAAGTTCTGTTATTGTTCATATATACACCCGGTAGGTAAGCTGTGAACGTGATAACTGACAGTACAGAGGTAACGAGTTTATTAAATAGCATTGTAACCTGATTCCCAAGGAATACGGAATCTAATGCCGTCATTTACCGACAAGTCAGATCTTATCACTTAGGTATTAACATTTGGTCGCACATCATAAAAAGTATTGTTTCTTTTTCTCTTTTTCTTTCACTTAGACAACTACTTGTAAAATATTATCTTCCCTGACGGCGTCTCCATTCCCATAAATCACTCCCACTTTTGGCACTGCAATTGTTCTTTTCACCCTTTCAATGTACTGAACCATCGAAAGCAGACTGTAAAAAAATCTCAGAACGTATTCAACATATCAAATGATTTCTGTCTATCCATTCGATTATAGTGAATTCAGAAAACTCTGGCACTTATAGATATTTGCTGAAAGGCGCATATTGCCTGCGTCAAAGCGCCGATACATCCGCTAAAAGAACTATTAAAGCCATTTAGGACAGAAAATCGAATATCTTTAATAGCAGAGTTCAGGTTCTAGCTTGCTCATCAATGATACTGAATGTCTGGTAAAATAATACATCATTGGTAAACATTACAATAACACATCCTTTAGCCCCCGCCCATCGGGGCTTGAAGAAATAGATGGGCTGCATGATGCTTCAACGCAGAGCTGAAAGCGACCGCACTCGAGTACTGGTAAACCGCTTAGAGGATCTAAGCAATGCGGTGCGAGTCGGCCCGTCCATGCTTATAAACCCTATTGGTTTCATTTGGGCGGCAGGGCTTGAGATGTCATTTCAGCTCAATGTCGGGTATAAGTCCCACAAAATTGGAAGAAAGTCTCAAAAATGACCTTTACTATGTTGACGGGGACGTTAAACTTCAAATCAAATCAAAACATCCGTTAGCCATAGTGCATTGTATCTTATCTTAAAAACGGACATTTACTGATCAAATATTTTGACATTTGTCTTATTTTAACTCCAAAGATAGGTTGATGGTGCTCGTTAGAACCACCTCATCGAGGTGGTTCTAACGAGTACCCACAACCAATGTTTCGGAGCATAAATAAAGAAAATAATGTATACCCCATAAACCCTACCTTCCTCTATAGAAAGTGCGGTTTAGAAGGGTATTCAATGCACGGACATGTTAACGTGCTCAATTATAAAGGAGTGTAAGGCAGAGGGGAAAATGTATTTTTTTTTAGCCGATACATAACAAAACCTACAAAAAGACATTATTTTAGTAGAAATATGTAAATAGCATACTCAAATCGTCTTATATATGGAATGAAGGATTAAAAGACATGTCCTTTCCTTTGGAAGCATGGAATACACAACGGAGCAGAAACATACGGAACGTACAAGTTTTTCTGGACCAGCCTGCCTACTTTCAGCTAATTGGGGCTCATCCTTTTCAAAATTCCACGATGGATTCCATGACCACAAAGGACTTCATTTGTAAGCCGCCTCACACTCACTTAACACCAGCTGTAGTGACGTTAATTTATGCACTATAGAATACATATATAATGACTGCCTACAGCTACGAATATTACATACAGGGAATGGCAATTTTGTTTGAGCCCAAAAAGACATATTGTATACGAATACTGTTTACGGGGTCCCCTCCTATCTCGGCTTGGAAAAATAGATCTGGCTGCATGATGGTACCACGCAGAACTAAAACCGACCACACCTGAGTACTGGTAAAGCGCTAAGAATGTCTTAGCCTGTCCAGGCAAAGTGGTGCGAATTCGGGCCGTCCAAGTATATATATGTCCTATTGATTTAATTGGGCGCATGGTTAGATGCCATTTCATCTCAACGTCCGTTTAAAGACCCACACAATTAGAAGCGACGTAAACTGTGTTGGCGGGGACGTTTAACTTCAAATCAAACAAACACGGCCTTATCATTAGTATAAGGTGTACTACCGCGCTGTCAATTTTATCAAATAAGTGTGGCAGATCCTCGTACTGTTTGTCTGCATGGCTGTCAGGTTATATGATATAGAAATCGTGGCACGTAGGTTGAATTTACTGGAGAAACCCACTCAGATAAGAAAGAAAGAAAGAAAGAAAGAAAGATCTTTTCGGACAGATTACGATCCATCTGTAAGATTACCCAGTCCGGTTTAGAGTTTTCGCTGATTCATCACGAAAAACATCCTATATAATTTTGACCCCCATTGAACCCCACTTTATATGGTAAAACTCGGGTTATCAATGGGTAAACCTTATTTTTCTTATTTCTGCTCTAAATTTTGAGCAGAAATAAGAAAAACATCACAATTGTTTCACCATCATCATCATCATTACGTGAACAATTCCGTGAAATGGACACATCCTTAAATCCCACTTTATATAGAGGAAATTGGGGTTTAGGGTGGTATACATTATTTTTCTTATTTCTGCTCCAAGACACAGGTTGTTGGTACTCGTTAGAGCCGCCTCAACGAGGCGGTTCTAACGAGCACCTACAACCTATGTTGGCAGTATAAATAAGAATAATGTCAGGTATTTTTATCAGGAAAGTAGTCATTTTGGAGATGTGATAAAATGCACTATGTCGCACGCATGTTTTATCGAAATGATAAAATCTTCATTTCTTCGGCTAATAAATTTACTATGTATTTGTATAGGCGTGTTTTGGTAATTCTCCTTTCGACATTCCTGAGAGGATCGATCTCACAAGAGTGGTCATTTCGTATGAAATTTATGAACGAGCCTTCGGTGAGTTTCATAAATGTCATTAAAAATGGCCACGATTGTAAGAATCTCGCGTACGATTGTTAATTGGATTTAACCGCCGAAAAAGTTCAAAAGAAAACTTAGGGTTGTCACGGGGGGGGGGGGGGGGGGAGCGTCTTTGAGTTACGCGAAAGTAACTATTTGTCATCACGCCTCTTGTCATATGATTGTTATGACATATAGAGGATATTTGATTTTTGCAGTATAAGATCGATTTTTATTTCACCGAATGAACACTAAAAAGAAATATTTTCACGAGTGGTGTTCATGGGTAATAAAATCATTCTCAGAAATGAAAGGCATGCAAGAAAAAGAATCGTACACGAGCGTGAGTGGTAGGTAGAATAATCCATCCCACGGAATCACTGTCCGGCATCACTCGGCAAGCCTCGTGATGCCGGACAGTGGGCCTCGGGACGAATTTTTCTATCCATCCCCCATACCTATGTAAGATTCTTATAGTTAGCTGTAAACCTACTTTTCTCTACATATAGTGGGGTTTGCAGGCTAGTTATTAACCAGACCTGTTAGTGCTTGCGTTTTTATTTCTGTTCTTAAACCATAAACTGTTTTGTTTTGTTTTTGTTTGATTTGAGGTTTAACGTCCCCGTCAACACTGTAAAGGTCATTTTGGAGACGTTGCTTCCAATTTTGTGGGACTTTTACCCGACATTGAGATGAAATGACATCTCAAGCCCTGTCGCCCAATGAAACCAATAAGGTTTATTAGCACCGCGGTTCCTGGACAGGCTTAGATCCTCTAAGCGGTTTACCAGTACTAGTGTGCGGGCCGGATTCAGCTCTGCGTGGAAACATCATGCAGCCCATACATTTCTTCAAACCCTATGGGCGGGGGCCGAAACCATAAACTGTGAACGCTTGTCAGTACTCCACCTGCGGTCTTTGCTTGAACCATTCATAAGTAATACATCGTAAGTCACAAATGTTTGTACAAACAAATGCAATTTCTAGAACCATGAACCCCAAGAGAAAAAGTTTGATTTAGTTTTATCGATGTCTAGATTATAGGCTGACAGATATCCTTCGCGTCGTTTACAATCACGCCAGGTTTTTCGTATATTTTATTAGTATCGTCACTTATATTGCATCGCCGTGCGTAAAGTATCAAAAACGAAGGCACAGCAAATGATCTAACATAAAAGTCAGGCAGAGTGTAAAAGCATTCAAACATCTAACTGAGAAGTAATTAGCCTTGGGACAACATTTTCGCTCACCCTAGGTTTTAAAGCTCCCATTAATTGCGTTGGGGTTTAACGACACGTAACCCTTGTGCATTAGGAAAACATGTCCGTAAGAAATAATGGCGTCCAACATGGTGTCAGAAAATGATAAACATCGGGTAAAAATTATAACCTCTTAATTATTTCTGCTTTCAACAGAAGTTGTTGGTGCTCGTTAGAACCGCCTCAATGAGGCGGTTCTAACGAGTACCAACAACCTATGTCTTGGAGTAAAGATAAGAAAAATAATGTTTACCCCCGTAAACCCCAGTTTTCTCTATACAAAGAGGGGTGTAAGGGGGTGTTCATTTCACGGACTTGTTCATGTGATGGCTCATTTGTGTCGTCTCACAGAAAAAGTGAGAAATGAGATAAAAGATGTTGCAGATGAGATAAGTGACGGACACGGGAGGGAGAGGAAAATAAATGGGAGTAAGTAATAACAGTCTCCAATTATCCGTACCTGCTGCAAGGGCAGCAGACAACATTAGCAGGCGAGTCATATGAGTACACAATATACCTTTTCAATATAAACATCACGAAAACACACCCATATAATTTTGACCCTCTTGAACCCCACTTTTATATTGTAAAACGGGAGTTTACAGGTGTACACGGTATTATTCTTATTCCTGTTCTAAAATATTTTCATTACGAAAACACGCCTATACAAATACATTGTCATCTTTATCGCCGAAAAACTTTTGTATGATGAAAAATTGTGATATTTTTCTTATTTCTGCTCAAAATATAGATTGTGGGTACTCGTTAGAACCCCTCATTGAGGCGGTTCTAAAGAGTACCCACACTCTATATTTTAGAGCAGAAATAAGAAAAATAAGCTTTACCCCTGCAAACCCCAGTTTTACTATATAAAAGTGGGGTTCGAGGGGGTCAAAATTAAATAGGCGTGTTTACGTGATGTGCAAGGGGCAGCAGACAATATTAGGAGGCGAGTCTAATGAGTACACAACACACCTTTTCAAGATAAACAACACGAAAACACGCCCATACAATTTTGACCCTCTTGGACCCCACTTTTATAAAGTAAAACTGGAGTTTACAGGTGTACACGGTGTTATTCTTATTTCTGTTCTAAAATATTTTTGAACAGAAATAAGACAAAAATCACAATTTTTCATCTTAAAATTTTCATGTTTCCGGCGATAAAGGTTACAATGTATTTGTAAAGGCGTATTTTCGTAATGAAATGTAAATTTGCAGTACTGTATTCTAGCGTTATAAGTCTTGCTGTAACAATTAACAGAACTGCGTTAGGACAGAAAATCGAAACGTTTAAATATCACAGCTGAAGTTTTGGTCTGTTTTGTGACAATATTAAATATTAAACAACATTCGACAGCACTTATTGATATCAGGACAAAAACTTAAAGCCTGTATATTTTACTGGCAAACACTAGGATAAAACAGCTGTTCATTCATAGCTTCAACAACTGCAATTTCTACAACAATTTCATACGGAACCCGGGAAGGGACATGATCTTTTTATAATTTGTGCGCACAAGATAATCTTGTGCGGACTAGATATTGCCTTGTTCGCAAAACATATCTTGTGCGCACAAGATATTATTTTGTGCAGACAACATAATATCTTGTTAGCACAAAATATTATCGTGTGCGCACAAGATATTATCTTGTTCGCACAATTTCCCAAGATCTATGTTGGACAAACAAGATAATATGCTGTGCGAATAAGATACTATCTTGTGCACACAAGATAGTATGTTGTCCACGAAGGTAAATTATGTTCGCACAACTTAATATCTTGTTCACACAACATATTCAAAATAAAAAAAATAAAATTGTATGTCCCATCCCGGGTTCCGTAATTTCATTAAAACTTAGTCTTTTTTCTTCTTCTTCTTTTTCTTCTTCTTCTTCTTCTTTTTCTTCTTCTTCTTCTTCTTCTTCTTCTTCTTCTTCTTCTTCTTCTTCTTCTTCTTCTTCTTCTTCTTCTTCTAATTTCTGATGCAAGAACAGATTGTGGGTATTCGTTTGAGTTTACAACTTGTCACATTCGGTAAGTGTTGCATGTACCAAGGTAAACGTTAAAGTTAATCAGGAAATCTTCTCATCACCACAAATCTAGACATCAAATTCAAATTTAAAGGTTCTAGCTCCATTTGTGTGTGTGTGTGTGTGTGTGTGTGTGTGTGTGTGTGTGTGTGTGTGTGTGTGTGTGTGTGTGTGTGTGTGTGTGTGTGTGTGTGTGTGTGTGTGTGTGTGTGTGTGTGTGTGTGTGTGTGTGTGTGTGTGTGTGTGTGTGTGCGTGTCTGTGTGTGTCTGTGTCTGTGTGTGTGTGTGTGTGTGTGTGTGTGTGTGTATTTTGCCGACAAGGACAAATGCCAAATTTTAGCAAAGGCAATAGCTCATGAACTATTTTTCTTAGAATTTCTTCGAAAGTTAATCAGGTCATCTACTCATCACTACCAATCTTTTCGCTAAATGTTAAAGCCCTAGCTTCCCTTGCCGTTGTGACCTTTTGCTGACAAGGTAAAATGTCCTATTTTACGAAGGGCTATTACTCATGAAATATTTTACATAATGCATTCTATAAAGTAATAAGATCATGTATACATCAGTTACCCCTATATTAATTGCCTTGTAGCACATTGACCTGATAAAGATATGCTATCTCAGGACAAGTGTGCTTTATCAGGTAAACGTGACATTGCACTTTTATGAATGAACGGAACTACTAGAAAAACAAGATGTGTTTGTGAAACACTGATGCCCCCGGACAGCGCCAATGTTAATGTTTTTAAAAATTTTGAAAAAAATAGGTCAAAGGTCAAGGTCAAGGTCACGAAATCAAAAATTATGGTACCACTGGAAAGGTCTTGTGATAAGGTATACACATGTGAAATATGAAAGCTCTATCTATTACCATTCAAAAGTTATGCCCAATGTTAAAGTTTTTGCAGACGGACAAACGGACAAACAGACAAACAGACGGACAGACCAAAAACTATATGCCCCCGAATCTCTTAGATTCCGGGGGCATAAAAATGACAAAAAATAAAATGTTATTATTACTGGAAAAAAGTTAAAAATACTTACTAAATATCACTGGACAAAATATTGTCAGCTGTTACTAAATATATTGACTACAGGAATGTTGGGACGCATCGAGGACCAACGATAAGTGATCGTAAATTGCAAATTTAAGAGTTAACAAGGGAATAAACTGACAAATAAAATACCAGATTCGTGTCTTTTGATATCATGTTTATCAGGCTCGGCTGTGAGAACGCATGTCGCGATTCTACAAGCCTTCTCGAAGCCTAGCCGATAAAAACTTGATATCAAAAGACACTCACCTGGTATTCTCTATATATCACTACCAACCTATTAACAGAGTTTCAAGGCACTAGCTTAAATTGATATTTTATTGACAAGGTAAAAATGACCAAATTAACACAGAGCCATAAATCATAAAAAGGGTTTTCAAAAGTTAATCAGGCAATCTACTTATCATTACCAATTCATTCATCAAGCCCTAGCTCCAATACCTTTTGGGATATTTTTTGTCAATTTAAAAATGCCCAAACTTTCGAAGGAACTATTAATCATTTCTTCAAAAGTTTTTTTTTTGTGCTTTTTATTCCCCATTTTTAGGTCATCTACTTTTTCAAGTCAATTCATCCCTTAGTTTCAAGATGTGCTTGTTTTTTTTTGTTTTTTTTTTTTTTGTTTTTGTTTTTACCGGTTTTTGTTTTTTACCGGTAAGATTTCATCAATATTCTTTTTCAAACGGCCAGACCTCAGACAAAGGGCATAATCCTGAACAGGCGAAAAATATGCGTCAGCCTTTTTTTTTCATGAGATCACGTGAACAAATCCGTTAAATGAACACCCCCTAGACCCCACTTTATATAGAGAAAACTAGGGTTTACGGAGTTTTAAATTATTTTTCTTATTTCTGCTCCAAGACATTGGTTGTGGGGACTCGTTAGAACCGCCTCCTTGAGGCGGTTCTAACGAGTCCCCCAATGAGTAGGTTCTAACGAGTCCCCATAACCTATGTTTGCTGTATAAATAAGAAAAATATCACAGATTTTCATCAGAAAAGTAGCCATTTTGGTGATTGTAAAAATGCAGTATGTCGCACGGGTGTGTTGCCTTATGCGATATTTCAAAACCTTAGCATGCGCTGTTCAAAAGTTATAAAATGCATCAAAAAGTGTAACGGACGGACAGACACACAAACGCCGACGCGAGCGGCGCAGAAGCAGGTTGCCCCTCCAACCTCAAAGTTGATGGCATAATTATTGTAACAATATGTTCTTTCATAAATACCTATGCGCATGGCTGTTTGAAGCCATTGTCAAATGGACCGAAAGCCGTGCTTAAACAGCAAAAACCATGTTCAAATCATGAAATTTGCGTGCTGTTTCAACAAGATGTCACAAGACGGGCCTTGCTTCGTTTACGTTACGTTGCGCGACGTAACGTTATCGTCCTGAACGTAGCGTTTTAGGGTTCTATGATGACGCCAGAGGGTTACTGCATGACAACGTCCTTGTAAACAACATTCTGACCAGGCCGTCATTTTGGTTTGCCTGTCCATTTGAAGAGTTAATATGGAATTTATATGGAGCTTTTGGGCGTTTTCATCTAAATTTGCTGAGTCGTAAGTTATGCAAGAACAACGATCAGCCATGGTTATTTTATTGCATTAATATTTGCCGGGTCCCTCGGAAGATATTTGAACATTCGGCCTAGCGGCCTCATGTCCAAACAGCTTCCTTGGGACTCGGCGAATGTTAATGCATGAAAAACCATGGTTGATCCCTATATTCAAGAATGTTATATGCGTATTTTCTATTGTTGTTCAGCTCAATTTAAGTATCACCATACAAATGCAAAGATAAATGAAAATAAAACCAATTTTTCTGCAAAATTATATAAAAACTATTTTGTTTTGTTTTTGCGGGATTATGACGAACGGAATGGAAACGACTTTTCGTCTTTACAACCATAGTGGAGACACAATCAGGGATAAATAAATTGTGCTTTGACTGCGATTCGAACCCATGCACACATGCGGCGACGTCGCCTAGCACTACAGTGGCCGACGTCCTTAACCAGTGCGCCACAGAGGCATCCCAATAAAAGGATGCTCATATAGCGCATATATAGTAAATACATTGTTAGTGTCTTTAATAATAAAATATAATCGGTGAGCCTTAGACAATTTTATAGGGGCGAGCTTTAGCGAGCCCCTATAAAATTGTCGCGGCGAACCGATTATATTTTATTATTAAAGACACTAATCATGTATTTAGTTTATACCGCAATTCAAAAGTCAAGGGGTTTTGCAATAATTTAGCGAATTTAAGCAAAAAAAGACAGCATAGTGTGGCATGTTAAACGACATTCAGTGGCATGGCGCACACTCGTAGTATAATGTGACGTCAACGAGTGCAAAGTTTCTGACGTCACCACGACACAAAGACGCAGGAAACAACATGGGCGCTCGAATAAAAGTTTCTCAGCGCTTTACATTCTGTAAAAAAAATCTGCAAATAAGTAGTTTATTTTAGCTTTAGAAATTATTTTCGAGGTTGAGACTCAATTGCAGTAGCAGTGCGCAGTTATTCCAACGGGCCATTCAAACCAGGAAAGGCCGAGAAGGTAAGAATTTAGCTGAAATTTCTGAAAATCTGTTCAAATAAATAATGCAAAGATTTTAACTTGCAGTTTCGTTGTTTTCCCATGTATAAAATGTTGCATGTTATTGTTTACACTTGCAAATTAGTGACCTGAAAAGTAGGTCCGGTCTATTAAAGGTCACTAGACGTATTATAGGTCAGTAGAAGGTATTATAGGTCACTACCGATTATAGCGTGCAGTTATTCGACCCCCTTTATCTAAATTTGCTGAGTCGTAAGTTATGCAAGAACAACGATCAGCCATGGTTATTTTATTGCATTAATATTTGCCGGGTCCCTCGGAAGATATTTGAACATTCGGCCTAGCGGCCTCATGTCCAAACAGCTTCCTTGGGACTCGGCGAATGTTAATGCATGAAACACCATGGTTGATCCCTATATTCAAGAATGTTATATGCGTATTTTCTATTGTTGTTCAGCTCAATTTAAGTATCACCATACAAATGCAAAGATAAATGAAAATAAAACCAATTTTTCTGCAAAATTATATAAAAACTATTTTGTTTTGTTTTTGCGGGATTATGACGAACGGAATGGAAACGACTTTTCGTCTTTACAACCATAGTGGAGACACAATCAGGGATAAATAAATTGTGCTTTGACTGCGATTCGAACCCATGCACACATGCGGAGACGTCGCCTAGCACTACAGTGGCCGACGTCCTTAACCAGTGCGCCACAGAGGCATCCCAATAAAAGGATGCTCATATAGCGCATATATAGTAAATACATGGTTAGTGTCTTTAATAATAAAATATAATCGGTGAGCCTTAGACAATTTTACAGGGGCGAGCTTTAGCGAGCCCCTATAAAATTGTCGCGGCGAACCGATTATATTTTATTTTTAAAGACACTAATCATGTATTTAGTTTATACCGCAATTCAAAAATCAAGGGGTTTCGCAAAAATTTAGCAAATTTAAGCAAAAAAGACAGCAGACACTGTGGCATGTTAAACGACATTCTGTGCCATGGCGCGCACACGTAGTATAACGTGACGTCAACGAGTACAAAGTTTCTGACGTCACCACGACACAAAGACGCAGGAAACAACATGGACGCTCGAATCAAAGTTTCTCAGCGCTTTACATTCTGTAAGAAAATCTGCAAATAAGTAGTTTATTTTAGCTTTAGAAATTATTTTCGAGGTTGAGACTCAATTGCGCTAGCAGTGCGCAGTTATTCCATCGGGCCATTCAAACCAGGAAAGGCTGAGAAGGTAAGAATTTAGCTGAAATTTCTGAAAATCTGTTCAAATAAATATTGCAAAGATTTCAACTTGCAGTTTCGTTGTTTTCCCATGTGAAAAAGGTTGCATGTTATTGTATACACTTGTAAATTAGTGACCTGAAAAGGAGGTCCGGTCTATTAACGGTCACTAGACGTATTATAGGTCAGTAGAAGGTATTATAGGTCACTACCGATTATAGCGTGCAGTTATTCGACCCCCTTTTATTAGGTTATTAGAATGCCTGATTGCGGTATAAATAGTAAATACATTGTTAGTGTCTTTAATAATAAAATATAATCGGTGAGCCTTAGACAATTTTATAGGGGCGAGCTTTAGCGAGCCACTATAAAATTGTCGCGGCGAACCGATTATATTTTATTATTAAAGACACTAATCATGTATTTAGTTTATACCGCAATTCAAAAGTCAAGGGGTTTTGCAATAATTTAGCGAATTTAAGCAAAAAAAGACAGCATAGTGTGGCATGTTAAACGACATTCAGTGGCATGGCGCACACTCGTAGTATAATGTGACGTCAACGAGTGCAAAGTTTCTGACGTCACCACGACACAAAGACGCAGGAAACAACATGGGCGCTCGAATAAAAGTTTCTCAGCGCTTTACATTCTGTAAAAAAATCTGCAAATAAGTAGTTTATTTTAGCTTTAGAAATTATTTTCGAGGTTGAGACTCAATTGCAGTAGCAGTGCGCAGTTATTCCAACGGGCCATTCAAACCAGGAAAGGCCGAGAAGGTAAGAATTTAGCTGAAATTTCTGAAAATCTGTTCAAATAAATAATGCAAAGATTTTAACTTGCAGTTTCGTTGTTTTCCCATGTATAAAATGTTGCATGTTATTGTTTACACTTGCAAATTAGTGACCTGAAAAGTAGGTCCGGTCTATTAAAGGTCACTAGACGTATTATAGGTCAGTAGAAGGTATTATAGGTCACTACCGATTATAGCGTGCAGTTATTCGACCCCCTTTATTAGGTTACTAGAATGCCTGATTGCGGTATAAAAGGCTATCCGGCACTGCAGTACACTCTGTATATGGGGGTATTTGTTACTATTTTGTTCGGCAGCATGTCAAGCGTGCCAAAACAGAAAACAACAAAAAAAGCCTACATTTTGTGGCAAGATTTAAAGAATGTTGAACTGAATAACCTCTTGTGCATGTATTTGCGGTGTGCGCAAACATCACTTGAACAAGTCCGTGAAATGAGTACCCCTCTAAACCCAACTTGAGAAAATTGGAGACTACAGGGGTAAACATTATTCTTCTTATTTCTGCACCTAGACATAGGTTGTGGGTACTCGTGAGAACCGCCTAAATAAGGCGGTTCTAACGAGCACCTGAACCTCTGTTTAGAGTATAAATAAGGAAAATATCACACATTTTCATCGGAAAAGTAGCCATTTTGGAAATATGAAGGAATGTACTATGTCACACGGTGTGTTCAGTAGGGCGGCATCTAAGGCCGTTGCTATGATTCTATTCGCAATCTGCTTCCGCCGGTTGGGACTATATTTTGTCAAAAAATATAAGGAAGAAAATCACAAGAACTTCCGGTAATTTATAGGCCATTACATTATGTTACGAGATGAAGATTGGAGACAAATGAAGGACAGTTAATGAGAATCATCTTTTCTGAGGTCTATAGAAAAGGGTAGAGAGTGTGAAGGCTTAAACCGACTTAGAAGACGCCGCGAAACAACGGCCCCTCAATTTATTGACGTCCAAGTACTTTGATACACATGTTGGGAAAAAATGGCACAAAAAAATGCTCCCCTCCAGATTAAGATTATTTTTCGCACATTTGTCAAGGACATATCAGTCCGTCTTAAGGACTGAGTGGGAGTTGTCGCGAGCCTGTTACATTTAGAAAATCCTTGTTCAACCGAGAGCCAATTCTGCTTGGGTTTACGAAGATTACGCATGCGCGTTTCGATATCTTATCAAGTCATTTTTTCTCGCATGCTTCAGGATTACGGGGGGACATTGTTTAATATGCCTTCAAGTCTGATGAGTTGAATTATTTTGGTAATCTAACCATACTAGAGAGAGAGAGAGATAGAGTTAGAGAGACCCAGCCAGCAGAGTATGTCGGACCAACGTCGAGCCGACAGCGATACAGCGTGTCTGTCCGGGCCCGACGTTGGCCCACTATTTTGTGCTAGCAAGAGAGAGAGAGAGAGAGAGAGAGAAAGAGGAGAGAGAGAGGGGGGGGAGAGAAATCAAAATGATGAAAGTTTACAGATACGCGTAAGTAATGCACCATGAACCGAAAGAAATGCCGATAGAGAGAGAGAGAGAGAGAGAGAGAGAGAGAGAGAGAGAGAGAGAGAGAGAGAGAGAGAGAGAGAGAGAGAGAGAGACCAATCTGTCAGTTAAAAAAAATCAGTAGTATGCGGACTTTGATTTAATCGATCAGGTTTACTGACGTCATTAAATATGACGTAATTTAATATGATTTCGTCACACCAAACTGTCTACACAGCTGTGTCATGCTGGTGTAAATATACTGTACATTCAGTGTGTTGACATATTTTGTTGATGCAAATTATAAACAAACACGGTTAAAGGTGGATTGTTCAGTGAAGAAGATGAGTATGGTACCACAAGACTTGTATTCCACTCGCTTTTCATTCGTTGTTATCGAATACAGGGGAATTCTGTGAGTTTCACTTAAAACTTTTAGCCAAACCTACCATTTTGGAGAGAAAAAAATGCTTTTGTACACACGTTTCGACCGGAAGTGGGTAGAAAAAAATGGCACAAAAAAATGCTCCCTCGCCGATTTTAGCACAAATTTCAAGGTGACCAGATTAATGTATGCCGGAATTGATGATATAGGTGAGCATTATCGCGAGGAACATTATAATAGTCTATTTTTGGTTTTCCCGATGGTACCGACATGGTTGAAAATTCGCCATTTTCATCCCCTTGGTCTGCCCACACAAAAATGCTAATTCAGGTTTTAGTCTTTATATTGAATACAGCAATATTTATATATATCGCTTTTATCTTTGTCAAAGATAATAAATAAACGACAATCACGTAATTTGATGCCAAAATAGTTAGTCGAATGGGAGCATCAAATTCGGAAGTAGTCCCATCGAATCGACGCACGAGAATTTTGTTTTTAAATCTACCTACGCTGGCCACTCTGATGCCCTACTGGTTATCGTAATGATCCACTACAAACTTGAATCACGCTTAGCAAGATTAAGTCTATGGACATAACATACCCGAAGACAAATAATCGGCCGTCACAGTCACATTATAGGAATGAATTCATTTTTATCCCCACGCTTTTAAAAAAAGCGTTCGGGGATATTGTGAACGCCTCCGTCCGTATGTCCGTCCGTCCGTCCGTCTGTCCGCACCAACGAAACGACATTTAGGGGGCAAAAAATTTGGACAGTTTGACACTTAAGTATATATTCGTGAGTCCAAATGGGGTTTATTCCGTTATTTGGGTACTTAAGTGGCAAAAATTCGCTCTTAGGTGGCCTGCCGCTTAAGAGAATTTGCCGCTTAAGTAGTCAATATGCCGATGCCTAGTCACTTAAGTATCCGTTCGTGAGAACGTCCGTCTGTCCGTCCGTCCGTCACGCTATCTCCTCCTTAACCACCGGTCGGAATGTAACCAAATTTGGTATACAGCTTCCTTACATGATGAGGGCGTGCGACGTCACATTTATTTTTGGCCCCGCCCCCAGGGGCCTTGGGGAGGGGTCAAAAGGTCGAATATCAATTAAATTCAATTTCAAAGTCAATTTTATAGATTTTGACACCAAACTTGGCATAAGTAATAAATAATGATATATGTAACACAGACTGAACGGAATTTTGGCTGCGACCCCTGGGTCATGCCCAAGGGATCGGACTTGGGGGGGGGGGGGGGGGGGGTCAGGGGGTCAAAATTCAAATTTTACCGAATATAGTCATATGGAATATCATACTGAAGGGGGTGATTAGTAGAATACAATACAAGTAAAATTTTTGACCCTGGGGTCAGATTGGGGCCCTGGGGGAGCGGTCAAGGGTCAAAATTTAAAGTTTTTGGAACATAGTCATGTGGCATATCAAATTGAAGGGCATGATTAGTAGAATATAATACAGGTAATATTTTGACCCTGGGGTCAAAATAGGGCCCAGGGTGAGGGGTTTTCGGTACTTGGCCCCTCTGTAGAAAGCGTGGGATTTGCGATGGCGCGCCATCGACAGTATTCTAGTTTTTAATTTCATCGATGCTTCATGCAGTTTGTGAGTGCTTCGCCGGAGTTTGCACATAGATAAAATTCACAAAAATGATAATCCTTTCCTTATAAAATTCCACCGAAATAGTAAATTTTAGGAATTCTTTCGAAAGCGTAAAAATGAACTTACCGACGAATTTGACGAAATGCTTATTCAATTACAAGCTGTCATCTTTGAAAGAAACCCAGCACCCCCGCCCATAGGGGCTTGAAGAAATATACGGGCTGCATGATGCTTCCACGCAGAACTGAATCCGGCCCGCACATTAGTACTGGTAAACCGCTTAGAGAATCTAAGCCTGTCCAGGAACCGCGGTGCGAGGCGGACCGTCCATGTAAATAAACCCTACTGGTGCCTTTAGGCGACAGAGCTTGAGATGTCATTTCATCTCAATGTCGGGTAAAAGTCCCACAAAATTGGAAGCAACGTCTCCAAAATGACCTTTACAGTGTTGACAGGGACGTTAAACATCAATTCTAACACAGCGCGCCTATATAGGCAATGGAAAACAACTGTGTTTTATTCTACAACAAATCACAGCAAGGGAGAGCGTGACGAGTGACGTCATTAAAACTGCAAATTTATGACGTCACTAGTCGATTTTCTTGACGTTAGACGGTGTAACGTCATTTTCTCGCATCGAAAACGTTAGAAAAGGATATAAATGCATGTGTTCCAGTCGACAATTTTAGCGGGATTTCTTCTAACAATGGCGAAACGTTGTGAGATTTTGAAGGAAACAACAACATTATTGCCGATTTTCAGCCTGTTAGAATCGAAATAGATCAGCTCTAGCCAGTGATTTGTTGGGTAATAAATCACAATTTGTCGGTCAGTTGTAAGTAGACAAATCACGCGCGCTACGCGCTTGTGATTTGTCTACTTTACAACTGACCTCCAAACTGTGATTTATTACACAACAAATCACAGCTAGAGCTGATCTATTTCTTAAATCAAACAAACAAATTGAAAGAAACCCAAGCGAAGAAAAGAAAACGTCATCACGAAAACACGCCTATATAGTTCTGACCCCCTTGAACCCCACTTTTATATACCAAAACGGTGGTTTACAACGGTAAACCTTATTTTTCTTATTTCTGCTCTAAAATATAGATTGTGGGTACTCGTTAGAACCGCCTCAATCAGGCGGTTCTAACGTGTACCCACATTCTATATTTTGAGCAGAAATAAGATATTGAGGCGGTTCTAACGTGTACCCACGATCTATATTTTGAGAAGAAATAAGAAAGAATATCATATTTTTTCCTCTTAAGACTTTTGTTTCGGTGGAAAACATTACAATGCATTTGTATAGGCATATTTTCGTAATGGCCAAGTCTTTAAATCAGTAGCAAATCAGAAGGCAATAATAAGGAATCGATACAATTACCCCACAACTCCCATCAGAGACGCCAAAGGGAAAGAAACACGAGCATATAATCACTAGACCCAAATGAAAACATCACAAGCGGAAAGCCAAAAGGACAGTTACTTTTCCACTAAATGGCCAAACAGCTATCCAAAATAACATGCAAAGACGAACTATAACAATAATATACCACGACAGAAGAATCGCCTTGGAACGGTCAGTAAAAGTAAAAAGTGTTTTACCGTCGTTTTTTTTTTTTTTTTTTTTTTTTTTTCGTTTCTCAAAAATCGTCTATTGGAAAACATTAGACTATACAATGTAATAGCAGTTGCAAATACATCATCCTTTGTTTGAAAACAGGCAAATCAAACTCATGAAATTTTAGAAGTAATAACAAAAAAAAAAAATAAATAAATAAAATGTGTAACAAATATAAGTGTCCTCGTGTATGCCTTGGCACTTTTGTTCTTTGGGATACTTTTCCAAGAACAACATTTGCAGTTTTATTTCAATTTACTGCAGTCGATGTTAAATGTCATGTGGTGGCGGTAGAACATCTACCCGTACTTCATAAAAGGAAATGTTTTCATATTTTTGTTTTTAAGGGAATATTCATTTCATTTTTGCATTTTGAAAATAGTGTAGTCAGTAGGCGTAGGAATTCTTGCAAACTACAGTGTTGCTTTTGCCATGAGTATTTTTCTTTTCTTTTTTTTTTTTTTTTTTTTCGTGTTGTTGATGCCAACCTTTACAGCTTTATTTTACATAACGAAAACACTCCTACACAAATACATTGTAAGTTTTACCGCCGAGAAAAACAAATGAAAATTTCAAGATGAAAAATTTTAATATTTTCTTATTTCTGCTCAAAATATAGATTGTGGGTATACGTTAGAACCGCCACATCGAGGCGGTTCTAAAGAGTGCCCACACTCTATATTTTGGAGAAGAAATTTGGACGGGTCTCCCAAAGGGTTTTTTGGCCTCCTAACGATTTTGTTTATTTCTGGCTTATTGTTAGCATACAAATGCCTAATTATTTGGAACATATGTGGTTTTGGTATTTAAGCAGTTTTTTCTGAGTTACAGGCTCTTTAAAGTGGGTAGGGTAACTCCACACAGTTTTGACATGTATTTTGTGTCTCATTTAAAGGTAGAAAAATAGTACCATACATGACACGTTATTATATAAAATGACAGGGGAAGGTCAAACTCTATCACAAGTCACAAGTTTATTCACCAAAATTTACTTTTTGGGTGAAAAATATGGTTAAAGGAACCTTGGGTAATTTTTGAGATTTTTTAACAGTAAAGTTCTTTTTTATTTCTTATATCTTCGGTATACATTAACCTATAGTGGTGAAACTCCTACCATGCAAGCATACTGATGAGGCAATATAACTCAAATGATGATTTGAGATGTTGACCTATATTTCACGGTTGAATGAACATTCTTATTTCATGTTTATAGGTTAGATTATTGTTTCCATCAGTTCAAGAGTTTAGATATTTCTGGCATTTGGATAAACAGGCGATGAGTTTAAACATATTTAAATCAAACGAAAAAAAAAAAAACAATAGAAATGTGTCCAAAGTACACAGATGCCCCCACCTTTTTGACTTTGCCAATATAGCTGCATGACCCCTTGGGGACACACTAAAATCAGATATATATGTTCAGGATGGGTAACAATATTTTCTTAGATATTTGGAGTTTGATGATATGAAATGGGCAGGGCAGGGGGCTGGGGCATTATTGTGTGTGTCATTGAATGCATCTGACCATAAACAACATCAAATAAAAAAGGTTGGAATCTGAACAGTTTCTGAGATACATATTTTTTACATTTTCTTTGGTCCAATCAAATAGCTCCACCCCAGACAGAATCAGTGACCATAAACATGCTAAACAGTTATGGGCTGCAGGAGAAATGCAGACATAAATGTGCACCTAAACGTGAACCTGGTTATGAACGTAATAATGTGTGACATAGTACGCACATACAAACGTAGCATCACATCGAAAAATATATATGTCTCACTCACTCCTTCCTTTGGCATGCAGCGATATAAGAAAGGTCTGCTTGAATATACTTTAATAATCCCACTTCAAGAGCACATCTAAAAGAATGTGGTACACCTACGTGAAGACACAGGCATATACATTTGAAAATGGTTGTTCACAACTGTATTCTGACATGCTTTGCGCATATTGAATCAAATTCATCTACAGAAGAATAGCTTTCATCGTCACCTGAACTTGAGCTGTTGCCTCTTTTTGATCAGCATCTGTTACACTGTTCATATACCGTGACCTCAACCATTTTTACTGACTTTGGCTGCTGGCCTTAAAACCGAGGTTCTTTAACACAGAGACCGGCCCCGATAGCTCAGTTGGTAGAGTGTCCGCTCCGGGGAACGGGAGGTCTCGGGTTCGATCCCGGGCCGCGACATACCAAAGTCGTTAAAAATGGTACTAGCTGCTCCTCGTTTGGCACTCAGATTTACGGGGTAGAGCTAGGACTGGTCGATCTAGTGTCAGGATAATGTGACTGGGTGTGGTATCATGTAATGTGTCTGGGACATGATACTTCAGTGAGGCAGCACTATAAACGTGAGCATTGAGCTCCCTGTCGCAACCAGACACCGTCGTGATATGACTGAAAAATTGTTGAAAGCGACGTTAAACCCGAATTCACACACACACACACACACACACACTCTTTAACACAGAAGCGATATGGACACAGCAATCAAATACCTCGTCACCATTTTTTTCATTTGCACTGCCACCCTATTATGGACTCTTGTCCAGGGCCTTCCTTAATCCTTAGATTGTATTCCCTGTCTCCCTCTCTATCTCTGTATTTCAGGTATTAGACAAGGAGACCCTTTATCTGCTTATATGTTTCCACTATTCATTAAAGATGTTACCT
Organism: Lucinisca nassula; assembly: GCA_963580285.1. Lineage (NCBI taxonomy): Eukaryota > Metazoa > Mollusca > Bivalvia > Lucinida > Lucinidae > Lucinisca > Lucinisca nassula. The sequence goes on from OY757019.1 coordinate 43,372,657, forward strand.
TACTTTGAAGATACATCTAATGATAATGCTGCCGTTGTACTTAACATGATACAATGAATGATGCTGCAAAATAGGAAAGCATTCTGGGCAATTGAATTGTTAGCTTGACTAACAAACTGACTGATCTATGATTATTTTTTTTTTGGTTTGGGTTTTACGGCCCTTTCAAGATTATTTCACTCATATCGAGCCGATCGTTAATCAGAGGTGGGCGAAAACCGGGGTACCCGGAGAAAAACCTCCTGACTCGTAAAAGAAGACAATAAGTAGAAGAAGAACATTTTGTTCACAGTTATAGTGTACTCCAGGTGTTCTGCAAGGAGACCTACTTTGATCCTGTATGTTACCATTGTTCCTTAAACGTCATGTATCAAAATAGGTGTTGCATACAGCAGTGTAGCATACTGTTATTTACATATGACACCTTTATAGTCCTAAAATGAATATAGCATTATTATTCACCTGCAAAGTAATGATAGATCAATGCATACAATAAAATCAAGCCAAATTGAAAAAAAGCTCAATAGCTTACAGTATCAGTATAGAAGTCCATAAAAGCTTAGCTCTTTCTTTCTTATAGTCATAGGTATTGATGGAATACATTTCTTTTTATTAATCTCTGAAAGCAGTTGTTTGACAAGGGGCGACCACTAGTGAAGCCAATGATGTTGGTTGCATCAGATGGGTATATTGGGCCTGTTTTAGGACCATACTTAGGCAATGGTCGCAACAATGATGCTTAGATCACAGAGCATATGCTAAAATTAAATTCAGAGGACATGCTTGAATGGTTTCATGAAGGTGATGTCCTTGTTGTAGACAGAGGTTTCAGGGATGTTGCAGATATACTGGAAGAGGTTGGTATCAAGAGCCACATGCCTCATTTTCTTGCTAAGTCGCAAAAGCAATTATCTACACAGGAGGCAAACGAAACTCTATTAGTCACCAAGGTAAGGTGGGTGGTTGAGTCTGCCAATGGCCGAAAAAAAAATGGAAGGCACTTTCAAATGTAATGCCAAACTCCCACCTACCTTGCATGAGTGACCACCTCACAATCGTATGTTCTTTGTTAAATGCATTTAGGCCTGTTCTTGTTAAGAATTCTGAATCTGATGAGGTTCTTGCAAAACGTATGCTACAACTTGCCAAGTTAACAAACAAACTTAAAGACAAGGTAGAGAAAAAGGGTTGGGACAGTCGTGCAAAGGCTCCATGGAAAGCTATTGATGATGCCAACCTCGAAGACTTCCCACAATTAACGGAAGCAGAGCTGAGAGACATGACCATGGGCATATACCAATTAAAACAGGCCGATTCGTATACAGACGAACACGCTACTGAAGCCGGTCAGTATGAGATAATGATTCACAAGGAGGAGGATGGAATTTTGAAAGCCCAAATAAATCAAGGCACACTTCGTCTGGATCATACTATCTATGGATTGAGTATAGTCCTGGTCTCGAACTCATAATAGGATGGTACTGCAAGTGCAAGAATGGTGCCAGGGTAGTTGGCTGCTGTGCCCATATCGCTTCCGTGTTGTGGTATCTAGGTTTTTACCGCCATCAGCCGAAGTCAGAGCTAGAACAGTCATTCAAGTCACAGTATATGAACAGTCTTACACAGATGCTGCACAAAAAGACTGGGACAGCTCAAGTTCATGTGACGCTGAAAGCGATTCTTCAATAGATTAACTTGATTCAATAATTAATTATGTTGATTTTTTAGATTCCAACCTTTTTATTTGCTGTTGTTTATGGTTAGACACATTCAATGACATATATCTTGAGACCCACAAAATCATGCCCCAGCCCCCTGCCCTACCAAGTTCATATCATCAACATCCAAAATATTGAGATACCCACCCACGAACATATATATCTGATGCTAATACATATTCAATGAAACATACATGTACAATGTGTCCCCAGGGGTCATGCAGGCATATTAGCTAAGCCAAAAAGGCGGGGGCATCTGGGTACTTTTTACACATTTCTATTGTTTGTTTTTTTTGTTTTGTTTTTTTTTCGTTTTATTTAAATATGCTGAAACCCATCGCCTGTTTATCCAAAGGCCAGAATTATCTAAACTCTTGAACTGATGGAAACAAAAATCTAACCCATTAACACGAAATAAGAATGTTCATTCAACCGTGAAATATAGGTCAACATCTCAAATGATCACTTGAGTTATATTACCTAATCAGTATGCTTGCATGGTAGGAGTTTCAACACTATAGGTTAATGTATACCGAAGATATAAGAAATAAAAAAGAACTTAACTGTTAAAAAATCTCAAAAATGACCCAAGGTTCCTTAAACCATATTTTTCCCCAAAAAGTGAATTTTGGTAAATAAACTTGTGACAAAACATAGAGATGGACCTTCCCCTGTAATTTTATATAATAACGTGTCATGTATGGTACTATTTTTCTACCTTTAAATGAGACACAAAATACATTTCAAAACTGTGTGGAGTCACTCAGAAAAAACTGCTTAAATACCAAAACCACATATGTTCCAAATAATTAGGCATATGTATGCTAACAATAAGCCAGAAATAAACAAAATCGTTAGGAGGCCAAAAAAAACCTTAGGGAGACCCGTCCTTAGAAAAATAAGGTGTACCCCCTGTAAACCCAAGTTTTACTATATAGACGTAGGGTTAAAGGGGATCAAAATAATATAGGCGTGTTTTCGGGATGAGTCGCCGAAAGGGTAGCACGCCCCAACTTGCTTGTCTCAATGTATGACTGTTTTGTTCTAAATTAGAATTACATTAAAGTTATTATAAAACAAGACTGAAGAAAAGGCAATGATGAGAATCGATACAACTACCTTATCCCTTTCGTTTAAGATACTGTAGGATAGGTGGACACGCATATGAAGCAAGGCAAAATAAAACTTCCTTTCCAAAAAAACAATGCCTAAACAGATATTCAAAATAAAAAAATATATATATAAGCAGGCCAGACATGCAAGGAAAAGCGATAAAATAATAAACCACGGCAGAAGAATCGTCTGGGAGTGGTCGAAACATTTACTGGGGTGGGTCTGGGGCTTAAATCGATTTGATGTGGTCAGACACCCCATCCTTGTAGCTGCAAATTACCTTAAGGAGAATTATGCGGACTGAAAAAATTATTTGTCTATTTGGCGACGGGTTGTGGAATCGATTTAAGCCCCCAGTGGAATTCGTTTCCGCTGACCGTTCGAAGGCGGTTCTTCTGTCGCGGTTTATTTTTGTTATGGTTTGTCTTTGGGTGTTTGTGTCGCTTGTGTTGTTTTATTTTGCATAGCCTGTTGGCCATTTTGTGGGAAAGTAATTGTCCTTTTGGCTTTCCGCAATTGATGTTTCCATTAGGATCCGTTGCTTCATGTTTCTTTTTCTTTCCCTTTGGTGTCTCTGATGGGAGATGTGGGTTGATTGTATCGATTCCTGATCATTGCCTCCACTTCTATTTAGAACAGATGTTTCCACCATTTTTCAAAGGGAGTCAACTTTCGGGACTTCCTGTACGCTTTTCTAAAACCCTGTCCCTCTGTAAAATGGGTCTACTCTTAAAGGAAATAATTTGCTCAGGAACAAATTCTTTCCTTTAAGAGTTGACTGCTCCTCAGGAGCAAATTATTTCCTTTAAGCGTTGACCTCTGTTGACATGAGAAGCAAAAGTAATTTTGCAGGAGTTGCCTCCCCTTCCCCATTAGCTAAAAATGGTCAAATTGACATAATTCTCATATTAATCATGAAGTCTATATTGGATATTCCTGTAAAACTGAAAAGAAAACAATTGCTGCAAAATGTCCATTCTAATGCACTTGCGTATGTAACGCGACGTCTGATTGGATAACGTAAAAAACTTGCGACAGTATATTCTGCGATATACTGTCGAAAACCCGACGTCATCACGTAACGTCGCTTTTCATTGGCTGGCATTTGGTTTTACGCCGCTCACTGCGCTTGCCGCTTTGTGCAAAATAGTACAATTTTTTAACAAAACACACAAATAAGTGCATTAGAATGGGAATAACTGTATTGAAAATTGTCATTTGGGGAGGTAAATAGGAAGTTTTACGGTCGCAAATTAAGTTTTATGGCTCCGCTGTTGGGGAGGTAAATCGGAGGTTTTACAATCGCAAATTACGTTTTATGGCTCCGCTGTGGTAAATCGGAGGTTGTACGGTCGCAAATTACGTTGACAGCGGAGCCATAAAACGTAATTTGCGACCGTAAAACCTCCGATTTACCGCCCAAAATAACAATTTCAATACAGTTATCCCCTAATTAACTGATTAAACGATGAGTGGTTATATCAGACAAATGCACACATAATCGATTGTAGCTTTTCATGACCATTAAACATTTTTCTCTCTACACATGAAACATTATTATGGTACTATTTTTTAGATCAAATGACGCAACAATTCACAATGTGTTGTGTTCTGGTTTAACGACCCAGTCATCAGTTAAGGTCATGTCGGGCTTGCCAATTACCTTCACTAGTCCTAGATAAGCCTAGGCCCTCTGAGCGGTTTCAAAGTGTAGTTTATATTTTCTTGTCCTTTGGGATCATTGATTCCATTGTTGAATTTTGACAATATTTGATGGTCACTGATGAGGCCTAACTGACCGAAACCAGCTAGTCTGAACCAGAAAACATGTGCAACCCATATTTTCCAGTTCTGTGGTGTATTCCTGGATAAACCTTTCTAGAACTTATTTCAAGTACTTTGTGAGATCGCCCGCCCCCCACCCCCATTACCACAAACGTCAATAATTGACAACAGCCGGTGGATCAACAGCTCCCATCAGAGACACCAAAGGGGAAAAAACACTTACATAAAGCAAGAAAGCCAAAAATACAGTTACTTTCCCATAAAATGGCCAATTGCCTATCCAAAACAAAATTATATAAGCGATACAAACACTCAAAGACAAACCATAACAAAAATAAACCGCGACAGAAAACCTTGACGCGGACCGAACAAATACATATTTGAACCACAGTGGAAGTATACTAAAGCCCACCAGTAATTTTTACTGACCGTTCCAACTCGGTGCTTTTGCTGTTTTATATTGGTGGTTCTTATCCTTTCCCTAAATATGTATGTAAAAGGGGCAGTCCCTATAAGGCCCATTTTATGGCCACTTTTGATTTTCTTTAAACTTTGCAGACTCAACATAGGATGTATTTGCTGTAATATGGTGAAACTTCAGATCCGCAGATGTAATGTTATTGGCTCTATGATCGTCCTCAAGCAACCGTCCTTCTCAAGCCGTCTCCCAAGAGATTGGGCATTAGAATAAGAGAGTGAGTGTTTGAGTTTTACGTCCCACCAACAGCTAAGGTCATACGGAGACGGGACTTCGGTTTAAAGACTCATCCGAAAGTCTGGAGAAGCCTGGGATCGATCCTGCGGCCCCTGGTTTACAAGGCGAGTAGCGTAAAGAATAAAAGAAGACAGCCAAGTGTATAATATTACATTTTTACTGCAGGGAAAATATTCCTTTCAGGCGAGGATATATTTCCTTTCGAAATAGAAGTAAAACAAAGATCAGGAATCGATACAATTAACTTACTCCACCCATCAAAGACAACAAAGGGAAAGAAACACAAACATTAAGCGACCAGACCATAATGGAAACCTAAACAAAGGAAGGCCATAAGGTCAGTTACTTTCCCACAAAATGGCCATATGGCCATCCAAAATAAAAAGACACAAGTGATACACACAGTAAGTAACAAATAACAACATAAATAAATCGCCACAGAAGAACCGCCTTGGAACGGTCAGTGGAAAGATTTCCACTGGGGGTGTGGGGGGGGGGGGCTTAAATCGATTTTACGTGGCCACAATCCTCGCCCTTACTTGCGTCGTGATTTAGACTAATAATTTGTTCAGTCCGCATGAAGGCCTCCTAACTCATCAGTGCAACATCTCCGTGAACACAAATAATCAAAGAACCACAGAGGTGAGACAACGGTGAGGACTCGACAGCAAGAAACCACTGAAATGCTGGAGCAAAAGAAAACCAACAGTTAGACTCCGATGGGCCCGACCAGAGACAGAGCATCAGGCACCAACCAACATTACCTTGAATTAGATCTTTCTAACTCTCAATAAGCCTTTACGTTGGAACCGTCATAGAATCTGAGGCCTGACCCACCGGCGTGCAGTTAAAGAGGGAAGCAAAGTTGCCAACCGTGATTGGGTTTACTACCATGCATGCAGTCTGTCGTATAATATCCATGTTGTACCCAATCTTTTTATATCGAAGAATGATTTTACGAAATTGGGTGCTAAAGTCATTGCGGTTGTATATTTTTCTGAATTTATATACTAAGTCACCATAAAATTCGGGTTCCGATAGACCTTGTTGCAGAAGAGATTTAAGTCCAAAATTGAATTTTGAAATTAAATCAGAATGGCGTCTATTAAATTTTGAAAAGGCTTTGCGTAGTTTATGGTACCGATAACCCTGATTAAGAGGTTTAGCCGTTAATAATTTATTACGAGTGTTGAAGTCAGTAACATGACTACATCAGTAACATGACTACACACCCTAGCAAATCGAATTAATTGCGAAATATAAACGCCATAGGATGGCGCACGAGGAACATCACCATCCAAAGAAGGAAAATTTACAATTTCAAAATCAAAGTCATCGCGTTTATCATAAATTTTGCACGAAACAAACCTATCTACAATAGATAGCTGTAAATCCAAAAAACGGGGTCTCGGCATCAGAAGAATTTGCTTTATTTTAACTGAAGTTCTGGGGGGTAAATCTGACTGATCAAACCATCGAAATAGGTATTATCAATATTTAATATATCATCTAAATATCTAGAAGTGGAGCTAAAAGCTTCAATAATTTCAGATTGGTTATCAATGGAAAGTGACAACATGAAGTCTCTTTTATAACAATATAAGAATAGATCAGCCACAAGAGGTGCGCAATTCGTACCCATCGGAATGCCCACAATTTGTCTAAATAACTTAGTACCGAATCTAATATAAATATTGTCAAGTAGAAAGGTGAGGGCATCACACACTTTCTGATATGACGAAAGTGTACAATTCTTATGCTCTTTAGAAGTGAAAAATGCATTTCTGACATTACATGCAATATAGAGAGAATCTTCTCTGTGAAAAGCCCATTCAATTAAATCATTAAGCTTTTCTTTTATAAGATTATGAGGAAGTGTAGTGTAAAGAGTGGAAAAATCGTAAGTAGACAGACTTGAAGCACGAAAATGTCTGGATTTCAGTTTATTTAAAACCTCATTCGAATATTTTATAGACCAAAACAGATTTCTTCCTGATCTTTCAAAGACTTTATCACAATATTAATCGCATGCGTTTTAATAGCAGTAAGACATGAAGTTAATAATTTAGAAAGTTCAGTGGTAGTGCAAGAGCTAGAATTTGCAATAAACCGCGCTTTGTAAGGTCTTTTATAAAGTTTTGGTAACCAGTATAGCGTAGGAAGCTTGTCTTGGCCTTCGGTAACACACACAGCAAACTTGGTGGCTGAATGACAAATATGTTTATCTACTATAACTCTCTCTTCAGCTAAAGGCTGAAGTTCATAGGCCTTAGTACCACCAAGCTCCTGCTTAAGCGTGTTAACATAGTGGAGCCGTCACACAACGACGACGTTGTTAGCGGCCTTGTCTGCAGAGGCCAAAACAAACTTCTTATGAAATTCTTGAATACCTTGTTTAAGATGACGTAAAGACGTCTTAGGCTTAGGAGGTAATAAGTTAGTATTTTGAGAATAGAAAGAAATGCGTTTATTCACTAGTTTTAAAATGCTAAGTTTCCAGTCCTTAAGGGCTTTATGCTCAACATACTCTCGCTTACACCATCGATTACCGAATTCATTCAAGGAAGCAGCGATTTCATCTCTACATTTACTGACATCAATTTTAGAAGGAAACCGATATTTCGGTCCTTTAGAAATTATATTCCTTATCCTAGAATCAGGAATAATTTTCAAATTGCCAGTAATTACATGACCAGCAGCAGGATAGCAATACACTGAGCTTTTACAATCACATGAATCAGAAGTATTAGTATCAATATCAAGATCTGAAAAAAGTTTATTGAAATTAAAAATGATAGATCTAACAGGTTTGTTATATTTATAGCAAATTATAGGTGTTTCAGTATTTTGAAAATAAGCAGGAATGGAAGAAAGCACCGAGCTCTCACGGAAGATACTGGGCAAATCTATAAAATCCATACCCTTATTAATGAAGGATATTTTGAAGAAATGGCGTTTATGATTAATTTCAGAATCAATGTAAGGACGGAGAGTATGCTGAGTATAGCCTCTAGTTAAGAGAGCCGCATCATATAACTGATTAGAACTATCGTAGAATTTATTCGCCTCGGTGTCCAGAAGACGTAAAACAGAAACGGGTAATGAGCTTAGTAATGAAAGCATATAGTGGCGTCCATGATTTAATAATATAATTGAGTGTCACTTCAGTCTAGTATTGTTTCGTTTAAACGCACGTAATTTATGTTTAAAGTTACGTTACCATTTTTCCTGGTGCCGTGAGATCTAGTTCTGCGTTTTCGACATTCCAGGAGCGAGAAAATATCAAAGTCCGGCATTCTTGAAATATTACCCTCATGATAAATGTTGACATAAAATCTCAGTGGAAAAGGGGTCTGTAAAGATTTAATCCATTTTAGTTCAGTCTCATGTCTTTTGATAATTTTGAATCTATATGTAGAATTTGCATCGTAATAAAGTTTTTCCACTGGTTGTATAACAATGTTATTTACAGAATGACCTGTACGTCGAAAGTGACGGTACATGAAAGTGTCAGTTTTCTTAGGCTTACTCATTCTACGATAATGCTCGTTCAATCTAGTTTTAAGCATGCGGTTAGTTTGACCGATGCACTGCATATTACAATTTGCAGCACGTCATGTAATTAGATAAATTAAATCTGTAGACTGTCATGTCAAATCAGACATGTTAACTACAGAGAAGCGTCTACCGTTTACAGATGAAGTAACGGTAGACGCGGTGCTTAAATGCGAACAACATCTGCACCTCTTGGCATTGCACTTAGAAATACTAGGATACATTCCACTTCTTTTCCACGGATTAGTATATTTTCGAAGGATGGGCGACTTGAGAGGAGATAGTCTTATACGAAGACTACTCCCAAAAACATTGGTATTGCCTGCTCCATTGAGATTAACTAAAGTTACAGAAGGCAAATTTAAGGGTCTAACCAATACCGAAGGCAACATAGTATTAAAGTTCTTAATAGAATGGGGAATCCGTACAGAAGAAGCAGAGTGTAACCTAAGGGGTGATATTGATAATTTAAATGTATTTGTGATACTCATGTGGGTTAATAAGGTTATGATACCGTCAAAACTAAAGCGATCTTCATACCGGTTATTAAATAAAACAGCATATAAAATTACTGAAGATAATTCCTTCGAATAGAAGGAAGGTACAATACAAGCCCACAAAACATCTTAGTCTACTTAAAGTCCAGGGATGTCAAACAAGCAGTTGTTATACAACGAGGAACGAACATCGGTTTAATAATGACCTTCAACAGGTATCTAAAGGATGTCAATTGATGGAACACTGAAAAGCAATTGCATAAGTAATCCCTGAGGATTGGAAAAATAAGAGCATTAAATGTATGTATGGGGAGTCATCATGCAAATGAACGACCGCCTTGGGACGGTCAGTAGCAAAACTACTTGGGGGCTTCAACTCCGGAATTTATGAAATTTCAACCCTCGCCATCAGTTCCAGTACAGTATCAAACAAAAAAAAACAATAACAAATTGATCTGCATGGAGGCTTTCTACGAGGGAGTACCCTGATTTCATTGGGCGACAGGGCTTGAGATGTCATGTCATCTCAATGTCGGGTAAAAGTCCAACAAAATTGGAAGCAACGTCTCCGAAATGACCTTTACAGTGTTGACGGGGACGTTAAACCTCAAATCAAAGAAACAAATCAAATCAAATCTACGAGGGATGTTCGAAAAGAATTGCTTATTGTCCTCTAGCTCAATATCCACGTGGGGCATGATAAAAACCGAAACATACTTGTATAGGGCTATTCAATATCTACACAATGGTGTGTAAATGTACATGTTAGACTAAGTGTAAGGTAAGACATAAAATTTGCCATTTGAATACACGCAGTCATTGACCACTGAAGTAAAAATGGTTGGTAGAAGCGTCGACTATAAAGATGAAACATCAAAGCTTGCTCAAAACTTGGTTGTTCTTCGAAGAAGCTGATGACTGAAATTTCTACTGCTTTTGGACCTTCTTGTGTGTCTTATGACACAGTTCGGCGGTGGAAAAAGAAATTTTAGTCTGGTATAGAGTTCATCAACAATGCACCGAAATCAGGTAGGCCAAAATCTGCATCTCGTAAAGAAATCGTTTTCAAAATAAAGGAAATCATTGAAGGAGATGCCAGATTTACAGTTCGTGATATTGCACGAAAAGTAAGCATACGTATCACTATCAACAGTTCACCTTAATTTGAAGAAGCATTTGAAAGTCAGGAAGATTTCTGCCAGATGGTGCCACATCTGTTGACTGACAAGCAAAAAAGGCAACGGGTTAAAGTGGCCAAAAGCTGCTTCAAATGTTTCCAAAACATGACAAAAAGCTGTTTGTGAATGTCGTCATAGGTGATGAAAAATTGGTCCATTATTTTGAGCCCGTCAGAAAGGTAAGCAATAATATCTAGGCCACTAAACACAGCAAACGCTCAATAATTTGCCAAACGTTCTTGGAGTACAAAGAAGGTTTTGTATGCAATGTTCTTCTCTGGTGAAGGAATCGCAATAAAAGTGCCTGTGGAAAAGGGCAAACGCATCACCGGAAAGTACCACAAAGACGCTAGATGGTGCCACATCTGTTGACTGACGAGCAAAAAAGACAACGGGTTAAAGTGGCCAAAAGCTGCTTCAAATGTTTCCAAAATATGACAAAAGCAGTTTGCGAATGCCGTCACAATTGATGAAACCTTGGTCCATTATTTTGAGCCCGTCAGAAAGGTTAGGAATAATATCTGGGCCACTAAACACAGCAAACGCCCAATAATTTGCCAAACGTTCTTGGAGAACAAAGAAGGTTTTGTATGCAATGTTCTTCTCTGGTGAAGGAGTCGCAATAAAAGTGCCTGTTGAAAAGGGCAAACGCATCACCGGAAAGTCGGAAAGTACCACAAAGACGCAGTACTGAAGAAACTGAAAAAGTATTCTCTACCACTGGTTTTAAACATGTCCGTCTTCTACATGACAATGCAACCGCTCATACCACCGCAATAGTTACGGCGTTTTTGAAGAAAGAAAAAGTAACTGTTCCCCCCCCCCCCCTACACACACACACACACACACACCACCTCCACCACCCCGTATTCCCAAGACCTTGCCCCATGTGATTTCTTTTTGTTTCCGAAATTGAAATCATTCCTTGCTGGGCGGAAATACCAGTCCCGACAGGCACTTAGATCTGACAATCATTAGTACCTTATTACTGTGCCCATCTCAGAAGTGGATACATCGGCTGAAATTTTGCTTTTCTAGCCATGGGGAGTATTTCGAGGGCATGAAATGAGCACTTTTGGGCAAACTTGAAATTTGAAATCTCCAGACAGAAATAAGCAATTCTTTTCGAACATCCCTCGTAGCTGATAAAATACATGGTAAAATGGTTATGTATAGATAAATATTTTCATGAATCACGAAAACACGTTGTAACATCCGAAACGGGCCAAAGACCTTTCGGGTGATATCATTAATTAAAAGACTATCAGTTGTGTGATAGATGTATTCTTCAGATGATAACAATGTAACTATGGAACAGTAACTAACGTCATAAGCGACGTAACGTAATTGACATCACAATTAGATCTATTACTAGGCATCAAATGATAGCATGATCACAGGATATTACATCTCTCCTTTTCTTTTAAAAGACAGTTTATTTCTACGAATCTTAACAACTGTTGAATAAGGATTGCAAGGAGTCAGTAATACAATTTGTTCCTATTTGAGTTAGTTTGGAATATGAATCAATAATGCGGTCAAAGATAAGCCTAACAGTAAATGTTCATTAATGTCACTTATGTCTCTGATCCAATTTCTTTATCGCATTATATCTTCCCGGTATTGCTAGAACGTCGTGTAGGTTCAGCAGCATCATCTGTTGCCTCTTTACCTCTCTTGGCATCTTCTAATGCATCTATTGACATCTTCTATTGCCTCTCTTGGCATCTTCTATTGCATCTCTTGACATCTTCTATTGCCTCTTTTTGGTATCTTCTATTGCATCTTGGCATCTTCTATTGCCTCTTGGCATCTTCTCTTGTCTCTTTGCATCTTCTATTGCCACTTGGCATCTTCTATTGCCTCTCTTGGCATCTTCAGTTGCCTCTTGGCATCTTCTATTGCCTCTTGGCATCTTCTATTGCCTCTTCGCATCTTCTCTTGTCTCTTGGCATCTTCTATTGCCTCTTGGCATCTTCTATTGCCTCTCTTGGCATCTTCAGTTGCCTCTTGGCATCTTCTATTGCCTCTCTTGGCATCTTCAGTTGCCTCTTGACATCTTCTGTTGTTTTTTCTCTTCGCATCTTCTAATGCCTCTTGACATCTTATCTTGTCTCTTGGCATCTTCTATTGCCACTTGGCATTTTCTATTGCCTCTTTTTGCATCTTCAGTTGCCTCCTGGCATCTTCTATAGTTTTTTTTCCAGGCTGCTCGACAATGTCATTAATATTTTCATCTTCATTCTCTCTTTCTCTGCTTAAGACCATATTCTTCTTTCCCCCTATACCCTTTTCCTTTTATCCTCGTCGCCAATGTAACATCCGAAACGGGCCAAAGCCCTTTCGGGTGATACCATTAATTAAAAGACTATCAGTTGTGTGATAGATGTATTCTTCAGATGATAACAATGCAACTACGGAACAGTAACTAACGTCATAAGCGACGTAACGTAATTGACATCACAATTAGATCTATTACTAGGCATCAAATGATAGGCTGATCACAGGATATTACACACGCCTATACAAATACATTGTAAACTTAACCGCCAAAAAAACGAAAATTTTAATATAAACAAAAAAACGATATTTTTTCTTATTTCTGCTCAAAATATATAGTGTGGGTACTCGTTAGAACCGCCTCATCGAGGCGGTTCTAACGAGTATCCACAATCTATATTTTGAAGCAGAAATAAAAAAATAATATTTACCCCTGTAAACCCCAGTTTTACTATATAAACGTGGTGTTAAAGGGGGTCGAAATTATATAGGTGTGTTTTTGTGATGCAGGGTTGAGGACTCAACAACAATCCGACGTCAAAGCAGAAGAAAACCACCAGTTAGATCACGGAAGGTCTAACACAGGTAATATCCGGCTCCACCCTTCACGAATTCAAAGGATTTAGGGTGGTTTCTCGCTGTCGAGTTCTCACCGTTGTTTCATCTCTGTGGTTGTTTGATTTTCGTGTTCTCGGAGATGTTACACTGATGAGATAGGGGACCTTCATGCGGACTTAACAAATTACTTGTCTAAATCGCGACGGAAATTGGGGCGAGGATCGCAAGTGAAATACGTTTCACTGGCCGTTGACCGTTCCAAAGCGGTTCTTCTGTCATGGTTTATTTTTGTTATGGTTTGTCTTTGAGTGTGTGTATCGCTTGCATTTTTTTTTTTTTTTTTTTTTATATATATATCCAATTGGCCATTTTGTGGGAAAGTAACTGTCCTTTTGGCTTTCTTTCCCTTTTGTGTCTCTGATGGGAGCTGTAGGTTAATTGTATCGATTCCTGATCATTGCCTTCACTTCTATTTTCCGTAGGTTCGATTCCAGGCTTTTTTAAAATCGAACTCCCGCTTCCATATGACCGTAATTGTTGATGGGCCTAAAATCGGCTTTCTTTCCCTTTTGTGTCTCTGATGGGAGATGTGGGTTAATTGTATCGATTCCTGATCATTGCCTTCACTTCTATTTTTTCGTAGGTTCGAATCCAGGCTTTTTTTTAAATCGAACTCCCGCTTCCATATAACCGTAATTGTTGATGGGCCTACAAATCGGCTTTCTTTCCCTTTTGTGTCTCTGATGGGAGCTGTGGGTTAATTGTATCGATTCCTGATCATTGCCTTCACTTCTATTTTTCGTAGGTTCGATTCCAGGCTTTTTTAAATCGAACTCCCGCTTCCATATGACCGTAATTGTTGATGGGCCTAAAAATCTAATACACACAAGTGTATTTATTATCAATAAGATCTAGAGCGACAGAGGCTAGATGAAGACTGCTCTATTGGTGATGCCTTAGCTCTGGCTTTGCGCTGTGCGCGTTTCTGCTAAGCTTCACTGATTCTTTTTGCCTCATATTCATTGGCACCGCTTTTGATGAGACCTCGCCACTTTGCTCTCTCCTGTGCAATTTGTTGCAACGACTATGTTGGAATGTTGGAAGTCCATGAGAGAGGCTTTGAGGATGTCCTTGTAGCGCTTTTTCGAACCGCCTTGGAAGCGTTTGCCCATTTTTAGTTCTCCATAGAGAATTTTCTTTGGCAATCAATAAGATCTACACTTATAGAAAAGGATCTGCTCCTGAGGAGCATAGTATCTCCTCCAAAAAACTCCTATTTCGGATGGGTTAACAGCACTGAAAACCAACATGGAAGTACCGAATTCTCTTATCATTTAACCCTTATCCTGCTGAATATTCATTTTAGCCACACTCACTTCTGACTTTTAACCAATCAAATTACCTTATGTAATTTATTCCTATAAATTTATAAAGTTAATGTCAAACAGTGTAGATCCGGATCAGATGGCTTCTTCAGAAGCCATCTGATCTGGATCTACACTGTTTGCAAAGATAGAGGTTGTCGTGAACAGCAAGATAAGAGTTCAAACAATAGCAGTCCGCGTAGCCAACATGTACGCTTATCAGTATACATAGGTACGCAGGCGCCTATGTTGTTCGCATGTTGTTTTCTTACGACAGGGCTCAGACATATCGAACTGCCATGGAAAAAAAAAAACAGACTGTTAACTGCCGCAGGAAGCGAAAATGTTTTTCGTTATTAATTTCCAGCCAACCATTTGGCACTACTTTTCAATGTTTGGTCCGGAGGCGTAATAGCATTTTTATCAGTCCTTCCTTAGGTTGTAAGCACTGATAAGGAAACGCGCTTACGGAAAATAGAGCAGTCTTCTATGTCCTTTAACTCATTGTATACTGATGGACTCTTTCACTGCTATATGTTGGACAAGTCCATTTGTCATATAAGGGGTGCCAGGCCTATTATTGGGGAAATTCTGTTGGCAAATAGTGCAGGCCCTAATCAGACGCCGCGTTCTGCGGCGTCTGATCTTGGCCTGTACTTTTTGCCAAGGGTACTCCTTTAGGGGTGTGCCACATGCAATGGGTTAAAGACGCATTTTGAAGAAGAATTCACGAAAATGTACCAAATGTGCCAATTTCAAAAACAAAATACTTAAATTAGTTTTGGATTGAGAATGGTTGTTTGTCTGTTTGATTTGAGGTTTAACGTCCCCGTCAACACTGTATAGGTCATTTTGGAGACTTTGCTTCCAGCGTTGTGGGACTTTTACCCGACGTTGAGATGAGATGGCATCTCAAGCCCTGTCGCCCAATGAAACAAATAGAGTTTATATGCATGGACGGTCCAACTCGCACCGCTTTGCCTGGGCAGGTTTAGATCCTCTTGGCGGTTTACCAGTACTCGTGTGCGGTCTGTTTCAGCTCTGTGTGGGAGCATCATGCAGTCCACTATTCCTTCAAGCCCCGATGGGCGGGGGCCATGGGCCACCGCTCCCATCAGAGACACCAAAGGCAAAGAAACACAGACATGAGATACCTAGACCCAAATAGAAACACCAATAGCGGAAAGCCAAAAGGACAGTTTCTTTCCCACAAAATGGCTAATTGACTACCCAAAGCGATACACACACTCAAAGATAAACCATAACAAAAATAAACCGAGACAGAAGAACCGCCTTGGAACGGCCAGTGAAAAGAATGCCACGAGAGTGGGGGTTGAGGAGGCATAAATCGATTTAACGCGGCCGCAATCCACGTGTAGTTCCGTCGCGATTTAGACATATAATTTTGTTTAGTCCACATGAAGGCCTCCTAAGTCATCAGTGCAACATCTCCGAGAACACTAAAATCAAACAACCACAGAGATGAAACAACGGTGAGGACTGTCAGGCCCTGACTCGAAGGCAGTCCATAAACTTTGATATTGCCCTACGCTTAGGTTCCTATTGCTTTTAGTTCATTGAACAACTACTGCTAAACGATACACCAAAAAAACATACAACAATTGAAAGGTGAAGGACAGGGTTGTTTTAGGCTGGTTTCCTGCAATGCAGCGGAGCAACAACCAGAAAAAATCAAAGCACTGAGAGTGCTGATGGAGCGTGGCTTTGATAATTTGATTTAGCGTCTGTTTGGTATTTTAATTCAGGCTCATATTGATCCAATGAACATAGCTGTTTGAAGCTATTCTGGGCCAGAAGTCGTGTTATAGCAACAAGACCTATATTGAAATTAAATCACGCTAAGGTGTAGACCCCGCAACAACCATCACGAAAACACGCCTGTACAAATACATTGTCAATTTTTCGGCAAAAATGGAAATTTTAAGATACAAAATTGTGATATTTTCTTATCTCTGCTCAAAACATTGATTGCGGGGACTTGATTGAACCGCCTTAACGAGGCAGTTTTATCAAGTACCCACAAGCTTTGTTTTTGAGCAATACAGCAATCATGCAGTTCTACAGTTTACTTGAAGATTTCTGCTGAGCAAAAGTTCGTGCAATAACTGCGGCTTGCGCAATTGTTTGGCGGCTTTAAAGTTATTTTATGTAAACAGTTTTTTTTTTTGAAAAAAAAATACCTTGGGGAGGTTATTTATCTTGTATTAGACATTCTCCTTGGTTACGTCTTGATGATGTTTATCTTCATGTGAAAAATTATCATAATTTTCCCAGCAGTTTATAAGTTATACATCCGTAATCAGTCTTTAAAAATTGCCTCGGTGATGCTGTTTATAAAGCTATCTGGCATTAGACAATATTATTAGCTTGATCTTGTCAATTTACATCTGCATGCAAAACATTATAAAAATATACCCGTCGGTTTGAAAGTTATACGACCGTGTCAGTGGGTGAATTTTTACTTTGCCGAGGCTAAAATAAAGAAATTGGGCATTCAGGAATCGCGTTGGTTAGATCTGTACATTATCTGTCTGTATGCTAATAGTTGCCCAAAATATTCCAAGTAGACTAGAAATAATTTTTCAGTTTGCCTAGGCGAGGCCGTTTGTAAAGTAATTTGGCATAAGGCAATTTTGCGGGTTATGTATTGCCAATATCAACCTGTATGCCGAAATGATCAAAGCCGGTTTTAGATGTTATACTCCGTATTCATATTTTATATATAAACCATGGTACTCTCCATATTTTTCACTTCTGTGGTGTATTCCTTGCTTCCAAAGGATAAACCTTTTATAGAACATATTTAACTTCACTACAGCTGGTGTGTGGGAATGTGTGGCGGCGGTAAAACGTCTCCCTGCCCTACATCATAGTGTAGATTATATTTTCTTGTCCTTTGGGATCATTGATTCCATTGTGGAATTTTGAAAATATCTGAGGGTCACTGATGAGGCCTAATTGGCCGAAACTAGCTAGTCTGGCCCAGAAAACATGTACACTCCATATTTTTCACTTCTGTGGTGTATTCCTTGCTTCCAAAGGATAAACCTTTTATAGAACATATTTATATTATTTTGCCTCGGCGAGGCGATTCATAAAGTGATCTTGCATAAAACAGCCTCATGGGTTAGGTATTGTCAATATCAATCCGAATGCCAAAAAATGATCGGAAATTGCATCGGTGAGGCCATTTGTGAAGTGATCTTGCATACGAGAGTTTCTTGGGTTAGTTATTGTCAATATCAATCCATAGGAATATTTGAAGAGGTCTAGACAATATACTCCGTTATTATTATATAAAAATAAATTGCCTTGACGGGCCATTTATGAAATGATCTGGCATTAAGGCAATTTCTTTGGTTAGATATTGTCAATACAGCACAGTGCACAATCTTTTACCGGAAACCAACAACTGCCCTTCTTGAATCAGCGAAAGGGATAGAATCACCGTGCAACAAATTTCACGACCAATCTCCTGGAAAGAATGTTGCCGAACCCGGCAGGTATCGAACTTGCGTCTGAGCTGATAATTTGCTTTATTTATGGTCACAGCCTAGAACGCAGACAGGTCGCTTTAAAAAAGTAACATTGTCCTCTTTCCCCCCCCCCCCCCACACACACACACACATTAACCCATACTCTGAGTATATGTCTAGCAGCCTTTTTGGGGACAAACATAGCTGACCCAGATCAGACGCTACAACAAGTGGCGTCTTATCTGTGTCTAAACAGCATTTACTGCTTACAATATAAGCCTTGACGTGCACCTGTCCAAACACATTCCAACTGTTTTATTTTGGTAATACATTATCGACCCACACTGCGTACTTTTAACCCATTTTAAACGAATGGAATCCTCAACACCTTATATCAGTAAGGAATGAGTTCATTTTAAAATCAGGGATGCCAGGTTGTGGCTTCCACGAAATATTTGGCAAAAATGGCTGAACCTTTTTGTAAGTATGCAGTGAAGGTCATAATGAGACTCCGCGTTCTGTGGTATCTGATCTAGGTTTGTCCTGTTTGCAAGTTGCGTAGTTTGGGATTTTATGGTATAAATGGGCTGTAAACTGGGTTATATGAACTGAACTATAAAAAGATTAGACTGCTACATAGTTCATCTATTAAAATATTCATCTATTCCGTTTGAAATAGGTGGTCTGTGAAGCAGTCTATAAGT
This sequence comes from Lucinisca nassula, assembly GCA_963580285.1. Taxonomy (NCBI): domain Eukaryota; kingdom Metazoa; phylum Mollusca; class Bivalvia; order Lucinida; family Lucinidae; genus Lucinisca; species Lucinisca nassula. The sequence goes on from OY757019.1 coordinate 43,391,621, forward strand.
AGATACCGCATGGCGTAATAATCTACTATGCTAACACGGGGTACTATGTTCTCACTGGTGATTGGGTCATATGCAGTAACACCGAAAGTAGTGCCAAAATGTTTTCCTTTTCAGTCGGTGTCCACTTACAGGAAAGACTGTAATTGTCTTTCTTTTCAATAGAGATATACACTTGAAGCAAAGATTGTAGTTGTCTTCCTTTTCAATAGGGATCTACATTTGGAGTAAAGACTGTGTTTGTCTTCCCTTGAAATAGGATCTACATTTAGAGTACAGCCTTCGCATGGCTACCTTTTCAATAGGAGTCTACACTTAGACTATTTGTCTTCCTTTAAAATATGGGTCTACACTAAGAATGAAGACTGTGCTTGTCTTCCTTTGAAATAGGGCTCTACAATCAGAGTTAAGAGTGTGCTTGTCTTCCTTTTCAATATGGTTCTACAGTCAGAGTAAAAGCTGTGTTTGTCTTCCTTTGAAATAGGGGTCTACAATCAGAGTAATGACTGTGCTTGTCTTCCTTATTGACAGAGGTCTACTCTAACAGGAAATAAGCTGCTGTTGAGGACCATAGTTTTCCTCTAAGAGAAGACTCCTTTTTCGGATGGGTTCAATGTACAAGTAACCAACCGGAAAGGGCGCAAGATAAGCCACGTACATGTTTCTGTTTTTTTTTATTTCCTAGTAAACTTCATACTGTTTTACTAGTGCTCGAAATCAGCCTTTGTCTTCCGAGTGTACGAGTAGGCAAGGCCGGCCTCGATAGCTCAGTCTGATGCGCGTCTGACTGGTGATCGATACCTGCCGGGGTCGGCAACATTCTTTCGTGGAGATTGATCGTGAAATCTTTTCTACGGTCATTCTCTCCCTTCCGCTGATTAAAGAAGGGCAGTTGTCAGTTTCTTGTGAAAGAATGTGTCATGTACTGGTTAACCACTTAAGTATAAACCTGACCAGGAAAAGTTAGGATAGGTAAACTGACCGGCTAAAATGACCTAAAATAGTCTTGACCGGGCTGTTAAACTCCATACAAACAAACAAAACGAGTAGATAAGACTAAAACAGGCTTATTTACTTAGGATCTTAACCCTTGTCCTGCTGAATATTTAAATATGCCACACCCACTAATGATTGGCAGCCAATCAGATTACACGATGAAACTTATTGCAAAAAAATCACAATCAAGAATCCAACAACACAGACGCAAATCAGACTGCGCGGGTATACAGGCATATTCTTGTGCGATCCAATTTTGTTGTCGGTCCTCCCCTCCATGACAAAATACAAACTGTTAACTCCTTCAGGATGCGAGTACTTTTTTTAATGTTCAATCTGCTGATTTTGCGATTCACTTCTTTGTTTCCTCCACGACCATGGTTTCTTTCTTTTCAGCATATATTTGCATTTCTCCTTGTACTTGTGCATCATGAAAAAAAAACTGACTTGCCATATTGCGAAACACAAAGATGCAGCATAGCTAATCTGCATCTTGTCTGTTCGCTGCTTGGATTCTGTATACATGATGATTGTTCATTATTGAACTGGCCTATCTGCGGGTTGACTATGTGGAAAAAGAAGCATTCATGCGTGACTCTAAGTAGGTAAGTAAGGCCCACGTAAAATGTCAAGTTGTTGCTAGTCTGTGTAGACGAGTAGCCTGGTTTGTACCATGTGTTGTCTCTGGACGCCTCTTCTCGTCACATGGCTTATGAAGTTGTCGCTCATAAGAGAGCACACATCGAATCGAGTCTCCCGCGAGTTTTATTTTACATGTTTTAACGAATTTTACTCGTACATCACATAAATTTGATAAACTGATTACAGTCGAACTTCAATGGCTCGTACACCTTTGGGACCTCGAAAATCTGTTCGAGACAGGGGTAGTTCGAGCCACTGAGGTTACCGTCAGGAGGCATAACGAGATACTTATAGATATCTTTTCGGTGTTCTATAATGAATATGTATGCTGTGTGTACTCATTAGAATCGCCTCATCGAGGCGATTCTAATGAGTACACACGGCATACATTTGCAATACAAAAGACTAAAATCTCCTTAATTATCCCCCACTATTTCTTATGTAGAGGATTTCGCTAGGGGCTCAAGATTGGGTGCGACAGATCCATGGTAAACGAGCCATCGGTGTTCGAGCCATCGAAGTTCTACTGTAATTCTAATAATCAAAACCGTATTCGTAAATGAAGTACCTTTGTATTTAATTCTTTTAAATTAGCCTGTATGTGCAGCTATAGTAATTTCTATAACTTTTTAATAAGGCAAATATTTTTGGTTGATCCAATGATGACTGACACCATTAAGGAATACTAATTTGTGAAATCTGGTGACATTTAGCTATCATGTCTCAAACGTAGAAACGATGGGTTATTTGCTTAATATTGTTGAATTAATTGAACCTTGACACATACTCAATATTATCACTTTTCAGTCCAATAAATTTATTATCGTCCCCATCCCCCTCCCACTCTGCATTTTTTCCCTTATGTGAGGCTACACGGTGGACGTTTCGACGCGCACTGTTCTGGACGCAGGTCAACGGCATCCGAGGGGCATCCTTTGAACAAACCATGATGGGTCCGAGTGAGTCTCAATGCTACATACCAAGTTTCATGACGATCGGCCTAATGTTTTTACCTTATATGGGCATGGCGGTCATCTTGGTCATGTGACCTGGACCCCACGAACAAACTTTCGTTCCCCAATCCTTTTGATGCTTCAAATGCTTCAAATGAAATTTAACTTCAATCGGCCCTGTGGTTTCTGAGAAGATGTTTGAAAATATTGACAGACAGACAAACAGACGACAGACATACAAACAGACAACGGACCCTTGCCATACTAAAAGCTCACCTATGAGCCTTCGGCTCAGGTAGGTGAGCTAAAAAGTGAACAGGGAAAAATGTGGGAAAATCTGCAAGGTATTCCCATTCCCCTTAAGAAACAAACTTCTTGGGCGCCGTCACGAGAATAGACAGACACACCTATCTGCTCAAAGAATTTAACCCTTATTCTGCAGTTCACGACAGCCCCTATCTTTGTAAACAGTGTAGATCCAGATCAGATGGCTTCTGGATCTGATCCAGATTTACACTGTTTGACATTCAGTTTATGAATTTGTAGGAATAAATTACATCAACTAATCTGATTGGTTCAAAGTCAGAAATGGGTTTGGCTCAAGGTTGGTCGGTAAATACCGGTGGCGGGAATTCCCACTGGCATTTACCGGTAATAACCGTCCTGGGAAATTCTCCAAATTTCAGCAAAAGTGGGAAATACTGGGAAATAGTGGGAAATATGATTTTTGTTTAGTTATAATATAAAACTTATATCATAGAAAACACTATTGATATTTGTGTAATTTAATTGGAGTAATGAACAGTTAGCTATTTTGCAATATGCCTCCCCATACATATATGTCATAAGTCTGCTTTTACTCAACCAAATACAAGCATAAAAGTATAAAGTGAGCTGTTGTTATGTAGGGTGCAGAGAGTTATTTAAAACACTCATATGCTTAAGAAGATAAAATACCATAATGATCCCAATATTTGGGACAGACGTGCCTGGGCAAACAGTGCAGACCCAGATCAGAATCACATAGCTTCTTTAAGAGCTTTTGCCATTGGAACTACATGTTTTGTATGCTTTAGTATAACACTAAACCACACAGTTTTTTTTTTTTTAGATTTACAACATTTCTGGATGTTTGAATTTCAATGATTCTTACAATAGAAAAAGGTTTGTTTGCAAGTTTGTCAAGTAATCATACCCCTAATGCTAAAAGGTGTGTTGATTTAATTGTTTGTTTGAGACAGGTATTAAAAGAACACAGTTAATTTTAAAACCATAAAAGGTTTCTTAAATTATCTACAGATACTCACCTAAATATTAAAATTACATGTATATACAAGTCAAGGGAAATAGCTGAAAGTTAAAAACTTGTAATATTTTAGAATCACGTTTGAAAAGAAATTATATACATTCTATATGAAGGCAAGGGACTATAGATCTTTCAAGTTATTCAATATAAAAATGGCTGGAAATTTCTTCAAAGTTTCACTTGTTCTAAATTCATGAGTAAGTGCATGTAAACTTTGGTAAATGTCTAAAGGACCAGTCAAACTTTTTACTTGTCCTTCAATTATTTTTTTTATAATTGCAAGCATACAAGTGGAATTTTCAAGCCCTGCATGAACTTGAAATAATTTTGCTTTCAAATAGCTAGGTAGCTGGGGTATATTAAGCAGTGTCAATTGGTACCACCTATGTAAATATATATTTCCCAGTATTTCCCGGGAATTCCCAGTATTTCCCGGGAATTCCCTGTATTTCCCGGCGTCCAGGGAAATATGAGTATTTCCCGCTTTTTTGCCAACCTTGGTTTGGCTAAACTGCATATTCAGCAAGATAAGGGTTACGACTCTTACAAGGATGTGAAGAAGGATAGAAAAGTCCGTCCCGAGGGTCACTGTCCGGCATCACGAGGCTTGACGACGGATTTTTCTGTCTACCCAAAACGCCCATGCATTCTTTTTCTTGCATACCTATTCACCATATTTGCATTATTTGCTGGCTGCCAGCTTGCACATTGTCAATATTTGAAAGACAGGTAACCAGACCCCCTGACCTTAAAAAAAAAAAACAGGTAACCAGACCCCCCTACCTTTTAAGGCCAGGGGGTCTGGTTACCTGTTTTTCCAACACTGATAACGTTCATACTAGGAACCAGCAGATAATGCAAATAAGGTGAATGCTTTCTGAGAGTGGATTTTTTTTTGTAATGCAGTGACAGAGTGACTGTTTGAGTTTTACGTCTCACCAACAACTAAGGTCATACGGGGACGGGACCTCGGTTTAAAGACTCATCCGGAAGTCTGGAGAAGCCCGGGATCGATCCTGCGACCCCTGGTTTACAAGGCGAGTAGCGTAACCACTACACCACGGAGGCTTCTTTTGTAATGCAGTCAAGCCGCTATAATGTGATGACAATTATGCCGTGTTTTTGAAAGTACTCGCAGTGACGTCAAAATTTGAATCAGACCACATTAAACGCGTGAAAATCTCGATCCTATCCCTGGGTAGGACAACCTGCGAAGGACAAGAAATTATTGCACACCAGATATGGAAATCCGTGGTTTTAGCTTGGGGTAGAAATTATGTTCTAACCCTGGTGTTCTTACCCAAAATCGAATATTCTTGCGTGTTTGATAAATGCACCGGTTGAATACGACCTCATATGCGCCGTCGTTAAGGTTGACGTCATCGCACGTTACGTGACGTCACTTAACATTCCTGTAGTGTCATCGCAATATGGCGGACGTTGGTAATCGAAGTGACTGTAGCATTAAAATCCGCGTTTAGAAATGGAAGGTATGCAAGAAAAAGAATCCTATATAGGTGTGAGGGGTGGATAGAAAAATCCGTCCCTCGGGATCATTGTCCGACATCACTCGGCAAGCCTCGTGATGCCGGACAGTGACCCTTGGGACGGATTTTTCCATCGACCCCTTACACCCATTTAGGATTCTTATATTATATCCCAGGGAAAGTCCATGATTTCCTTATCTGGTGTGCAAGAGTAGATTTTCCTCATGCCGTAGCACATAAAAAATTCAAGGAAAATATTATTATAATATGAAAAACAATTTAATTAAGCAATTTGCGACAAACTAAACGATCATTTTATACGGAAATTGGAATGCAAAAGTGATACTATTGGATACTTGTGGGCGACCATGGTGAATAAAAGTGAATGCTGTTGATTTCAATCTCACTATCTCGACGGCTTAGTGGTCTACAGAAGCTCCTTTATTTCTTCTTCAAAATGGGATTTCTCTCAGGTTTATTTGAGAGTAGCTCGAATAGTGAAGATGTCAACGCCTCTGAAGAGTCAACCACTGAGGAAATCTTCAGCGATATACTTGAAGGAGTTACCCGAACAATACGACGGCAGTTTCGATGGTTTAGATCAGCTTCAACGCGTAATTCGTCAACATCTAAAAGTGAGAAACGCGAAAAATTGTACCAATATTATACTCCGCGAAGGCATACGGTTGGTTCTTCTGAGAGACCAATTAAAAGAGAAGAGTTTCAAGCTACGAGCCGAAGATGGTCAGGTATCAATATTTTGGACAGTGTTAGAAACAAAATTAAACCACGAGTAACAGGGTCGGATGTTGCAGATAGAGTAGCCGTTAAATTAGCAGCAAGGCGAAGAGAATTTGACGAGCTAAATAGTCAGCAAAGAGTGTCAGTTTTCCGTAACAAGTATGGTTTGAACAAGAAGAATTAAGAGTTAAAAACTGTGATACTTCAGAACACAGTTATTGTTTTTGAGCAAATTGCGAACAAATGTGAAAACATTCAGTTCAGCAGTAACAGAAAGACCATTTTCCATGGCGTCTCCCTTAATACTTGACTATATTTTCAGGAATCATTACGATAACAAACCCGTGCGACATAGTGCACTTTTTCACATCTCGGAAATGGCTATTTTCTGGTGAAAATTCATGATATTTTTTTCTTATTTTTACTGCAAACATAGGTTTGGGGTGCTCGTTAGAACCGCCTCATTGAGGCGGTTCTAACGAGTACCCACAACCTATGTCTTGCAGCAGAAATAAGAAAAATAATATTTACCCCCGTACACACCAGGTTTGGTTTAGGGGGTGTACATTTCACGGACTTGTTCACGTGATGGCACTGGTAATAGGTGCCTCGGGTTTATTGAAAATTCGCTTACAAGCTCAGAGTCGGATCTCTCAAGCTGAGCAAGAGGCATAACTCTGCATTTAACAACAAAATTGCAGAAGGAGAGCAAAACGAGAATGCACTTATAAGATACGGCATCATACGATTGGGAAAATGTATGCCTGTTTATTTTCTTTATTACGTCTCCATACTTACGTAGTCCCGCAATTATTTTTCACTTTTTATAAAATGCCTTCTACTTTGTATGGTAAAAGGAGATTTCTGATTCCATTGTAACTGATGCTATTAAACAGTTTTTATGGTTTTTGTTTCTGTTTTAGGGCACTTCAAGATTATTTCACTTATTTTGAGCCGATCGAAAATCGGAATATCAGGAGAACAACCACCTAAACGTCCGTTGCAGAACTTGACGTCTCACATGTGAATCGAGTGAGACTCGAACCCATAGCTGTGAGTGGCCTCAGCGCTTATACCGACTAGCCTATTATTGGATAAGGGTATTTATCATATGACGTCGCGTCTGAGAGTGTTATAACGCCATGTAATATTTTCGATAATCCACTAGTGGATTAAATATGCAATTAACCTAGATACGTCCCGCAACGATACATGTACGACGTCCTTTACGACGTCGCGTTTACTAACGGCGGAATATTGACATTTTTTAAAAAACAATCGTGAATAAAATGCGTTTTAAATGTCATATGATAAATAGAATCTTGCATTCATGCTCATGTATTATTGAATTTATTAAACGAGTTGAGGAAAAGGGATAAAATGCTCGGCAAAGCCTCGCATTTTATCCCTTTTCCTCAACTCGTTTAATAAATTCAATAACACATGAACACTCATGTAAGATCCTCTATGACGATTCTATGCAAAATGTACAGACAGACGGTTGGTAACAGTTTCAGTAACTTTGTATTCACTGGATTTTTTTGTTCCACGACTAGCAAAAATGAACCTTGGGACATGTGCGCACAGCAAAAACTTAGATAAGTCTACGCATATAGATCTTAGAATTCCATGTGGGTGACACGGGTGCCCAGTACCAAACCTTCAGCGTGCGGATATTGAGGTCTGAGTGGGTACATAGGTGAATGTGAGTCTTCACAGAACGCTTATGCCCAAAGACACGTTTTTGCTTGACGCGTGTCATGCCTTTTACTTGGTTTGAAGTCTAATGGTCCAGTCAACACTGTTAAAGCCATGTTTATCCGGTTTATACCTGTTTACACATAATTGGTTTACCGCATAATGCACATTATTATGCCGACTGGGAGCTGCCTTCTTGATTCAGCGGAAGGGAGAGGATGGCCCTAAAATATTTTATGATCAATCTCCATGACTGATTTTGTTTGAGTTGAGGTTTTACGTCCCCGTCAACACTTTTTAGTCATTTTAGAGACGTTGCTTCCGAATTTGTGGGACGTTTACCCGACATTGAGATGAAATGACATATCAAGCCCTACCGCCCATAGAAACCGCTAAGGTTTAAGGAGCGGTCCGACTCGCATCACTTTTCCTGGGCAGGCTTAGACCTAAGCTGTTTACCAGTACTCAAGTTCGGTCGGTTTCAGCTCTGCGCAGAAGCACAATGCAGTCTCCATGAAACGGGCCTCCGTGGCCTAGTGGATAAGAGCGCTGACTCTTAGTCATTAGGTCTCTCACCGCCGTAGGTTCGAGCCTCGCTCGGGCCACGTGTGAGACGCCAAGTTCTGCAACGGAAGGTCAGGTGGTTTTTCTCCGGGTACTCCGGTTTTCGCCCACCTCTGATTGACGATCGGCTCGATATGAGTGGAATAATCTTGAAAGGGCCGTAAAACCCAAACCAAAAAAAAAAAAAAAAAGTCTCCATGAATGAATGATGCCGAACCCGGAGGTGATGGAACCCGCGACCTCCTGATCACCAGTCGCCGTTTCGATCCCGCCGGGTCCCGCAACATTCGTCATGTGTTTTTGTGGTGCTGTATTCATTAATAATGTTGCAATGTACACTTGTTATTGTCTTTATTTCAACTTCTGGTTATTGATTTATTTTACAATGTTATATGAGTAGTTTGTTACTAAATTGAAACATTAAAGACATATAATGAAACATCACCCGCTGTTTTTTTTTTATATATATATATATTATATTCTGTCCTGTGAGGTCGAAAAGAAGCTATGTAGCTTTACTATCGTCAGTCTGGGACAAAGGATGCAAACTAAAAGAAGGCCGAACGACACATCATGACAACAAGTCCGTGAAATGAACACCCCTCTAAACTCCAGTTTATACAGAGACATTGGGATTTACAGGGATATACATTGTATGGTTTATTTCTGCTCCTAGACAGAGGTTGTGGGTACTCGTTAGAGCCGCCTCAATAAGGCGGCTCTAACCAGCACCCACAACCTACGTTTGTAGTATAAGTAAGAAAAATATCACGCATTTTCATCGGAAAAATAGCCACTTTTGATATATGAAAGAATGCACTATGTCACACGGATGTGTTATCATAATTAATTAGTTTTATGAATTAGTCCATACGAAAAGCGTACTTTTTATTTACAGCGAGACTTGTAAAAGCTTAGGCGAATCAGCGCATGAGAGAAGTCTCGTCAGAGTCAGTGCTGAGGAAAGTCGGTTTATTATATTAAAGGGGGGTAAATTACCTCACCTTAAAGTTAAATCACAGCCTATCCAAAAGATGAAAATTTTCAGATGAAAAATTCTGATATATTTTATATATTTCTGCTCAAACCATACATTGTGGGTACTCGTTAGAACCGCCTCGTCCATTAGAACCGCCTCGGCGATGCGGTTCTAACGAAAACCCAAAATATATGTTTTAAACAGAAATAATAAAAATAATAATGTTTACCCCTTCAGAATCGATACAATTAACTCACAGCTCCCATCAGAGACACCAAAGGGAAAGAAACGCAAACATGAAATAACTAGACCTTATTGGAAACATCAATAGCGGAAAGTCAAAAGGACAGTCACTTTCCCACAAAATTGCCAACTGGATATCCAAAACAAAAATATAGAAGCGATATACACACTCAAACACAAACCTTAACAAAAATAAAACGAGACAGAAAAGCCTCCGTGGAACGATCAGTGAAAAGAATTTCAACGGGGGCTTAAATCGATTTTACACGGCCGCAATCCTCGCCCTTACTTCCGTCGCGATTAAGAAAACTAGTTTGTTCAGTACGCATAAAGGCCTCCTAGCTCACCAGTGCAACATCTCCGAGAACGCAAAACTCAAAGAACCACAGAGATGAAACAACGGTGAGGACGGCTTAGGCCCTGGCTCGAAGGCAGCCCATAAACCTTGATACCGCCCTTCGCTTAAACCCCAGTCACACTAGACCAAGTTCCCACTGCGTCAATGTAAAACCGGGCCGACGTAGTACGAACTTGTACGACGTAGAAGTAACGCAGTAGAAACCGATAAGGACGTGATGCGATCTTTATGGTCTTGGCTAACGTGGATGATTTTTAAACATGTTCAAAAAAAAAAAAAAAAAAAACAAAAAACGTGGCGAGGACGTGATCGAATAAGGAAGCAGTTAGGACTCAGTAAGGACATGGAAACAACGGCATTGACGTAGTACCAACGGAGCATGAACCTAATATGGTCTACATTGACGAAGTACAAACCGGGTATGGACGAAAAAGATTGCAGTGCGTTCATACGACGTTCATACGACGTTCATACCACGTCAATCGCGTACCCACCACGAACGTTCCACGTTTCTGCAAAGGCAAAAGTACGTCCATACCACGTTGTATAATACAACATTACGTTTGTTACACGTTCGTTTGGTGCTTAACACGTCCGTTTTACGTTTGAAGCAAGTTCTCATAGCGTCCATGTCACGTCAAGCAATTTAGTATAAATACTTCACCGAATTTCTCACATTTTCACTTGTGTTTCAACTTTTATCATGAACACACAGAATCAAAACGTTCTTCTGCAGTGTGCGTTGTTCCAAGGCAGCCAAACTCTGCTTGATGTGCAGGCTGTCCTTGTGTTATTAAGGAGGATAAGACGGAGAAGGAATAGAAGGCAACCTAGATCTTGTTGGGTGCGCCCTTGGCTTTCGGTTGAAAGACGATTTCAATTTGGCCACTATGACAGACTGATGGCAGAGCTAAGAATGGAGGATCAGCAGTCATTCTTTAATTTCCTCAGAATGCAGAACGAATGAGAACGCAGAGGCAGTTGACTTTAATTTATAACATCTTGAAGGGCGCAGTGAGAACGTGGTAAACGCGCACTAAGCACGTGGTGTTGTCTCAAAGGTCTTGGGAAGAACGTAATAAAACGTAGTAAAACGCAAAGGACTTGGTGTATGGCTGATCAAGCGCGCGACAAAACGTAGCTGGTGCGTGTTAGACGCAGTGGCATCCTGACATGGGCGTAGAAAGGACGTAGAACCAACTTGAAAACTGCGATTTTTCCTGCATTTCATCCCGTTCTCCCTGCGTAGTTTAAGTTTTAAGAACGCAGTGCGGTCTTTGAGGTCTTTGCCTGAGTGTGACGGGGCCTTTAGGTTCCTATTGCTTTTAGTACATTGAACAGCTAATGCAAAACGATACACCACAAAACATACAACAATAGGCCTACTCCGGAAAATGCAAAATTTGTAACGTTTTCAAATTTGGCATTCAGTCTGTTATAAAAGGAATCAACACTTTAAGAAAATCCTGAAAATGTGTGAATTTGTGCATTTAGCACTTCACTGATACATGTAAGCTCCGTGAATTCGTAGGACCGAATAATGGCGTAGTGACAATGAAACATTTTGCCTCTTTCTATAAGTAAAACCGGCCATTAATTATAAGGGAGATAACGGCCCGCTGTAGATTTATGTAGAATGCTAGCAGGGAAGGTCATGTGATCGATACCATAGTTAGCCAGGATGGGTTTCTAAAACTGACAATTCGAACTAGTCATGTTTGGACAAGTAAAAAGAATACGTATTTTGTTTGTGTACCAGACATAATGACGACTTTAAAGGGATTAACATTTGACACTAAAATAAGGTATTGAAAATGCTTCTGGCCATAAATCACCACACACCCGGCGTTTTGACGGCTTAACACGGTTACGTTATTAAAACGGACGACATCTTTGATGAAAACTATACCATAATAAACGATTATCTTACTGTCATACTGGGGATTCTAATGAGGACCTCAGAAATCTATTTTATAAGTCAAAATAAGTTTTATATTTTTGTGTTGAATATGAACAGCTCTTTTTGCACTACCATCCCAAGTCAAAAAGTTACTAATAATAAAAGAAATAACTTTTTAATAATCCAATCGTAATTTACCGTTACAAACCTGTCCAAACAAATCGACGCGTATCGATTAAGATGTCAAAACATGTATTCTGCAGTCATCATGATAACATCCGTAAAATGAACAACTTTTTAACCCATACTTTATATGAAAACTGAGGTTTACAATATTTATTATTGTGGCTATATAAGGAAAAGTACAAAAAAATCATGAACGAAATAACCAATTTGGAGGACAATGTTTCAAGTGACACGTTTATCATAACGGTGAAAGTTGTAGGTTCTCAATGGCATTTCTTGCACACCAGACAAGGAAATCCGTGATTTTAACCTGGGATAGAAATTTATGTTCTGACCCTGGTGTTCCGACCCAGGCAACTAACATAAATGCGCTTCAATTCTATACAACTGCAGGAACTACTTCGCACTACTTTTATTTTGTAAACAATATACATGTGCGAGCTGTCAAAGCTAAACGGAGGTGTTGTGCAAGAAAAAGAATCCAATATGGGGTTCTGTTATAGATGGGCGTTTCCTACCCGAGGGATGACCGTGCTGAGCGGATCCGAGGCTACGCCGAGGTTCCGCTCAGCACAGTCATCCCTCGGGTTGGAAACGCTCATCTACAACAGAACCCCATATCAGATTCTTATATTCTCACAGTGTGTAGAATAAGGAGCCCAATTGCAGTCGTATCTGACACTTGATATGCGCATTTTGATTAAAACTATGTGAATTGTTTTCTAATTGACTTTCTAATGAGAACCAAGAAATATGTTTTATAACTAAACGTAGCTAAACATTTCAACAAAATTTAATCCGTTACTGCGGTTATTAAAACGCAGTTATGTAAACATTAGCCAGCTCTTTAATGCACCTCGAATAATATTGGCGCTCCCTAAAAACATAAAGGGCTACTTAATTTCTGCGTTATTGGACTGAAAACTGTCAAATGGGGCTTTCTTCTCTAATAAGAATCCCAGAAATATTCATTATTTCATAATTAAACGCAACTATATGTTTTATCATTTTAACAAACTTTAATCCGTTAATATTGATGCTCCGTTATACCTTAAAGCGCAAATTAATTTCTCATTGGCGCAAGGACGTAGGATTATACAAGGTTTGCTTTCAAAGTATTTTTCTACAACTGACTTTAACATTTCGTTAACATTCATATAAAGTCGCAAAACTTAAATGATATTTAATCCATTGAAGCGGATTAAGAAGTACTTCTGAAGAGCATAAGAATTATACACTTTGGTCATGTCAGAAAGTGTGTGATGCCCTCACCTTTCTACTTGACAATATTTATATTAGATTCGGTACTAAGTTATTTAGACAAATTGTGGGTATTCCGATGGGTACTAATTGCGCACCTCTTGTGGCTGATCTGTTCTTGTATTGTTATGAAAGAGACTTCATTTTGTCGCTTTCCGTTGATAACCAATCTGAAATTATTGAAGCTTTTAGCTCTACTTCTAGATATTTAGATGATTTATTAAATATTGATAATACCTATTTTGATGGTTTGATCAGTCAGATTTACCCCCTAGAACTTCAGTTAAATAAAGCAAATTCTTCTGATACCGAGGCCCCGTTTTTGGATTTACATCTATCTATTGTAGATGGATTTGTTTCGTGCAAAATTTATGATAAACGCGATGACTTTGATTTTGAGATTGTAAATTTTCCTTTTTTGGATGGTGATGTACCTCGTGCGCCATCCTATGGCGTTTATATTTCGCAATTAATTCGATTTGCTAGAGTGTGTAGTCATGAAACTGACTTCAACACTCGTAATAAATTATTAACGGCTAAACTCCTTAATCAGGGTTATCGGTACCATAAACTACGCAAAGCCTTTTCAATATTTTATAAACGCCATTCTGATTTAATTTCAAAGTTCAATATTGGACTTAAATCTCTTCTGCAAAAAGGTCTATCGGAACCCGAATTTTATGGTGACTTAGTATATAAATTCAGAAAAATATATAACCGCAATGACTTCAGCACCCAATTTCGTAAAATCATTCTTCGATATAAAAAGATTGGGTACAACATGGATATTATACGACAGACTGCATGCATGGTAGTTAACCCAATCACGGTTGGCAACTTTGCTTCCCTCTTTAATTGCACGCCGGTGGGTCAGGCCTCAGATTCTATGACGGCTCCAACGTAAAGGCTTATTGAAAATTAGAGAGATAATGTTGGTTGGTGCCTGATGCTCTGTCTCTGGTCGGGCTCATCGGAGTCTAACTGTTGGTTTTCTTTTGCTCCAGCATTTCAGTGGTTTCTTGCTGTCGAGTCCTCGCCGTTGTCTCACCTCTGTGGTTCTTTGATTTTTGTGTTCACGGAGATGTTGCACTGATGAGTTAGGAGGCCTTCATGCGGACTGAACAAATTATTTGTCTAAATCGCGACGGAAGTAAGGGCGAGGACTGTGGCCACGTAAAATCGATTTAAGCCCCCCAGTGGAAATCTTCCACTGACCGTTCCAAGGCGGCTCTTCTGTGGCGATTTATTTATGTTGTTGTTTGTTACTTACTGTGTGTATCACTTGTGTCTTTTGGTTTTGGATGGCCATATGGCCATTTTGTGGGAAAGTAACTGTCCTTATGGCCTTCCTTTGTTTAGGTTTCCATTATGGTCTCGTCGCTTAATGTTTGTATTTCTTTCCCTTTGGTGTCTTTTATGGGTGGAGTAAGTTAATTGTATCAATTCCTGATCTTTTTTTTACTTCTACTTTCTATAGTGACCATTGAATTCAACTTTTAAGCCGAGGTCAAATCATTGACGTTGCAATATGTCCGCCAAAGGAAGTAGGTCATCGGTTACGTCATCTTCGGTTACATACAAACCGGCCCAAAAACTACTTACAGTGTCTATTAATAAAGATAGGTACTTGGTCCCTGCAGCAGCATCAACCCAAACAAGGGCATCAAAAGTAAGCAACTCACAATATCGTAGGTATCAGTCCTACAGCACTGCCCTGAAAAATTCTTTCCTCACTGGAATTGTCTTCCCTCTTCTGCGGCGAATACCAAGACCGCAGAGGAGTTCAAATCCCGTACAGTGTAAGATTGGGACTCAGGGATGTTCAATTTAGAATTCCTCTGTTACTCGGACTGTAAATAGTTTTAAATATGTTCAAAAAAGGGTTATCCTTTGGAAGCAAGGAATACACCATAGAACTGGAAAATATGGAGTGTACATGTTTTCTGGGCCAGACTAGCTAGTTTCGACCATTTAGGCCTCATAAGTGGCCCTTAAATATTTTCAAAATTCCATAATGGAATCAATGATCCCAAAGGACAAGAAAATATAAACTACACTATGATGTAGGGCAGGGAGACTTCTTACGGACGCCACACATTCCGAGACAACAGCTGTAGTGACGTCAAATATGTTCTAGAAAGGGTTATCCTTTGGAAGCTAGGAATACACCATAGAACTGGAAAATATGGAGTGTACATGTTTTCTGGGCCAGACTAGCTAGTTTCGGCCATTTAGGCCTCATTAGTGGCCCTCAAATATTTTCAAAATTCCACAATGGAATCAATGATCCCAAAGGACCAGAAAATATAGTAATGACATTACTGTTTCGATTTTTGTACATAGCATTTTCATTTTTTGACATTGCTGTTACGATTTTTGTACATTTACATGTGATTTCCCATAGACCACGTTTTCATTTTTGTAACTGGCGTTTCAAAAACACGACACTAGTGTTTCAATTTTTGTACATAGCATTTTCATTTTTTGACATTACTGTTTCGATTTTTGTACATAGCATTTTCATTTTTTGACATTGCTGTTTAGATTTTTGTACATTTACATGCAATTTCCCATAGACCACGTTTTCATTTTTGTAACTGGCGTTTCAAAAATACTACACTAGTGTTTCAATTTTTGTACATAGCATTTTCATTTTTGGCATTACTGTTTCCATTTTTGTACATAGCATTTTCATTTTTTGACAGCGTGACACCCTAATCGAATGACATTTAGCCACATTGAACTTCATCTGCCAACCTGCCTCCCTCTGTACTAGTCGACCAGGTCATCTTGTAAAATAAGACAGTCAGGAGGAGAGTATATATTCCTATAGTAAGATTAAGACTCGGGGCGTTTTGGGATACCTCTAAGAATCAGAATCGGAATTGTTACTGGTGACACGTCAAATGACATTCATACACCAGGACCTGTGATGTGGGAAGTAATTCCCTCGCTCAAAGCAAAGAGGTTAATTTAGCTACACAATCGTCAGCAACTTCAGCTGTCGAAATTACCGTCTTTTCTCCTTTTCTTGAGAGACTCCCATTTTAATTTTCCAAGTTTTCAAGTCATACTCATAGTTTCAAAGCAATAATTGCTTGTTACAAATCTAGCAGCTCTGTTCTCAACTTTCTCAATTTCTTCGTTAAGGACCACTCCACTGGGGTCCCAGATACAGCTACAATATTCCAAGATTGGGCGAACAAGATCTTTATATGCTGAATCTTTTATAGCCTGAGGGCACTGATGAAGATTTCGCCTCAGGAAACCAAGCGTTCTATTTGCCTTAGTTTTTGTTTGATTTGAGGTTTAACGTCCCCGTCAACACTGTAAAGGTCATTTCGGAGACGTTGCTTCCAATTTTGTGGGACTTTTACCCGACATTGAGATGAAATGACATCTCAAGCCCTGCCGCCCAATGAAAACAATAGGGTTTATTAGCATGGACGGTCCGCCTCGCACCGCGGTTCCTGGACAGGCTTAGATCCTCTAAGCGGTTTACCAGTACTAGTGTGCGGACCGGATTCAGCTCTGCGTGGAAGCATCATGCAGCCCATATATTTCTTCAAGCCCCTATTGGCGGGGGCCACTATTTGCCTTAGTACACATGTTGATAATATGAGTATTCCATCTCAAGTTGTGTGTGATTGTCACTCCAAGGTATTTAATGGAGTCCATATTTTCAAGGACCGTTCCCTCTAAGGTGTAAGAAGCCTCAACTTTATTAGATCTCTTCCTAGTTATTTGCATAATATTGCAATTAACTAACAAAGGACGTGTCATCAGTAAACAATTCTGATTCTGATTCTGGCTGAAATCTCATGCCCCATTTTTGGACCCAACATTCTAATCTATCTATTTAGATTAAACATATTTTATTGCATAAACATACAAAGGGATTGGACACAAGTTATGACAACATTAGATAGTCCTTTCCCTAAACATAACAACAAATCATTTCAATGGTACAATGGTGGATGCAATTTAACATATAATTTATACCGGCTCAGGTTTAATACACACATGTGCAAGAATGCAAGCACGTCTCATGCACGCGCACGCACACACACACGCACACACACACACACTAATACATCATTTCACACATGAAACCCCACCCGTTGTGGTAGCGCTGTTCTTGAAATCATTAAGATGCATGTGTTTGGGCCAGCAAATTATTGAACCGAAAAGGAAATTAATCTAAGTATTTTCTTCAAACCTGCGTGTATCCTTAATGAATCTAGTGATGGACTGTATGATTGATCTATTAGTAATGTCGCCATAATTTTGAGATCCTGTTGTCAGGATCTCAACATTAACATCTTGAAGATTCAATAAAGTTTGTAAATTATGCATAAGAACGTTTCGTTGATTTGTGTATAGCTGACATTCGAAGAAATAGTGTTCTGCACTTTCGCTTGGAGCACCACAACTGCATACAGGACTCGAAATAATATTTACATGGAAAAGATCAGCCTTTAAACTGCTGCTTCTGTGTCTGATACGAGCAAGTATTATGCTGTACTTTCGCTCGCTTATATTTGTATAATCAGCTATTTTGTCTGTTGTGAACTGAATATTAGACAAAAATTGTGAAAGAGTTGGGAGTAATCGAATCTGTGGTTCAAGTTCATTCCACAATTTTAAGGTAGAAGGGAAGTATGAACTTTCATATGAACAAAGTCTAGAAAAAGGAATTTCGAAATTGTTCCTATTTCTTAAGTTATAAGAACTAATATCATTTACTCTATTTGGTAATAAGTCAGTGAGGTAAGATGGAGCATCGCCATTGACAATTTTGTACATCAAAGTTAATTTTTTACGTTTTCGTCTATTCGCCAAGGTTTCCCAACCAGTTTCATAATAAAGAGAACGTAACGATGCAAACACTGGTAGACCTGTAACAATTCGTGCTGCATTAAGTTGTATTTGCTCCAAGCGATTGGCGTCAGTCATCGTACAGCCATCCCAAACTTCCGACCCATATTCTAACAAAGGCCTGATATAAGTACAGTATAATCTATCAAGTGTACTTTTTGATAACTTGTACTTTAGTTTTCTTAGATATGAAACTTGCCTTGATGCTGAATCAATTATAAAATCGATATGTTTTGTCCATTTATTGTTGGATGTTAAATATATACCTAAGTGTTTGTGGATTTCGACTATATTTAATGCGATGTCGTCGTAAGTAAGCCGTAGGTCATAATCATGGAAATTGTTAGAAACTAATACAACTTCCGTTTTCGCAGGATTGAAACTTATCTGCCATGTGTTTGCCCAATCTTTTAATTTCTTAAGGTCGTTATTTAATACCGTTTCAATTTCTGCTAAGTTAGACGACGAATAACCAATGGAGGTATCATCTGCATAAAGACGCGTTTTTCCCTCTAATTCATCTGCAATATCATTTATATACAATACAAATAATAACGGACCTATTACCGACCCTTGAGGAACTCCTGTGTTTAATTGGAGATCGTCAGATAGTTCCCCATTTACAAAAACTTTTTGTTTTCTGGAATGCAAATAACTTGTTATCCACATTAAAATATCTCCCTTTATGCCATATTTTTCCAATTTACATAATAAACCGTTATGCCAAACACGGTCAAAAGCTTTCGAGATATCACAAAAAAATTGACAATTTGCTTCATAGTTCTCAAGAGACAAGCATGTGTTATGTGTCAATTCAATTAAGTGGTGAACAGTATAGTGACCTGGCAGAAAACCAGATTGATATTTATATAAAAGGTTGTTTTCTAAAATATGATTAAACAGATGTTTAAAAATAATGCGTTCAAAAGACTTGCCTGTAAAGACAGCATAATAACAAATTCCTGTCTTTAAGTTTGATCTCAACCCAAATCGTTTCAATGTGAGAAGATTCTAGATCGTGTCGTCTATTGTATTGCAACAGGCTAGACATGTATATCATTATTCCCCCTCCATTTCGTTTTCTGTCCTTTCTTAGCGGTTTATCAAAGCCTTCGAGATTTAAATTATTGGAGTTGATGTCAGCATCAAGGTGTGTTTCACTAAAACATGCTATCTGGAAGGAATCAACTACATTGGATAAGTAATGTAATTTGTTTCTGATACTTCTCGTATTCAAATGAATAATATCAAGTGAGTAAATGTCATTTGAATCTGGGCCCGGGTTTGAATGAACATCCATGCACATCATCAACAATATTATTCTATAAATTTTAAACTGATCATTATTTACAAAGCTAGCCAAACTCAGCAGGCAAAAAATATTTATCGCACAATACATATTGTAGCGTAGATTGAAATTTATGTGTCGTGTTCCGTGAAATATACGCTTGTGCGTTGCGGAATAGAAAGTCCCTATTGCTGCTCTGTGGCACTCTATAGTATTACCCATATGGCAACAGTACTAAGCGGTCACATTTCTCCACTTGCAGCATTAAGGGGCCTACTTTGTGTACATGAATCTTAACGAATTGCAACACCTGCGCTACCACACTCATCCAAACAAATACAATTTTGAGCAAACAAATACAAAACATGACAATCATATACGTTATGGATATCATGTTATATTGTCGAAGTTGTATCATGAGCTCTTATTGTCTTAGCTGTGGATCTTTAAACATTTTAAATGATTAAAGTTACAAATGTTTTATGTGCTTGGTGTTTTCCGTTAGAAATAGTGTGGATCCAGATCAAACTGCTCCTTGTGGCGCTGTCTGATCCGGTTTCACGCTCGCTGACTATGTAGACATCTCAAAGAAGATCAATGACAAACATCAATATTATAGCTAATGCAATCGACGACATTCATCCCTGCAATCCCACCCCGGTCGAATGCACACATCTATCTTTGTGCTCGCCAAGGAGGTCGATATTGTTATTCAATACGGAGGTCCAGACAACGTCGCTTCGACGTCGTTGCAACGTCATAACGTTGCATCGACGCCGCTACGACGCCACATTTACGCCGTGCATCCGTTAGGGTTGCCATTAATTCATAATAATGTATAAGAACTGACCTTTTAGGCGACAGCATTGGCCAATTTATTCTTTGCATTTAAGTCGAATTGCATCAGCTATACAAACGCCGGACTAAAGAAAGATGTTGTCGGGCACGAATGGGTTAGTTTATCGAGCGTGCTCAGTGATCAGAACGAGAAGCTCGTGCAGAAATGCTTGTATGAATGGGATATAAGACAGAATATTGATTAATATGTGAAATAACAAGGAATATAATTCGTTTTCCCTGGTAAGTTAAGTGAGTGAGTGTTTAAACTTTACGTCTCATCAACAGCTAAGGTCATACGGAGAAGAAGACTCCTCTGAAAGTCTGGAGAAGCCCGGGATCGATCCTGCGACCCCTGGTTAACAAGACAAGTAGCATAGCCACTACATCATGGAGGTTTCTACCCGTTCAGTTTAGAGGAATGGGCAACATTCATAAATGTTGAAAACCTGTCATTTTCCTGTTTTGTGGAGTAAATAATCTTAAATACCAGTTAGTGGCAAAATGTTCATTAAGGACTATGAAAATGTCTTCCTGGCACGTGGGCTAAAATTCATGGGTGTTTAGCGTGTTGACATATTTCTAGAAAAACAACCAATGATATTCCAAATTAAAAGAATAAATATAAAACATGCATATTAAAAAATGTATTTTTGTTGTTGGAAGAAAAAAATAAATATTCACTTTGTAAGAAGATTACATTTAAAAATGGTCCATTTTTAGCTCACCGTCACGTAGTGACGAGGTGAGCTTTTGGGATCACTTTTTGTCCGTCGTCCGTCGTGCGTGCGTCCGTCCGTGCGTCCGTGCGTGCGTAAACAATTTCTTTAAACGACATCTTCTCCTAAACCACTGATCGGATTTTGACCAAACTTCACAGGAATGATCCTTAGGTGGTCCCCTTTCAAAGTTGTTCAAATGGTTCCGGTCCGTTGCACATCTAGGTCACAGGAGCAAAAAATAGATTTTTTTCACCAAAAACTTAAAAAATCTTCTTCTCTGAAACCACAAGGCCCAGGTCTTTGATATTTGGTATGAAGCTTCATCGAGTGGACCCCTACCAAGATTGTTCAAATTATAGTGCTGGGGCCAAAAATGCCCCCGCCCTGGGGCCCTTTGGTTTTACATAGGCTTATATAGGGAAAATCTTTAAAAATCCTCTTCTCTGAAACCACAAGGCCCAGGTCTTTGATATTTGGTATGAAGCTTCATCTAGTGGACCCCTACCAAGATTGTTCAAATTATAGTGCTGGGGCCAAAAATGCCCCCGCCCCGGGGCCCTTTGGTTTTACATAGGCTTATATAGGGAAAATCTTTAAAAATCTTCTTCTCTGAAACCACAAGGCCCAGGACTTTGATATTTGGTATGAAGCTTCATCTAGTGGACCCCTACCAAGATTGTTCAAATTTTAGTGCTGGGACAAAAAATGCCCCCGACACGGGGCCCTTTGGTTTTACATTGGCTTATATAGGGAAAATCTTTAAAAATCTTCTTCTCTGAAACCACAAGGCCCAGGTCTTTGATATTTGGTATGAAACTTCATCTAGTGGACCCCTACCAAGATTGTTAAGATTACAGTGCTGGGGCCAAAAATGCCCCCGCCTCGGGGCCCTTTGGTTTTACATAGGCTTATATAGGAAAAATCTTTAAAAATCTTCTTCTCTGAAACCACAAGGCCCAGGTCTTTGATATTTGGTATGAAGCTTCATCTAGTGGACCCCTACCAAGATTGTTCAAATTATAGTGCTGGGGCCAAAAATGCCCCCGCCCCGGGGCCCTTTGGTTTTACATAGGCTTATATAGGGAAAATCTTTAAAAAAATTCTTCTCTGAAACCACAAGGCCCAGGACTTTGATATTTGGTATGAAGCTTCATCTAGTGGACCCCTACCAAGATTGTTCAAATTTTAGTGCTGGGACAAAAAATGCCCCCCGCCACGGGGCCCTTTGGTTTTACATTGGCTTATATAGGGAAAATATTTAAAAATCTTCTTCTCTGAAACCACAAGGCCCAGGTCTTTGATATTTGGTATGAAACTTCATCTAGTGGACCCCTACCAAGATTGTTAAAATTACAGTGCTGGGGCCAAAAATGCCCCCGCCTCGGGGCCCTTTGGTTTTACATAGGCTTATATAGGAAAAATCTTTAAAAATCTTCTTCTCTGAAACCACAAGGCCCAGGTCTTTGATATTTGGTATGAAGCTTCATCTAGTGGACCCCTACCAAGATTGTTCAAATTATAGTGCTGGGGCCAAAAATGCCCCCGCCCCGGGGCCCTTTGGTTTTACATAGGCTTATATAGGGAAAATCTTTAAAAAAAATTCTTCTCTGAAACCACAAGGCCCAGGACTTTGATATTTGGTATGAAGCTTCATCTAGTGGACCCCTACCAAGATTGTTCAAATTTTAGTGCTGGGACAAAAAATGCCCCCCGCCACGGGGCCCTTTGGTTTTACATTGGCTTATATAGGGAAAACCTTTAAAAATCTTCTTCTCTGAAACCACAAGGCCCAGGTCTTTGATATTTGGTATGAAACTTCATCTAGTGGACCCCTACCAAGATTGTTAAAATTACAGTGCTGGGGCCAAAAATGCCCCCGCCCCGGGGCCCTTTGGTTTTACATAGGCTTATATAGGGAAAATCTTTAAAAATCTTCTTCTCTGAAACCACAAGGCCCAGGTCTTTGATATTTGGTATGAAGCTTCATCTAGTGGACCCCTACCAAGATTGTTCAAATTATAGTGCTGGGGCCAAAAATGCCCCCGCCCCGGGGCCCTTTGGTTTTACATAGGCTTATATAGGGAAAATCTTTAAAAATCTTCTTCTCTGAAACCACAAGGCCCAGGTCTTTGATATTTGGTATGAAGCTTCATCTAGTGGACCCCTACCAAGATTGTTCAAATTATAGTGCTGGGGCCAAAAATGCCCCCGCCCCGGGGCCCTTTGGTTTTACATAGGCTTATATAGGGAAAATCTTTAAAAATTTTCTTCTCTGAAACCACAAGGCCCAGGACTTTGATATTTGGTATTAAGCTTCATCTAGTGGACCCCTACCAAGATTGTTCAAATTTTAGTGCTGGGACAAAAAATGCCCCCACCTCGGGGCCCTTTGGTTTTACATGGGCTTATATAGGGAAAATCTTTAAAAATCTTCTTCTCTGAAACCACATGGCCCAGGACTTTGATATTTGGTATGAAGCTTCATCTAGTGGACCCCTACCAAGATTGTTCAAATTTTAGTGCTGGGACAAAAAATGCCCCCGCCACGGGGCCCTTTGGTTTTACATTGGCTTATATAGGGAAAATCTTTAAAAATCTTCTTCTCTGAAACCACATGGCCCAGGTCTTTGATATTTTGTATGAAGCTTCATCTAGTGGACCCCTACCAAGATTGTTCAAATTATAGTGCTGGGACCAAAAATGCCCCCGCCCCGGGGCCCTTTGGTTTTACATAGGCTTATATAGGGAAAATCTTTAAAAATTTTCTTCTCTGAAACCACAAGGCCCAGGACTTTGATATTTGGTTTGAAGCTTCATCTAGTGGACCCCTACAAAGATTGTTCCAATTTTAGTGCTGGGACAAAAAATGCTCCCGCCACGGGGCCCTTTGGTTTTACATTGGCTTATATAGGGAAAATCTTTAAAAATCTTCTTCTCTGAAACCACAAGGCCCAGGTCTTTGATATTTGGTATGAAGCTTCATCTAGTGGACCCCTACCAAGATTGTTCAAATTATAGTGCTGGGGCCAAAAAAAGCCCCCGCCACGGGGCCCTTTGGTTTTACATAGGCTTATATAGGGAAAATCTTTAAAAATTTTCTTCTCTGAAACCACAAGGCCCAGGACTTTGATATTTGGTATGAAGCTTCATCTAGTGGACCCCTACCAAGATTGTTCAAATTATATCCCTAGAGCCAAAAATGCCCCCGCCCTAGGGTCCTTTGGTTTCAAATAGACTTATATAGGGAAAATCTTTATAAATCTTCTTCTCTGAAACCACAAGGCCCAGGTCTTTGATATTTGGTGTAAAGCTTCATCTAGTGGACCTCTACCAAGATTGTTCAAATTATAACCCTGGGGCCAAAAATGCCCCCGCCCCGGGGCCCTTTGGTTTTACATAGACTTATATAGAGAAAATCTTTATAAATCTTCTTCTCTGAAACCCCAAGTATTTGGTGTGAAGCTCCATCTAGTGGACCTCTACCAAGATTTTATAGCCCTGGGGCCAAAATTGCCCCCGATTTGGGGCCTTTTGGTTTAACATAGGCTTATGTTGGGAATATCTTAAAAAAATCTTCTTCTCTGAAACTGCAAGGCCCAGGTCTTTGATATTTGGTTTGTAGCTTCATCTAGTGGACCTTTGCCAAGATTGTTCTAATTATAGCCCTTGAACCAAAACTGACCCTTTGGTTTTACATTGACTTATAAAGGGAAACTCTTTAATTCTTGTCTGAGAACAGAAGGTTCAGGTCTTTGATATTTGGTGTGAAGCTTCGTCTAGTGGACCTCTATCAAGATTATTCAAATTATACCCCTGGGGCCAAAAATGCCTTTCCCGGGGTCCACTGGTTTTAGATTGACTTATACAGGGAAAATATATATTAATCTTCTTGCCTGAAACCAAAAGGCTCAGTTCTTTGTCATTTGGTATGAAGCTTTGTCTAGTGGACCATGACCAAGATGGCCAAAAATGGCTCCGCCCTGGGGCCCACTGGTTTTACATAGACTTATATAGGGAAAACCTTTAAAAATCTTGTCTGAACCTAGAAGGCTCAGGTCTTTGTTATTCAGTATGAAGCTTTGTCTAGTAGACCTCTACCAAGATTGTTCCAGTTATAGCCCTGAGCCCCAAAAATGGGCCCACCCTGATGCCCACTGGTTTTACATAGACTTATGTAGGGAAAACCTTTGAAAATCTTCTTGTTTGAAATCAGAAGGCCAAGGTCTTTTATATTTGGTATGAAGTTTTGTCTTGCGGATTTCCACCAAGATTGTTCAAATTATAGCCCTGGGGCCAAAAATGGCCATGCCCGGGACCTGCAGGTTTTATATAGACTAATATAAGGAAAACCTTTAAAAATCTTCTTTTCTGAAACTAGCTTCACCTTTTAGACCACTACCAAGATTATGCAAATTATAGCCATGGGGTCAATAATGGCTCTCCCCGTGGACAACTTGTTACCCTATGGATCAGGTGAGCGACCCAGGGCCATCATGGCCCTCTTGTTGAACGTATGTTTCTCCATTGTCCTTCATTAGAAACATACCATTTTTACACCAAAATATACTTTAGTGTGTGTACTAGCAACGACGAGACGTGATTTTTCCAAAAACTGGCATTATAACATTATATCCATGCCGATAGAACCCCTATCAACATGTAGAGATCACTATACATTGTCATCCATGTACACAGTATGACGCACGGATTAAATTTAGCACTGGGGTAAACAAGCGTAGCGATAATAAAAATTCTGTCAAATCGTTATTATGGCTTTTGAACAAATCAAACAATTTTCCCCTCTTGAATTTATTTAATGCATAATAATATTTACCAACTTAACGGAAGAATAAAGGAAATCATGATCTAGGCATAAAAATATTTAGAATAAAATCCGTTGTGCAGGATATTTTTACCCACGATTAGCATGTTTATACCCCTGTTTTACCTGGAGAATTTACCAACCATGTATACAGTAATGGCTGTCAAAATGACCGTTCGATGGGTGTTTAAAAGAATGGATATATTGTTATTGTGGAAGTTTGGGGCAAAACTACTTCTCGTCCTTGCTAGGACATGGAATATACTTTAGGTTAATGTAAAAACTGAATGTTTCCGAGGAAGGACAATGGAGAAACCGATGTTCAAAAATTGACCATTTTGAAAGGTAATTTTCTAATAAAGTAATTTATTATTTTTTCTTCTAAAAAACAGAAATACACTTTTTAATAAGCATATTTTATGATTATTCATATAACTTGGAACATTATGAGTTGCTTTTCTAGAACTTGTCGACATTATAAACAACCGTAAATTTTAGCTCACGTGTCTGGTTGACATTTGCATATACCTTAAGGTATATGCAAATGTCAACCAGACACGTGAGCTAAAATTTACGGTTGTTTATAATGTCGACAAGTTTCTAGAAAAGCAACTCAAAATGTTCCAAATTATATGAATAATCATAAAATATGCTTATTAAAAAGTGTATTTCTGTTTTTAGAAGAAAAAAATAATAAATTACTTCATTAGAAAATTACCTTTCAAAATGGTCAATTTTTGAACATCGGTTTCTCCATTGTCCTTCCTCGGAAACATTCAGTTTTTACATTAACCTAAAGTATATTCCATGTCCTAGCAAGGACGAGAAGTAGTTTTTCCAAAAACTTCCACAATAACAATATATCCATTCTTTTAAACACCCATCGAACGGTCATTTTGACAGCCATTACTGTATACATGGTTGGTAAATTCTCCAGGTAAAACAGGGGTATAAACATGCTAATCGTGGGTAAAAATATCCTGCACAACGGATTTTATTCTAACTATTTTTATGCCTAGATCATGATTTCCTTTATTCTTCCGTTAAGTTGGTAAATATTATTATGCATTAAATAAATACAAGAGGGGAAAATTGTTTGATTTGTCCAAAAGCCATAATAACGATTTGACAGAATTTTTATTATCGCTACGCTTATTTACCCCAGTGCTAAATTTAATCCGTGCGTCATACTGTGTACATGGATGACAATGTATAGTGAACTCTACATGTTGATAGGGGTTCTATCGGCATGGATATAATGTTATAATGCCAGTTTTTGGAAAAATCACGTCTCGTCGTTGCTAGTACACACACTAAAGTATATTTTGGTGTAAAAAGGGTATGTTTCTAATGAAGGACAATGGAGAAACATACGTTCAAAAATGGACCATTTTTAAATGTAATTTTCTTACAAAGTGAATATTTATTTTTTTCTTCCAACAACAAAAATACATTTTTTAATATGCATGTTTTATATTTATTCTTTTAATTTGGAAAATCATTGGTTGTTTTTCTAGAAATATGTCAACATGCTAAACACCCATGAATTTTAGCCCACGTGCAAGGAAGACATTTTCATAGTCCTTAACGTGTTACCACACCCGTGAGAGTCCTGTGGTGAGACCCTGCAAGACTCAGACAAAGTCCGCTTTTTAAGGTGGTGCTCAGCAGATATATGTCCCATAAAAATGACTGGCACACAAAACTGTACGTTGCACACGGACATAAACGTGACTGTAAGGCTATTTGACACCAATGGGAAAAATGACAGGTTTGCAAAAGAACAAAGTCGCAAAGTAACATCAAAATAATACCCTAGATGGGTCATTTAAAGTCATATTATATTCTGATGCAAATTGATATCCCTCCAATTCATGCCCCTAACACAGACCGTGGGTACCAGCCAGAATCGCCTCATTGAGGCAACTCTAACTAGTACCAACAACCCACGCGCGGAGCAGATCCGGGTTAACTTCAGCAATGCACATCCCTGCAAACTCCAGTTTTCTCTGTATAAAGTGGGGTCCGCGGGGTAGTTCATTACGTGAACGAAGATGAATCATAAACTGCAACATTCAACACAAGATATAGAACAAACAATGATAAAGATATACAATGAGTTAAATGTGATTAATGACTGCGTTCCCAGCCGCCCTTTAGCCTCCTTGATAATATAAAAAGAAGGGTAAGGGCGACCGTTTGATCTTCCCATGGAATCATATAGTTCATCCTTTTGTAACTATTGCCTATCCCACCACTAAACCACCATCTATCTATGTCAGTCTGAAGTTTCAGTGAGTCATTTGTGTCTCTAATTTCCCGGTAACAAACACAGTCGTCTGCGAACAGTCTTATTTCAGAGCCAATGTCAGTGGAAATATCATTGATGTACAGGGAGAACAATAGTGGACCAAGAACTGTCCCTTGCGGGACTACAGACAAAACTGGAGCCCTGATTCAGTGCTGTTTTCTGTAGTAAAGACAGGAATCTTTCTGTTATTCAGATTGTAAATAGTTTAAGGACTCATATAAAAGAGAAAGATAAAGAAGCTTTATTTAACGTCGCATGTCCGAAACAAATAGCATTCGCTTTGTAGAGCTTTCATTGCGACAAACAAAGTATCCTGTAACAAATACTTACCTGCATTCATTTATCTTCCTAGGACTACCCCTGATAATGCAAAAGGGTCCAGTGCCATTTTTAAGCTCAATTCTAAATTTAGCTACCCGTCTGACTGAGGTAATGACCAAATCTGACCGACTCAGTATATGTAGCAAACCACTATTCCAAGATATGTAGCAAACCACTATTCCAAGCTGTCGGCGAGACTCGAACGCACAGCGGACTAAGTTTTTTGAGCCGTAACAAATAGTACACTTTGCAACCCTTCTCTTTTGCGTTATCTCTGCATTGTGACTTGCCATAGAATAATTTGAAGCTGGTTTCTATAGCTTGTACACTGTACAGCCAATGTAGTGGCTATGTAAACAAATCCTACCCCACCCACTTCTGCGGCTTTTTTTTTTTTTTTTTTTTTTTTTTTTTTTTTTACAATTTTCTGCTGTTTTCAAGGGAGCCCTTGCAGCACACTGCATTTGCAAGGACAATTGTCAGCATTCAGCTCTATTGTACATCTACCAAAAATGAAAGGGGGCTAGAAATTGACCCCTGCCAGCCGCTTTCGTTTTTAGCAATATCCAAATGAAGTCTTAAAAAGAAAGTGTAGCGATAAATTCGTATAGCAGTAGTTTCGTATTTTCAGTTACATCCCTTGATATCCAGGTCATGTGACATAAATTAATTCATATTTCTCCAGAATGACACAAAAACAATACACTGAATTCAAGATATTGCTTTCATAATTGCCTATCTATCTATTTATACTGCAGCAACCCCGTTAAGAGGACTATCGTGCAGGTGTGTGCGCAGAGGCGTCGTGCAAGACAAAGTAAAAGAAGTAAATGTGAGACAGATGGAAGAAAAATTAAAAGTTTATGTTACAGAAGAGAATAAAATCAGATAAAAATAAGTGTTGTGGATTAGGGCATATAGTGTGACACTGTCCTGACCTAAATGACTCTAGGCCTTGGAGGACAGGAAGATGATGGGGAAGTTGATTCCATTGTACAATGGCCAAGGGAGTATTTATAGTAGCTGACTGTAGTCGGTATCTGGACATAGTGAAGGGGTGCATATGCCTGGTCAGTCTTATGGGATGACTAATATATGGAGGGAGGGGAACAGCAACTAGACTATTAACTATTTTGTAAAATAGTATCAGGCGGGCGTCGGCTCGCCTGTCCTCAAGTGAACGTCACCCTAGTGAGTTTTGCATGCTTGTAACACTAGCATAAGGGGAGTAATTGCTGTTAACCCATCGTATGGCCCGTCTTTGAACCATTTCAATTTTATTTATGTAGGTCTGTGGGTATGGGCTCCACACAGGGGATGCATATTCGACTTGGGGACGAACTAAAGTCTGATATGCTGCTTCGCGAATACCTGTGTGTTTTGTTTTGATGTTTCTTTTCAAGAAACCTAGTGTCCTGTTTGCTGTTGTTGTGATCGTGTTAATGTGAGTATTCCAGCTCAGGTCTTTGCTGATGTCTACGCCTAGATATTTGGCGTGATCAACTGCTTCTAGTGCCTGTCCATGTAGCATGTAGATGTGCTGAGCTGGATGCCTAGATTTTGTTATGTGTACGACTTGACACTTACTTGGATTAAAATTCATATCCCACAGGGTTCCCCATGTTTGTAAGGTGTCAAGGTCATTTTGGAGTGTGTCAGAGTCGTCCTGGTTATTGGCTGTGATGTAAATAGCTGTGTCATCAGTAAAAAGTCGGACCTGTGAGTGTATATTCTCAGGTAGGTCGTTTATGTAGAGGAGGAATAGTAAGGGGCCAAGCACAGAACCTTGTGGGACTCCAGAATTTACAGGGATTTCTGATGAGTATTCGCCCTCCAGTACTCCTGTTTGAGAACGCCCAATCAGAAATGCTTTGATCCAGGACAGAGTATTGCCTCTCACACCATGTTGGTGAAGTTTGTGAAGCAGCTTTAAGTGATTTACTCTCTCGAAGGCCTTACTAAAGTCAAATAAGATAAGGTCAGTTTGGCGACCTTGTGAGGTGTTTCGTGCAAGCTCATCAACTAACTGGATGAGCTAGGTTTCACAAGACCTCCTCTCTCTGAAACCATGTTGGAGGTCATACAATATATTATTACTGTTAAGGTGCTTGGACAGGCTAGAAACTACAATGTGTTCCATCACTTTGCAAAGAATGCATGTTAGTGATATGGGGCGATAATTAATGGAGTCACTCGTATCCCCGTTTTTGAAGATGGGGGTAACACATGCTTCGGTCCAGTCCTTTGGGACCTGCCCTGTGTTGAGTGACTTTTGGAATAAAATGGCAAGAAAAGGGGTTATTTCATTGCTTAGGTTTTTCAGAACAATGGGTTTTATGGAGTCAGGTCCTGATGCTTTGCTGTGATTGAGATTGCATAGCAATTTTAGGATGCCAGACACCGAAATAGAAATTTCGGGCATAAGTGGGTATTTGCAGTGAAGTGTAGATGGGATATATTGTTTGTTTATATTCCAATCGTCCGGCCCATTTTTTATGGACTGGGTGGCGAGCTGGCTGAGTGAAAGAGGTGATTTTTTTGTAAAGGCCTTATAAAATTGCCTGTTTGCTATGTTGTGTGTGGGTATAATCTGCAGACAAAAACTTGCAGACCTTTGGACCGTGGACCGGTCTGCAGTGGACCAAAGGGTATAATCTGAAGACCAATTACCTTGCAGACCAAGTTCCAATAATCAATATTTCATATTCGATAGACTACACTGTCGGGAAACAAACTCCGTGGTAGCTATCATTTGTGCTTACGTCACACGTTAAGAAGTTTGTTCGGGTGAGATTTGTGTTCGGAAAGCAGGTATTTTCATTTCTTTCTTCAAAACCTTCCATTGGAGAAATTTGACACGTAGCGCAGTAGGTGACGCATAAATTTCCATTTCTTTGGCTACTTTCATTATATTTGTGCTTACCATGGTTACCGAGATCACTTGGGACAAAACACCGAAAAACTGACTGTTAGCGAACACGGACAGTTCAAGAAAATCCTTTTTTTTCATAGCCCACAGAAGAAAAGTTCTGATAACAGGATCGCTTTGAAGCACCGTGGTCACTTACCTACACCCATCCCTTTTACAGCAGCAGAAAATCCCTCGTCAAAGTGTTGGAAGAGAAATAAATAATAGAATGATAGCGTGCACGGACATCGGCCAGGAGCAAATTGAGATAGCTTCCACGGACGATTTTACAAACACGCTTGATATGCATATCTTCTCTCTTTTTAGCTACACGGAGTTCGTTTTCTCAATGGGATAAACTTGTATATATAGTAAATTGTTTAACAAACAAAAACAAGGTTTCATTTTTTTTTCTAAACGAAGATTTCTATCGTTTCAGTTGCTTTCTAGTTCAATGAGCAAAGCGACTCGCCAGCTGTTCAGTGTGGTTCAGCGATGTTCCATTTGACTCTACGAAGAGTGACTTCCGAAAATTGAAGGGGGTCAGTATTTAAATCTACAACAGGTCTACAATAAAAGCGAGTGTTTTCAATCTGTCGACGTATTTTCGTTTGGTTTACTTAGAGTTGTATATCCCAGTCAACAGTATATCGAGCAGGACAGTTTACGTAACCACATTTTTATCTTCACTGTAGCTGTTGTTGTGCCATGTGGCTGCCGTAAAAAGTCGTCCCGTACATCATCATAGTGCAGATTAATCTTCTGTTCCTTTTGGATAATTGAGTTCATTTAGAGAGCTTATTTATCTATACTGCAACTGCTGATATGCCGTGTGTCGGTCGTACAAAGTCTCCCCGAACATCATCATAGTGCCGATCATATTTTCTGGTCCTTTGGGAACATTGAATTCATTTAGAATATTTTTTTAAAAATAGAGTTCTGCTTAAGTCTGTGCTAGAGGCCGTGGCTGTTGTTGCACATTTCAGTACTGGTCATGAACAGACTCAATAAAACCAGTCTGTTATTTTCGTTTATTTGGTGTATTCTTTGCATCCAAAGGATGTAGCTATTCAGAACTTCTTTTTTCATAGGTAGTCAACCAGAACTGTGGAAATTATTTTGCCAGAGGCTGACACCTGCCTGCCTGCCTTTCTTTCTTTCTTTCTTTCTTTCTTTCTTTTTCTTTCTTTCTTTCTTTTTCTTTCTTTTTCTTTCTTTCTTCTACTGCGATCGTTCACATTTGGCCATTACTCGCAGATGTATATTACATACACTCCAGGTTTTGCAGGATGAAAGCCTACACTGTAACCATGTAATTAGGGTAGGGTTCTTTAACCTGCACATGGGAATGCTTTTCCCTGCACAGGGGGCCTCCAGTTAACGTCCAGATCCGAAGGACGTTGCACTTTACGATATTCATCCCTGCAATTGACACCGAAATTTTATCGCGGCTGCCGGGGAACGGAACCCGGGACCTCTAGCATCAGAGACAAGTGCACTAATCACTGAGCTATCACGCCCCACTTGAATCAGTAGAAGAGGAAGAATTACCCTTGAAAAGATTTCAATGTTGCCATACAGGCCAGGGTCGAATCCGCGACCTTCTGATCATCATGCAGACACGTTTTCGATATTTTTATGAAAAAAAAAGGTAGTCCTTGGGAAGCATAGACTACAGCACAGAACTGAAAACTTTGGAGCGTGCAAGATTTTTCTGGGCCCGACTAGCTTGTTTCGGCCAATCAGGCCTCATTAGTGACCCTCAACCGTTCCCTATTAAATCTCGCAGTCCAATAAATGATTCCAAAGGACTAAAATATAACCCACCGAGACCATTAACTTAGCGACAATATAAAAGCCCGGTCTATGTGCAAAATATGTAAAGACGTCTGAATGTGCTAAAATTCATATCAGGAAAAAAGAGCTGATAAAAAAAAAAAAAAACGATTTACAGGGTAAACCAATTTGAAGGACTATGTTTAAAGTAATTACGGTCCAGCGCCCCTTCTTAACCGTATGCTTCATTTAAAGTTTGATAAATAGCTGACAAACATGTACATGTATTATGATAAGTTATAAGAAGTGGCTCATGAAGCCATTGAGATGGAATATTCCCATCGGTGTTCCGTTAGACCTATGTGCAGTGATATGATTCAGTATCTCCTCGGCGGAGAAAATTTCAATCATAGCTGTAGATACCTTCCATTTTTATTTCTTAAGAGTGCATTTAATGTAAGTTGATTAATGGTCCTCCATACGAAGACCGAAATTGCATTTTATGGGATATTATATATTTTTTTTTAGAAAATAATTTGCAAGGATCCTGAAATAAGTTTAACTTGACATTGTACAAGTAGCTAGAGAGAAATATACGTACAGACTACTTTACATATATTGCACATAGACCGGGCCTTTATATACACGCATATGCGGGTAAATCAGGTAATGGCCTCGGTGGGTTACATTTTCTAGTCCTTTGGAATCATTTATTGCACTGCGGGATTTAATAGGAAACAGTTCATGGTCACTGATGTGGCCTGATTGGCCGAAACAAGATAGTAGGGCCCAGAAAAAAAAACATAGTTTTCAGTTTTGTGCTGTAGTCTATGCTTCCTAAGGACTACCCCTTTTTTAAAGAACATTATCGAAAACGTGTCTGAGTGATGATCGGAAGGTCGCGAGTTCGATCCCCGCCTGTTCGGCAACATTGAAATCTATTCTAAGGTAATACTCTCACTTCTGCTGATTCAAGAAAGGCAGGTGTCAGCCTCTGGCAAAATAATTTCCACAGTTCTGGTTGACTACCTATGACAAAAGAAGTTCTGAATAGTTACATCCTTTGGCTGCAAAAAATACACCAAATAAACGAAAAGAGCAGACTGGTCTTATTGAGTCTGTACATGACCAGTACTAAAATGTGCAACAACGGCCACGCCCTCTAGCACCGGCTTAAGCAGAACTTTATTTTCAAAATTATTCTAAATGAACTCAATGTTCCCAAAGGACTAGAAAATGTAATCTGCACTATGATGATGTACGGGGAGACTTTGTACGGCCGACACAGGGCATAACAGCAGCTGCAGTTAAGATAAATAAGTTCTCTAAATGGACGCAATTATCCCAAAGGAACAGAACTTCGGAGTATAATCTGCACTATGATGATGTACGGGAAGACCTTTTTACGGCAGCCACAGGGCACAACAGCAGCTACAGTGAAGATAACAATGTGGTTACGTAAACTGTCCTGCTCGATATAAGGGCTATACAACTCCAAGATACGTCGACAGATTGAAAACACTCGCTTTTATTGTAGACCTGTTGTAGATTTGAATACTGACCCCCTTCAATTTTCGGAAGTCACTCTTCGTAGAGTCAAATGGAACATCGCTGAACCACACTGAACAGCTGGCGAGTCGCTTTGCTCATTGAACTAGAAAGCAACCGACACGATAGAAATCTTCGTTTGGAGAAAAAAATGAAACCTTGTTTTTGTTAAACAATTTACTCTAATTTTGAATATATATATATATAAACAAGTTTATCCCATTGAGAAAACGAACTCCGTGTAGCTAAAAAGAGAGAAGATATGCATATCAAGCGTGTTTGTAAAATCGTCCGTGGAAGCTATCTCAATTTGCTCCTGGCCGATGTCCGTGCACGCTATCATTCTATTATTTTTTTCTGTTCCAACACTTTGACGAGGGATTTTCTGCTGCTGTAAAAGGGATGGGTGTAGGTAAGGGACCACGGTGCTTCAAAGCGAACCTGTTATCAGAACTTTTCTTCTGTGGGCTATGAAAAAAAAAGATTTTCTTGAACTGTCCGTGTTCGCTAACAGTCAGTTTTTCGATGTTTTGTCCCAAGTGATCTCGGTAACCATGGTAAGCACAAAAATAATGAAAGTAGCCAAAGAAATGGAAATTTATGCGTCACCTACTGCGCTACGTGTCAAATTTCTCCAATGGAAGGTTTTGAAGAAAGAAATGAAAATACCTGTTTTCCGAACACAAATCTCACCCGAACAAACTTCCTAACGTGTGACGTAAGCACAAATGATAGCTACCACGGAGTTTGTTTCCCGACAGTGGACTATATATATACTGATTTGAAAAAGAAACTTTATGTTTATTGCAAAATTTATTTTATGTCAGATTATAAAATGTCAAATATTTTAGCAGTAACAATAAAAACCATGGATTTTTTTTTTCTTAAAACATTCTCAAGAAATAATAATAATAAAAAAAATGTTTTTTAATGTTGATTGCGAAATTTATTTTATCTGATTATTAAATGTCAGATATTTATTTTAGCAGTAACAAGAAAAAATACCATGAACAATATATTCTAAACAAACATTCTCATAATCACCGAAATGCTATTCAACTAATTCAAAAACTGAAGGAAACAGAACATAATACATCCATGTAATTACAATCTAAAATGGCTTCTATCTTTTCTCTAGAACTAACCTTTTTCAGATGAAAATGTTTGATATTTTTTTTTGCTATTTGTAGTCCAAATATAGATTGTGAGTGCTTGTAAGAACCGCCTCAGGCGGTTCTAATGAGTACCCACAATCCAAATATAGATTTGAGTGCTCGTTAAAACTGTCTCAATGATGCGGTTCTAACTATATATAGTACCCACAATGAATATGTTTTTGAGCAAAAATAAAGAAAATAATGAATACCACCCCCTACCCCTTCGTAAACCCCACGTGTCTCTATTGAAAGTAAGGTTTAGAGGAGTCTTCATTTAACAGTCTTGATATAATGCTTCCTTACGTTTGGTTTGGCCCGCCCATCAGGGCTTGAAGAAATAAAGGGGCTGCATGTTGCTTCCACGCAGAGCTGAAACTGACCCGCACACGAGTACTGGTAAACCGCTTAGAGGATCTTAGCCTGCCCAAGCAAAGCGGTGCGAGTCGGCCCGTCCATGCTAATAAACCCTATTGGTTTCATTGGGCGGCAGGGCTTGAGATGTCATTTTACCTCAAGGTCGGGTAAAAGTCCCACAAAATTGGAAGCAACGTCTCCAAAATGACCTTCACAGTGTTGACGGGGACGTTAAACCTCAAATCAAACAAACAAATTACGTTTGTAAAACATGGCTTTATTGGCATGGAGATTGTTTTCTTATTATTTATTCTTATTTCTGCTTGTGGTGCTGTTTTGGAGTACCAACAGCAATATTTAAACAAAACTTAAAAATAATTAAAATATTACAATATAAAGCCCCACTTTTCTCTAAGGAAAGTGGCCGAACAAAGGTTTTTAATGACAGATTCAATTTGTCATTTCTAGCTATCCTGCGTGTTTGAAAGTAGTTCCGGCTTTCTTTCCGCTTTCTTCCGGCTTTGACCGCCATAGAAATATGAGTCCGCACACAATGTAGTCCGGTTTGGCGCAGTAATCAAAATTGTACAAGCGTATTAGTTATCCCATAATCGCAATACAAACTTTTGAAGCAGACAACTTGACGATTTTATCTTACCTTTCAGAGAAAAGAGTCAGCATTTCATATGAATCAGCTGCATCATGCGAGACTGTATACCCAGATCAATGCGGCGTCTGCTCATCCGTCTGCTCAAGTTTTACACTGTTTTCTAACAGTGATGTCAATATTTAATCTTTAAAGACCAGCCTACTGTAGGACCAGGTCAGTTGCAGACAAGAAGATTAATGGGTTTTCTGACTTTCGAGGTCAAGTCTAGGTCAGTTACAACTTAGGTGTATAATAGACTTTGCAACGAGCCCAATTTCAGTGATGGAATAGTACACGCAGTGAATAAATCAAAGCATTGACAACACTCATGCCGATTGTCTATAAATGCAGGCTGGTCATGAACGGGGATTTGGACTCGTTTAAACTTAAGATGTTAGTAACTGGTGCAAAAAAAGTGTAGAACAAGATCAGCACCGTGTTTTGCGGCGTTTGACCTGAGTCTACATTGTTTGCCAGATCCAACATTTGATTCAAGTGCAGATTTTACAGATAACACTTACATGTATCCAACACTGACAAATGACGCGGCTATGTTTGTGTTGATTGTTTGGCATTCGATCCGAAGTTACTAATTAGAAAAGCGATTCAGAGCAAACGTCTACGTGACTATCATTGACTTCTCAGAATAACCTTTTTCTTGCAGAAAATAGCCACAGTGAGACCAGGGTATTCCATAAGATTGAAGAGGTTTATTCTGGAATCATAGGGTGAGCTTGGCAAACAGTGTAGACCAAGATCGGACGCTGCGGGACGCGCTTCTTATCAAAATCTTCACTATTTTGAATTTCAGAGTTAAATTAAACAGTTTAAATCTCAGCCTAGGACTGTTACCCCAACCTACACCCCACCAACATTTTCAATGCTTTGATTCTGAAACCAAAACGATTGCATGATTACAACACGCTTAGGCACCATGCCCTTAAGCTAAAAAAGGTTAAATCAACCGTGACGTATGGTTACCAGTCCGGCCACGATCCTGTGTACCACCTTCACAACAGTACGGATAGAAACCACATGTTCAGGATCAAAATTTTGATGTGTGATGTAAGGTCGTGCCTTGAAACGAAGAAACTGAATTTTGTTCTCAAAAAGCATTAAGTGAGAGTGTATTGCAACATTTTTCATTAAAGGATCGAAAGCGTGCCCCTGGACAGTTAGAGTGAGTGAGTGAGTGAGTGTTTGAGTTTTACGTCTCACCAACTGCTAATGTCATGTTGAGACGATACCTAGGTTTAAAGACTCATCCGAAAGTCTGGAGAAACCCGGGATCGAGGCTTCTAATGGACAGTTAGAAGCTGGTCGGAAAGCGGATGACGTTGACTTTGATTTTGGGTGCCACATGTGTGTGATCTATCGTCTATTGGAGCGACATCTTACTATAAACAGAAGACGCTAGTGGACGTCGACGAAGCGGAAGAGTGACGTCAGTACGTCAAGATCGATTCATCCGACAGACGCATATGCGAAACAGATTTCCGTCGGCAGCTGCTACACTGCACCTGTAGATAAATAAGGGGTCTCAACTACCGTCTAATAAGCACTGACACTGTTCGTCGCCCTTATGCGGGCTAGACGTCCATGTCGTGTCCCAAGTTAACGCGTCGACACAATACGGGACATATACGCTGATGCATGAAATACTTAAATTGGCGTCTAAGCGACTGACGTGATATGCGTTTCAGTGAAAAATCGCACTTCAGCGTGAATCACGCCGATTGTCGTTTCGGGGGGTTTCGACGTGTAGGTGTCAGGTATGTATGCCTAGGCGACACGTGCGTAAAAGAGTATGATATATCGGGTGGAATAAGCGTAATTGTGTGGCGAGCTATTGCATGTAGTTAGCGTACGCAGCTTAGTGTCATTAAGAACATTCAATATCATGGCTGAGACGTGAACTTAACAGCGAGACGTTACATCAATCAAGTGCGTCGGCCTCACGTGATTCCATTTATTTGTTTACGCTCAGAATCCGGGAAATCTTATCCAGCACTTTCACGCGGGGATTCACAGGGCAAAATTCTTACTAAAAAATGTCTTCAAGCCAATGGAATGTCCTGGACTAGCCAGCCTTTCTCCTCCGATCTCTTTCCCATAGAGTATCTTTTGGGAGAGGTATCCACAACCGACAAAAACTGTTACTTATGGGCAGTAGCATTGTTAATGATTGGTTTTGAAACCGTAAACAATTTCTTACAAAAATTAGAAACATCGAATGGCATTTCATAATACCACCGGTGTATAGACATCTGCAAACATATCATATTATAATGGAATTTGCAGAAATACTTTTCTTAATTTTAAGATCTTTTTAGAAATGTTTCTGTAAGTTTTCACAGTGTTATGATTTTCTCATAGGCGGTATTCGACTGGTTATTTCGTGGTCCACGAACTGAAGCGTGGAGCACATTTTGTGTTCGACTGGGAGATTCGTGAAATTTCGAACAATTTCGTGGAGCACAACGACCACGTTTCAAAAAGAGCGTGAAATCAGCCACGTGACTGAATTAATACGCCTGGACATAGAAAAGTATATGGCGTGCCGTTTTACTATTTAATACAATTTCGAGATATCTATAATTTTACGAGATATCTATAATTTTATAATAGATATCTATAAATCAAATTATATATATCTATAATAAACAATTGGAGGTCATTATAAAAAGACATACTTGTAAAGAGATAAAAATATAAGTAACTGGCTTATAATTTAATGGCATTGATCAAGTAATTTTTTTTCTCATTGACCCAGGTACAGGTCCGAGGTCTGCTGCATTGGCCCGAGGTCTCGAGGCAAATTTAGAAAGTAACCATAATACACGTTTTATAAACAAATACGAAACTTAAAACTATTTATTGTGCTTGTCATTTGCAGTTAATATGGAGCAAAGACACAGCTCGGATCTATCTGATTATAAATGATTGGCTTGGAGGTGCCTCTTTGCCTTATGACTGTTAATCATAGCTCTCTCACGGCTGTGTTTCGAAACTGGCTAGGGTCACATGTGAGATGCCAACCGGAGGTCGCGTGGTTTTTCTCCGGGAATGCCGGCTTCGATTTTCGCCAACCTGTGATCAACGATCGGTAAGATATAAGTGAAATAATCTCAACAAAACAAACAAGGCAACGCAAGCGTAGCATCCCCTCGCAACAGCATACCATTCCTCGACATGAAGGTTTGGAGCCTCTACGATGATAGCTGTATATTCTGTCCTGTTCATAAGAGGGTTAAGTCCATTGTGACCTTGACCTCTGACCACTGACCTTGAAAGTCAATACGGTTCATCGTCTCTCCATGGGGAACATTTATAGAAGGTTTGAAGCTTCTAAGATGATAACTGTGTATTCTATCCTGTTCATAAGGTTTTAAGGTCAAGTCCATTGTGACATTGATCTCCGACCCTTGACCTTGAAAATCAATAGGGTTCATCGTCTTTCCATGGGGAAAATTTGTGGAAGGTTTGAAGCTTCTACGCTGATAACTGTCTTCTATCCTGTTCATAAGGCTTTTAAGGTCAAGTTCATTGTGACGTTGACCTTTGAACCTTGACCTTGAAAATCAATAGCGTTCATCGTCTTTCCATGGGGAATATTTATGGAGGGTTTGAAGCTTCTGTGATGATAAATGTGTCTTCTATCGTGTTCACAATGTTTTAAGGTCAAGTTCATTGTGACCTTGACCTTTGACCTTGAAAAGAAATAGGGTTCACTGACTTTCAATGGGGAAAATTTGTGGAAGGTTTGAAGATTCTAGGATGATCTATTTGTCTTCTATCCTGTTCACAAGTTTTTTAATGTCAAGGCCATTGTAGCGTTGACCTTTTACCCTTGACCTTGAAAATCAATAGGAGGTTTTAGAGATTCCGTTTATGACGCCATTCTTGTGCTATCTATCTATCTATCTATCTATCTATCTATCTATCTATCTATCTATCTATCTATCTATCTATCTATCTATCTATCTGTCATCTATCTATCTGTCTATCTGTCTGTCTGTCTGTCTGTCTGTCTGTCTGTCTGTCTGTCTCTGTCTGTCTCTGTCTGTCTGTCTGTCTATCTGTCTGTCTATTGAGAAAACTGTCCAACGATCTGTCTACATGTGCAATTACAAAACTGTCCAACGATCTGTCTACATGTGCAATTACAAAAATGTCCAACGATCTGTCTACATGTGCAATTACAAAAATGTCCATCGATCTGTCTACATATGCAATTACAAAAATGTCCAACGATCTGTCTACATGTGCAGTTTTAATAAATTGAAGACTCCTGTGGACAGACAACGTTTGTTTTGGTTTAAACAATATTTTATTTCAAGCAAAGATCATGTACAGAGAGAGAGAGAGAGAGAGAGAGAGAGAGAGAGAGAGAGAGAGAGAGAGAGAGAGAGAGAGAGAGAGGTTTGACTGAGAAACTGACAGTAGACAGACAGACGACAGACAGACCGACTGACTGAATGACTGACTAACAGATGAACGGACGAACAGTTAGACATAAAAATAAACTGATACTGACAGTAGAAAACAACTAATGAGTGAACTGACAGACGGGCGTCGAGTCAACGTTGGTTCGACGTCATGCCGTCGACACCAACTCAAACTCACTTCAACGTCACATGGCCGTTGAGAGAGAGAGAGAGAGAGAGAGAGAGAGAGAGAGAGAGAGAGAGAGAGAGAGAGAGAGAGAGAGAGAGAGAGAGAGAGAGAGAGAGTGTGTGAGAGAGAGAGGTTTGACTGACAAACTGACAGACGACAGACCGACCGACTGACTGAATGAATAACTAACAGACGTACGGACGAACAGACAGAAAAATAAACATACTGACAGTCGAGAAAAAGCTAATGAGTGGACTGAAAGACGGTCGTCGAGAAAACGTTGACTCGACGACATGCCGTCGACACCCACTC
This sequence comes from Lucinisca nassula, assembly GCA_963580285.1. Lineage (NCBI taxonomy): Eukaryota > Metazoa > Mollusca > Bivalvia > Lucinida > Lucinidae > Lucinisca > Lucinisca nassula. The sequence goes on from OY757019.1 coordinate 43,433,431, forward strand.
CAACTCACGTCAATGTCAAGTAACCGTTGAGATGAGAGAGGTTTGACTGATCCGTGTATCCAAGAAGATATTGTGGAGCTAAGCTAATAAGCCATTAATCCTTTTTGTACCAAATACCCGTTTTGGGGTTCCTGGTAATGTAAGGGCTGGGCAGGTTGATCTACCTGATTTTACTGTAAAATCTTGCACTTGCGAAGGAGTGTTTCATTCTCATGCACTGAAAGGGTGTTCTACGTTGTTAAGAATTTAATGTTCCAATCCCACTGAGTTTTGATGGGTCCGAGCACTGGGCAAATGACATCTTATTAAGCAATATTATATTGTATTATCGCCAACGCAACGTTCTGACGTTTCATCGACGTTGCAAAGTCAAATTCAGTGCATCGCTTTGATGTTTGTTTGATGTAGACACGACGTTGTTGACACGTTACATGTCGGTTGACGTGGAAACTGTAATTTACATTTACCTACGCTCGCTAAGTGTTGGTACGCTGAGAGAGAGAGAGAGAGAGAGAGAGAGAGAGAGAGAGAGAGAGAGAGAGAGAGAGAGAAAGGACCCCTGTTGGGTCGTTTGTACAATATATCTTGAAGAGCAGTTAATTAAAACATAAGACTAGGGATTTGCCATCATGAAAAACACGCATATGCGATTTTGACCCCCTCAAACCCCACTTTTATATAGTAATACTGGGGGTTTACAGGGGTAAACATTATTTTTCTTATTCCTGTTTGTTGGTACTCGATAGAACCGCCTCAAAACATAGATTGTGGGTACTCGATAGAACCGCCCGTACCTAATGCACAAAATGATTAAATCTCGTAGAGGCGGTTCTATCGAGTCCCGCAATCTATGTTTCGAGCAGAAATAAAAAAAAAATCACAATTTTTCATCTTAAAATTTTCCTCCCCACCCACCCCCCCCCCCCCCCCCCAACCGAAAAATTGATAATATAGTTGTATAGGCATGTTTTCGTAATGCGAAATTTCACACCTGGTAGCATATCGGTGTTTGTCCCATTATCTTACATTAGAAGTCGCTGTAATTAACACTTTATCTGTCCCACTGCCTTGAAGCATATACGACGTTGACGGTCAGGGCTTTTCCCGTTCTATTTTTAGAAGCGGAAGTGCGTCACGAAAAAAGCTCCTATAGGGGTCGTCGTCCTTCCATGGGAAACATTTGTGGAAGGCTGGAAGCTTCTACGTTGAAAACTGTGTCTGCTATCGTGTTCACAAGGTTCGGGACAGACACACACACTAACACAAACACACAAACACACACATGGACGCAAGGTACCGATGCTATATCCCCGTCACAACGTTGTTGCGAGGGGATAAAGTGGGGTTGTCAGAAGACAACATAGCTCGCCTATGGTGTCCTAAGTTGAATGAAGGCAAGTTATCAAAAATGAAATTTTAATAACACACTATTTGACCCAAAATGTCGATTTCTTTTCAAAAGAGCCCAACAGATTACAACAATTAAAAGACAACAAGAAAGTGTCCCTATGAACCACTAAACAAGAAATCTCATTTTAGTGCTTGTGTTTCACAAAACAATACAATTTCAGTTTGCTGTTTTTGCCCCTAAAAAGAGCTAAATGACGGCGAACTAATCAGAATGAATTAAATATCATTTTAAAACACACTTTTTTTTGCAGTTTTTGACAAAAAATCTACAAACGTGCAAGTGATAATAGCAGTAAATATGTTTAAATAAAAAAAGAAATAAATAAATAAACATCCACGGTGATTTGAACTCGCGCCCCCCATTGTGGTGCAAAATTGATCTTTAGAACATAGTCCAGTAGTTTATCCACTGCGCCACGAGATTCGTCGATATGGGTTGTTGAATTCAAGCAATATAGAGCGTATATACGAATATATTTGATAATTTGTTTTCTGTTTGTTTGTTTGTTTGTTCGATTCGAGGTTTAACGTCCGCGTCAGCACTGTATAGGTCATTGCTTTCTGTGCAACCGAGGGACATACAAGAATGCCAAAATATAAAACAGTCACATTAGTTTTTCATTTTCTTGCTTTACGCATCAAACTGGAAGCACGGATCACATTTGACTGGAACAAAAACGTGGAGCACAATTTTCCACTGCGCATCATGGGCGGAGCTCAGTCGTGCTCCACGAAATGTCTCCAGTCGAATACCGTCATAGAATCTGTCATTTCAGTGTCTTTGGCGCTTTGATTAATTATATGGATTTGTAAAGTGATAATTTTAGTGGCTGTCCAAGAAGAGGAAGGCATTACGCTAATTATTCCATGAGTCATGGTACATTGAAGAATTTTTTTTTTGAAATCTTATATATTCAAACTTCGGTAATGGGTGCACATTAGAACCATCTCATTGTGGTAGAATTTTTTTTTTCAAAGTGTCGACCCAAATCAGACTTCTCCTAGAGTAGCAGTCTGATCAGGGTCCACATTGCATGTATGCAAGAAATATGTTTCAAAAGTTTGCAAGAAGATATAGCTGTTGACATATACATAACAAAGAATTATTTTACTGTGAGTAAACAGTGAAGACCCAGATCAGTCGCCGCAGAAAATTAAAAACAAAGAATCAATAAATGAATCATGACTATATTGTTTTCTTTGGTTGTCTATGCAAACCAGCTATGAAGTGTATCTGCTATTGCATAAGTGTGAAAGATAAGACCTGCCAATCATTTTTAAAATTTCTGTCAATCACTGTGATGTCACAATACCACGCAATTTACAGCCAATCAGATCAACAGAATTGATGATAATCCTTCAGAGTCAGACATACAACATTTGTGCCCCCTCCTGGTTTATACAAATTGGTAGAAAGAAAGAAAGAAAAAAAAAAAAAAAGAGTGCACAGTTCATGGGAAGAAACAGTAACTGACCTTCCATTGCTGTACTCACTTGTCTATAATTAATTAATTTATTTATTAATTAATTAAATAAATAATTATTTCCAGGAAATTAAAATGAATATGGGGGAAAAGTCCCAATACTGGTCTTTTGACAACACACTTTGTGACATGCAGCCCAGCAGGTACACGACGTAATTGTGACGTCACATTGACGTGATTACAATGCCATGACGTTTATGCAACGTCAAATTTACGTCGGTGCAATGACGTTGCACCGACGTTGATTTAACGTTGCCCTAGCGATGTCTGCCTGCTGGGAGCACTCTTCCAGGTTACCAAAACACTCTTCCAGATTGCCAAAACTGACATTACTCGTTAGAATTGCCTGGTTCTAGCAAACATTCTCAACCTTTGTTTTGGACAAATATCACACATTTTGGTCAGAAAAATAACTGTTTTTGAGGTACGAAAGAATGCACTATATCTCGCGAATGTGATATAGTAATTCTCTAGTTTTTGCGCCAATGTTAAAATTCGGAAGTTGAAACCATGTTAGTTAGTTGAACAAATGTGTTATATGCCAAAACAAAAAAAAAAAACATAGATTTTTAGAAGATTTTTCCCAAAGATTTTTAGAAGGAAAAAAAAAAAACAAGAGACATTTTTCTATACAATCTGTATATCTTTTAGATCCATCTTTAAACTGAATTATTTTTTGCATCCCCCACCCATCCGGGGTTGGAGAAATAGATTGGGCTGCATGGTGTTTCCATGCAGAGCTGAAAAAGACTGAACTTCGGAACTGATAAACCGTGTACAAGGGTTAAGCCTGCCCAGTAAAAGTGGTGTAAGTCGGACCACTTCATTGAGGTTTTTTGTGCGGTAGGGCTTGAGATGTCATTCTGTCTCAATGTTGGGTAAAAGTCAAACAAAATCGTAAGCAATGCCTCCAAAATGACCTAAATAGTATTGAAGGGGATGTGAAACCTCAACTCAAACAAAAGAACTAAACCATTTTATAATGAACAGTGTTATAAAGAGGGTTACTGATTAATTATCCGGCCCCCGACCATCGGGGCTTGAAGAAATAGATGGGCTGCATGATGCTTTCACGCAGAGCTGAAACTGACCCGCACACGAATACTGGTAAACCGCTTAGAGGATCTAAGTCTGCACAGGCAAAGCGGTGCGAAGGTTGGGCCGCCCATACTTATAAAACCTATTGGTTTCATTGGGCGGCAGGGCTTGAGAAGTCATTTTATCTCAATGTCTGGTAAAAGTCCCACAAAATTGGAAGCAACGTCTCCAAAATGGCCTTTACAGTGTTGACGGGGACGTTAAACCTCAAATCAAACAAAAACTGATTGATTATTGATTCCATCATGTTAATAAGTCCATGTGAAGAACACCCCTGTAAAAGTCAGTTTACACCACGGGAACAAGTCAGTGAAACGAATATCCCATAACCCCACTTTATATAGAGAAAACTGGGGTTTACTGGAGTATACATAATTTTCCTTATTTCTGCCCCAAGACATATGTTGTGGGTACTCGTTAGAACCGTTTCAATGAGGCCGTTCTACCGAGCACCCACAATCTAAGTTTGTAGAATTTAAGTATGAAAAATATCATGAATTTTCATCAGAAAAGTAGCCATTTTGGAGATATGAAAAAATGCACTATGTTTCACGGCTGTGTTATCGTAATGTATTTAGAAAACTGGGGTTTTCAGGGGTATGTCTGATCCAAGATCCAGGTTGTTGGTTCTCGTTAGATCTGCCACAATGAGGTGCTTCTTATGTGCACCCACAACCTATGCCTGGAAAATAATATATAAATATTAAATCACACACATGAGTTTTCGTAAGGCCCACCTGTTCTTGGAAAACTAGGAAAATTATCTGTTAATTTTCATGTCAACAAGTCCATAAAATTAAAACCTTTAAATTGTTGACCGCATTTTCTTCAGAGAAAAATGGGGTTTAAAATTGTAAAACAAACAAAAACGTGTTTTTCTTAAGTTAGCTAAAAAGTGTTGTAGGAACTTCATTTCAATGAAGCAGATCAAAAGAGCACCACAAGCAGAAATAAGAATTAATATCATACATTTCCATCAAAATAATCCCAATTTTGACCCTGAAAGAAAGCATTATATCACATGGATGTATTATGCCCAATTTCCTTCAAACTAAATTATTTGAATAGCATTTAAATGATTATGATAATATTTGCTTTTAGATAATATTTTCCATGTTCATTATTATTATTGCAAAAATAATTATTCTGGTAAAATACATTTTGCAGTAAACATTTAAAATAAACAAGCTTTTTTGTTTTTATTTCTTTTCAATTCAATATTTATAATCTATATATGATATATCTATTATTTCTGTCTGCCTAAATCTTGGTCTGTAAGGTAATTGGTCTGCAGATTATACCCTTTGGTCCACTGCAGACCGGTCCACGGTCCAAAGGTCTGCAAGATTTGGTCTGCAGATTATACCCGAGGCTTGTGTTTCAAGTGATCCTGTGTCGGGATCTCTTAGTGGTGTCATTCCTTGAGAGTCCTGTCTTGAGTTTTTAATGAGGGAGAAAAGTTTCTTAACTGAAAAGCTTGACTGACCCTTGTCTGGGTCTATCGAGCCAGGAGATGAGTTCTGATCAGTGCGATCAGTGGTGTTGATACCTAGAATGTCCTCGATGTATGAATCGTAGGACTGCCTAATTTTCTGTTTAACAAGTTGTTTGGTTCATCAACTGCCAAACAGTATTTAGACACTGAATTTGATCTATCTCTATCTATCTATCTATCTATCTTCTGATACTGCGTCGGTCACATTTGACCATTACCGCAGGTGTATATTACATACACTCCAGTTTTGCAGGATGAAAGCCTACACAGTAATCATGTAATTACGGTAGGGATCTTTAACCTGCACAGGGGATGGTTCTCCCTGCACAGGGGGCCTCCAGTTAACGTCCCGATCCGAAGGACGGTGCACTTAATGACATTCATCCCTGCAAATGATGCCAATGGAGCGTGTTCGGACACCGAAATTTTATCGCCGCTGCCGGGGATCGAACCCGGGACCTCTAGTATCAGAGGCAAGTGCACTAACCACTGAGCTATCACGCTCCACCCTTACTTATGAAGAAATTGGCTGGAAGCTGTGTACTGCTACCTTAAGAAGATAGATAGATAGTTTAGCAGGTAGACCTAACTGTGCACGAGTGTCATGCGGATAGCTGTCAAACTTTTAGTCCAATCAAATTTCACGTACCATTTAAGGTTGGTCAGTACTTCCTTGGAAACGTATTGATTAATGGCAACGTAGTCTGCCTTTTCTCTTCATTGAGAAAATAAACAAAAATAAAAATAGTAAAAAGCCAATAAATCTGCGGATTCTTTTCTTATTTCAAGACAGAATGGCTCTGCATTTCAGTGCGAACCAGGTATATTTTGCAAGGATGTTAAATGGTCGCTCTAAATTCTGAAAGACTGCTCGATCACAAAAATGACAAATCCAGATGTTCTTTAATTCTAGGCAACACTTAATAGTGTGAATTTTGTGGTAAATGCGGAACTGAGGAAAGCATTTAGCGGGTTTATACGAGAAACTGGTAGACTTCTGCACAAATAAATCATTCAATTTTGAAAGAAATTAAAATTTGGGATTTAAAAAAAAAAAATTAAAGAACTTGCTCGATGTCTCACATACTAAGCGGAAAAAGTACCTAGAGTCAGCAACCTTGAAAACAGTAGTACCCAGAGGACAATGCTAGTGATAGATTAGCACAACGAATCAACAACAACAACAACACTTGCTGCAACGTGGTGTAGTGTGGAAGCTCAGTGGTTAGTGCACTTGCTTTTGATGCTAGAGCCCCCTGGTTTGATTCCTGGCAGCAGTAATAAAATTGCTGTGTCTGAACAAATCTGGGTCGTTTAATTTTATTTCGCCCTGATTTCAGGGTGGGTCGTTCTGCAGGGGTGGGGACAGATACAGGGGATTCAAAGGAAGCTGGAATTGTGATTCATTCTAGCGGGTTGAGCGTGTTTGGGCACTGGATTTTTGTCGCCGCTGCTGGCGATCAAGCCCGGGACCTCTTGTTTCGGAAGCAAGTGGATTAACCACTGAGTTATCATGCTCCTGTAATCATCGGTCAGAGCATGAGACTGGATTTTTCTTTTCTTTTTTTCTGCTCCTACTACAGTGGTGCCTGGTGCCAGGATGATTATTGCTGCAGCCCATGGACGGGCCAGATTAAGCGGAGTCAAGAGGAGCTGGAAATATGATGTGTATATTTGAGTCTCTCCTAAACATTTTAAATATTGGTTTCTTTGAGGCGGTTCTAACAAGTACCCACAGCCTATGTCTTGAAGCAGAAATAAGAAAAATAATGTATACACCCATAAACCCCAGTTTTCTCTATATAAAATGGGGTTAACTTTAGGGGTTGTTCATTTCACGAACATGTTCAGGTGATGATAAGCTGCAATAAAATGCTTTCTAGGTAGGCTAAACAACATGACATTCATTCAACAGACACGAATGTCATTTGAATGTTTTTCACTTGCAAGTAAAAAGAACAACAAAAATCACTTGCACAACTTAATTTTGGACATTTTCAGAAAAAACTACATCAAAAGGGTACTCTTTCATGATTGTCTGACAGTCAGTTATCTGTTTAATATTGTTCGCCGGATTGCATACACAGGGAACCAGTCCAACACGAACAGACAACCAAAGAAATTTAAAACAATTCTGCAGCTGTTGAATGAAGGACATCAGAAAACAAAACACAGATGTAGATGTTGAAATCAAATGGTAATCAGTGGCTAGGGCTGGCTAATGGGAGCTGAAAAGATAAACGATTATAAGTCCCGTCTTTGATACTCGATCAGTAATCGCAAAGGTTTTTGTCATAATTTTACCTGTCTGGCTTTCTGTCAGAGCATGGCTCTTAGCATATGTTCACTTTACCAAATGTATATATTTTTTTTTGGTTTAGGTTTTACGGCCCTTTCAAAATTATTTCACTCATATCTAGCCGATCGTTAATCAGAGGTGGGCGAAAACCGGAGTACCCGGAGAAAAAATGTATATTTGAACAGACAGACCTGAGCAAACAGTGTAGACCCAGATGAGACGCCGCAGAATGCGGCATCTCATCTGGGTCTGCACTGTTTGCCCTATCATCCAGCTATTTTAGGCATAACTTTGGGTAGTAAATTGTACCTTTCAAGTAACCAATTAAAAGCAAATTAGGAATGATAATCATTTTTGTGAAATTAATAGATCGATAAATGGATTATACGATTCATCATGTCAGCCTTATCAATGGCCATGCTTTAATCAAGGGTAATGAGAAGACAGACTGTCTGGCATCAGGATAACAAGTACGTGAAATTATGACCCCTCTAAACCCCTCTTTATATTGTGAAAGCTGGGGTTTACAGGGGTATACAATATTTTTCTTATTTCTGCTCCAAGACATAGGTTGTTGGTACTCGCTAGAACTGCCTCAATGAGGCATTCTAACGAGCACCCACAGCCAGTCTGTACGGTTATAAATACGAAAAATAGCACAGATTTGCATCAGAAAAGCAGCCTTTTCGGAGATGTGAAAAATACACTATGTCGCATGGGTGTGTTATCGTAATGGCTTCCAAGCAGACAGAATCAGGTTCAACAGATGAGAACAGCTGTACACAAATCAACTTGTCATCAAAAAATGTCTTTTAAGTGTAATGGAAGAAAGTATTTTCTCGCACACCAGACAAGAAAATCCGTGATTTTACCCTGGGATAGAAATTTATGTTCTGACCCTGGTGTTCCGACCCAAAATCGAATATAATCGTGTGTTTGATAAATGCACTGGTTGATTACGACCTCGTATGCGCTGTCGTTAAGGTTGAGGTCACAGCACGTTACCTGATGTCACTAAACATTCCTGCAGTACAACACAATATGACGGACGTTGATAAACGAAGTGACTGGAGCATTAAAAATCCGCTTTAAGAAATGGAAGGTATGCAAGAAAAAGAATCCAATATGGATGTTAGGGGTGGATAGAAAAATCCATCCCTCGGGATCCCTGTCCGGCATCACTCGGCAAGCCTCGTGATGCCAGACAGTGTCCCTCGGGACGGATTTTTCGATCCACCCCTCACACCCATATAAGATTCTTATAGTCTCACGTGGGTGGGTTCTTTATGGTAGTTTCATGATCTGTTTTGTTCTTTACTTTTAGTATAACAAGAACTTCCAGCCAGAGCTCCTACAAAACTGGGAAGTGCCAAAGATACACAGAGATGTAAGTTGCTACATTTGAGTACATTAGGAAGCCTGCATAGCTCCAAATAAGGCACTTTTTTTCATCCGATCAGTATGGTACTGATATTTTTTGTTATTTCTACCTCAAAGCATTCAGTAAAATTCCTATATTAACCCTTGTTCTGCTGAATATTTAAATATGTCGCACCTGCTACTGATTATCAGCCAATCAGATTACTTGATGCATATTATTGCAACAAATGCATAAACTGGATGGCAAACAAAGGAGGTCCTGATCAGATGGCTTCTTCAGAAGCCATCTGATCTGGATCTACATTGTTTCAAAGAAAAGGCATATCCGGGCTCAGCAGAACAAGGGTTAAGATCACTGTAAGCAGAAAACACAAAGAAAGAATAACTTCATAAGAATAACTTCAGCCTACAAAATAAGCTTTTTATAGCAGAATTAGTCTTGATTTTAGGTGGTCTTAATAGCCGAATTTTACTGTGTGTTATTGGTACTCATTAGAAACATGCAGAATGCAGCGTCTCATCAGGCTCTACCCTGTTTGCCACTCATCCTGCTTTCTTAGACACAACATTAAGTAAGTAAATTGTACCTATTCAAAATTTTGGAGCAAGTATGGTAAGGTGTTGAGGTGAATGCAGTATGCATTGACTTGCCCCGGCCTTTGCTAGTTGTCTATGTGAAAATGACCCTTTATCATATGACGTCGCGTCTGAGAGTGTAATAACGCCATGTAATATTTGCGATAATCCACTAGTGGAGTAAATATGCAAATTAGCTAGATACGTCCTGTAACGTTACATGTACGACATCCTAAACGGCGTCACGTTTACTTATGGTGGAATGTTGACATTTTTGTAAAGAATCGTGAATAAAATGCTTTTTAAATATTATATGATAAATAGAATCTTGCATTCGTGCTCATGTATTTTTGGATTTATTAAACTCATTGAGGAAAAGGGATAAAATGCTCGGCATAGCCTCGCATTTTATCCCTTTTCCTCAACTTGTTTCATAAATTCAATAACACATGAGCACTCATGTAAGATTCTCTATTTTTTAATGAGAAACATTATGAGAAAACCTGTTATTGCTATTCAAACAAATAAAGGTGCATACCAGCCTGCACATTTGCTCAGTCTGCTTTGCATATTGATGCGCTGCTTGGATAGTCAGTAGACTAGATATGGTGGGTATATGCCGACAAATCAGGGATTATTATTTCCTTATCTCAAATTAACTGGAACATATGTTTAGGGTATTCATTTGAACATAATTAACATATGTTTTCACTGCTTGGTTGACAAATCAGTTTTCCTTATCTTTTATCAAAAACATACGTTGTGGGTACTCATTTGAACCACCTCATTGAGGCAGTTGACACATTTTCTCGTGACAAGGCTCATGCATCTTTTTTTGTCTTTATTTTACAGCATCCCAGAGCTTTTATAGGCTTCACACAGATTGTTGCAAATGACAGAGGTCATTTGCTAAAAGATGTCAAAAGAAAGAGAGAGTCACCATGGGGCACATTTGTTGGTACCTGGGACATGCCGACTTGTATACCAGGTACAGTAAATGTTAAAAACTCCAATGCCTGAAATACCAGTACATTTTTCTTGTATACCATGGCTGGGTCAAACTAACTCTTGAATCTCCAGCGATATGTGATTCTTGTGTGATTATTTCCCATAATTCCAGATGTCAGTATATTTAGTTAGTATTGTTCTGGGCGATTTTCACTTACCTTTAAACTGTAAGCTCTGTGTACACACAGAAAACATACGCTCATTGAGTTAAAAAAATTAAACATTAAAATTCCACTATTATAACCACCTAAAATTAAGACTAAATTAGCTTTTAAAAGCGTATTGAGGAGGTTTCAGCTATTCTTTTTAGTGTTTTGACATTCAGTGTCTCCTGATAACAGACAACCTTTGGAACTGTTCAAAATGGTCTTAAAGAGATGTCATGAGATGTCATTTCATCTCATTGTCGGGTAAAAATCCCACAAAATTGGAGTGTATAGGCTGGAAAAATAATCCTGAATAGTGACTTAGACTGTTAATACTTCGTTTAACCCTTACATTCCTGTACCAAACAGTGTAGACCCTGATCATACACCACAGAATATCTGATCTGGGTCTATGCTGATTGCCACACCCAGCACATGAACCCAGTTCAGATGCCATAGATAACCCTATTATGCAACATGCTGACCTCACAGCGATAACAAAAACAATGTGCACCTATTTTCTATAAATAAACGTTACCTGGATTGCCTCCTAATCAGTGATAGTCACATGGACTTTAGCACTAAAGAGCATCTATGCTTAGGAACATTGGGTCCATTGAAAAAAAATTGACCCAAAAATTCAAAAAGTGTTACTTCCCATAAAAATGTACACACTCTCCTTAAGGGAAATGGGACCATCTGGCAGATTTTTTCGCCATTTTTCAAAGGGAGGCAACTTTCGGGACTTCCTGTAGGCTTTTCTATAAGCCCTGTTTCACTGAAAAAAGGGTCTACTCTTAAAGGAAAGAATTTGCTCCTCAGGACCTATCCTTTAAGAGTTGGCCCCTATTGGCATGAGAGACAAAAATACTTTTGCAGTAGTTTCCTCCTCTAAATGTGTTCTCATTACACTTAAGAGAGCTGATGGAAATAATGTGTTTATTTTTAGGTAACAGTATGTTGAACTCCACTGCGAGGACAGAAAATGCAACTCTTCGGCTGCAGAGATTAAAAACAGATGGTGATATCGTGCTGTATGGAAAGTTAAAGAAATGCAATGTAAGTTTGTATGTCATTCTAAAAATAATCTAACCCTTATCCCACTGTACAGGACAACCCCATATCTTAAGCAAACCATGTAGATCCAGATCAGATGGCTTCTGAAGAAGCCATCTGATCAGGATCTACACTGTTCGTCATGCAATTTGTGACTTGAAAAAAAATACATTATATCAAGTAATTTGATAGGTTGATAGTCAGAAATGGGTATGGCTTAATTAAGTTATTCAGCAGGATTAGGGCTGACATCCACCAACAGTACAGGCAGGCAAATCAAGACCCGAGGCCTAATGGACAAAGTCAGAAATACCTCGTTTTCGACTATCTGATAATAAACAATCAGGTCAACAAGTCCGTGAAATGAACACCCCTCTAAACCCCACATTACAGAAAAGTGGGGTATACAGGGAAATACATTATTTTCCTTTTTTGCTCAAAAACAGATTGTGGGTACTTGTTAGGACTGCCTCAATGAATGCACCCATAATCTGTGTTTGGACTGGAAACAAGAAAAATATCCATATTTTTCATCTGAAAATTGCTTGTTCTCGAGATATGAAAGACGTTATTTTACGACATGGATGGGTTATCATAATGACCATCGGCTTTGGATTTCTCTGTGTGCATGGGAGATAGGTGTTAGATCCTGTTATTATGGTTATGTTAGATCTGAATGAAAAAATTCCTGCCCCATTTAAAGTAAACTGTACATGTAAGTGTTAAGTGGTTATATTTTTGCATTTTTATCGCACCTGCTATTAGCATGGCACGATGTAGGAGTCCAATTTTCCTACCAAACGTCTGTTTGTCAAACCCATCATGTGAACAAGTCTATGAAATGAACAACCCCACAATCCCTCTTTATACAGAAAAGGCTGGGGTTTATAGTACATTTTTATTATTATTTCTGCTTAAAGACATAGGTTGTGGGTATTCATTAGAACCGTCTTAATGAGGTGGTTCTAATGACTACCCACAATCTTTGTTTGCATTATAAATAAGAAAAAAGATCACTGGTTTTCATCAGAAAAGTAGCTGTTTTGTTTTGTTTTATTTGAGGTTTAACATCCCAGTAAACACTGCAAAGGTCATTTTGGAGACGTAGCTTCTAATTTTGTGGGACTTTTACCCGACGTTGAGATGAAATGATATCTCAAGCCCTGCCGCCCAATGAAACCTATAGGGTTTATACACATGGACGGTCTGACGCCCACCGCTTTGCCTGGGCAGGCTTAGATCCTTGTAAGCGGTTTACCAGTACTCGTTTGTGGGTCGGTTTCTGCTCAGCGTGGAAGCATCAAGCAGCCCATCTATTTCTTCAAGCCCCTTTGGGCGGGGCCGATCAGAAGAGTAGCCCTTCTGGAGATGTGAAAAAAATGAACAATGTCAAAGGTGTGTTATCATGTGTCAACTTCGCCCCCCGCCCATCAGGGCTTGAAGAAATAGATGGGCTGCATGATGCTTCCACGAGGTGATTCTAGCAAATGTCCACAGCATTTGTTTGGAGTAACTGAGTGGAAAGGGGCCTTTTTTATCCATAAGAAGATTCTTTATAGTGACCAATTCTTTATAACAGTTAAGTGGTAGTAAACAAATACCGTCATTATAATGAGGAAGAACTAAGAACTTTATAAGTACTCATGCTTTCATTGTAATCCCAAATTTTATCATTACTAAAATTGTTAATTTTGCAAAATTTTTAAATCAAATGGTAATGTTTAATACCAGTAGTGGGGTGTTTGATTTACTTGATTCAGAATCAGGATTCAACATCTTGTTCCTGTTTCAGCGTTTTATTTGTGCGAAACAGAAACTTGATACCGAATCAGGTTAATCAGACTCGATCTGTTCATGTTTCAAGACGAATCAGAGCATCCCAAATGGCAGAATCATAGAATCAAAACACACTGTTTTAAAAAATGGTTGAAATTCTTGTTTCAGGTACCATCTCCATTGCCAGTGAAAGCAGATGTCCATGCGGATAAAACGTTATCACCAAAGGGAGCTCCTGCCCGCACAGATTTAACTGGTAATGGCGAGAGATCGGGAGCCTGTGCTCCAGAGCCCAAATCCTCGGCAGAGATTCTTCTCTCACCGCAAGCCAAGACCCCAGTAAAAGCTGTCACGCCAAATATTGACTGGCCCACTCCTAAACCTGGCTCTGCAGGTGGGAGGGTTAAATCTGCTAGCCCAAGAATGGATACTCCAAAGCCCTTGCCTCCTATTGCTTCCCCTAAGCCAGTGAGTCCTGCAGCGCAGGCTCCGAAAAGCCCAGGACAACAGGCTCAGCAGGATATTAAATGGCCATCTCCACAGCCTCAAGAGGCATAAATATCTGAGACACTTAATTGTTTGACCCTTAATGCATCAGTCATCACTGTAACAGACTTAATTTTCAGAGAAAATAAAGCTTGAAATTCCATGTGAACCAGATTATGGCAGATGACATTACGAAAACAGTCCTATTTAAACAATTGAAAATTTTACCACAAAAAAAAAAAAAAGAGGAAAATTTCCTGATAAAAATTCTAATATTTTTCACGTATTTGCACGAAAAATAGACTGTGTGTACTTGTTAGAACCGCCTCAGCGAGGCGGTTCTAACCAGTACCCACAATCTATGATTTTGAGCAGAAATAAGAAAAATAATGTTAAGCCCTGTAAACCCCAGTTTTACTGTATAAAAGTTGAGTTAAAGAGGGTCAGAATTTTATAGGTGTGTTTTCATGATGAAGATCACATGAAATATTGACCTTTTTTTTTCACAAGCAGATGATTCACATGAAATGTAAAGCTTGATTTTCTCTGAAAAATGAAAGAATTGGAACGGTATCTTTTGCATAATAGTGCTTGATGCTTTTAAGGGTTTATATCATTGACTATATACGAAATGTCTGCATTGCCATGCTAAGAGATTTCAGTGATAAGACATGAGATTTTCGATTCACATGTACATGTACAAGTATTCGTGATACACTTTCGATCAATATGTATAATTATACAGGTCAGTTTCTGTTTTTATGTTTACCTGTTTTATAAGTATCATTATACATTTACATAATTCAGATTTTAAAATGCATTTACAAGTTTTACTGCCAAAGACTTCTTTTTTATTGAGTATCGATAGATTAACCCTAAGATGCCGAGAAAAACTACATCTGAAAATGTCGTCTGCTTATGTCGTCTGCTGATTTTTTTTTTTTTCTTGCAAATTTTGCATACAGGCAAACATGTGGGCCTAGATCAAACTGCTCCTACAGGAGCAATCTGATCTGGGTCCAAACTGCTTGCAAAAAAAATTACTTTTAAGGTAACCAGCAGATGGCAAAGCAGACAACAATAGTCATGATTGGCATTTAATGGATATAGCACACTGCTTTCAGCTGCACAAATTTAATGGTTTGAGGCTATTTTACATTATAGGCAGTATGGTTAGAGGCTACCTTAGACAGTTGTAAATTACTGTTAGTAAAACTAGGAAAACACAATTATTTAAAATTGAAAGACACACTTTTGACAGGCCACTCTATCTGAAAAATTAAGAAGAGTGTCTCATAAAATGCTATCTGGGGTAAATTACTCTGAAATGTAACTCCTTACATTACAGTTGCTTCCAAATTGAGTGCATTATAATACAGTTACAGTCACTCAGTTTTTGAGAATGTAATGGGCTACATCACAGTTACTCCACCAATGTAATGCATTACAGTTTCTTAAAAGTATATTTTATTCATATAAAAATTATGACCTCATGGCATGCATAAAACATTAAAATGATAAAATAAGCACCATTTTGATTTAAATGTTGACATTTTCAGTTTTTCAAACAAGGTCAAAGAGACAGCTCAGTAATACTGTTAAGTAAGTCTTATCATAATTATCTTATGTATTGGGACAGCCAGACCTAACCAAACAGTACAAACCCAGATCAGTCTGATCAGGGTCTACACTGTTTGCCATTCCGTCTGCACCATTTTGACACCTTGCTGAATCATGAAACAAATTTGTTAAAATTTTAGGAACATTACATTAAGTTGACTGGGTGTCCAAACTTTTAGGACTTTTATGGTATTTCATAAATTTCATATGAAATTGTCACTCATGTGAAGTTTTCTATGTATGCCACATGTTTTTTTGTATTTTCGGTCTCTTAGTATTGCAATGCTTTCATTCGAAATAATTTTGTAATATTAGAAATCGTAATTTCTGTGATATTAAGATGTTCATTGGGAGAAAAGTGGTGAAGTTTTTGACATGTGCTTGGTACAGATACTAGAAGGATGCATATAGAATATGCACCTCCTTTTGCTAACAGTGTAGATACAGATGGCTTCCTGAGGAAACCATCTGATCAGTATCTACACTGTTTGATGTTCAGTTTATGAACTGATAGAATAAATTACAGCACTTAATCTGATGGATAGAAAGTCAGAAATGGGTGTGGCTAAATTAATTTAGTCAGCAGGATAAAATTTAAAAAGAAATATTTTACAAAGAAAGGAAAAAAAAAATAAACCCAAGACAGAGAAAAAATGAATAGGGGGAAACCCAAGACAGAGAAAAAATGAATAGAGTAGAAAAGTTACTGCAATACTATTCAAGAACCTGTATGTAATTCACTGTGTACATTAAAATCTAGATTTTTTTTCTTAAAGAGTGAAGATTTATTTAACACTTTATAATAATAAAATAATATTATATGATAACGGCATGAATACCAATATATCTATTAATTTTTGTAAACATTCTTGAATGTTTTACCTGCATGTATTTTCATGTTTTGCTTTTTTACAGGCCGCAGAAAGCAAAAACTGTGGTATAGTAGATATTCACACAATAGGCCTCCCTTTCGGGGACCTTAAAGTTTGCAAATGTTTGAATGACTGTGTGGAAAATTGTAGCTTTTTGGATGGGTTTATGAGTATTACATTATTCATTTAATAGTGCCATTTTGTGGACTGTTTATCATTATACTTATTTTCTACTGTTTTAAGGGGAATGGTTATTTAACCCTTGACCTGCTGAATATTTAAATATGCCACACCCACTACTGATGATCAACCAATCATAGTACTTGATGCAAATTATTGCAACAAATTCACAATCTGAATGACAAACAATGTAGATCCTGATCAGATGGCTTCTTCAGAAGCCATCTGATCTGGATCTACATTGTTTGAAAGGTAAGGCATATCCCGGCTCAGCAGGACAAGGGTTAAGAAATGAATTTTATTTTTCTGCTGTTCATGAAAGTATGAACTCAGTGGGTCACCTGCAAAGTAAATGAGCCCCGAACAGGTTCATGTAAACTTTGCTAACAACCCCCTGTCATTCATACTCTCATGAACGGCAGAAAAATTAAATTTATATCTTACATTTACATTCTTTGCTCCTCAAATATGTCAAACTTTTAAGATGAAAAACATTTACACACTGTTTTTCTACAAAGAGCGGAACAGGATTGATGTCGCCAAAACCCAATCAGATCATAGAGAACCATGGTTTAGACTGACTTCACTGTAAATCATGGGACTTGATGCATTCATGATAGTATGAACTACATTGTTTTCTACTGGTTTACCATTCTTACAGGAAAGAATTTGCTCATTGTGAGCGAATGTTTTCCGTTAAGAATGGACCCCTTGTTCCGAAGGGGTAGTGATGTGGAGGGGGGGGGGGGGTATTTTTTTCTTCAAAAAGTTGCCACTCCTGAAGGGCCATAGGAGCAAAAGCTTGGTTTGACTAGTACCACACCAAAGTATAGCGAGTTCTAAAGAGTTATGCACCTTGAAGTTGCTGCTGTTAGCACCCTCTATAAGTTATTTTTGGGTTTGCAACATTTCACGGGTTCATTGGTTATCAAGAAAAGAAAATAATTGTCAAACATTTTCTCTGATCAGGATACAGTGCCAGTTCTCTTGAAAATACACTTGTGTCTCAAACTACTTCTACAGGAAAACTAAATTTTGAGCAATGCTATTTTTGCTTTATCGATTCCTACTCCTTTTGCCTCAAACTAGTGGTATTTCAAAGGAAAAATTAAAGTGTTTTGGAGTTTGAAATTATGAGAGTCAACAGTACCGGTAGTTTATTTTTTTTTATTTTTTTTTTTTTTTAACTTAATATTGACTATCAAGTAAATATGCGCTATCAGTCAACGTCTGATTGGAAAACGCCGTCGTAAAACTACAAGGTAAATCCTGCTATAAACTATCCCAAATCCGACATCATGTCTGGCGCTGTCCATCGACTGATATTTGGTTTTACACAGCTCAGTGCTTGCCGCTTTAAGCAAAATAGCATACTTGTTAAGAAAACAACCAAATAAGTGCATTAGAATGGGGTAACTGCATTGAAAATTGTCATTTTGGGAGATAAATTGTCCATTTTTTGGTCACAAATTTCGTTATACGGCTCCGCTGACATGTCACAGTAAAACGAATTTCCGACTGTAAAACCACTGATTTACCTCCCCAAATGACAATTCTGAATACAGTTATCCCCTTAACCAATTGTATACTATTGGACTCTTCCATTGCTATATGCTGGACAAGGCCATTTGTCATAAAAGGGGTGTCAGGCCTATTTTTCCGTTCCTATTCTATTTTTGATGGAAAATTCTGTAATAGCAAATAGTGTAGGCCCTGATCAGACGCCGCATTCTGTGTCTGCAGCGTCTGACCTGGGCCTGCACTTTTGCCAAGGTACCCCTTTAGGGGTTTCCCGCATACAGTGGGTTAATATAGTTAGATTTTTTGTTTGATTTGAGGGTAATGTCCCCATTAACACTGTAAAGGTCATTTTGGAGACGTTGCTTCCAATTTTGTGGTACTTTTACCCGACATTGAGATGAAATGACATCTCAAGCCCTGTTGCCAAATAAAACTATAGGGTTTATAAGCATGAACCGACACTCGCACTGCTTTGCCTGCTTAGATCCTCTAAGCGGTTTACCAGTACTCGTGTGCAGGTTAAATAGTTAAAGCTGGTGACAACAAAACCTATAGTAAGATATTTGCAACCAGCAACATATGATAAGACATTATGATAACCCTTATCCCACTGAATAAATTAATTTAGCCATGCCCATTGCTAGCTATCAACCAATCAAATCACTTATTATAATGTATTTGTTAAATTCACAAACAGAATGTCAAACAGTGTAGACCCTGATCAGATGGCTTCTTCAGAAGCCATCTGATCTGGATCTACACTGTTTTCAAAGGTTGGGGTTAATCATGAACAGCAGGATAAGGGATAACATAACCTTGTGACCACAGGACCTTGACTATACTGTCACTGGAATACAAACCAATGCACAGATATCCCAATTTTCTGATATATCACGGGAAAGCAACCAAAACCAAAGCTTGTCTCTGCTCAAACAAACAATTATGGGCCAATTTATTTACAGAGCATCAATTCCTGTGGCGTGACACAGCGATTTCTTTTGGATAGCCAATTGGTCATTTTGTGGGAAAGTAACTGTCCTTTTGGTTTTCCGCTATTGATGTTTCCATTAGGGTCTAGTTGTTTAATGTTTGTGTTTCTTTCCCTTTGATGTCTCTGATGGGAACTTTGGGTTAATTTTATCGATTCCTGATCATTGCCATCACTTCTATTTTTCATATCTCCAGAATAGTTATTTTCTGATGAAAATTTGGGACATTTTTCTTATTTATAATTGAAACATAGGTTCTAATGAGTACCCACAACCTATGTCTTGGAGCAGAAAAAAGAGAAATAATGTATATCCCAGAAAACCTCAGTTTTTCCTTTTCATATACACTTACCTAATAATATCACAGGTTTTGTCGTGTGTTGACTAATTTCTGATTATGTTTGTTTGTTTTGAGGTTTAACGTCCCCGTCAACACTGTAAAGGTCATTTTGGAGACATTGCTTCCAATTTTGTGGGACTTTTACCCAACGTTGAGATGAAATGACATCTCAAGCCCTGCCACCCAATGAAACCAATAGGGTTAATAAACATGGACGGTCCGACACTCGCCCCGCTTTGCCTGGGCAGGCTTAGATCCTCTAAGCAGTTTATCAGTACTCGTGTGCGGGTCGGTGTCAGCTCTGCGTGGAAGCATGCAGCCCATCTATTTCTTCAAGCCCCATTGGGCGGGGGCCGAAATTTCTGATTATGTTTGTTTGGTTTGAGGTTTAACATCCCCGTCAACACTGTAAAGGATATTTTGGAGACATTGCTTCCAATTTTGTGGGACTTTTACCCAACGTTGAGATGAAATGACATCTCAAGCCCTGCCACCCAATGAAACCAATAGGGTTAATAAACATGGACGGTCCGACACTCGCCCCGCTTTGCCTGGGCAGGCTTAGATCCTCTAAGCAGTTTATCAGTACTCGTGTGCGGGTCGGTGTCAGCTCTGCGTGGAAGCATGCAGCCCATCTATTTCTTCAAGCCCCATTGGGCGGGGGCCGAAATTTCTGATTATAGTGCTCAAATTCTGATCATGAATTTATGAACTCAACGGAAACTGTTAAGATTTAATGAGAATAGATGATATACCTGCAGTGAATAAAAGGAAATATTCAGCAATCTTTTGGAAAAGAAAAAGCAATTTTCTGGCTTTAGTGCATCCTTAAGGGGAATGGGTACACCTTCACTAGAGGTAACTCCTGCAAAAGTATTATCGTCTCCAATATAAAAATGGGTCAATTCTTAAAGGAAAGAATTTGCTCCTGAGGAGCCAATTCTTTCCTTTAAGAGTAGACTCCCTTTTCTGTGGGACAAAGTTTATAGAAAAGCAAACAGGAAGTCCCAAAAGTGGTCTCCCTTTGAAAAATGGCAGAAAACTCTGCCAGGTGTATCCATTCCCCTTAAGTTACAATTGAAATTCAGTTTATTTCAAGTTTTTATTTTTATTTCTGTAGCTCAATTTGTTGGATTTTTAGTTAAGTTTTATGATTCAGATGTTTATCAAATACACAATATTAAATTTTGCTCACAGTAATTATGTCATTAACTATACTTTCATTTTCAGTATACGCCACAACCTAATTATAAAACTGTTCTGCCATGTACCACAGTTTAACCTATTTTGTACCAAATGGAATCTTCCACCTTATGTATATGGCATGTCCATTTCAAAATTAAGGGGTGTCAGGTTGTGTTTTCTTCAAAATTTATTTGGAAAATGGCTGAGCTTTTTGCAGTATAGGTCTTGATCAGATGCCGCATTCTGCGTCGTCTGATCTGGGCCTGCACTGCCAATTGCCCGTTCTGGGGCTTCGGGTACAAAATGGGTTAATGATAGCTCCCAAAAATGTATAGATTTTACAGAATGAATACCATATATGGTCATTTTTCTATAAAATTATACATTTTTGTTGGGATATAACACAGATGCCTTTGACCCCAACAACAGTGTTATGAGGCGATTGTGGTTCAAGCAGAAAAAAATGTGGCCTTTTGTGTAAAGAAAGAAATCCACAAAGAAATAAAGATGGATGATCCTGCACTACACCACACAGATCTAACTACAGTTTTTTTCTTTAATTTTAAAAATGTTTTTTTTTTTTTGTTATTATTTATTTATTTTTAGGGAAAAGTTTATTTTTGTTATGTAAATAAGTATACTGTGAACATGTGGAGTTAATATCGACGTTACTTAGCGAACACTAGTCACAATAATGTAACAGTGTTGTTTGCACGTACTTGGATTTTTCTTGTTTAAAATTAACTTTATAGTCTAATGAATGTTAACACTTATAGTAACCAGATTTTATTTATACTGTAAGAATTAATTTCAGTCCATTCAAACAGCTCAGTAATATTATTCTAAAAAGAATATTTACAACAAATATATTGATATTGTTTCGAATTGTTTTGCCTTCAGACGTTTTCTCATACTAGAAAATATAATTTTGCTCAGTACTGTACATATAATATTATGTTGGCTGCTGTTTCAGAAAGATTAGTGTATAGCAGATTCCAGAACTGGTAGGGTTTGGCAAAGACAGAAAGAAAAACATCTTCACTTAGATACAAAAGTATTAGTTTGTTTGCATAGTTCCAAATTAACTCTTATCCTGTTGTTTATGACAACCCTTTTCTTTGGAAACAGTGTAGATCCAGATCAGATGGCTTCTGAGGAAGCCATCTGATCAGGATCATGTTTTGCATTCAGTTTACAGTAGGGCATCAGAGTGGCCAGCGTAGGTAGATTTAAAAACAAAATTCTCGTGCGTCGATTCGATGGGACTACTTCCGATTTTGATGCTCCCATTCGACTGACTATTTTGACATCAAATTACGTGATTGTCGTATAATTATTAGCTTTGAAAAAGATACAAGCGATAAATATAAATATTGCTGTATTCAATATAAAGACTAAAACAAGAATTAGCATTTTGGTGTGGGCAGACCAAGGGTTTGAAAATGGCGAATTTTCAACCATGTCGGTACCATCGGGAAAACCAAAAATAAACTATTATAATATTCCTCGCGATTATTCTCACCTATATCATCAAATCCGGCATATATTAATCTGTTCACCTTGAAATTTGTGCCAAAATCGGCGAGGGAGCATTTTTTTGTGCCATTTTTTTCTACCCACTTCCGGTCGAAACGTGTGTACAAAACCATTTTTTCTTTCCAAAATGGCAGGTTTGGCTAAAAGATTAAAGTGAAACTCACAGAATTCCCCTGTATTCGATAACATCGAATGAAAAGCGAGTTGAATACAAGTCTTGTGGTATCATACTCATCTTCTCCACTGAACAATCCACCTTTCAACCATGTTTGTTTATAATTTATATCAAAAATATGTCAATACACTGAATGTACAGTATATTTACACAAGCATGACACAGCTGTGTAGACAGTTTGGTGTGACGAAATCATATTAAATTACGTCATATTAAATGACGTCAGTAAATCTGTTCGACTAAATCAAAGTCCGCATACTACTGATTTTTTTTTTTCAACTGACAGATTGGTCTCTCTCTCTCTTCGTCGTCATTTCTTTCGGTTCATGGTGCATTCCTTACGCGTATCTGTAAACGTTCATTTTGATTCTCTCTCTCTCTCTCTCTCTCTCTCTCTCCTCATCCTAGCACAAGATAGTGGGCCAACATCGGGCCGGACAGACACGTCGTATCGCTGTCGACCCGACGTTGGTCCGACATGCTCTGCTGGCTGGGTCTCTCTCTCTCTCTCTCTCTCTCTCTCTCTCTCTCCCAAGTATGGTTAGATTACCAAAATAATTCAACTCATCAGACTGCACAGCACATTAAACAATGCCCCCCCCCCCTCCCCGTAATCCTGAATCATGCGAGAAAATAATGACTTGATAAGATATCGAAACGCGCATGCGTAACCTCCGTAACCCAACGCAGAATTGGCTCTCAGTTGAACACGGTTTTTGTTAATGTAACAAGCTCGAGACAACTCTCACTCAGTCCGTAAGACGGACTGATATGTCCTTGACAAATGTGCGAAAAATTATCTAAATCTGGAGGGGAGCATTTTTTTGTGCCATTTTTTCCCGACATGTGTATCGAAGTAACGGGACGTCAATAAATTGAGGGGTCATGGTTTCGCGGCGTCTGCTTAGTCGGTTTAAGCATTCAAGTTATCTACCCTTTTCTGTAGACCTCAGAAAAGATGATTCTCTTTAAATGTCTCTCGTTTTTTTCCAATCTACATCTCGTAACAACATGTAATGGCCTATAAATTACCGGAAGTTCTTGTGATTTTCTTCCTTATTTTTTCTGACAAAATATAGTCCCAACCGGCGGAAGCAGATTGCGAATAGAATCATAGCAACGGCCTTAGATGCCGCCCTACTGTTATGAATTTGTAGCAATAAATTACATCAAGTAATTTGATTGGTTGATAGACAGAAATGGGTGTGTCTTAAATGAATATTCAGCAAGAGAAGGGTTAAGTGGAGTGCAGTAATCATCCAATGTATTGGGACAGACCACCTAAGCAAACAGTGCAGACCCAGATTAGATTGCCATTCCATCTGCACTTTCTGGACTCCTTGCTGGATCATGACACAAATTTGTAAAAATTTTAGTAGAATTACAGCAAGTCCTCAGGGTGTCCAAATTTTAAGGATTATTATCTTAGCAACATTTTTTCTTGTTTCTCCATTAAAACCAATGTTGTAATCGCCTAATTGAGACAATTCTAACAAGTACCCACAAAATATGTTTCTAACAAGAAATAAGTAAAATAATCCCAGGATTATCCTTGTATATCCTTCTTTCTTAACCCTTACCCTGCTGAATAAATTAATTTAGCTACACCCATTGCTGGCTATCATGATCAACCAATCAAATTACTTGATATACTGTAATCGTTCAATTCACAAACTGCATGCAGAACGGGCCTCCGTGGCCTAGTGGTTAAGAGCGCTGACCCTTGATCATTAGGTCTCTCACCGCTGTCGCTCGGGTCACATGTGAGACGCCAAGTTCTGCAACGGAAGGTCAGGTGGTTTTTCTACGGGTACTCTGGGTTTCGCCCATCTCTGATTAACGATCGGCTCGATATGAGTGAAATAATCTGGAAAGGGCCGTAAAACCAAAATAAAATTTAAAAAAAAACTGCATGGAAAAGTGTAGATCCTGATCAGATGGCTTCTTTAGAAGCCAGCTGATCTGGGTCTACACTGTTTGCCAAGGTTGGGGTTGTGGTGTTCAGCAGGATAAGGGAAGAAAAGATTATCCCTAAGACCCAGATGCAGTTTTAGACTGCTTAGACTTTGAACCTCTAGCATGACTGTAGCTTTCAGAGATGTCCCTCTCACAGCTTTGACACACAAACAAAAAGGACTTCAGCTAGCTCATGGGAAAAAGGAAATTTCGCTTAGGCGAGCAGCCAAGGTTCAGGTGAGACTGCGCGTACGCGCAGTCTCACCTGAGCCTTTGCTGCTCGCAGACATGTAGAAGAGACCTTTATGTAGCTTTAGGGTAAAGATGATGTCTCGAAGTCCTATTAGTTGGCTGTGGCTGGCCATATGGAGAGCATGAATTGGAAAATGCTAAGTGCCTTTTTCTCATGAGTTGGCCCATTTACCGTTTCTTTATGTTGTAATGGATTAAACACCCTGTACTTCTTGTCATTGATAATCATGTGATCTTTGTAAGCCATTTTAATTGTGATAATAAATTGTTGAAGGATAAATGAATGTATGCTTTTCCATTGTTTTGCAATCCTTCAGTCAAACCTCTTTATATCGACATTTGTTGCAACCACAAAATTAGGGGATAACTGTATTCAAAATTGTCATTTGGGGAGGTAAATTGGCGGTTTTACGGTCGGACTTTTCGTTTCACGGCATAATGTCAGTGGAATTTGCGACCGTTAAGCCGACAATTTACCTCCCCAAATGACAATTTTCAATAAAGTTATCCCCATTCTAATGCACTTTTTCATTTGTATTGTTTAAACATTGTTCAAAATGGCAAGTGCAGTGAGCTGCATAAAACCAAATGAAATCAACGTTACATGATGACATCGGATTTCCGACAGTATATTGTAGAATATACTGTCGCAAAGTTTTGACGTTATCCAATCAGACGTCGTGTTACATATGCAAGTGCATTAGAATTCATTATAACTACAATTTCAATGGAATGAATCCCTAGCTCAAGCCTTAGCCTCAGTACCAATCAGTGTGGGCATCCCTCGGGTTGGAAATGCCTGTTTCGAAACCATAGTCATGAAAGATTCTTCCTTATTACCTATTCTAACACAACGCGCCTATATAGGCAATGGAAAATAACTGTGTTTTATTCTACAACAAATCACGGCAAGGAAGAGCGTGACGAGTGATGTCATTAAAAACTGCAAATTTTTTACGTCACTAATCGATTTCCTGGACGCTGGACGGTGTAACGTCATATTCTCGCATCGAAAACGTTATGAAAGCATATAAATGCATGTGTTTCAGTTGATAATATTAGAGGGATTTCTTCTAACAATGGCGAAAAGTTGTGAGATTTTGAAGGAAACAACAGCATTATTGCCGATTTTCAGCCTGTTAGAATCTGAATAGATCAGCTCTAGTTTGTGATTTGTTGAGTAATAAATCACAGTTTGTCGGTCAGTTTTAAGTAGACAAATCACGCGCGCTACGCGCTCGTGATTTGATTTACTTTACAACTGACCTCCAAACTGATTTATTACTCAACAAATCACAGTTAGAGCTTATCTATTTCTTAAATAATCCAAGAAACAAATGTTATATATACAGTAAAATTCCTCTATTAAGACCACCTTTGGGACTGTTCAAAAGTGGTCTTTAAGACCACTTTTGAACAGACCCAAAGGTCGTCTCTGCCCAGAGGACACTGTATGCACAAAAATACAAAGAAAGAATAACTGTGCCCTACTAATTAGCTTTTTAAAGCAAAATTAGTCTTAATTATAGGCGGTCTTAATAGCAGACTTTCACTGTATTTGTTAGAATCGCTTCGGCAGGGCAATTCTAACAAATATAACATTGGTTTCTTGGAGTAATGAAGGGGAAAAGCCCCTTAATTACCTGTCATACTCCTACTTGGAAATCTTTATAAAAGCAAATTCTTTATAATGGCAAAATGTTAGGGAGAAAATACTGCCGTAATAATGAGGGTCTTCTGTATTTGCTGTCCTCAATGTGTGGTATTAATATAGGGATCAACCATGGTTTTTCATGCATTAACATTTGCCGGGTCCCGAGGAAGCTTTTTGAACATGAGGCAGCTAGGCCGAATGTTCAAATATCTTCCGAGGGACCCGGTATTTGCCGGGTCCCGAGGAAGCTTTTTTAACATGAGGCCGCTAGGCCGAATGTTCAAATATCTTCCGAGGGACCCGGCAAATGTTAATGCAATGAAATAACCTTGGATGATCGTTGTTCTGGCATAACTTACAATTCCGACTGCAAATTTCGACGAAAACGCCAAAAAGCTCCATATAAATTCCATATAAACTCTTCAAATGCGGCAGGCAAAGCAAAATGGCGGCCAGTACAGAATGTTTAATATGACGTTGCCATGCAGTAACCCTCTGACGTCATCATAGAACCCTAAAACGCTACGTTCAGGGCGATAATGTTACGTCGCTCAGCGTAACGTAAACAAAGCAAGGCCCGTCTTGTGATATCAAAAGCTTAAAATCCATGTTCAAACAGCATGCGAATTTCATGAATTGAACATGGTTCTGGCTGTTTGAGCACGGCTTTCGGTCCATTTGACAATGGCTTCAAACAGCCATGCGCATTGATATTTATGCAAGAATCTAGGTTCATTGCTTATTATTAACAAGAATTCTGCTGAAGGCTATTTAATGCCTTCAGAAATAGGCTCTCATTACGGTAAAAGTTAGGGTGGTCACAAATTGTGATGGCTTGACGAAATGACGGAAAACCAGACTCCCATTGGCCCAGATACAGGTGCTCTGTCAGCTGTATAGACCCGAGGCCAAGGCCTCGGGGCCCATACAGCTGAACAGTCCCAATCAGCGTAAAAAAATCCTGAATAGGAAATAACAATTCTGCAGAAGACCTTTGGCCTCAGGCCCATAGAGCTGAATGAGAACCTGATACTGGGACAGTAGGAAATCACTTGACAAAACTTCTGCAGAAGTCCTTTGGCCTCAGACCCATAGAGATAATAACATATTAAAACTTAGCTAGCTACCACAGCTATATTATTTTTAAATCCATTTTTGCATAGCAACAAAACCCAGCCTAAAATTTCATGCCTGTTTTAGTTATCTGCATATTTTACAAGGATCAGATTAAAAATCAAGCTTAGCTTGTGGGTCGAATAGCTGGCTTTTCATAGACTTCAATTTTGCTTTATAAGCCTATTTGACTTTTAGGTTGCCATACCAACGCAAATCGTAAAAATGATGTCCTACTGTTCCACTGATAAGCTTTTGAGGTCATCCTGAATATTGCAGACATATGACTGTTAAGGGGAATGGGAACACCTGGCAGATTTTTCCGCCCGTTTTTCCAAGGGGGACAACTTTTGGGACTTCCTGTTTGCTTTTCTGCAAGCCCTGTCCCACTGAAAAAGGGGTCTACTCTTAAAGGAAAGAATTTGCTCCTGAGGAGCAAATTCTTTCCTTTAAGAGTTGACCCCTATTGACATGGAAGACAAAAGTACTTTTGACAGACTTGCCTCCCCTGAAGGTGTTTCCATTCCCCTTAAGTGTTGACTTGTTTTGGTTTGGTTTGGGTTTAATGTCCCAGTAAACACTATAAAGATCATGTCGAACCAATCACTAACCTGATGGAACTTCTTTTAGGCATCCTGATATACATTAAGAGGTAAACCAATACATTGCACATTCTTTCAAAAGAAACATAACTGCAATAGGGAGCGAATGACCAAAGAAAATACTTCATGATCAATCTCCATGAAGACATGTTGCCAGACCCAGTGCTGATCACCGGTCAGACCAGCATCCAACTGAGGCCAAGTTTCTGAGAAAACATTATTTTGAGATTTTTGTTTGTATTGGAGTTTAATTTTTTTTTTTGGTTTGGGTTTTACGGCCCTTTCAAGATTATTTCACTCATATTGAGCCGATCGTTAATCAGAGGTGGGCGAAAACCGGAGTACCCGTTGCAGAACTTGGCGTCTCACACGTGGCCCGAGCGAGGCTCGAACCTACGGCGGTGAGAGACCTAATGACTAAGAGTCAGCGCTCTTATCCACTAGGCCACGGAGGCCCGTTATTGGAGTTTAATGGCCCAGTCAACACTGTATAGGTCATTTTTGTGCTGACAAGTTTACCTATCCACACTTTTGTTCGGCAGGCTTATACGTAAGTGGTTAACCAGTACAGTGCACATTCTTTCGCCAGAAACTGACAACTGCCCTTCTTGAATCAGCGGAAGGGAGAGAATGACTGTAGAAAAGATTTCATGATCCGTTTCCACGAAAGAATGCTGCCGAACCCGCCAGGTATTAAACCCGCATCCTCCAGATCACCAGTCAGACGTGCATCTGACTGAGCTTCCGAGGCCGGCATTTTGAGACGTGAAAGTTTTTTTTGGGAAAGGAATCTGTCCTTTTGGCTTTCTGCTACTGAAATTTTCATTGTGGTGAATTTTTGTTTGTATTTCTTTCCCTTTGTTGTCTTGGATGGGAGGTGTGAGGTAATTGTATCGATTCCTAATCATTGCCTTCACTCCTGTTTTACACGCTGTGCTACATGACTTGGTGTCTGACCTGTTCCTACACTGTTTGCCAGTGACCCATTTTGGGGGTTTCCCATCAAAAATGGATTTCAGAGATACATGTACTGGGAGGGCACTTTTTTTCCGAAAATGTTTGGTCTCCCTTTCAGTCAGGGACTGAAAATACAATGAAACTCTGTTATTAAGACCAGCTAAACTTCGGACTAATTCTTCTTTTAAAATCATACTAAGGGGAATGGATACACCTTCAGGGGAGGCAACTCCTGCAAAAGTATTTTTTGTCTCCCATGTCAATAAGGATCAACTCTTAAAGGAAAGAATTTGCTCCTGAGGAGCAAATTCTTTCCTTTAAAAGTTGACCCCTTTTCCATAGGACAGAGCTTATAAAACAAGAGGGCCCACAGGGCCCTGGTTCGCTCACCTGTGTGTCACTGTCTCGAGTACATTCTATTTTTAGCTATGGTGGCCATCTTGTTCATCAGCAGAGTGATTTTAGCTTATTTGGTAGGGAGTAACCTAGGCAACATTCCTGTGAAGTTTGAATCAAATTGGCCTTAGGGTTTAGGAGGGGTTCAAGTTTGAATCAGATTTACAATATTTTTCTATTTTTAGCTCTGGTGGCCATTTTTTCACCAGAGCGGGATTGTTTTAGCCTTTTTGGTAGAGGCTCATCTAAGCAACATTACTTCAAAGTTTGAATGAAATTGGCCCAAGGGTACCGAAGGAATTGTCGTTTGAAGATTTTTTTTTGTATTTTTAGCTCTGGCAGCCATCTTGTTCATTGGAGTGGAATGAGTTTTTACTATTTTGGTAGGGAGTCACCTAGGCAACATTCCTGTGAAGTTTTAAATCCAATTGGCCCAAAGGTTAAGAAGGAGTTAGCATTTGAAGCAAATTTACAATGTTTTTCTATTTTTAGCTATTGTGACCATTTGTTAATCGTTATGCTTTTTTCCTAGAGTGTCATCTACACAACATTCCAATGAAGTTTAGAAGCCTTCATGGTGTAGTGGTCATGCTACTTGCCTTGTAAACCAGGGGTAGCCGGATGGATCCCAGGCTTCTGCAGACTTTCAGATTGGTCTTTAAACAGAGGTCCCATCACTGTATGACCTTAGCTGTTGGTGAGACTTCAACTCAAAACACTCACTCCTATGAATGAACATATATGCCAAATATGAAGGCTGTATCTTAAATGCTCCAAAAGATATGACAATGTAGGTCAAAGGTCAAGGTCATGGCTCAAAAGTTTTGAATGGTTGAGAAAACCTTGTCACAAGGAACATACATGCCAAATATGAAGGCTCTAAATATGAAGGCTCTATCTCATATGGTTCAAAAGTTATGATAAAGTAGGCCACAGGTCAACATCACAGGTCAAATCTTTATATGAGTGGGAAGCCCTTGTCACAAGGAACCTATCTCAAACAGTTCAAAAGTTATGACAAAATAACCTACTGATCTACTTTTTGATTTGACATGACCCATATTCGAACTTAACTGAGATATTGTCCAGATGATCATTCTGAGCAAGTTTTATGATGATTTGTGTGTGTGTGTGTGAATTCGGGTTGAACGTCGCTTTCAACAATTTTTCAGTCATATCACGACGGTGTCTGGTTGCGACAGGGAGCTCAATGCTCACATTTATAGTGCTGCCTCACTGAAGTATCATGTCCCAGACACATTACATGATACCACACCCAGTCACATTATCCTGACACTGGATCGACCAGTCCTAGCTCTACCCCGTAAATCTGAGTGCCAAACGAGGAGCAGCTAGTACCATTTTTAATGACTTTGGTATGTCGCGGCCCGGGGTCGAACCCCAGACCTCCCGTTCCCCGGAGCGGACACTCTACCAACTGAGCTATCGGGGCCGGTTTATGATGATTTGACTAAAACTGTGGCCTCTTAGAGTGTTCAAAACGTTTTTCTATGATTTGACCTGCTGACCTACTTTTTGACCCGACATGACCCATTTTCAAACTTGACCCAGATATTGTCAAGATTGATGATGATCAGACCAAAACTAGGGTCTCTAGTGTGTCCACAAGGTTTTTCAACAATCTGACCTACTGACCTACTTACTTGCCAGATATGACCCATATTCGAAATTAATTGAGATATTGTCAAATGATCATTTTTAGCAAGTTTGATGATGATCAGACCAAAACTGTGGCCTCTAGTGTGTTCAGAGGGTTTTTCTATGATTTTATCTACTGACCTACTTTTTGGACCGACATGACCCCTATTCGAACTTGACTCAGATATTGTCAAGATGATCATTCTGGGCATGTTTCATGATGATCGGACCTAATCTGTGGCCTCTAGTGTGTTCACAAGGTTTCTGTATGATTTGACCTACTGACCTTCTTTTTGACCTGAAATAACCCATACTGGAACTTGACCTGGATATTGTCAAGACAATCATTCTGAGCAAATTTGATGATGATTGGACCAAAAATGTGGCCTCTAATATGTTCACAAGGTTTTTCTCTGATTTGACCTACTGACCTACTTTTTGACCTGCCATGACCCATATTCGAACATTACCAAGATATTATCAAGATGATCAT
Source organism: Lucinisca nassula (assembly GCA_963580285.1). Taxonomy (NCBI): domain Eukaryota; kingdom Metazoa; phylum Mollusca; class Bivalvia; order Lucinida; family Lucinidae; genus Lucinisca; species Lucinisca nassula. The sequence goes on from OY757019.1 coordinate 43,465,145, forward strand.
TCTGAGCAAGTTTGATGATGATCGGACCAGAACTGTGGCCTCTAGTGTGTTCACAAGGTTTTTCTCTGATTTGAACTACTGACCTACTTTTTGAACCGACATGACCCACATTAGAACTTGACTCAGATATTGTCAAGATGATTATTCTGGGCAAGTTTGATGATGATTGGACCAAAACTGTGGCCTCTAGTGTGTTCACAAGGTTTTTCTATGATTTGACCAACTGACCTACTTTTTGAACCGACATGATTCATATTCGAAAGCGACCAAGATATTATCAAGATGATCATTCTGAGCAAGTTTGATGATGATTGGACATAAATTGTGGCCTCTAGTGTGTTCAGAATGTTTTTCTATGATTTGACCTACTGACCTACTTTTTGACCCGACAACACCCATATTCGAACTTGACTGAGATATTGTCAAGATTATCATTCTGGGCTAGTTTGATGATGATCGGACCAAAACTGTGACCTCTAGTGTCTCCACAAGGTTTTTTTCTGATTTGACCTACTTTTTGACCCAACATGACCCATATTCATATTGGACCAAGATATTTTGTGGTGGTACAAAATGTGTGCAAGTTTAGTTAAAATCAAATCATAAATGAAACAGCTATCATGCAGACAAGACCAAAATAGGCAATTTTTGCCCTTTCAGGGGCCGTTACTCTGTAACACATGACGGGATATGGCTGGTTCAAGAAAGGAACCCAGATCTCATGGTGGTACAAGTTGTGTGCAAGTCTGGTTAAAATCAAATCATAAATGAACATGCTATCGTGTGGACAAGACCAAAATAGGGAATTTTTGCCCTTTCAGGGGCCGTAACTCCGAGGGGCCGTAACTCCGTAAAATATAATGGGATATGGCTGGTTCAAGAAAGGAACCCAGATCCCATTGTGGTACAAGTTGTGTGCAAGTCTGGTTAAAATCAAATCATAAATGAAGATGCTATCGTGCGGACAAGACCAAAATATGCAATTTTTGCCCTTTCAGGGGCTGTAACTCCGCAACACATGATGGGATATGGCTGGTTCAAGAAAGGAACCTAGATCTCATGGTGGTACAAGTTGTGTGCAAGTCTGGTTAAAATCAAATCATAAATGAAGATGCTATCGTGCGGACAAGAAATTGTTTACGCACGCACGGATGCACGCACGCACGCACGGACGGACGCACGGACAACGGACAAAATGTGATCACAAAAGCTCACCTTGTCACTACGTGACAGGTGAGCTAAAACGCAAGCAGGAAGTCCCAAAAGTTGTTTCCCGTTGAAAAATGGCAGAAAAATCTGCTAGATGTTCCCATTCCCCTTATAGGTTTCTGTTATTCTTTCGGTCTCTTCTCTACACCAATGTCCTCCATTAAGACACCACTTTTGAACAAACCCAAAGGTGGTCCTTATAACATATGGGACAGTTCGAAAGTGGTCCACTTTTGAACAGTTCCAAAAGTGGTCTTAATAAAGGAATTTTACAGTATATTGAAAGATGTTATTCTGGATAAATTGGGATAGTGTGAAGACTTGGCACTTTGTGTAGCCACCCGAGGTTTCCACCTTGTGGTTCTGTAGTTGGTTAAGTTGGATAATCAAGAAACTTTAACTAACATTTTATTATTTATTCATCAAACCAAATAATTTATTCACATTTTATCATAATTTAGTTTTCATATTAACAAAAGTAAACAGAAATCGTGTAGTTAACTCAAAACATTCCAAATTAGAAAGTAAAATAGAAGAGAAAGGAAGACGGAAGATGCATACAGTGAAATTCCTATATTAAGACCACCTTTGGGACTGTTCAAAAGTGGTCTTTAAGACCACTTTTGAATAGTCCCAAAGGTGGTCCCTAACCAGGGGACACTATGTGCAGAAAACACAGAGAAAGAATAACTGCACCCTTCTAAGTAAGCTTTTTATAGCAGAACTAGTCTTAATTTTAGGCGGTCTCAATAGCAGAATTTTATTGTATTTCATAATACAGCCAAACATCATTGGCTCATAAGTCAATGGCCCCTTTACCACGACTTTCAAACTTGTTTTATAGTCTCTAAGGAACAGGCCTTCGTGGTTTAGTGGTTAAGAGTTCTGACTCTTCATAATTAGGTCTCTCAGCACCCTGAGTTCGATCCTCGCTCAGGTCATATGTGAGACGCCAAGTTCTGCAATGGAAGGTCAGGTGGTTTTTCTCCTGGTACTCCAGTTTACATCCACCTCTGATTAACGATTGGCTCAAAATAAGTGAAATAATCTTGAAAGGGCCATAAAACCAAAAGCACTCAACCAAGACTCAGATCACATCCGTCCCAGACAGCATTGAATGGTGGGTAAATGTCTGATTGACATTGATACAATGTGGCAACCAAAGCTTAACCCTTAAGATGCTGATTAAAACTACATCTGAGAAAGTCGTCTGCTTATGTTGTCTGCTGAATTTTCTTGCAAAGTTTTTAAAAAATATTTTTGCACAGAAGCAAACAGTGTGGACCCAGATCAGACTGCTCCTCGGAAAGACAAAGCAGATGACAATTATTGTGATTGGCATCTTATGGTTTAAAGCCCACAAAGACTGTCAGTTTTGGTTTGTGTGTGTGTGTGTGTGTGTGTGTGAGAATTCGGGTTTAACGTCGCTTTCAACAATTTTTCAGTCATATCACGACAGTGGGAGCTCAGTGCTCACTTTTATAGTGCTGCCTCACTGAAGTATCATGTCCCAGACACATTACATGATACCACACCCAGTCACATTATCCTGACACTGGGTCGACCAGTCCTAGCTCTACCCCGTAAATCCGAGTGACAAGTACCATTTTTAACGACTTTGGTATGTCGCGGCCCGGGATCGAACCCATGACCTCCCATTCCCCGGAGCGGACACTCTACCAACTGAGCTATCTGGGCCGGTCAGTTTTGGTTTGACACAATGCACATACTAAAGTGACAACCATTTAGAGAGTTTCTCATTAGGCGCTGTTTGGTTCAGTTTGCTACTTGCAGCTTATCATATTTACCATATAGTGTATTTGGACAGAAATGCTGGAGGAAACAGTATAAACCCAGATGAGACGCCGCAGAATGCGGCGTTTCATCTGGGTTTATACTGTTTGCCTTTCATTCAGCTGTTTTGAGACACAACCTTTGGTAATAAATTGAATTTGTTCAAAATCTTAGAAAAGTATGATAAGGAGTTGAGATGAACGAATATTCAGGGTAAATACCTTAACCCGTTTAGTACCAGAAACCCCAAAATGAGTACCCTGACAAACAGTGCAGGCCCAGATCAGACGTCACGTTCTGTGGCCTCCACTGTTTGTTATAAGTTCAGTCATTTTCCAAATAAATTTTGATGAAAACACAACCTGACACCCCTAAATTTTGAAATGAACTTCTGCTATATATAAGGAGGAAGATCCCAATTGGTACAAAAAGGGTTAATAACCAAATTTTTCTAAATAAAGCGCAGTTTATGAGGGTATTCTATAAATCTGCTCATCAAGTTGATGGTGACTGGGAGTAGAAATATACGAAATATTGGAAGAAAGTACAAGGTCAAGGAAGAAACAAAGATAAACAGTAATAATTTACAATTAACTTGATCAAGACAAAAATTTAAGGTTAATTACAAAAACAACTGACCCTAAATATTCAGACAAATTTTAAAAAGTTCCCACAAATGGTGATGTACAGACCAGACTGCTTTTTACAAGGAAAAGAGTATTCCTGAAGAAATTCTGGTTACAATGTTCCTAAAGAAACCGTCTGATCAGGCTCTGCCTGGCAGACCCTCAATGACACCAATTCAACCAATATACAGAAAACAATGTCCCACAGTCTACAGGTTAGGATTAGTAATGAGAGAATTGAGGCAATAATTTTCCATATTTCTGGATAGAAACATGTTGTGGGTACTTGTTAGAATCAATTACTAAGGCTGGCACGATTAATTAGTTAATCGATTAATCAGTCGATATTTTTTTCTAAAATGATTATCGGTACTGCTTTGCTAATAATCGATTATTTGATAAGTATAATTTTCTACCCAAAGTCGTGTCTAAAATAGCTGGATAAGTGGCAAACAGTGCAGACCCTGATGAGACGCCGCATTTTGCGGAATCTCATCTGGGTCTGCATTGTTTGCTAAGGCTTGTCTGTCGAAACACATACGGTATTGTATAACGTATGGTAAGAGTCAAAGCCAGAAAGGTAAAATTATGATAAAATCTTCAGCGATTACTGATCGATCATCAATCATAATGACACGCTCGATAATTGATTATCATTTCAGCTCCGATTAGTCAGCCCTATCAATTACCCACACAGTATGTTTTTACTGAGAAAAAGAAAAAAATACCCCATAATTATTCTCCTAAATCTGCCTGATCTGTAGCTTCTTTCATATTGTCACAAACACATTGTGGGTATTTGTTAGAATCACCTAGATGCGTCTGAACATTTAGGGGTTTTAAGCAAAGCTATCTGCATGACATGACAATGAATAGAAAGCATGATTAAGTACTATTACAATAATGAAAATACGGCTTTAAGCCAAAAACATGTGGATATCATAGAACAAAACAAAGCAAGGCAATATAAAATGTATTCTTATTCTTGTACTAAGAATACTGAGCATGTTAAACATAGCAAGTTCACAGCAAAGAAAGCTTTGATAGTATATTCCATAAACATCTGGGCCCATTTGTTCAAAGCATCGTTAGCTTAACGAGCTCCTTAACAAGCTTGTAAGTGGTTAAAATGAAAGAACAATATCTAATGCTTTGAACAACTGGACCATAAACATTACAAATATCAATCAATATGTCAATTTATCATATGATGACATCGCATCTGAGAATGTAATAACCCCATCAAATCAATTTGATAATCTACCAGAGGATTAAATGCGCAAATTAGTTAGATACACTCCGTCACGTTACATATCGACGCCGTAACAACGTCCCATTGACTAATGACGGAATAGTGACATTTTTTGTACAAAAATAGTGAATTACACGTAAATGCCTTTTAGATATCATATGATAAATAGAATCTTGCATTCGTGCTCATGTATTATTGAATTTACTCGTTAAGGAAAAGGGATAAAATGCTCAGCAAAGCCTAGCATTTTATCCCTTTTCCTCAACTCTAATAAATTCAATAATACATGAACACTCAGGTAAGATCCACTATGAATGCCTGGCCTCTGTAGCATTGGTGTATAAATAACCCTTAGCCTACCTAATAATTATATTAGCCACACTCATTTCTGACTTTGAGCCAATCAGATCACTTGATGTAATTTATTCCAACAAATTCACAAACTGAATGTCATAGTGTAGATCCTGATCAGAAGCCAACTGATCTGGATCTTCACTGTTTGCAAGAGTAGGGGTTGTCATGATCAGCGAGATATTGGTTAACCCATTCTGTACCGGAAACCCCATAACTGGTAGTTGGCAAACAGCACAGGCCCAGATCAGACGCCGCAGAATGCGGCGTCTGATCAGGGCCTATGCTATTTGCAAAACATTGGGCCAGTTTCCAAACAGTAAACAGAACAGGACACCCTTATATTTTGAAATGGACTCCTGCTATATATGAGGAGGAAGATTCCATTTGGTACAAAAAGGGTTAAATTACCGTAAAAATCCTAAAAATTTGGACACCTTGAGGACTTGTTGTTATTCTCTTAAATTTTAACAAGTTTGTTTCACGATCCTGCAAGGCGTCCAAATGGTAAAGACTGAATGTCAAACAGTGCAGACCCTAATCAGACTGCTCCTTCAGGAGCAGTCTGACTTCAGGAGCAGTCTGATCTGGGTTTGCACTGTTTGCTTAGGCCTATCTGTCTCAATACTTAGGAACATTACGGTAAAAGTTTTTCAAATATGATTAACAGACATAATAGTTCAACTACGCCTGGTGAACCGGCCCCGATAGCTGCTCAGTTGGTAGAGTGTCTGCTCCGGGGAACGGGAGGTCACGGGTTCGATCCCGGGCCGCGACATACCAAAGTCGTTGAAAATGGTACTAGCTGCTCCTCGCTTGGCACTCAGATTTATGGCGTACAGCTAGGACTGGTCGACCCAGTGTCAGGATAATGTGACTGGGTGGGGTATCATGTAATGTGTCTGGGACATGATACTTCAGTGAGGCAGCACTATTAAAGTGAGCATTGAGCTCCCTGTCGCAACCAGACACCGTCGTGATATGACTGAAAAATTGTTGAAAGCGACATTAAACCCGAATTCACACATACACAATAATGGTCTTCTCTGGAGCAAATTCTTTGCTCTTGCTCAAAACAGAAAAAATGAAATTTGTCCTGCTGATAAATATAAAATGCCAAAAACTGTTGACATTTTAACCCATTGGATGCTATTAGACTTTTCCATCTTTTTATTCTATTTTTGACGACAAAATTCTGTTAGCAAATAGTTAAGGCCGTGATCAGATGCCGCGTTCTGTGGGGTCTTATCTGGGCCTGCACTGTTTGCCAAGGTACCTCTTAAGGGCTTTCCCGCATATAGTGGGTTAATATTTATGACCAGGACTGTCTTCATACTCAAAAGTGCCGAGTATGAAAAAAAGTTTTAAACAAGATGGGTTTGTGAAACACAAACATGTCCCCGAGCTTGATCATTTTTTTTCAAAGTTAGGCACAGTTCAAAGTCAAGGTCACAGGTCAATATTTTTGGTTTGAATGGGAAGCCCTTGGTACAAAGAACTTACATGCCAAATATGAAGGCTCTATCTTAAACGGTTCGAAAGTTATGAACAATAATATTTTTTTCTTTAAAGTAGGTCATATCTCGGTCAAGGTCACTGGTCAAAACATTTTGCTTTATGTAAAGCTCTTATCACAAGGAACCTACATGGCAAATATGAAGGCTCTATCTTAAATGATTCAAAAGTTATGAACAATTTTATTTGTTCTTTTAAGTAGGTCAAAGGTCAAGGTCATGGTCAAAAAATTTTTGCATGAATGTAAAGCTCTTATCACAAGGAACTTACATGCCAAATATGAAGGCTCTATCCCAAACGCTTCGAAAGTTATGACCAAAATTTTAATTTTTTCTTTTAAGTAGGTCAAAGGTCAAGGTCACAGGTCAAAAATTTTGCATGAATGTAAAGCTCTTGATACAAGGAGCCTACATGCCAAAAATGAAGGCTGTATCTCAAACGTTTAAAAAGCTATAACCAATGTTAACTTATTCTTTTATGTAGAACGAAGGTCAAGGTCACAGGTCAAAATTTTTTCCATGAATGTAAAGCTTTTGTCACAAGGAACATACATGCCAAATATGAAGGCTGTATCTCAAGCAGTTCAAAAGTTATGACCAATGTTATTTTTTTCTTTTAAGTTGGTCAAAGGTCAAGGTCACAGGTCAAACTTTTTTGCATGAATGTGAAGCTCTTGTTACAAGGAACCTTCATGCCAAATATGAATACGCTACCTCCAACAGTTCAAAAGTTATTACCAACGTTAAAGTTGTCCACGTACAAACAAACGAACAGAAAGGGCAAAAACTATGTCCCCGCTATAGCTATCCGGGACATAAAAATTCTGGCCTGATCCAGTATATCCTGGCTCTGACCTTGCAATCTATACAATGACTAGCCAGTTCTAAACTGGAAACCCCAAAATTTGACACTGACCAACAGCGCTAGCCCAGATAAGAAGCCGCAGGACTCTGCATTTGATCAAGCTCTTAACTGTTTGCAAAATGTCCAGCCATTTTCAAAGATAACTCAACCAGACATCCCTAAATTTCAAAACTGACTCCTGCTATACTTGCTATATACATAGGTGAAAGGGTATATTCAGTACAAAATGCGTTAACTTCGACAAAGTCAATAACAGTTAAGGGGAATGGGAACACCTGGCGGATTTTTCTGCCATTTTTCAAAGGGAGACAACTTTTTGAACTTTCTGTTCCCTTTTTTATGAGCCTGTCCCACGGCAGAAGTGGTCAACTCTTAAAGGAAAGAATTTGCTCCTCAGGAGCAAATTCTTTCCTTTAAGAGTTGACCCCTATTGACATGGGAGACAAAAATACTTCTGCAGAAGTTGCCTCCCCTAAAGGCGTTCCCATTCCCCTTAAGAAGCAAAAAAATCCAATCTGGCAAGTCACCATATAATATACACTGTCAGTTTTCACTCTGCCAACAGGCTATATAATGATCTGACATTTCAGTAACTTAAATACAATTCAAAATACATGGACATGCAGTTTCATTTCAGATCAATATTCATAATTTGTTATGTCGTATTTACATATGTACAAAATATAGAATATATTCTGATTTTCAAAAACGTAAATGGTTATTCCTGCACAAAGTGTGCATAGAAACGTAGTGCATGATCACAGACAAAAGTTAACTATATACATGACTAAAGGGCGATTCCCAAGCTAGCACAAGTTATGCGGCCAGTTGTTCAAAACTAACATATCATTAGAACATTGATCATTAAAGACCCCGCAGAGCACCGTATCTGAAGATCAGAAACCACAGAGGACAGGACTGATCAGGACCTATACTGTTTGCAAAAAGTTCAGCCATTTTACAAATAAATTTTAAAGAAAACACAGCCTGTCACCCCTAGGATTTGAAATGTATATATAAGGAGGAGTGTTTGAGTTTTACGTCTCACTAACAGCTAAGGTCATCCGAAAGTCTGGAGAAGCCCAGGATCGATCCTGCGACCCCTGCTTTACAAGGCAAGACGCGTAACCACTGTGCCAAAGAGGCTTCTAGCTAATATATATAAGGAGGAAAACTTCACTTGGTACAAACTTAATATAGCAAATATGCAAATATTTTTGCTGAAAAAATGTAAGTAGCTTTTGCATTTGCAGAAGCTACTTACATTTTACCAGCAAAAATACAAAAAAAATCTCACTTTGTCCTTGCTTGAATGGTTAACGATGTGACTTCTGCTAAGCTCGTTAAGCTAACGAAGCTTTGAACAACTGGGCCATGGTTAATGGATAATTCTGCCCTATTTCCTGCCCTTTTTACAAGGAAGACAAACTTTTGGACCTCCTCCTTGCATTCCTATGAACCAAGTCTCTACGAAAATGGGGCCTACTTTTAAAGGAAAAATTTACTCCTCTGGAGCCAAAAACTGACAACTGCCCTTCTTGATTCAGCGAAAGAGAGAGAATGACCGTAGAAAAGATTTCATGATCACTCTAATGTTGTCGACTCCGGCAGGTATAGAACCCACATCCTCCTGATCACTAGTCAGATGTGCATCCAGGTGAGCTACAGAGCCAGGCCGTATATGTTTTCATGTAGAAATAAAATTGAGTACTTTTCGGATGAAAAAGGTGGCTTATCAGGAGCCATGATTTATAATATTTAGATTTTTCAATGAAGAAATAAATGAAATGAAATCATCAATTATGGAAATCTATATGTTATGGCACTTTTCAAAGAATCGAGATTCTACAGGAATGCCTGTTTGTTTATGTGACCAATTTTCATAAGGCAACAATGGCCCTAGCTTTACATTAGGATAATACACCCTTAACCCATTATATACTAGTGGACACTTCCATTGCTATATAGTGGAGAAGTCCATTTGTCATATAAGGGTTTTCAGGCCAAATATTTTGTGTTTATTCTTGTTTTGACAGAAAATTCTACTACCATATAGTATAGGCCCTGATCAGACGCCGCAGAATGCGGCGTCTGATATGGGCCTGCACTTTTTGCCAAGGTACCACTTTAGGGGTTTCCCGCATATCTTAAAACTCAGCATGTTTCTGATGAAAATTTGTTATATTTCTCTCATTTCTGCTGCAAACACAGATTGTCTCTCATGGAGGCAGTTCTAACAAGCTCTAATATGTAGCCAAAACCTATGTCTTTGAACAAGAAAAAAGAAATTAATGCCCACGCCTGTAAACCCCACATTTCTCCATATTAAGTGTAGTTTACAGGGATATCCATTACATGGGCTTGTAAAAGCAATGTTAGCAGATTTGAAGGGAATTTCTTCCCTGAAAATTAACTTTTGTACTAAACGATTTGCACCCTGCCCCCTCCCCAGTTCGCTTAATGAGCATGTAAGTGACAAAATGCTACACTGTTCAAGCATGTACAAAATTAAATGCAATGTTATTTTTGCTGAAAAAAGCTAAGTGTATTTAATATTTTAAACAATACTTTTAATCATCACGAAAATACACCTTTTTAATTTTGATCCCCCAAAACCCCACTTTTACATAGTACAACTGGGTTTACAGGGATATACATTATTTTTCATATTTCTGCTCAAAAACATAGATTGTTGGTACTTGTTAGAACCACCCCGACAAGTACCCACAATGTATGTTTAGAGCAGAAATGTGCAGAAACATAGATTGTGGGTACTCATTAGAACCGCCTTGCCGAGGCGGTTCTAACAAGTACCCACAATCTATGTTTAGAGCAGAAATGTACAAAATATCTGATTTTTTTTTTATCAAACAATTTCCATTTTAAGGTAGCAAAATTTTCAGTATATTTGAATAGCCCCATTTTCGTAATGTGATTTGTCAACTAACAACTTTGTTAGTTTTAAACAACAGGGCCTTGGGCTTTAGCTTCTGTCCCTCCTCACACTATGAGGGATTACAGGATATACCCTCCCGCAGCCGGTTCTCTGGATCATCTGAGCCGGGGTCTGAATCCTCCTCTACTGAAGAGTCAGAGGATAGGTCGCCATCTGGGTCAGCATTCTCTTCTCTTTCACGCTGAAAAACAAACTATGGAAATAGTATAACAGTAATAACAGATATGCCATTCATCAGGGTTCGATAAAGCTTAGTTTTAAGTGTATATGTATAATAGTTTTAGTTCGATCTGTGCAGCTGAAGATCTTATCTCTACAATTGAAAGCCCTATCTAAAAATATATGATGAACGGAAAAAGAAATATAGGCAATATCTGTCAACTCAATATAGGAAATTCAAAGGCCCCCTAAATTTCCAACTGGCTCCCATTTCCAAGGCCAAATCTAGATTGAAAACTGGCCCGTACTTGTTAGAATGTAAGAATCGCCTTGATAATTTGATTCTGTCTTACTTGATGATGATGATTTCGTGTTTAACGACGCGTCAACCCTCTTTGTGGGTCATAAGCGTCAAGCGGTTAATGGTTAAACGGCATGAAGAATTATTAGGATATAAAAAGTAAAAAGGTAAGTATGATATTTATAAAAATCAGAAACAGTTAAATCTTATGAAAAAGTCCAATATCTTTTAAGAATAAAATAATATTATCAACAGGTACATCTTGAAACAATTGTTGCAAAGTGTCAGCTTTGAAGTATAAGTCACGGGACTGTGAAAAGTCTACACATTCAATTAAGATATGTTTCTCTGTCTTACTTGAAAAACCTGAGTGACATGTCTGAACCATAAGAAAGCCTGAAGTGCAAATTTCTGGTAAAGGAGCCAAAGTACTGTTGAAAGGCACAGCTATAAGGGGGAGTACTGTCAGAGGATAATTAAGGGATAACTCTTCTTCTTTCTCCAAAAAAAAAACAACAAATGTTGTGGGTACTTGTTAGAATCGCCTCATCGAGGCGATTCTAACAAGTACCAACAACGTATGTTTCTAACAAGAACTATCCCTTAAGGGGAATGGATACACCTTCAGGGAAGATAACTCTTCCAAAAGTATTTTTGTCTCCTATGTCAATAGGGGTCAACTCTTAAAGGAAAGAATTTGCTCCTTAGGAGCAAATTCTTTCCTTTAAGAGTTGACCTCTTTTTCCGTGTGATAGAGCTTGTAGAAAAGCGAACAGGAAGTTCCGAAAGTTGTCTCCCTTTGAAAAATGGCGGAAAAATCTGCCAGGTGTTCCCATTCTCCTTTAAAGGTGCATTATTGAGCTATCTGGAAAAAATGTTTCCAAAAATAAAATACATATAGCCGGTATTTTTCTTTAAAACAATACAAATGAATGCATTTTATGCAAAAATGCGAACAATTATGATGACAGGTAAACGAGTTTGAGAGGGATTCCCTAACTAGGTTTCCCACACTAGTTAGATCTTTTTTTAGTTCGTGACAAAAATAGAATTCCCATATATGACGTTATGTGACGTTCATTTTTGGCTTTGTTTGCTTAGGCCATGCCTGAATTGGAAGAAATATGACGCTGAATACCATGCCATAAGTAACGACACTCAGAGGCGATACTGTCGTCATGTATGTGTAAAGTGACAGATTTATTTTTAGAACAGAAATTCCAAACACATGTTCAGAGCGAAGGGTAAACACGAATGAAAACGACCATTTTCACAAAGTACTGACGCTGTATTTGGTTCCAAAAGTGTACACATGACAAAGGAGTATGCATTGAAGATAAAAAAAAAAAGAAAAAAAATTTTGAGAACCGGTAGCTCAATAATGCACCTTTAACATCCTCATTACTCCTCAACTAGAGCTGTGAAAGAGTTGCCTACCCTCCGTCTTCCTCTTCTCAGCTGATGCATAATAAACCAGAGCATTTGTCCATCCAACATACCACCTCCATTCTCCTTTTCCTCCTCGCGCTGCCGTGAGTTTCTCTTCATCACCTGAAATACAGTCAACCCACTTTATACTGACACTCGTTGTAGTGGCAAAATCGTTATAACCACAAATTCAATGAAATTACTATTTTGCTAAAGGCTTAGCCTAGGTTCCGAGTGATATGGGCTGCACTCAGGTTGGAAATGCACAAACTGAATCCATATTCATGAAAGGGTCTTGTTTTCTAATACTCCAAGAAACAAATGTTATAGATATTTGTTAGAATAGATTCATTTGTTTCTTGGGAGTAATGATGTGGAAAAGACCTTTAATAACCTATAATACTCCTAACTGGGATTCTTTATAACGACAAATTCATAATAACGGCACAATAATAGGTAACAAATACTGCCGTTATAACGCATGTCCTCTGTCAATGTCAGAGGATCTTTTTTTTGTTTGTTTGAATCAAGCTTTTATGTCCCTGTCAACACTATTAAGGTCATTTTGGAGACAATGCTTCCAAATCTGTGGGACTTTTACCCCACACTGAGATGAAATGACATCACAAGCCCTACCGCCCAAACAAACCTGCAGGTTTTATGTGCAGGGACGGTTCAACTCACACCACTTTGCTTGGGCAGGCTTCACTACAGCTGGTGTCTGGGAATGTGTGGTGGCCGTAAAAAGTCTCCCTGTCCTACATCATAGTGTAGTTTATATTTTCTTGTCCTTTGGGATCATGGATTTCATTTTGGAATTTTTAAATTTTTGAGGGTCACTGTTGAGGCCTAATTGGCCGAAACTAGCTAGTCTGGCCCAGAAAACATGTACACGTCATATTTTCCAGTTCTGTGGTGTATTTCTTGCTTCTAAAAGATAACCCTTTTATAGAAAATGTTATACCTGCAAAGCAGTTTACCAGTACTCGTGTGGTCAGTTTCAGCTCTGAATCTAACTATACCCCCACTTGACCACTTTTTATAGAAACCCAGTGAAACAGATAAGTTGGGTATTTGGTGAAAAGTAAAGGGGTTCCGAAGGATAAGATTTTTGAAGGGTTTTACCTTATATGGACATGTCTGCTATCTTGGTCATGTGACGAAAGTCATTTTAAATACTGTTTTAACCCTTCTCTTGCTGAAGATTCAGTTAAGCCACACCCATTTCTGACTTTGAACCAATCAGATTTCTTCATGTACTTTATTGCTACAGATTCATAAACTGAATGTCAAACAGTGTAGATCCTGATCAGATGGCTTCTTCAGAAGCCATCTGATCTGGATCTACACTGTTTCCAAAGATAGGGGTTGTCATGAACAGCATGATAAGTTTGTTTGTTTGATTTGAGGTTTAACGTCCCCGTCAACACTGTAAAGGTCATTTTGGGGTTTATTAGCATAGACGGTCCGCCTCGCACCGCGGTTCCTGGACAGGCTTAGATCCTCTGAGCGGTTTACCAGTACTAGTGTACGGGCCGGATTCAGCTCTGCGTGGAAGCATCATGCCGGCCATATTTTTCTTCAAGCCCCTATGGGCGGGGGCCTAAAAAAAAAAAAATGTGAATACCTTTGGAATTGCAAAAGCTACTCAAATATTTTCAGCAAAAATACTAGAACAGTCGACAATCTGGTGCCAGTTGTTCCAAAACTAACAACAATGTTAGTTCACAAATTGTTAAAACTTTGATAATTTAATGACAAATATATTAATATTTTTGCTGAAAAAATGTGAGCAGCTTTTGCAGATGCAAAACCTGCTCACCTTTCTTCAGCAAAAATAACAGAATTTTAGATATTGTACTTGCAAGAACAGTTTTTAATATGACCACTAACGAGCTCGTTAAGCTAATGATGCTTTGAACATCTGGCCCCTGACCAGTAACAAGTTCGTTATGCTAACCATGCTTTGAATAAATGGGCCCAGAATTTAATATTACTGTACAGCTCCAATATATCGCGTTCCAATATTTCGCGATGTCCAATCTATCGCGGTCGCGCCGTGGATCCCGTTTTTTTTTTTCCTTAAAAATTCATAATTAAAAAAAATAGAGTTTTAAGTTGTTCAAATTTATTTAAAACCAGGTTAAACCAGGCCCCAACAGCATTTGACTTTTCCCGGCCAGCGTCTGCTATTTGGCGCCAAAACATAACCATTCACGAGATCGCAGAAAAGTCCGTTTTTATGATGCAAACATCTACCGTTAGATGTAGCTAATTGTCTGAGGAGGGATTAAATCATTTTCACATTGATTGTGGATTAAATTTTATGATTGGAAGATAAACGCCAATAAGAGACATAACTTGACCATATTTTCACACCTTATCGACACGCACCGCAGGGTGGCAATTATATGACAGGGATTAACCATAGTGTCATACCTGAACCGTAATAAATACACAGATGGTTTGTCTCTCAATTGACAGTGCAGCAATTATTGCGATTTACTTACTGGTCTAGATTTAACTTATTTAAGGACTCAAAAATACTGACAGTTGTAGATGATTTTTTTTACACTTGCCCGCAATCAAAACACAATAAAATGATAGTTTTGTTGTTGTATAGTTTTTCAGCCCGTGGTAGACGTTAAATAATTTTTTTCCAACCGCTTTTAATAATTCTGAGATCTGGCAAGCCAAGGGAAACAACTAGAATTGCTTTAGCGCTTAGCGCTTATGGTAGTTGCGCCCCTTGGCCGTCACCGATTAAAGACAACCAGGGTAACCCGCAAATCCAAAATGGCGTCCTGTTTTGACATTTTAGTAATCACATGTTTTCAGACGCAGATTTTCAGCTGTTCTCGAATGTAAGTTAATTGGTAGACACAGTCCCCTTTGTTTGTTCTGTCACTGAGTAATTCTGAACCTACTTTAATGGTGAAATACGGCTGATAGCATTACTGACAGCCATTAGTGTGGATTGATAAACGGTTCTCACCAAACTATAACCGCGACTTGTAGTGGCATCTCGGCAAACTACCTAGAAGCCTCCGTGGTGTAGTGGTTACGGTACTCGCCTTGTAAACCAGGGATCGCAGGATCGATCCCGGGCTTCTCCAGACTTTCGGATGAGTCTTTAAACCGAGGTTCCGTCTCCGTATGATCTTAGCTGTTGTTGGGACGTAAAACTAAAACTCACTCACTCGGCAAACTACCGCGACTTATATCGCGCTCCGACCACATCGCGGTTTTCGGGCTATGGCCCCCGACTACCCCGATATATTGGTGCTATACTGTATCACATTACCCTGTTTAATCCTTTCAAACTTGTAGGCTTTTCCGCTGTTGGGGCCCAAAGCTTCACATCATGATCTAGCCCACTGGTGGCGAGCACTGGGGCATATGGGTGGGGTTCCAGAACGTTGATCTGAAAAGCAAACATAAAACTGTATTCAGACACTTATTTACATCGTATAATCAATGTAATGGTGAGTAAACTTAGACTTACTTGTTTAACTGTTTGATTCCTTTTCTTTGTGCAAACAGTGTAGACTATAAGAATCTTACATGGGTGTGAGGGGTGAATGGAAAAATCAGTCCTGAGGGTCACTTGCCTCGTGATGCCGGACAGTGATCCTGAGGGAGGGATTTTTCTATCCACCCCTCACACTCATATAGGATTTCTTTCTTGTATACCTTCCATTTCTTAGTGTAAATTTTTAATGCTGCAGTCACTTCAGTTACCAACGTCTGCCATATTGTGATAAGACTACAGGAATGTTTGGTGACGTCTTGTAACACGCTGTGAGGTCAACCTTAACAACGGGGCATATAAGGTCGTATTCAACCAGTACATTTATCAAACACGCAAGAATATTCTACTTTGGGTAAGAACACCAGGGTCAGAACAGAATTTCTTTCCCAAGCTATAACTATGGATTTCCTTATCTGGTGTGCAAGAAGCCCCTTTCTTGGGTGTCTGATCTGGGTCTACACTGTTTGCATAACCCTGCACATAAGTCCAGCCCAGGTTTGACAAACAACCCTCTTATACACAACACTCTGATCACAGTGCCTAGTTTACTTCTTATTGAGACACCAGGGGCCAGTTGTTCAAAACTAACAACGTGGTTAGTTAACGTATCGTTTAAACTTTGATCATTTATTATGGCAAATATGCTAATATTTTTGCTGAAAAAAATTTGTAAAAGCTGCTCACATTTTTTTCAGCAAAAATACCAAATTTTGAATACAGTGGAACTTCGATGGCTCCAACACCGATTGCTCGTTTACCATGGATGAATCAAATCCGTTTTTGAGTCCCAAGGGAATTCCTTCACATAAGAAGTAGTGTGGGATAAGTAAGGAGATTTTCGACTTTAAACTTGAAAATGTATGCTGTGTGTACTCATTAGAATCACCTCAATGAGGCGATTCTAATAAGTACATACAACATACATTTTATTACAGAACATCGAAAAGATATCCCAAAATTAATCCTATTATGCCTCCTGGCAGTTACCCTCAGTGGCTCGAACTGCCCCTGCTTCGAACAGATTTTCGCTGTCCGAAAGGTGTTCGGGCCATCGAAGTTGGAGAGTATTAAACTTGCTAGAACAGTTAACAATATGACCACTAACAAGTTCGATAAGCTAACAATGCTTTGAACAACTGGCCCCAGCTGTCTAATGGATGATAACCTACATCCATGTTTTGGTACCTCATTCGGCAGTTAGTGCTTTATTTAAGGTGCGCTATTTTATCACTTCCACTAAATGGTACGGAAGTAAATATTTTCAACAGCGATTTTCTTCCAAATAATTGCTTGCGTCCAACTTGCATTTACATTCAGTCATTATGAGTCTTCAGTAAAATTTGTGTCTTAGCCACACAGTGCAGGAGGAAAAAAGCACCTATCTTGGATCACAATGCAGTCCAATGTAAATTTGGGTTATGCAATTATTCAGGCTCGATAGCGCGTTCGACTTATGATCGAGAGGTTGTGTCCTTGGGCAAGACACATAATGACACTATCCACTCAACCCAGGTGTACATGTAAATGGGTAGCAGTGGTGTAAAAGCCACTGCCTCTCTCTCGCGCGTGCTTGAAAACACCCCGAATGAGTGTTCAAGAGAGATTCAATAAGCTTGAAGCTTTCATCGCAATCAAACTAAAATAAATTAGTATAAACTAAAACTAAACTAAACAAGCATACAAGACTACAAGATCGTCTCAAGAGTTCTGGCTTTTTGCCGAAAGCGTCCTCTAGCTTCACCTCAACAGCATATCCTTTCCTCTCAGCCTTAGACTGCTAATCATGACAAGCAGACACTGTTTTCAGTGGGTTTTTTTTTTCTTCTCATTTTTTTGCTGAAAAATAAGGCTTGATATTACATGCGAATTGTTCGACCAGCAAACAATGGCAGATGATATACAGTAAAATTCCTATATTAAGACCACCTTTGGGACTGTTCAAAAGTGGTCTTTAAGACCACTTTTGAACAGTCCAAAAGGTGGTCTCTGACCAGAGGACACTGTATGCAGAAAACACTATGAAAGAATAACTGCAACACACTAAATAAGCTTTATATAGCAGAATTAGTCTTAAAGGTGCATTATTGAGCTATCTGGAAAACATGCTTCCAAAAATAAAATACATATAGCCGGTATTTTTCTTTAAAACAATACAAATGAATGCATTAAATGCAAAAATGCGAACAATTATGATGACAGGTAAATGAATTTGAGAGGGATTCCCTAACTAGGTTTCGAACACTAGTTAGATCTATTTTTAGTTCGTGACAAAAATAGAATCCCCATATATGACATTATGCGACCTTCATTTTTGGCCTTGTTTGCTTAGGCCATGCCTGAACATGAAAAAATATGACACTGAATACCATGCCATAAGTAACTACACCCAGAGACGATACTGTCGCCATGTATGTGTAAAGTGACAGATTTATTTTTAGAACAGAAATTCCGAACACATGTTCAGAGCGAAGGGTAAACACGAATGAAAACGACCATTTTCACAAAGTTCTGAAGCTGTAGTTGGCTCCAAATGTGTACACATGACAAAGGAGTATGCATTGAAGATAAAAAACAGAAAAAAAAATTTGAGACCCGGTAGCTCAATAATGCACCTTTAATTGTAAGTGGTCTTAATAGCCGAATTTTACTGTATATGAAATGTCAAGCCTTGTTTAGTATGAAAAATGTTTTGAACAAGAAAACACCTAATGGCATTATGAATGTTTTTTTTGTTGTTGTTTGTTTGTTTGATATGAGGTTTAACGTCCCTGTCAATACTGTACAGGTCATTTTGGAGACGCTGCTTCCAATTTTATGGGACTGACACTGAGATGAAATGACATCTCAAGCCCTGTCACCCAATTAACAAGTATAGTTTATATGCATGGACGGTCTGACTCAGGCTACTTTGCCTGGGCAGACTTGGAGCCTCTAAGCAGTTTACCAGTACTGGTGTGCGGTCTGTTTCAGCTCTGTGTGGAAGCATCATGCAGCCCATCTATATCTTCAAGCGCCAATAGGCGGGGGCCGACCAAAAAGGTACACCTGTCCGACAACACCATCACAAAGACCTGTCCAAAAATCGGTGTAGTCTGCTTTAAGATTTTATATAGCAGTCGAAGGGTTAACAGTTTACAGTAGACTCCAACTCATAATGGAGACACAAATATTTTTGTAAGAGTCATCTCCCCCGGTGTATCCATTATCCTTAATCCTTAAGATGACAATCATGACAACTGTCATCTGCTTTGTTGTCTGCTGGTTACTTTGAAAGGCACTGTTTCAATCAGTGGGGACCCTGATCAGACTGCTCCTCTAGGAGCAGTCTGATCAGGGTTCACACTTTTTGCCTGTATGCAAAAATATTTTTACAAAGTATGCAAGGAGATGAAGCATATGATATGAACAGACATTTTTAGACCTTGCTATGTCACAACTACTCACCACGCCTCCGTCATCACCTTCCATGAACTGTACAATGTTCTCGGTATCTTTGTCCCACAGGAATATGTGTCCACAGTCACTGCCGCTAACAACAAACTCACTGTGGGGGCCGTAGAAATTCACACCTTTTACTGAAATCAGTGCAAATATTTTATCAGCAATTTCAAAAAAGACGGAGGGTTTGTTCAGTATACACACCCACATTATAACAAGGGCCAGTTGTTCAAAACTAACAACCTTGTTAGTTCACAAATCCTTAAAACGATCATTTAATATCTCAAATATACTAATATTTTTGCTAAAATAAATGTGAGCAGCTTTTTGCATATGCAAAAGCTGTTCACATTTTTTCAGCAAAAGTAACAAAAATTTTAGGTATTAAACCTGCAATTTGACCACTAATGAGTGTGTTAAGTTAACCAGGCTTTGAATAACTGGGCCCAGCTCATCGTCATATGGGCCCCGTCAAGCGATTTTGGTACTTATCGCCTATGCGAGCAGCAAAGGTTCAGGCGAGCCTGCGCATCCGCGCAGTCTCACCAGAACCTTTGCTGCTCGCTCATACAAGCAGTGAATCAAGAGGATCCTTCAGACAGAAAGCCATATCCCTGGCCCCTCTGAATGGCTGGGCATGTGCAGTTAAAATGTGTCATGGCGGGATGCTCGAAGACACAAATTCGCTTGGAGGGGCTCATATGACCCCCTTTATGATAAAACCTTGGTCATCTGTGAAAAACAAAGGTGCAGATCAACCTGCACATCTGTGCAGTCTGATTAGCACCTTTATGTTCACTGCTCAGATCGTGTAACGCTAGTTTCTATATCTAAAATACAATAGACTCTTGTTAGCCTCTGTTGCAAAGCTGGTGTGTTACAGGGTCGCAAACCCCAAAGGCAGTGTCTTCTTCACTGTCTATAATTACTTAAAGGTGCATTATTGAGTTGTCTGGAAAAATTGCTTCCAAAAATAAAATACAAATAGCCGGTATTTTTCTTTAAAACAATACAAATGAATGCATTTTATGCAAAAATGCAAACAATTATGATGACAGGTAAATGAATTTGAGAGGGATTTCCTAACTAGGTTTTGAACACTAGTTAGATCTATTTTTACTTCGTGACAAAAATAGAATCCCCATATATGAGGTTATGTGACTTTCATTTTTGGCCTTGTTTGCTTAGGCCCTGCCTGAATTGGAAAAAAATATGACGCTGAATACCATGCCATAAGTAACGACACTCAGAGACGATACTGTCGCAATGTATGTGTAAAGTGACAGATTTATTTTTAGAACAGAAATTCCGAACACATGTTCAGAGCAAGGGTAAACACGAATGAAAACGACCATTTTCACAAAGTTCTGAAGCTGTATTTGGCTCCAAAAGTGTACACATGACAAAGGAGTATGCATTGAAGATAAAAACAGAAAAAAAAATTGAGACCCGGTAGCTCAATAATGCACCTTTAATTATCAGCAACTGCATTTACACTAAGTATTCCGACACCTCAACTTGTTACCATACTTGTCTATTTGGTTGTGTTAAGGTTTTATGTCCCCATCAACACTATTAAGGCCATTTCGGAGATTGTAAGACTTTAACCAGACAATGAGATGAAATGACATTTTTAGCACTACCCCTAAAAGAAACCTCTAGGGTTTAAGGGACCATCCAACTTGTACCAATTTGCTTGGGCAGGTTTAGATTTTCTTAACAGCATACCAGTACTCAAATATTCAGTCATTTTCAGCTCTGTGCGGAATCACCATGCAAAGGAATCTATTTCTCCATGCCCTGATGGGCAGAGACCCTCTCATACTTGTTGCTTTTGAACAAATACAATTAACTGCATGACGTTTTGCCTAAAAAAAGCTGGATGAGTGCCAAAGAGTGTAGACCCTGATGAGACACTGCATGATATCTTTTCTGGGTCAACACTGTTTCCTCAGGTCTGTCATTCTGAATACTTATGGCAAAATACTGTACTTACCTGTCTGATTGTTTCTGTGTCCGATATATTTATGGATATAATTAGAGCCATCAGAATGCTCATTACTAAACAAGTAGATATCTTCATCATTGTAACTACCCAACACCTCTGGAAAGGTAAAGAATTTAATATAGTGTTAAGGGGAATGGGTTAACAGATGAACTAAAAACTTTTTTTTTGTGTTTTACTTTTTTGTTGTTGTTGTTTTTTTTTTTGTTTTTTTTTTGGGAGAGGGAGTTTGATTTTGTTTGTTTTCTTTTTGTTGTTGTTGTTTTTTCAAGATTATTTCACTTATTTTGAGTCGGTCATTAATCAGAGGTGGGCGAAAACTGAAGAAATACCACCTGACCTTCCATTGCAGTACTTCCTATCTCACATCTGACTCGAGTGAGGCTTGAACCACAGTGGTCTGAGACCTAATGATTGAGGGTCGGCCCTCTTACCCACTAGGCCATGGAAGCCCATGCGCTATATGTTGTTCAAGTTCAAAGAAAATTAAGATTCTAAACTTCTTAAAAAGAACGGGAATACCTTCAGGGGAGGTAACTCATGCAGAAGTATTTTTGTATCCCATGTCAATAGAGGGTAGCGCGTTAAAGAAAAGAATTTTCTCCTCAGCAGCAAATTCTTTCCTTCAAGTGTTGACCTTCAAGTGTTGACCCCCTTTTCAGCGGGACTGGGTTTATAGAAATGCCAATAGGAAGTTCCTAAAGTTGTCTCCCTTTGAAAAATGGTGGAAAAATCTGCCAGGCGTTCCCATTTCTCTAAATACATAGCCCCAATTCTGGCGAAGCACCAATGGTAAGCAAGTCCTCATCCCTTGTTAGAAATATATGATCAGGATATACTGTTTGTCTTTCGGTTCGTGAATTTGAATGAATAAATTACATCAAGTAATTTGATTGGTTATAATGTAAATAGGTGTGGCTAAATTAATTTATGCAGTGGGATAAGGGTTAATATTTTTACTGCTGTACCTGTTAGTGGTGAAAATGAATAAAAAAGATAGTGTCTTATCTGAACTCAAAAACAGGTTTCATGTCCAGGGCCTGACAAATCTATTGCCCAGTTGCCTGGACAAGTCCAAATTTTGGCTCGGCAAGCGAAATTTTTTTCACTTGCCCCGAAAGATATCTACAGTAGAACATTGATGGCTCTTAAACATGGCTGAGTCTAACCTGGTTTTTGAGTACCTACGGAATTCCTCTTCATTTTAAAGAAGTAGTGTGTGATAATTTGTTTGTTTGTAATGGAGTTTAACAGCCCAGTCAACATTTTAATAGGTCATTTTTGAGCCGGTCAGTTTACCTATCCACACTTTTCCTGGCCAGGCTTAAATGTAAGCAGTTGACCACATTCTTTCGCCAGAAACTGACAACCACCCTTCTTGAATCAGTGGGAGAGAATGACCATAGAAAAGATTTCATGATCAGTCTTCATGAAAGAATAGTGTGCAATAATTAAGATTTCCAATTTTTACCTTGCAAATGTGTGGTGAGTGTACTCATTAGAATTGCCTTGCTGAGGCGATTCTAATGAACATTTTTATTATATAATACAGAAAAGATGTCCCAAAAGTAACCGTTATGCCACTTGGCAGTAGCCGTCAGTGGCTTGAACTACCCCCGTCTCAAACAGATTTTCGTTGTGCCAAAGGTGTTCAAGACATTGAAGTTCGACTGTATACTAAATACACATGGAATATTTGTTTTGAAGATGATGTGACATGCCAGTAGGTGGTTGAATCTTGGATTTGTCAGGCCCTGCTGAACTCATAATGTCAGTTTGTACAAATGGGTGTGATTCAGTGCAGTGTTTAGTCCATCATTAGAATGTCACTCAGAAACTAAATCAGATTATGTTATGTATCACTTCAGCTAAGAATTCACCTTATAGTGTAATGCCTAAAAGATTTGATGTCACATGATGAGTACAAGTGAAAATTCTGATGTTTTCAACACTCAAGATGAAATATTTTTGGTATTCACCTTAAAAATACACTGTAGCGTCGTTATAACGCTGTCATCGGGATCCATCGACGTCGACCGCGCTATATGTGATCCAGCGCTATATTGATCCCGAAAATATAGCGTTATATTGTTACCCCACCCACTTTTTCTGCATGCATGGCTACTGTTTCTGCCAGTTTATTATGAATATTACATACTGCATGTATTTTATAAATTATATAGTTACTAGATTAAATAATAATCTGATTCCATACTTCTAGTGGTCATTTAGCTTTTCATTCAAACCATTGCTGAATTTATTTATTACTGTACTTTCGTTTCTGTATCTCTGGCCGCCATATTTATTTACCTCCTCCGGTCTCAAGAAGGTATCACTAAATAGTGAAGTAAAATGCAACTTGACAATTCCGAAAGGTTAGCTTGAAAGAGGGGCTATTAATGTAAGCGAACCGAGTTTAACATGGGGATTATGAATGTTTATTGTTGTACCTTGCTTGATTTCCGTTTCTTTGTTTTTATCTAGTGAATAATAAATAAATTCCAAAAAAAAGAAGAAAAAAAAAACCCGTCTGCTATGCTCTGTTTTGGCGGGAAAAATATTTAGCGTGTGCAAGTGACAATTACAAAGGGATTAATTGAGACAAACAGGTACAAATACCTTGATTACCTAGTTTTCACACCTTACCACACAGTTAATTGCCGTCTTATCAATAAGCCATAGGCGAGTATTCACAGTTTAATAGTGTTGACAACTTGAGTAAATAAGCGAGAATACAGGTATTGCCTTGGCTGATGGTATTTTGACTGCCAAGTTCGGCGGAAAAATGGGAAAAAAAATTGACCATTTTCAAAACTGGCGGACAAAAGCAAAAAATGGAGCGACAGACCAACAGCGTTATAACGATTTTCCCCACCCCCCCCACCCCCCCCCCCCCCCACCCCCCAACAAACGGCCCCGCGGATTTACCGCATGCAGATGCACGGGTGAAAACAGCGTCTGCATTGCTCTTTTTTGGCGCGAAAAATGTTTAGCATATACAGGTGTCAATTTAATTTCACACCTTGTCCAGCTTATTTTTAATGCCTTAGGCGAATATTCACAGATTCATAAGTGTTGACAGCTTGAGTAAATCGGCGAGTATACACGTCTTATCATGGCCGACGATGTTTTGACTGCCGAGTTTCGCGAAAAAAAGGCAAAATTTTCAGCCAAACTTTCGAAACTGGGGAAAAAACGTAAAAAAAAACGGGAGCCACAGACCAACAGCATTATAACGATTTCCGCGTTTTAAGCATCAGCGTTATAACGACTCTACAGTGTAGTACATTTTCTTTTTTATTTCACATGTGACTTTGGCAAAAACAAGTCTGGGCTACTTCTGTGAAAATAACATGGTCATGTTATTTTCCACAGTGTAAAAATATCATTTTTATTTGTTTCAGATATTGGTACATTGATTTCTCTGCTAAGTATAAGACAAAATAATATTTACCTGTCCCATTCCAGTTATAGCAGGCACATGTGACGTTAGCTTTGGCATCATTGTCAACCTAGAATGGAACAGAATTGATAAGGGGAATAGGAACACCTGGCATTTTTTTTTTTTTTTGCCATTTTTCAAAAGGGAGACAACTTTCTGGACTTCCTGTTCGCTTTTCTATAAGCTCTGCCTCACTGAAAAAGAAGTCTACTCTTAAAGGAAAGACTTTGCTCCTCAGGAGCAAATTTTTTCCTTTAAGAGTTGAACCCTATTGCCATGGGAGACAAAAATACTTTTGAAGGAGTTACCACTCATTCCCCTCAAGGGGATACGAGTACACTTGCAAGGAAGGCAATTCTTTAAAAAATATTTTTTGCTTCCCTTACCGATAGGGGTATACTCTTAAAGAAAGAACTTGTTCCTGAATTTGCTCATACAAACATATGTTTGGTCTCCCTCGTCTTTTAGGACATACTCTTTAAGGAAAGAATTTCTGCTGAATTTGCTCATCCAAAAAATATTTTTGGTTTCTCATCTCTATTGGGGTGTACTCTTTAATGAAAGAATTTGCTCCTATATTTGCTCATCCAAAAATTTTTTTGGTCTCCTTTGTCTAATGGGGTGTACTCTTTAATGATAGAATTTGCTCCTAAATTTGCTCATCCAAAAATATTTTTGCTCTCACATGTCTATTGGAGTGTACTCTTTGATGAAAGAATTTGCTCCTAAATTTGCTCTTCCAAAAATATTTTTGGTCTCCTTTGTCTATGAAAGAATTTACTCCTAAATTTGCTCATCCAAAAATATTTTTGGTCTCCCATGTCTATTGGGGTGTACTCTTTAATGGAAGAATTTGCTCCTAAATTTGCTCATCCAAAACTATTTTTGGCCTCCCATGTCTATTGGGGTGTACTCTTTAATGAAAGAATTTGCTCCTAAATTTGCTCATCCAAAACTATTTTTGGTCTCCCATGTCTATTGGGGTGTACTCTGTAATGAAAGAATTTGCTCCTAAATTTGCTCATCCAAAACTTTTTTTTGGTCTCTTTTGCTGATTGGTGTCTACTCTTTAAGGAAAGACTTTGCTCATCTACACTATTTTGGTCTCCCTTGTCTATTGAGGTGTATCCTGAATTTGTTTCTGAATTAGCTCATCCAAAAATAGCCATTCGCTATTAAATCAATGGTGGTTGAAAACTTGGATATATGGAGAAACAAAACTTGTGACCTCTATTTAGGTCATTTCTTAGATGCTGCTTCCAATTTTGTGGGACTTCTACCGGACACTGGGATGAAATGACATCTCAAGCCCTACCATCCAAGAAACTGCTTGGGTTTAAGCGTTAAGCAATATCCAGCTCACAACACCTTGCCTGAGCAGGCTAAAAACTAAGCAGTTTACCAGTACTGTAATATTCAGCCAGTTTCAGCTCTGCTTGGAAGCCCTGATGAGCAAGGGCACCAGAACCCAGTTCTTCCAATTTTACAGCCCACTTACCAAGTGATCAGGGCAGAACTTTTTCAGGACACCAGTATTTTCATCTTCTTCCTGAAAAACAAACAAATTTTAATATACAGATGACTCAGGTTATCCAAAACATCTCTTCTTAAGTTAAAATAAATCTTTGGCAAAATTATTTGGTTTTGCTGAATGAAATTCTTTTATCACAAGCTACTGTTGCCCCAAACAAAAATTCCAAACCTTTTGAATTTTGAGATAATGACAGTTGACTGTATTTATTCACCATATTTGCTGTCCCCCAGCTTGCACAATGTCAATATTTGAAAAACAGGTAACCAGACCCCCTGACCTTTCAAGGTCAGGGGGGTCTGGTTACCTGTTTTTCCAACACAGATAACCTTCAGACTAGGAACCAGCAGATAATGCAAATAAGGTGAATACAACAGAACTATTTCTTGTTGACTGTATTTGATGAGATAGGGATGGGTGGCACAGGGGGATGGATGGAATTTTGTCAGCTTATGACTTCCAAGAAACTCACATCCAAGAAAATCATTTTTTTTCCCTAGTTCATTTGTTTTTCATGCCGCGATTAGTTCATATAATTCCATTTGTTTATTGTTGTCACAAAATTTTCATAACACTTTACTATACACAACTTCTTTGTGACCCTGTTTGAAGCATGGTTTCGAATATAACACAACTTAAAGATGTATAGATAATATAGAACAAGAGGGCCATGATGGCCCTGGATCGCTCACCTGATCCATAGAGTAACAAGTGGGCCCTGGGGAGGGCCATTATTGACCCCAAGGTTATAATGTGTATAATGTTGAGGGATGTCTAAAAAGGTGAAGCTTCATACCAAATATCAATAAAGGCTTGATTGTCCACTAGATGAAGCTCCATACCAAATATCAAAGACATGGGTCTTGCAGTTTCAGAGAAGAAGATTTTTAAAGATTTTCCTATATAAGTCTATGTAAAACCAAAGGGTCTTGGGGCGGGGGCATTTTGGGCCCAAGGGCTATAATTTGAATAATCTTGATAGAGGTCCACTAGATGAAATTTTAAACCAAATATCGAAGACCTAGGCCTTGTGGTTTCACAGAAGAAAATTTTTAAAGATTTTCCCAATATAAGTCTATGTTAAACCAAAGGGCCCCGAGGCGGGGGCATTTTTGGCCTCAGGGTTATAATTTGAACAATCTTGGTAAAGGTCCACTAGCTGAAGCTCCATACCAAATATCAAAGACCTAGGCCTTGTGGTTTCAGAGAAGAAGATTTTTCAAGATTTTCCCTTTATAAGTCTATGTAAAACCAAAGGGCCCCGGAGGGGGGGGGGGGGGCATTTTGGTCCCAGGGCTATAATTTGAACAATCTTGGTAGAGGTCCACCAGATGAAGCTTCATACTAAATATTAAAGACCTTGGCCTTGCAGTTTCAGAGAAAAAGATGTTTAAAGATTTTCCCTACATAAGCCTATGTAAAACCAAAGGGCACCGGGGCGGGGGCATTTTTGGCCCCAGCACTATAATTTGAACAATCTTGGTAGGGGTCCACAAGATGAAGCTTCATACCAAATAGCAAAGACCTGGGCCTTGCAGTTTCAGAGAAGAAGATTTTTAAAACTTTTCCCTATATAAGCCTATGTAAAACCAAAGGGCCCCAGGGCGGGGGAATTTTTGGCCAAAGCAAAATAATTTGAACAATCTTGGTAGGGGTCCACTAGATGAAGCTTCATATCAAATATCAAAGACCTGGGCCTTGCGGTTTCAGAGAAGGAGATTTTTACAGATTTTCCCTATATAAGCCCAAGTGAAACCAAAGGGCCCCGGGGTGGTGGCATTTTTGGCCCCAGGGCTATAATTTGAACAATCTTGGTAAAGATCCACTAGGTGAAGCTTCACACAAAATATCAAAGACCTGGGCCTTGCGGTTTCGGAGAAGAAGATTTTTAAAGATTTTCCCTATATAAGCCTATGCAAAACCATAGGCCCCGGGGCGGGGGCGCTTTTGGCCCCAGGGCTATAATTTGAACAATCTTGAAAGAAGTCCATTAGATGAAGCATCATACCAAATATCCAAGATCTGGGCCTTGCAGTTCCAGAGAAGAAGATTTTTAAAGATTTTCCCTATATAAG
Source organism: Lucinisca nassula (assembly GCA_963580285.1). Lineage (NCBI taxonomy): Eukaryota > Metazoa > Mollusca > Bivalvia > Lucinida > Lucinidae > Lucinisca > Lucinisca nassula. Next base: position 43,493,623 of record OY757019.1, read on the forward strand.
CCTATGTAAAACCAAAGGCCCCCGGGGCGGAGGCGTTTTTGGCCCCAGGGCTATAATTTGAGCAATCTTGAAAGGGGTCCACTAGATGAAGCTTCACACCAAATATTCAAGATCTGGGTCTTGCGGTTCCAGAGAAGAAGATTTTTAAAGATTTTCCCTATATAAGCATATGTAAAACCAAAGGCCACCGGGGCGGGGGCATTTCTGGCCCCAGGGCTATAATTTGAACAATCTTGGTAGAGGTCCACTAGGTGAAGCTTCACACCAAATATCAAAGACCTGGGCCTTGCGGTTTCAGAGAAGAAGATTTTTAAAGATTTTCCCTATATAAGCCTATGTAAAACCAAAGGACCCCGGGGCGGGGACGATTTTCGACCCAGGACTATAATTTGAACAATCTTGGTAGAGGTCCACTAGATGAAGCTTCATACCAAATATCGAAGACCTGGGCCTTGCGGTTTCAGAGAAGAAGATTTTTAAAGTTTTCATTTAAAAAATCTATTTTTAGCTCCTGTGACCTAGATGTGCAACAGACCGGAACCATTTGAACAACTTTGAAAGGGGACCACCTAAGGATCATTCCTGTGAAGTTTGGTCAAAATCCGATCAGTGGTTTAGGAGGAGATGTTGTTTGAAGAAAAAGTTTACGCACACATGCACGCACGCACGCCCGCACGACGGACAAAAAGTGATCACAAAAGCTCACCTCGTCACTACGTGACAGGTGAGCTAAAAATGACCATAAATGGTCATTTTTCTATACAATCTATTCATTTCTGTTTGGATATTCATGCAATATTCTTGTTTACCTAACTGCAGGGCTCAAGCTAGAGGGCGACTCGGGCGAAGAAGTCGCCTTGTTGGGGCTCGCTTCGCCGACTTTGGCGATTAAACCGAAAAAAACTTCGCCCTGAAATTTCGCCCGTTTTTTTGTGTCTTCCTTGTGAACAGTAACGGTAAACTGACAAGGTGACGATAATCCTTCGATCCACTAGTGTCAGAAATCTCAGTAATTGCACTGAACAAAGCTAACTGTTTATTCTGCACTTCGTCCCAGTTGCAGTTTGGTACTGTTATGTAATTTAATTCTAACCGTTAGCTCATGCAGCTCGAGCCACTTGCAACACGCTTTGTAGTCTTGTACTGTCATAAATCTATCTCGGTTGATTGCACAAAGTTTTTATTGCATTAAGAGCCATTTAAGATTACACAAGATTATGTAACTTAAGCAGGTATATTTGTACCGTTAGCTAGTGCCAAAGTCCGGGTGCGGACGTACTTTGTTAAGTACTGTTCTATACAGTAATAAGATTAATCTGACCGGTAACATTGACACTGCATTAGGATTTAATAAATTTTAAATATAGATGGTTTATTTTCCATTGATTTGTTTGTACATTACATTTGCATCCATCAATCGTTTTCATTTTTTTTTATGGACAACAACAAAAGTAGGAAGCAATTTTTTATTTTGTAAGTGAAAATAATTATTACTTGCCGGTAAATATTCAGTTACTCAGTAATTATCCAAATTCATAAAAAATAACAACTGATTTTCATCTAGCGAGGTTGTTCCCCCTTGTTTCAAATACAATTGTGACAGGTACTTAGTGCACTGATCTATTACATAGAAACCTCTTTACTCTATAACACCTTTCATTATAACATGGTTGGATATAACAAAAGTTACAGCTTGCCCAAATACTGTAAAATTACTATATTAAGACCAACTTTGGGACAGTTCAAAAGTGGTCTTTAAGACCACTTTTGAACAGTCCCAAAAGTGGTCTCTGATCAGGGGTCACTGTATGCAGAAAACAGAAAGAATAACTGCAGCCAACCAAATAAGCTTTTTAAAGCAGAATTAGTCTTCATTTCAGGTGGTCTCAATAGTGGAATTGATTGATACCCCTATAAAATACACTCTCCAAATAGGGATTCATTGGGCGACAGGGCTTGAGATGTCATTTCATCTCAATGTTGGGTAAAAGTCCCACAAAATTGGAAGCAACGTCTCCAAAATGACCTTTACAGTGTTGACGGGGACGTTAAACCTCAAATCAAACAAACAAATCTCCAAATAGGGGTTTACAGGAGAACTCATTACATTGTTGTTGTTCGGCGTTACGCCGCACCCACTTCTCCCTAGACCCAGCAAACTTCTCCCTATTTTCCCAGGAGGGAGAAGTCACTTCTCCCAAATTTTTTGGGCTAGCTTGGGCCCTGAACTGGGCTTCGGTTTTGGACCCACACACTGTCAGTACTGTTGTGGTTTTGGTGTATGACCACATCTAATAGAGTCAGTATAGTCCGACATGCCATAGGAACAGATAAGGTAGTTTTTGTAAACTCTCCATAAAAACCTACATTGCTGGTATTCTTTAGAACTGCCTCCTGTTCATCCAAGCAGAACGGTTTGGCAATTTTGGTAGAGGGCACCTAAGGCATATTCCTGTGAAATTGTTTTGAAATTAGGCCAGTGGCCTAGGATGAGATGGCATTTAAAGGTTTTACTATTTGCTTCAATTTTAGCTCTGGTGCCCATTTTGTTTAGCAGAGCGGAACCATTTTGTTTGATTTGAGGTTTAACGTCCCGGTCAACACTGTAAAGGTCATTTTGGAGAAGTTGCTTTTAATTTTGTGGGACTTTTACCCGACACTGAGATGAAATGACATCTCAAGCCCTGTTGCCCAATGAAACCAATAGGGTTTATTAGCATGGACGGTCTACCTCGCACCGCGGTTCCTGGACAGGCTTAGATCCTCTAAGTGGTTTACCAGTACAAGTGTGCGGGCCGGATTCAGTTCTGCCTGGAAACATCATGCAGCCCATATATTTCTTCAAGCCCCTATGGGCGGGGGCCACAGAGCAGAACCATTTTGGCAATTCTGGAAGAGGGCACCCAAGGAACATTCATGTGAAAATATTTCAAAATCTGTCCTGGTTAAGGAGGAGTTGTTTATAGGGTTTCTTTTTTAGCTCTGGCTGCCATCTTGTTCATCCCAGCATAGCAGTTTGAGCAATTTTGGTAGAGGTCACTCAAGGAACATTCATGCGAATTTAATTTAAAATCTGTCAACTGATTAAGGAGCAGAAGTCATTGATATGTTTTATCTTTTTTAGCTCTGGCAGCCATCTTGTTCATCAGAACATAACGATTTGAGAAATTTTTGTAGAGGGACATCCAACGAACATTATGTAAAATAATTTCAAAATCCATCGACTGGATAAGGAGAAGTTGTTGAACGTTTTTTTTTTTTTTTTTCTATTTTTAGCTCTGGTAGTAATCTTGTTCATCCATGTGGAACAGTTTGAGCAATTTTGATAGAGGGTCACCCAAGTAATTATTCCTGCGAAACTAGTTTGACATCAGACCAGTAGTAGTAGGAGATGGCATTTTGATGTTATTTTTGTTCTATTTTTTCTCTACATTTAGCTCTGGCAGCCATTTTGTTCAGTGGAAAGGAACCATTTATGCAATTGTTGTATAGGATCACAGAAGGAACATTCATATGAACTTATTTCAAAATCCATCCACTGGTTAAGGAGCAGTCGTTTAAAGGTTGTTTTTTTTTTCCTTTTTTTAACTCTAGTGGCCATCTTGTTAATCCGAGTGGAACCGTTTGAGCAATTTTGGTAGAGGGTCACCCAGGGAATATTCCTATGAACTTATTTTGGAACTGGGCCAGTGGCCTAGGATGATTTTTTGTTTGTTTGATTTGAAGTTTAACATCCCCTACAACACAGTATAGGTCATTTTGGAGACTTTGCTTCCAATTTTGTGGGACTTTTACCCGACATTGAGATGAAATGATCCCTCCCTGTCGCCCAATGAAACCGAAAGGATTTATAAGCATGGACGGTCCGCCTCGCACCGCGGTTCCTGGACAGGCTTAGATCCTCTAAGCGGTTTACCAGTACTAGCGTGCGGACGGTTTCAGATCTGCGTGGAAGCATCATGCAGCCCATCTATTTCTTCAAACCCCAATGGGCGGGGGCGGGTGGCCTAGGATGAAATAAAACTTTAAGGTTTTTCTATTTTTTTTCTATTTTTAGCTCTCATGGCCTTTTTGTTTAGCGGAGCTGAACCATTTAGCCAATTTTGGTAGAGGGTCACCCAAGGAACATTCCTGTTAAATTATTTCAAAATCCATTCACCAGTTTAGGAGGAGATGTAAATTATTTATAGACGGGGGACGGACATCAATTGATCACAAATGCTCACCCGGAGCCTTTGGCTGTAGGGGAGCTGAAAAACATATGCTAGGTTGTTCTGAGGAGGAAACTTTCAAACTGCCAAGTGCTGAAAATATGTCCTCATGATAATCCCAGGGATAATATAAGAATCCTATATGGGTGTGAGGGGTGGATGGAAAAATCCGTCCTGAGGGTCACTGTCCGGCATCACGAGGCTTGCCGAGTGATGCCGGACAGTGATCCCGAGGGATGGGTTTTTCTTGCATAGCTTCCATTTCTAATTTTTAAGAGAATTTTTTTCCATTTTTAATGCTGCTGTCACTTCGGTTACCGACGTCCGCCATTTTGTGATGACACAACAGGAATGTTTAGTGACGTCAAGTATGACGACACCGCGCATGAGGCTGTGATTAACCAGTCCTTTTATCAAACACATGATTATATTCGATTGGGGTTGGAACATCAGGGTCAGAACATAAATTTCTATCCCAGGGTAAAATCACAGATTTCCTTGTCTGGTGTGCAAGAATGTGCACTGTACTGGTTAACAGCTTACATATAAGCCTGCCCAGGAAAAGTGTGGATAAGTAAACTGACTGGCTAAGAAATGACCTTAAATTGTATTGACTGGGCTGTTAAACTCAAATACAAACAAACAAGCATGATTATCCCCACCTTGTTTCAGTTACTCCCATTATCATGTTATAAAGTTTTACCTGTACAATTTTCCTCTTATCATAGATTCTGATATAATGATCTCTCCCTCCAACACAGAATTCAAATGAGTTACAAGGATTAGAATGTATGGAATACATGGCCACTTTCTTGCCCTTTTCTTTTGTTGTCACCAGCCTGCAATATACAGTAAAACCTGTAATTATGGCCACCTCCATTAACAAAGCAGCTTAACTTAAGTAAGCATTCAGTTCCCGACATAGGCAACTACATTAAACCATTTTATACTGGAAACAGATGATCAGGGCCTACACTATTTGCAAAAAGTTCAGCCATTTTCCAAATAAATTTTCAAGAAAACACAACCTGTCATCCCTAAATTTTGAAATGGAATCATGCTATATACATGTATAAGGCAGAAGATTCCATTCTGTACAAAAAGGGTTAAAACTCACCTGTATTAAGCGAGCACATGTCTGAAGGAAACACAATTTGACTATCCCATAGGCTTTTGGTTAATACAGGTTGGATTGTATGTATAAGCACTTACTAGCAGGTAAAATATTGGTTTAAAATTCACAAATTTCATTTTTCACTTTCATCCGTCCCCAGAAAATGAAATTCATAATAAAAAAAGTGCAGTTTCAGTCCCCATCCCTCAATATAAATTTCCTTGCACATGCAAAAGCTGCTCACATTTTATCAGCAAAAAATACCATTGTATTAGGCATTTTGCTTACCAGAACAGTTAATGTTTTGACCACTAAAGATGCTTTGAACAACTAACACTAGTTGTTAAACCAACATGGCCTCTGCTTTGGAGCCACACAACAAGTGTTATAAGAAGCTTATAAGAAGTTTGTGGTGTCAACAGAGTAAAACCAAATGTCCACTATTAAACAGAGCATAATTTGAGAATTCTTAAGGGGAATGTGAACAACTGGCAGGTTTTTCCGCCATTTTCAAAAAGGAAAACCACTTGAGGGACTTCCTGTTCGCTTTTCTATAACTTCACTTTACTCAGTCCCACTGAAAAAGGGGTCTACTCTTAAAGGAAAGAATTTGCTCCTCAGGAGCAAATTCTTTCCTTTAAGAGTTGACCCCTATTGACATGGCTGACAAAAATACTTTGGCTGGAGTTGCCTCCCCTGTTGGTGTATCTGATCCCCTTATAGGAAACATATATTCCATCTGAAGAAGCCACTGTTTTCAAAACTGATTTACTGTCCTTGTTATTAGAGTTTTAAAGAAAAGAGTTACATGCCAAGGAGCTAGGTGTATAAGGTTATCCCAGGGAAATTCTTAGCCCTCAGAATGCTGAAAATTTCAATTATGCTTCACTCCTCCCCAATTTTCAAACTTTCTTCTTGCATAATTTCATTTTTGATCATGGAATCTGAACCAGAATAGAAAATAGTATAGATCCTGATCAGCAAGCTTCCAAGAAGCCAGCTGATATGGATTTATACTCTTTTTATAAACAGCATGTACCTGGGTTGGGCATGATCAGGACTTTTACTGTTTTCATAAAGAGGATATACCCGAGTTCGACATCCAAGAAGCCAGCTGATCTGGACTTATAGTATTTGCATAAACTGGATATATCTGAGTTTGGTATGATGAGGGATAAGCGTACAGTCAACTCTCGTTATCTCAAACTCCAAAAGACAGGAAATTTTGATTTGAGATAAAAGTAGCTTGAGACAAAAGGAGTCAAAACCTTCTGGACATTAGCAAAACTAAAACAACAGAACCTAAGAACTCAAAATTTACTTTGACTTCAGTCATAGTTTGTGATACTAGAGTCTGAGATAACGAGAGTTGACTGTGTATCCACTCATATTATATATTGCAGGTAAGTCTCGGCTCCAAAACTCTAAGAAGAGAGTTTGTTCCGACAAAAATTGTACATACTTGTTAGGCTTTTCTTCTCGCAGATCTATCTCATATGTGACAGCATCCTCACCACAGCTGAGGAATAAATGTGGTGAGTCTAACTCTAATGCCAACTGAAAATATACAAGAAATGATGCATAAAAAAATTCCACTATTAAGGCCATCTAAAATTAAGACTAAATCTGCTTTTAAAAGCTTATTGAGAAAGTTTCAGTTATTCTTCCTTTGTTTTTTCTATACCCAATGTCTCCTCATTACTTAATAAGAGACCACCCTTGGGACTGTTCAAAAGTGGTCTTCAAGACCACTTTTGAACAGTCCCGAAGGTGGTCTTAATATAGGAATTTTACTGTATAAAATTCAATGAGGCTTCAATCAAATGAACACCAATGATTTTTTTACCATGGCTTGGTCAGACTCGTTCTTAATGCTCTTCATGCTGGGTATTTTTTTTTTTTTCAGCAGACGACATTTTGAAATATTTTCCTTATTTATCGTACAAAACAGGATTTGACATCTCATGTAAATTGTCTCCTATGGAGACAATTTGCATGAGATGTCAAGTCTGTTTTCAGGGAAAAACAAGAAAAATATCAACAATTTGTCATCTGCCGAATTAGCCTTGAGTATGGTAAAGTAAAGTCCCTCGAAATTATTCCCACAACTCTAAATAAGAAATAGTGAGGGATAATTTTGGGTGATGTTCTTCTTTTATTATTAAAATGAATGTTGTGTGTACTCATTACAATCAAAGAGGCAATTCTAATGAGTACACATGATATGATTTTATTTCACAGAACATCGAAAAGATGTACCTATTCCCAATATGGCCCCTGTTGTGGAGCCTTGAGTAAACCTAAAAGGCTCGAAAAAGACCTACTCAACAAATTTTCATGGTCCCAAAGGGGTTTGAGCCATTGAAGTTCCTCTGGGATCCCGCAGTGAACTGTTGATAAGTATTCGGTGTTTGGGAGTCAGTTGTAATTAAATTTACAACCAGACTGACTATCCAACAATCAAATAACTTAATATAATGCATTTGTTCAATTCATAAACTGCATAAAAACAGTGTAGATCCTGATCAGAAGAATGATCTGATCTGGATCTAAGCTGTCTGCAAAGGAAGGGGTTGTCATTATCACCAGGATAAGTGTTAACTAGGTTAAGCCTCGTGTCTTACAAAATCCGGTGACCCTCAGGTTTGAATTTCTCAGTCTGTATTTAAGATGGATATAAGATTCTATCTCCCCTTAACATACACAAAGACCTCTTTTCAAAACTGTTAATTATAAGATGGTTTCAGATAGAACACAGTTTAAAGATTTGTTTGTTTGATTTGAGGTTTAACGTCCCCATCAACACTAGGTCATTTTTGAGACTTGCTTCCAGTTTTGTGGGACTTTTACCCGACACTGAGATGAAATGCCATCTAAAGCCCTGTCGCCCAATGAAACCAATAGGGTATGGTTTATTAGCATGGACGGTCTGCCTCGCGCCACGGTTCCTGGACAGGCTTAGATCCTCTAAGCAGTTTACCAGTACTAGTGTGCGGGTCGGATTCAGCTCTGCATGGAAGCATCATGCAGCCCATATATTTCTTCAAGCCCCTATGGGCGGGGGCGAGTAATGATGGATCCCAACAATGTATAGATTATGTAGAAAAATGACAACAAATAGGAGCTTATGCTAGTGGTCATTTCATACAAATTTTATCAAACGAGACCCCGGCCAGTTTCATAAATTTCAAATGAAATTACCACAAGTGTAAGATTATGTTTATCATTATAACAATTTACATTGGATTTTATTGCCGAAGAAGTTCAAAAGACAGGGTTGTCACAGATGGGCACCAGTAACCATGTTATTATGTGTGGTCATATGATTTTTATGGCATGACGATATTCACTACATAACAGCGATGTTCTGTGATAAGTTGTCATCTATACATTTCTGTTTTTAGACAGTACATGGTTTCTTAAGGGAAATGGTAACACCTTCAGGGGAGGCAACTCTTTCAATAGTATTTTTGTCTCCCATGTCAATAGGGGTCAACCCTTAAAGGAAAGAATTTGCTCCTGAGGAGCAAATTCTTTCCTTTAAGAGTTGACCCCTTTTTCCGGGGGACACAGCTTATAGAACTGCAAATAGGAAGTTCCGACAGTTCTCTCCCTTTGAAAAATGGCAGAAAAATCTGCTAGGTGTTCCCACACGAAATCAGACAAAAATAACAATGTTATAAGAGGTTGTGGTGTACCTGAAAACACAAGCAAGATTTTATACCTTATGGGCAGCTCCTCTGTGTTGAGCCAGTTTCTTTGTTCCTTTACATACACCTGTAGATGACAGGTCCGCCAGTCTCACCTGCCCATCTCTGGCACAGCTCACGACATGACAGTCACCGCTGAACGGCATGAACTTGGCCTTAAACAGAGACATATAACAGGTCAAGGATGCTGGAAATATGGAAGTCAGCCCATAAATCTTTTTTGTACTGAATGGAATACACCCTCTCCCCACCCACCCCCACCCCCTCTGCCCCCTTGTAAGCAGCAGGAATCCATTTCAAAATCTAGGGGTGTCAGGTTGGGTCATTTTAAGAAATTTGTTTAGAAAATGTCTGAACTTTCTACAAACAGTGGAGGCCCTGATCAGACACCACATTTTGCGACATCTGATCTGGACCTGCACAGTTGCACTGTTTGCAATTGACCCATTTTGTGTTTCCTATATACAACAAGAATTCCGCCAAAGGCTATGTCGCGCCTGTTGGGGGCGTAAAGTCACTGAACCATGACATCTAGGCCAAAGTCAAATGTAGATGCTTGCATAACAGTTGCCATTCTTAAATGCAAGCTTTTACTAAGTATCATTAATGAAGTTAAAATAATTCTTGAGAAATGAACTTAACCATTAGGGTGAACGCTAGGGTGGTTGCAATATTTTACAAAGTCAGTGAACCATAAAATGTAGGTCAAGGTCAAATATGGATGCTTGCACTTAGGTTTCCATCTCCAGATCTGATACAAGTTTGTACCAAGTACATGTATCATTAATGAAGCTCTTATAGTTCTTGAGAAATTAACTTCACCATTTGGGTGAACGCTAAGGTGGTCACAATATTTTACAAAGTCAGTGAACCATAAAATGTTGGTTAATGTCAAATACGGCTAGTTGCACTTAAGTTGCCATCCCCAGATACAAATTTGTTCCAAGTGTTATTAATGAAGTTCTTATAGAACTTGAGATATGAACTTGACCATTAGGGTGAACGCTAGGGTGGTCGCATTATTTTACAAAGTTAGTGACCCATGAAATGTAGGTCAATGTCAAATATGGATGCCTGTATTTAAGTTGCCATCTCCAGATACAAGTTTGTACCAAGTATCATTAATAAGCTCTTGTAGTTCTTGAGAAATAAACTTGACCATTAGGGTGAAGGCTAGGCTGGTCGCATGGGACGGACGGACGAAAAAGGGGACGCCTATATCGCACAATGCTAATGGCAGGCACGACAATGGGTAAACACTGCATGCTGGGTATTTTTCAGCAAAGGAAATTTAGAACTATTTTTCTTAATTTTTCCAGAAAGCAGGATTTGAGTTCTAGAATTCCTGGTAAGATATCTTAGACCCCACCACTGTCTCAATGTATTCTAATTAATGTAAAATTCCCAAGGGTTTGGATCATATGTATGTCTACTCATGGGACCTCTTCATTTTTATTAGGTGGAAAATACTACATGTACTGGTCATTAAAGGGTTACGGAAACTTGGAATATACAGTAGAACTTCCATGGCTCGAACACCGATGGCTCGTTTACCATGGCTGAGTCGAACCCTTTCTTGAGCCCTTAGGAAAATCCCCGACATAAGAAATAGTGGGGGATTGTTTAGAAGATTTTCGTCTTTTAACTTGCAAATGTATGCTGTGTGTACTCATTGGAATCGTCTTGATGAGGAAGTTCTAATGAGTACACACAGCATACATTTTTGTTATAAAACACCGAAAAGATATCCAAAAGTATATCGTATAACTCCTGGCAGTCTCCCTCAGTGGCTCGAACTATCCCTGCCTCGAACAGATTTTCGAGGTTCCTAAGGTGTTCGAGCCATTGAAGTTCGACTGTATGTTAATCTGTATCTTTTACAAAGCCTCCTGAACTATTAGCGTGAGCAAATAGTTTTTTATTTGGTGCACCCTGGTTTACCGAAACTTTACTAAGACTGGCACGATAAATCTGATAATCGATTAATCGACTGATAAATTCCACAATAATGATTATCAGTACTGATTTGCTTGTAATTAATTATTTGATAAGTACAATTTACTACCCTAAAATAGCTGGATCAGTGGCAAACAGTGCAGACCCTGATGAGATGCCGCTCTTGCAGCTTCTCATCTGGGTCTACACTGTTTGCTCAGGCCTGCCTGTTCAAATATACTTATGGTAAAGTGTGTGTGTGTGTGTGTGAATTCGGGTTTAATGTCGCTTTCAACAATTTTTCAGTCATATCACGACAGTGTCTGGTTGCGACAGGGAGCTCAATGCTCACTTTTATAGTGCTGCCTCACTGAAGTATCATGTCCAGACACATTATATGATACCACACCCAGTCACATTATCCTGACACTGGGTCGACCAGTCCTAGCTCTACCCTGTAAATCTGAGAGCTAAGCGAGGAGCAGCTAGTACCATTATTAACGACTTTGGTATGTCGCGGCCCAGGATCGAACCCGTGACCTCCCGTTCCCCGGAGCAGAACTCTACCAACTGAGCTATCGGGCCTGTCTTATGGTAAAGTACAACATATGCTGAGAGTCAGGCTCAGACAAAGACAGACAGGTAAAATTATTATTAAATCTTCAGTGATTACTAATCGATTATCGATCACAATGTCAGGACTGATAATCGATTATCTTTTCCAGCTCCGGTTAGCCAGCCCTAAACTTAAACCTTGACCCGACACCACGTTTTGCAGCAACAGACCCGATTCTACAGTTATACTGTTATGGACTATTAAATGCCTACAATTACAAGTCTGCTCACCTGAAACACATTGCTCCTGTGGCCACTGTCGTAGATGAGGGCCGGTCGGTTCTGAATCCAGTTCCATATCACAATATTTAAATCATCAGATCCACTTGCCAGCAATGTACCTAGACAATAAATGAGTCCAATCCAAGTTAATTCATTGTGTAGTGGTGAACTCTACTGTTGCTATTTGCTAGACAAGTACATTTGTCATATAAGGGTTGTCGGGCCTACTTTTCTTTGTTTCTATTATATTTTTGACAGAAAATTCTGTTAGCAAACAGTGCAGACCATGAGCAGACGCTGCGTTCTGGGGAATCTGTTCTAGGCCTGTACTGTTTTCCAGGGTACCCATTTAGGGGTTGCCTGTCTGAAATGGGTTAAGGAGCTGGGAAGATTTTGTTCGTTTGTTTAGAGTTTTATGGCCCGGTCAATACTAATTACCCTAAATTTACCCTAAATATTCAAACATCTCAACTCCTTTAATACCATTACATGTACTTGTTTTAAAATCTGTAAGAGTAAAATTTACTACCCGATGTTGTAGCCGGATGAATAGCAAACAGTGTAAACCTAGATGAGACACCCCATTATGTGTCTTTTCTCATCTGGGTTAACATTGTTCAGGCTTACATGTATCTGTCCAAATATATACAGTAAACACGGTAGGTCATATCCAGCCAGTCAGTTTATGTAATCACACTTTTTCTGTGCCGAATTATTCATAAGCAGTTAACCAGTACTGTGCACATTCTTTTGCCAGAAACTGACAACTGCTCTTCTTGAATCAGCAGAAGGGAGACAGCAACTGTAGAAAAGTTTTCTACTTAGCAGGTATCGAACCCAGGACCTCCTGATCATCAGTCAGACATGCATCCACTGAGCTACTAAGGCTGGTTTAGTTGGTATGGTTATGGGTATACATGTACAACAAAGCTCCAGCTAAGGACGCCTAACAAAGATATTTAACATTTATCCTGCTGCATAAATTAATTTAGCCACACACATTTACATTTCAACCAATCAAATTACTGTACTCACCCAAAATATTCGAACACCTAAACTCAGTACCATAATTGTTCCAGAATTCAAACAAGTACAAAATAGAATTTGTTTTTCTACAACAACACAGATGTCTCCCCCTTTTTGACCTCTAAGTATGACCTTGATATTAGAGGTATTTACCTGGGTTTTGTTTGCAACACATTTCTGCAAAATAACTTTAAAACGTTCAGAGAGAAATAAGAAAGTCATTGACCGTACACAAAAAAGCCCTTTTTTACCTTTGACCTCTAAGTATGGCCTTGACCTTTGAGGTACAACACATCGTCTCATGATGGTTAACATTTCTGCCAAGTAATTTCATAACCCATCAAAGAATAAGAAAGTAATTGACTGCACACAAAAAAGGCCCCTTTTTTACCTTTGAATCTAGGTATGACCTTGACATTGGAGGTATGGACCTTGGTCTTGCACACGACTCATCGTCTAATGAAGGTGAACATTTCTGCAAGGTTACTTTAAGAAGTCCATCCAGAAATAAAAAAGTTATTGACTGGACACAAAGACAAGAGGGCCATGATGGCCCTGGATCGCTCACCTGATCCATAGAGTACCAAGTGGGCCCTGGGGAGGGCCATTATTCCACTTGGGGCAGGGGCATTTTTTGGCCCCAGCACTATAATTTGAACAATCTTGGTAGTGGTCCACTAGATGAAGCTTCATACCAAATATCAAAGACCTAGGCCTTCAGAGAAGAAGATTTTTAAAGATTTTCCCTATATAATCCTATGTAAAATCAAAGGGACCTGGGGCGGGGTCATTTTTGGCCCCAGTACAATAATTTGAACAATCTTGGTAGGGGTCCACTAGATGAAGCTTCATACCAAATATCAAAGACGTGGGCCTTGTGGTTTCAGAGAAGAAGATTTTTTAAGTTTTCGGTGAAAAAAATCTATTTTTGGTTCCTGTGACCTAGATGTGCAACGGACCAGAACCATTTGTACAACTTTGAAAGGGGACCACCTAAGGAACATTTCTGTGAAGTTTGGTCAAAATCTGATCAGTGGTTTAGGAGGAGATGTCATTTGAAGAAATTGTTTACGCACACACTCACACAATGACGACGGACGACGGACAAAAAGTGATCACAAAAGCTCACCTTGTCACTACGTGACAGGTGAGCTAAAAATACTTTTTTTGACCTTTGACCTCTTAGTATGACCTTGACCTTGGAGGTACCAACCTGGGTCTAGCGCCCAACACATTGTCTAATGATGGTTAACATTTCTACCAAGTAATATCACAATCCATCCAGGAATAATAAAGTTATTGACTGAACACTAAAAAGGCCCCTTTTTTGACCTTTGACCTCTTAGTATGACCTTGATGTTTGAAGTACCAGCATGGGTCATGCAAAAGACACATTGTCTCATTGTGGATAACATTTCTGCCATGTAATTTCAAAATCCATCTAAAAATAAGGAAGTTATTGACCGAACACGAAAAAAAAGGCCCATTTTATGACCTTTGACCTTTAAGGTACCAACCTGACTTATCCGTGCGACACAACGTCTCATGGTAGTCAACATTTTTGCTAAGTAATTTCAAATTCTATCTAAAGATGGGAAAGTTATTGACAAAACACGAAAAAAAAGGCCCTTTTTTTTACCTTTGACCTCTAAGTATGACCTTGACCTTTGAGGTACCAACCTGGGTCATGCAGGCAACACATCATCTCATGGTGGTTAACATTTCTGCCAGGTAATTTCAAAATCCATCTAAAAATAAGGTATTGACCAAACACCAAAAAAAAAAGGCCCTTTTTATGACCTTTGACCTCTAAGTATGTCCTTGACCTTTGAGGTACCAACCCGAGTCATGCTCGCCACACATCGTCTCATGGTGGTTAATATTTCTGCCAAGTAATTTCAAAATCCATCTAAAAATAAGAAAGTTATTGACCGGACACAATTTGCCCATACATACATACCGAAAAGCTTCCAAGGGAGATAACTCAAAAAGTATAAATGTGAGAGTTATAGTTCTTGCGCTCTGCACATCGTCTAATTTTGATTAATAGCTTATGTGAAGTTTCTTGAAGATAGCTTTAACGGTTTTCAAGTTATAGAGCAGACACGATTTTGTGACAGACATACAGACAGATGGACAGACAGACACCTAGGGGAAAAACAATAATGTCTCTCTGAAAAAAAAAATTTTGGGGGGAGACATAACAACTCTTTGATTTTGTGTCTGAAAATAGCTGAAAGGGTGGCAATCACTGTAGTCTCTGATGAGATGCCGAATTCTGTGGCATCTCATCGGGGTCTACACTGTTTGCTCTGGCCTGTTTTTCAGAAAACATACAGTAAATACAATACTTGATGTAATTTATTCATTAAAATCCGCAAACTGGGGCCAGTTGTTCAAAACGAACGGCGTAGATAGATAACGAATCGTTAAAACTTTGGTCATTCAATATGGCAAATATGCTGAAATTTTTGCTGAAAAAAATGTGAGCAGCTTTTGCGGATGCAAAAGCTGCTCACATTTTTTCAGAAAAATTACAAAATTTACGATGTTGTTCTTGCTAGAAGAGTTAACAATATGACCACTAATGAGCTCATTAAGCTAACAATGCTTTGAACAACTGGCCCCTGAATGACAAACTGTAGATCCTGATCAGATGGCTTCTTCAGAAGCCATCTGATCTGGATCTACACTGCTTACAAAGGCAGAGGTTGTCATGTCGGGCTGGATAAGTGTTATCTGAGCTAAGGCATAATTTTCAATGTTTCTTGTAAGAAACATATTTTGTGGATTTTTTGTTTGTTTGAATTGAGGTTTGTTTAATGTCCCCGTCAACACTATTTGGGTAATTTTGGAGATGCTGCTCCGATTTTGTGGGACTTTTACCCGACACAGAGATGAAATTACATCTCAAGCCCTGTAGCCCAATAAAACCAAAAGGTTAATATGCACTGGGTGGTCTGACTCACACCACTTTACCTGGGCCAGCTTAGTCCTTCTAAGCAGTTTACCAGTTGTCATGTGTGGTCAATTTCAGCTCTGTGTAGAAGCACCATGCAGCCCAATCTATTTCTCCATACCCAGATGGGTGGGGTGAGCATATTTTGTGAATACTAATAAGAACTGACTCGATAAAAAACAAAAATTATCCTAAATTATTCTCAACAATGAATGATTAAGGACATCATGTATATCATAGCATCAGTAAGGATAACTGAGGAATAATTTTCCTTATTTCAACTTAGAAGCATATGTTGTGGGTACTTGTTAGAATCGCCTCAATGAGGCGATTCTAACAAGCACCCACAACGTATGTTTTTATGGAGAAATAAGAAAAATTATACTAAAATTATCCACAACAATAAAGGATCCCTCTATCACTCACGCGCATAGGGGCTTGAAGAAATATATGGGCTGCATGATGCTTCCACGCAGAGCTAAATCCGGCCTGCACACTAGTACTGGTAAACCACTTAGAGGATCTAAGCCTGTCCAGGAACCGCGGTGCGAGGTGGACCGTCCATGCTAATGAACCCTATTGGTTTCATTGGGCGACAGGGCTTGCGATGTCAGTTCATCTAAATGTCGGGTAAAAGTCCCACAAAATTGGAAGCAACGTCTCCAAAATGACCTTTACAGTGTTGACAGGGACGTTAAACCTCAAATCAAACAAACAAACTCTATCACTCACCTGATCCATATTGTGTAAATCAAATGGTAAGATTGGCCCCCACCCATGATGGGCTGCATGATGCTTCCACGCAGAGCTGAAACCAACTGCACACGAGTACTGGTAAACCAGGCAAAGCGGTGCAAATCAGACCGGCCATGCTTATAAACCCTATTGGTTTCATTGGGCGACAGGGCTTGAGATGTCATTTCATCTCAATGTCGGGATTAAGTCCCACAAAATTGGAAGTAACATCTCCAAAATGACCTATACAGTGTTACACTGATGAGTTAGGAAGCCTGCATGCGGACTAAACAAAATTAGTGTATACCGTGACAGAGGTAAGGGCGAGGATTATGGCCATGTAAAATCGATTTAAGCCCCCCCTCCCCCCCCCCCCCCCCAGTGGAATTCTTTCCTCCTTTCCACTGACCATTCCAAGGCGGTTCTTCTGTGGTGGTTTATTCATGTTGTTGTTTGTTACTTACTGTGTGTATCACTTGTGTCTTTTTATTTTGGATGGCCATTTTGTGGGAAAGTAACTGTCCCTATGGCCTTCCTTTGTTTAGGTTTCCATTATGGTCTGGTCGCTTCATGTTTGTGTTTCTTTCCCTTTGGTGTCTTTGATGGGTGGAGTAAGTTAATTGTATCGATTCCTGATCTATGTTTTACTTCTACTTAACAGGGATGTTAAATCTCAAATCAAACAAAACAAACCAATGGCGAGATATAAAAGGTGGAGTTGAGGGTTTAGCAATTTTGGCTGACAAAAATGAAAATTCTGTGAAAATTATTTTAAACTCAGTCCAGCTGTTTACCTGTAGAAGTCATTTAAAGGCTTTTATATTTTTAGCTCTGGTAGCCATCATGTACAGAGGAGCAAACTTATTTTGAGCAATTTTGTCAGAGGAGTCGCCTATGCAACATTCCAGTGATAATTTTTTAAAATCCATCCACCCGTTTAGGTGAAGAAGTTGTTTAAATGAAAAAATATTTTAAGCTCTGGGGGCCATATTCATCCGAGCAGAACAGTTTGAGCAATTCTAGTAAAGCGTCACTAAAGAAACATGCCTGTGAAATTATTTCAAAATCCATATACTGGTTAAGGAGTAGAAATCTTTTAAAGGTTTTCATTTTTTAGCTCCGGTAGCCATCTTGTTCATCAAAGCAGAACTATTTGTGCAATTTTGGTAGAGGGTCACTCAAGAAACATTCAAGTGAAATTATTTCAAAATCCATCCACTGGTTAAGGTGGAAAAGTCATTTAAAGGTTTTTCAGCTCTGTCGGCCATCTTGCTCATCTGAGCGGAATGGTTTGAGCCATTTTGGCAGAGGGTCACTTGAGGAAAATTCATGAAATCCATCCACTGCATAAGGAGGAGACGAATTCTATTTTTCTATTTTTACCACCTGAGCCAACTTGTTTATCCGAGTGGAATGGTTTGAGCAATTTTGGTAGAGGGTCTCCTAATGTGTTAAAAATATTCCTGTGAAATTATTTTGAAATTGGGCCAGTGGCCTAGGAGGAGATGGTGTTTTAAGGTTTTCTATTTGTTTTCTATTTTAAGCTCTGATGGCCATTTTGTTTAGCAGAATGGAACCATTTAGGCAAGTTGGTAGAGAGTCACCAATGAAACATTCATGTGAATTATTTCACAATCTGTCCACTTGCTAAGAAGGAGAAGTCCTTTACAGGTTTTTTCTATTGTTTAGCTCTGGCAGCCATTTTGATTAGCGAAGCGGAACCATTATGATCAAGATAATTTTTCCTAGAGCATCGCCCAAGGAACAGTCCTGTAAAATTATATCAAATTCATACACCAGTTTAAGAGGAGATGTCTTGTAAGTAAATTGTTGACAGACGGACATCCATCGGTTACAAAAGCTCATCCGGAGCCTTTGGCTCTAGGTGAGCTAAAAATGAGCAGTTGGCCTATAATGATACGGCAGATAGAAGATTGCTTGAGGAACATTTCTATGAAAGTTTTGTCAAAATCTGCAAAGACTTGGCGGTAAATGACATTTTTCAATTTCCCATTATAAGTCAATGTAAACTCGTAGCTGCAAAGGCAATCAAACTAATAAGCCCATTTTCATAAACAAAGTGGCCATGATGGCCCTAAAATGCTTATAATAAAAAATAATAATAATAATAATAATAATAATAATCAACCTTATTTATAGAGGGTAACGCATTTAGTACTAGTACTAATCTTCCATGTGGCCCTCTTTTCCTGGGTAGGAACCAGTACTAAGCAATGTGGATAAAGTCTCTTGCTCAAGGAAACAACACTTGGCGCTTGCGAGGATCGAACCGGGTACCTCTCGATCTTAAATCCGATGCTTTACCACTGCACCACAGCACTCCAAAAATTATCTGATCCATATTGTGCAAATGGAATGGTTGGTAATATCAAAGCACTGACAGTACTGGTGGGTCGATCGTCTCCGAGTGTAGGTTGGGAAAATAGTCCTAAACTGAGAATCGATCTGTTCTTTTAACTTTAAGCAAGCACAGTAGATCTGATCAGACATTGTGTTATGTGGCGTCTGATTATGTAGATTGAACTTGAATAAATGGGGCTTGAATAAATAGATGGGCTGCATGATGCTTCCAAGCAGAGCTGAAACTGACCGCCCACGAGTACTGGTAAACCGCTTAGAGGATCTAAGCCTGCCCAGGCTAAGCGGTGAGAGTCAGACCATCCATGCTCATAAACCCTATTGGTTTCATTGCACAACAGGGCTTGAGATATAATTTCATCTCAGTGTCGGTTAATTTGTTTGTTTGTTTGGAGGTTTAACGTCCCCGTTTTGTGGGACTTTTACCCGACATTGAGATGAAATGACATCTCAAGCCCTGTCGCCCAATGAAACCAATAGGGTTTATTAGCATGGACGGTCCGCCTCGCACCGCAGTTCCTGGAAGGCTTAGATCCTCTAAGCGGTTTACCAGTACT
Source organism: Lucinisca nassula (assembly GCA_963580285.1). Taxonomy (NCBI): domain Eukaryota; kingdom Metazoa; phylum Mollusca; class Bivalvia; order Lucinida; family Lucinidae; genus Lucinisca; species Lucinisca nassula. The sequence continues at coordinate 43,513,086 of OY757019.1, forward strand.
AGTGTGCGGGCCGGATTCAGCTCTGCGTGGAAGCATCATGCAGCCCATATATTTCTTCAAGCCCCTTTGGGCGTGGGCTTCTCAGTGTCGGGTAAAAGTCCCATAAAATTGGTAGTAACGTCTCCGAATAACTTATATAGTGTTGACTGGGATGTTTAACCTCAAATCAAACAAACAAACAAGCACAGTCCAGAATTTTCTTCTTATGCTGCACTCTGATATCTTAGGGATGCTAAAAACAACCAGTACTTGGATTTTGTTCAAGGTCAGTGGCTGCCAGACGGTAAGTGATAGTCACGCGGATAATAGCAAGCAACAGGTTCTCTGCTTTATAACGTAGACTTTGGGTACCCATAAAAAAACGCTTCATTATAAGACTAGAAATGTGTCCATAGGACACGGATGCCCCCGCCTGAAAATATGTCTATGTTCGTATTAATTTATAGAAAGTTATTGACGGTGTTTAAGTTTTGGACCCTTTTTTCACATTTGACCTCTAATTATGACCTTGACCTTGGAGGTAAGGACCTTGGTTTTGTGTGAGGCAGATTGTCTCATGAAGGCCAACATTTCTGCCAAGTAATTTCAAAATCCATCCAGAAATAAGAAAGTTATTGACTGTGTTTAAGTTTCGGACCCTTTTTTTGACCTTTGACCTCTAAGTATGACCTTGACCTTGGAGGTGTGGTCCTGGGTTTGGTATGCGACACATTGTCTCAAGATGGTTAACATTTCTACAAAGCAATTTCAAAATCCATCCAGAAATAAGGAAGTTATTGACTGCATTTAAGTTTCAGACCCTTTTTTTTTACATTTGACCTCTAAGTATGACCTTGACCTTGGAGGTACGGACCTGGATTTTGCATGTGACACATCGTCTCATGATGATTAACATTTCTACAAAGTAATTTCAAAATCCATCCAGAAATAAGAAAGCTATTGACTGCATTTAAGTTCGGACGGACGAGCAAACAAACAGACGGACGAACTAACGGACGGACAGGAGCAACGCTATATGCCCTTCCACCATTCTTCGAATGGCGGGGATATAAAAAGTATTCAGTTAAATTTTTGTCTGAAAAAAAAATATGGTAGCATTTTCCGTCAGATTATTTACATGTACAGTAAAACCTGTCTTAGTGGCCACCTCTGTTAAGCAAGCAACCTGTCTTAAGCAAGCAACCATTCGGTTCCCCAAAAAGGCAAAGGCATTAAATTTCACCTGTATTAAGCAAGCATCTGTCTAAAGCAAGCACATTTCGGTTATCCCTTGGATGCTTGCTTAATACAGGTTGGACTGTACTTGTCATTTGTTAATGTGTTTAATTATTTCCCTTCTGTATACGCGTATATTGATTCATCTTTCTGAATTTAGAGTATTTCATTGATAATGCTTAATAACCTCATAGCAAATATTACACATTTAACATTTTATCCAGCTGCAAACAGTGTAGATCCATCGATGGCTTTTGATCAGCATCTGCAATGTTGGTCATAACTTCTCCTCTCTATTCTCCTCACTCAGTTCCACCACTGCATCGCAACTCCTGAATAACAGTGACCTGTAACAGAGCCCCTTCAGCGGTATGTTTCAACAAAAAGTTCATTTTACCTGTTGATGCAGGCCTGCACACAGTTGGGAAGGTGCAAACGCTGCCCCCTCCCCACTTTTGGAAGTTATCTCAGATTCATGCATTTTTTCACCCTCTGCAAAATGCCTGAAATTTGCACCCTCAACCCGCCCCTTTTCAGAGTTTGCGTACGGGCCTGAATCATGTTCAAAAATGTTGCTACATACATATGGCAAACAGTGCTGACCCTGATCAGAAGCAATGTACTGTCTATCCGATCTGGGTCTACGCTGTATATCTAATAACGGTACCACCGTCTGGGCTACTCATATTTGCTCTTAAACATTTCGGGGTTCTACAATTAAGTTCTTAGCAGAAGTGCGAAAAGTCTATTTTTACTCGACTGAGTGGAATGTTCCGAAAGACATCATGTGACAGCCTGGCCTGGATTAAGATATAGCTTTTTTTGTTGTTTTTTTTTTTCATTATGTCAGCAACCTGGCATTCTTATACTATTTCGTTTAACCCTCAAATGCCACTATTTAAGCAAACAGCGAAGTCCCTGTCCAACCTGCAGAGCAGACACCACATTCCACAGTGTTAGCCAAATCCAGCACACGATTCCTGTCAAGACTCTATAGATAGCTCTGACCTACATGTTGTATCGATAAAAATAGCGCAACGTTTCAAGTTCTATTAATAACCATATCAGTGATGGTCACCTGGACAACCGCATGAATTCTGATTTGCCATTTGGTAAATTTGGGTCGATCATAAACGGTCGACCCAAAAATGTGTTGTGGAGGGTTTGAGCAATTTTGGTTGACGGTGTCAAAAGGAACATTTCAAGTACACCACAACCTCATTATAACACAGTTCGTTATAACACGGTTTTGCATATTACACAGTTTCAAGATGGATCCCAAAAATGTATAGATTATATAGAAAAATGACCATATATGGTAATTTTTCTGTTAATCTATACAAAAATGTATAGATTATATAGAAAAATGACCATATATGGTCATTTTTCTGTTAATCTATACATTTTTGTTTGTATGTAACACAGTTGTTTAACTCACACGGTTTCTGCTTTGGACCCCCTTAATAGTGTTATAATGAGGTTGTGGTGTCTTTCAAAATCAGTCTAGCCGTTTTGGAGTAAAAGTCATTTAAAGGCTTTTATATTTTTAGCTCTGGTGGCCATCATGTGCAGTGTAGCAAAAGTATTTCGAACAATTTTGTTAGAAAGTCACCAAAATGCAACATGCCTACAAAAATTATTTCAAAATCAATCCACAGGTTTAGGAGAAGTCATTTAAGTTTTTTTGTTGTTTTTTTTTAGCTCTGGTAGCCATATTCATCCAAGCAGAACAGTTTAAGCAATGAAGGGACGCTAAAGAACATTCCTGTGAAATTATTAAATAATCCATTCACAGGTTAAGGAGTGAGTGTCCGGCTGAGGTAATACGGGGACAGGACTTCAGTTTAAAGACTCATCCGAAAGTCTGCAGAAGCCCGGGATCGACCCTGGGACCCCTGGTTTACAAGCAAGTAGCATAATCACTGCACCACCAAGGCTTCAAGGCACCCAGGAGAAGGGTTCATTTAAAGGTGCAGCCTCACAGGCTGGTGACAACCGGTTGTCAGCAGCCAGTTCCTCTTCTATTTTTATCTTTGGTGGCAATCTTATTCAACCAAACTGAATGTTTTGAGCAATTTTGGAAGTGGGTCACCCAAGGAGCATTCCTGTGAAGTTACTTCAAAGGTGCAGATGTTGATGACGACAACAGACTGCCTATCCTATAAGCTCCCCACACAGCCGTCAGCTCCGGAAAGCTAAAAATCTACAAACTTGCAAGTCAGAATAACAATTTCTGTGTTTTCCTGACCGATGCCGACAACGGATGCTGGTGGTAAGGCAATAGGCCCCCTTTCTTTCATATGTGTGCCCTCCCCTTCAGTTGGGAGACAATGTTGTTCAATGAAGCAGAACTTGAGCAGAACCATTCTGGCAAGTTTGGCTAAGGACCATAAGAGAAATATTTGTCTGAACAGGGCTGGAAAATTTTTCAACATTTCACTCGTCCTGCATGACTAAGGGAATGTAGAATTTTGTTAATTCCCTAACTAGGACAAGACCAAGGGCCAGTTGTTCAAAACTAATGACATCATTAATAAACGTATCTTTAAAACTTTGATCATTAAATATGGCAAATATGCTAAAATTTTTGCTGAAAAAAATGGCAGAAAAAATAGGTAAAAATAGCAGAAATATTAACTCTTACTTCACTGAATTCCTGATGTGGAATCTTGAGGGCCATATTGGTTTATAAACCAAGTATAACTTGGTTTAAAGATGGTCCTCAAGATTCCACTTCTGAAATTCAGTGAAAACTCTGTTATATTGAGCAGTGTTATGAAGATATTCATGTGCATTATTCCTCTTGCTTACCAATCCTATTGAAATGAAGAGCATTAACACAGCCTTCATGATGATCCATTTTATACTGGAGTTCAAATCTCTGAACCATCTGAAGACTTCCCTGCACCTGCTGCTGGAAGTAATTTTCATACTTTCTGCGTGAGTAGCCCAGCTCCCGGTCTCTAACATCATACATTGCCCTCCATTTCTGTTTTGGGGGGCCATACGAAGTCAGTGGAACACTTTCTTCAACCCCATCCTCACTTTCTGATGACGATTTTTTGTCTGCACCCATATCATCATCACTATCTAGATCACTGTCAGAGTCTAAGAGTCGGTTGCGTCTTCTCCTTCTTCGTATATTACGAACCTCTTCATCACTACTAGAACTACTTGACCCATCATGAAATACATATCGTCTAGTTCTACGTTTTTCACCAGCCTTCTTGTCTTCAGTCTGAACTTCATCAATTTGTTCTGAGGTAGTAGCCTCAGCAGCATTATCACAATCAGGTTTTTCTTCAAGATTATCTTTGTCCATCTCACTTTCAGTTTTAGTCAATGTATTTGCATTTTGTTCCTCAATTTTGTCTGATTTTGAATCAGATGTGGATGCACCAGCTTCTACTGTAACTTCTTTGAGATCTTGGGCTTCATTTTCCTTTCTTTCTGAAGTCTCTTCTGAAACATCCTCTTTGTTTGTGAACTCTATGTCTTTATCATCTGTGACTATTATATTATCTCCAACAAAGCTCTTATCTTTATTATCACCTAAGAGCTTGGCATCATTGCTAATTGCACTGTTGTCCATGGCATGATCAAGGGTTTTGCTGTTTTCATTTTCTACATGTTTATCTACAGATATATTTGATGACAGGTCACTATTGTTTACTGCATCATTAGCCTTACTTTCAAGTGTGCATTTTGCCTCTGCATTTGATTGGTCACTTGTCAATGTTTCATCTGTTATTTTATCCACTGCCATAGAATTATTATAGGAATTACTGATGCAGGAATTATTTGTCATATCAATATCCACTTCTGTATCATCAGTTTCCATTGGAGCTACACTGGACAGAAGCAGATTCTCATCCAAACTTTCACTAATACTTTCACTCAGACTCGCGTCACTGTTCTCTTTGGTAATACTTGCTCCATTTGGTGACTTCTCTGAATAAATCCCACTGTCATCTTTCTTCATTATACTGACAGATATGCTACCATCTGACTTATTTCTATCAAGGCTGAGTTCTTCTGTAGTTGTGTGATTATCTGAACTTGATAAATCTTGATCAAGCTTAGCTCCATCAACTTCAACATGGTTTGAAGAATGAGAAACATCCACATCCCGTTTAGACCCATCTATTAATGATGTATGATTGGTAGCATGTGAAATATCAAGATCTGTCTTATAATGTTCCAGAAGGCTATCCGATAGCTCACTACCAATACCAGACTCATCACCAATCGATGTTCTTGCATTATCTATTAATATACCACTGTCTGGTTTCCCAGCAATGACATGCTGGGCCTGCTTGGAGTTGTCCGATTCAGATTCTCCTTGTTCTTCCATGATGAAAAATTATTTTTACCATCCAATCACTTCCAGAACTAACTTCAGAGGACAGCTATCATCTGAAACAGACAAAAGATAGGAGTCAAATCCTGATCAGAATGAATATTCTTGCACACCAGACAAGGAAATCCGTGATTTTACCATGGGATAGAAATTTATGTTCTGACCCTGGTGTTCCGACCCCAAATCGAATATAATCACGTGTTTGATAAATGCACTGGTTGATTACAATCTCATGTGCGGCGGCGTCATGCGTGACGTCACTAAACATTCCTGTTGTGTCATCACAAAATGGCGGACGTCGGTAACCGAAGTGACAGCAGCATTAAAAATTCGCAATAGAAATGGAAGGTATGCAAGAAAAAGGATCCAATTTGGGTGTGAGGGGTGGACAGAAAAATCCGTCCCTCGGGATCACTGTCCGGCATCAAGAGGCAAGCCTCGTGATGCCTGACAGTGTCCCTCGGGACTGATTTTTCAATCCACCCCTCACACCCATATAAGAGTCTTATATGCTCACTGATAGGTCTGCAATCCATCTGTTTGGTGCAGTTTTCCTTACTTTGTTTTTCTGGTCAATCTACACTTCATTACGATAACACATCTGTGCGACATAGTGCATTCTTTCAGATCTCCAAAACAGTTATTTTTCTGACTAAAATTTGTGATATTTTTCTTATTTATGCTCCAAAGGTTCTGGGTGCTTTCTGAGGCGATTCTAAAGAGTACCTACAACCTATGTCGTGGTGACAGAATAAGAACCATAATGTATACCCTTGTAAACCCCAGTATTCTCTATATAAATGTGATCCTGATCCCTCCCCTGAGCATTATTTGCATAGCAACAGATAACCTTGAAAAAATTATTTGTTTAAGCCCCCCCCCCCCACCCAATGAAATTGTTATGGTTTGTCTTTGGGTGTGTGTTGCTTATATTATTTTGTTTTGAATAGCCAGTTGGCCATTTTGTGGTAAAGTAACTGTACTTTTGGCTTTCTTCTATTGATGTTTCCATTAAGGTCTAGTTATTCCATGTTTGTATTTCTTTCCCTTTGGTGTCACTGCTGGGAGCTGTGGGTTAATTGTATTGATTCCTCATCATTGCCTTCACTTCTATTTTTTGTATGGAGAAATAAAGAAAACTATCCTTCAGTTATCAAACTAGAAATGCGTCCATAGGACACGGATGCCCCAGCCTGAAAATATGTCTATGTTCGTATTCATCCATAGATAGTTATTGACCGTGTTTAAATTTTGGACTCTTTTTTCACGTTTGACCTCTAAGTATGACCTAGACCTTGTAGGTAAGGACCTTGGTTTTGTGTGAGGCAGATTGTCTCATGATGGCCAACATTTCTGCCAACTAATTTTAAAATCAATCCAGAAATAAGTAAGTTATTGACTGCGTTTAAGTTTCGGACCCTTTTTTACCTTTGACCTCTAAGTATGACCTTGACCTTGGAGGTACGGATCTGTGGCTTGCACATGACACATCGTCTCATGATGGTTAACATTTCTTCAAAGTAATTTCAAAATCCATTCAGAAATAAGTAAGATATTGACTGCGTTTAAGTTTCGAATCCCTTTTTTTACCTTTGACCTCTAAGTATGACCTTGACCTTGAAGATACGGACCTGGTTTTTGCACATTACACATCGTCTCATGATGGTTAACATTTCTACAAAGTAATTTCAAAATCCATCCAGAAATAAGAAAGTTATTGACTGCGTTTCGGACCCTTTTTTTGACCTCTGACCTCTAAGTATGACCTTGACCTTGGAGGTACGGACCTTAGTTCTGCACGTGACACCTCGTCTTATGATGGTTAACATTTCTGCTGAGTAATTTTAAAATCCATCAAGAAATAAGGAAGTTATTGACTGTGTTTAAGTTTCGACGCACGGACGGACAAACGGACAGGGGCAACGCTATATGCCCTTTCCACCATTCTTCGAATGACGGGGGCATAAAAATCCCAAGCTTATCTGTTGCTGTGTATTTGGTCAATTTGTTCCCCATCTGAGTAACCTTTACCTTTGGTACTTATCAAATAAAGGTTCATATACCCTTTCAGTCAGCTGTGTCTACCTGACCTTTGGCATTCATACATGTTTATGTTTTACCTACTTTCTTATCATATAATATGACAATAGATTGGGAGAAAAAAAAAGGTGATTGCTATTGACAGCCGGCTGTCGATAGCGAATTCGCTATTGACAGCCGGCTGTCGATAGCGAATTCGCTATTGACAGCCAGCAAACTAAATTGATGAAAATGGGTTTTTGCAAATTTATTGTATGTTTTACTTTATAAACATTTATGGACAGGTTATTTAATATAATTTATTATATAATGGCTTCAGATACTGTGATTATCCCGTCAGTTGGTCTTTACCATGGAACCTGCTAAAATAGTGATATTACCAGCTGTTCCAATGATTTGGTGACTGTCTATCTTCTGATACCTATCATTTCTATGACTAAGAATATTGTGAAGCCTTATTAATCTCAATGCAAACAAATATTTACTGTTTTGCCATTGTTGGCGGAAATTCCGGAGTTTTTAGCTGACCTGAGCCGAAGGCTCATAGGTGAGCTTATAGTATGGTAAGGCTGTCGTCTGTCAACATTTTCAAACATCTTCTCCTCTGAAACCCCAAGGCCGACTGGAGTCATATTTCATGTGGAGCATCCATGGGATGTTTGTTCGCAAGGTTCCGGTCAAATGACCAAGCTGGCCACCATGCCCATATAAGGTAAAAACCCTTCTTCTCCGGAACCAGTGGGCCGATTGGCCTGAAAGTTGGTATGTAGCATTAGGTTTTCGGGTCCATCATATTTTGTTCAAATGATGACCCTTGGATGACCTTGACCAATTTTAGGCCAAGATCAAATTTGGTCGCATAGACTTTTGTACGGGGAAACTAAAAACTGTGCATTTTTGGAAACTATTGCAGCCTGTGATCTGAAAATTAGTAGATGCAGTAAGCTACATGGGTGGATGAACTACATGACTATTCAAGGTCAGGGTCACTCTTATATCTTTGTTCAAGGTCATTCAGATATGAGAATAAAAACTTATTTTTCTCAGAAACCACAACGCCATTTGTAACGAAATTTCATATGGAAGTTTTTAAAGGTGCATTATTGAGCTATCCGGAAAAAATGCTTCCAAAAATAAAAATAAAATACATATAGCTGGTATTTTTCTTTAAAACAATACAAATGAATGCATTTTATGCAAAAATGCGAACAATTATGATGATTAATTAATTAATCAATATGAATTTGGTCACATGACCAATATGGCCATCATGCCCATATGAGGTAAAACCCTTCAGAAATCTTCTTCTCTGGAACCAGTGGGGCTGATTATCATGTGACTTGGTATGTAGCATTGGGAACTCGGGGCCCATTAAAATTTGTTCAGATGATGACTCCTGAATGACCTTGACCTATTTTAGGCCAAGATCAAATTTGGCCGCATAGAATTTTGTATGGCGAAAAAGTCAAAACCGTGTATTTTTAGCTCACCTGTCACGTAGTGACGAGGTGAGCTTCTGGGATCACTTTTTGTCCGTTGTGCGTGCGTCCGTCCATCCCTAAACAATTTCTTCAAACAACATCTCCTAAACCGCTGATTGTATTTTGACCAAACTTCACAGGAATGATCCTTAGGTGGTCCCCTTTCAAAGTTGTTCACATCTTTCCGGTCCATTGCAAATGTAGGTCACAGAAGCTAAAAATAGATTTTTTTTAACTGAAAACTTTGAAAATGTTCTTCTCTGAAACCGCATGGTCCAGGTCTTTGCTATTTGGTATGAAGCTTCATCTAGTGGACCTCTACCAAGATTATTCGGGGCCAAAAATGTCCCTGCATTGGGGCCCACCAGTTTTACATAGACTTATATAGGGAAAACATTTAAAAATCTTCTTGTCTGAAACCAGAAGTCCCAGGTTGTTGATATTTGGTATGAAGCTTCATCTAGTGGACCTCTACCAAGATTGTTCAAAATATAGTCCTGGGGTCACAAATGCCCCCGCACAGGGGCCCACTGGTTTCACATAGGCGTAGATCTTTGATGTTGGGTATGAAGCTTCATCTAGTGGACCTCTACCAAGATTGTTCAAATTATTGCCCTGGGGCCATAAATGCCCCCGTGCTGGGTCCCACCAGTTTTACATAGACTTATATAGGGAAAACATTTAAAAATCTTCTTGTCTGAAACCAGAAGGCCCAGGTCCTTGATATTTGGTATGAAGCTTCATCTAGTGGACCGCTACCAAGTTTGTTCAAATTATAGCCCTTGGGCCAAGAATGTTATAGAGACACTGATACTCAGGTGAGCGATTCAGGGCCCACAGCCTCTTGTTTCACAAGTTATCTATTCAACACATCATGGCCAATCATGCATATGGAAAGTGAACACTTTTATAGGACAAACTGACATAGTAAAACTCCAAGGCCCACAACAACAAGGCAACGCAAGCGTAGCATCCCCTCGCAACTGCATACCATTCATTAACATTGTTGCGAGGGGATAATTATGGCTGCTTCTACGAAGAATACTGTGTCTTCTATCCTGCTCACAAGGTTTTCAAGGTCAAGTCCATTGTGACCTTGACCCCTGACCTTGAAATTCAATAGGGTTCATCCTCTGAACATGGTGAACATTTGTGGAAGGTTTGATGCTTCTACGAAGAATACTGTGTCTTCTATCCTGCTCACAAGGTTTTCAAGGTCAAGTCCATTGTGACCTTGACCTTTGACCCCTGACCTTGAAATTCAATAGGGTTCATCCTCTGTACATGGTGAACATTTGTGGAAGGTTTGATGCTTCTACGATGAATACTGTGTCTTCTATCCTGCTCACAAGGTTTTCAAGGTCAAGTCCATTGTGACCTTGACCTTTGACCCCGACCTTGAAATTCAATAGGGTTCATCCTCTGTACATGGTGAACATTTGTGGAAGGTTTGATGCTTCTACGAAGAATACTGTGTCTTCTATCCTGCTCACAAGGTTTTCAAGGTCAAGTCCATTGTGACCTTGACCTTTGACCCCTGACCTTGAAATTCAATAGGGTTCATCCTCTGTACATGGTGAACATTTGTGGAAGGTTTGATGCTTCTACGATGAATACTGTGTCTTCTATCCTGCTCACAAGGTTCCGGACAGACACACACACACACTAACACACGGACGCACGGCACCAATGCTATATCCCCATTCGCAACGTTGTTGCGAGGGGATAATTAACCTTTGTCCTGCTGAATGAATTAATTTTGCCACACCCATTTCTGTCTATTAACCAAATAAATTGCAGTATACACAATGTATACAAACTGAATAACAAACATTTAGTACCTGATCAGTTGGCTTATTCAGAAGCCATCTGATCTGGACCTACACTGTTTTCAAAAGGTAGGGTTTGTCATGATCATCAGAACAATGGTAAATAGTGATCTGTTGGAGATGTAGATAGGACAATCCACAATGTTATTTTAGCCCCCGCCCATCGCGGCTTGAAGAAATAGATGGGCTGCATGATGCTTCCCACAGAGCTGAAACTGACCCGCACACAAGTACTGGTAAACCTCTTAGAGGATCTAAGCCTGCCCAGGCAATGCGGTGAGAGTCAGTCCGTCCATGCTTATAAACCCTTTTGGTTTCATTGGGCTTAAGGTGTTATTTCATCTCAATATCCGGTAAAAGTCCCACACAATTGGAAGCAACGTCTCCAAACAAAATGACGTTTACAGTGTTGATGGGGACGTTAAACTTCAAATCAAACAAACAAAACAATGTTATTTGTTTCATTTAACATTCCTTCAGAGCACTAGATCCATTTTGTCTAGTCAATGGTTAAAGAACAGATACATGTCTACTGAGAATCAGACAACTGGGCCTTGGTGGGGACATCAGTTTTCCCTTGTAAGGTTTATGCTAAGGTGGGCTTAGAGGTCTAATCGTCTCTCAAACTAAATGCTAAGTAAACTGTTACAAAAGCCTGATGTGAAACTGATTTGCACCACAGCTCTAGATAAGGAGGAAAACCTAGATATTTAGATAACCTTTCCTCAGGACTGGTGTTAACCCGACATTTCTGGTATCTGTTGGAAAAGCCTCAACAAGGCAATTCTAAAACGTACCCATAACATATTTTAATGCCAGAAGTAATCTCGTTACTCCTCCTCCTGAGCTCTAATGTGCCTTCTGCTACGTTGGGATAAGGCTCATGTGTGACATGAAAATGTCTTTTCGTTTGTGCACCTATACTCAGCTGTACACATTGCTCCAGATTAGCAGCTCCTAGTAGATCTATCCAACTTTGGAATTAAAAGAAAGGCAATCATTAGTGACAGCCAGCTGTCGATAGCCAACATCCAAAATTTTAAAAGTGATCTGCTAACTTGTACAGTAACAAGAGCTGTCGCATGACAGCATACATGTAGCTGTTTCGCGCCTTCAAGATATAAGGTAAAACTACTGAACCATGAAATATAGGTCACACTCAGCTAGATATATTTTGCGGTCAATGATCAGATCACATGGAACATTTATTCCAGATATTACATTTCAGAATCAAACTGTGTCTGAAATATAAGGCAAAATCATTGAACCATGAAAATAGGTCACACTGACCTAGATATATTTCTATGTCAATCATCTGGTCACATGAAACTTATAATTCAGGATTGAAGTTTCTCCAAAAAATGGTATTCAAAATATTTGGCAGACGCACTGAATCATGAAATATAAGTCACATTGACCTATATGTATTTTGTGGTCAATCATCTGGTTACATTGAAGTAATCCCAGGTTTAAAATTTCTCCATCAAAATAGTATTCAAGATAACAGGCCAAATCACTGAACCATGAAATATAGGTCACAGTGACCTAGATATAATTCAATGTCAATCATGTTGTCAAATGGAATAAGTAATCCAGGTATGACGTTCCTTCATCAAATAGTATTTGAGATAATAGGCAAAATCACTGAACCATGAAATATAGGTCACAATGACCTGGATATATTTTGAGGTCAGTTATCAGATCACATGAAACTAATAATCCAGGTGAGACATTTCTACATCAAATAGCAAGATAGTAGGCAAAATCACTGAACCATGAAATATAGATCACAGTGACCTAGATATATTTTGAGGTCAATTATGGGGTCACATGGAACTAATAACCCAGGTATGACACTTCTCCATCAAAAAGTATTCAAGTTAATAGGCAAAATCACTGAACCATGAAATATAGGTCACACAGACCTAGATATATTTTATGGTCGATTATCGGGTCACATGAAACTAATAATCCAGGTATGACATTTCTCCATCAAATAGTATTCGAGATAATAGGCAAAATCACTGAACCATGAAATATAGGTCACAGTGGCCTAGATATATGTTGAGGTCATTAGAAGACCCTCCCAGGTACTTAAGTTCCAAATATGAGTAATCTGTGATGAGTGACTGTTGAGATATAAGCATTTGAAAAACTTTAACACAGTATGACGGGAACGCAAACATGCATGCAGACGACCGAGGTGACAACAAAAGCTCTCCATGTACTCCGTACATGCGAGCTAAAAGTAATTGCATATACATTATTTAGACTCCTTTATTTATTTATTGAGATTCTTAATAATCTATAAAACAAAATATTTATTTATTTATTTTATTTTAGCCACAGCATGGAGTTACATCTGGTAGAGTTCCAACCATTAATGCCTCAAGTGTAATGAACACTTTAATAGTTCATATTATTCTGGTGAAAAAAATTCATTTGTATGAAAAAAAGTTTAATAGTTCCAGGGGCTGACAAATCCATTGCCCGGCCGCCCGGGACAAGTCCGAAATTGCGCCGGGCAGGTGCACTTTTACCTTTCGACGCCCGGTCGGGCAAGTTAAAAAAATCGTTCCCAGCTGTCAGTCTTTTGAGCCTTTAATTACGGTAAAACTAGACCAGTAAGTAAATCACAATAATTCCCGCTTTGTCGGCAATTCAGAGACAAAACCATCTATGTTTTTATAACAATCAATTATGACACTATTGTTTATCCTGGTCATATAATTACCAATTAAAAATGATTGCCCGGCGATGCGTGTCTTTCATTTCTGGTGAAGTGTGTACCACCAGCGCTATCGAAAAGCTTGACAAGGTGTGAAAATAAGATTAAACTAGATCTGCAGTCGATGGTAAACCATCGCAAATACCCGCTTTTTCTATTAATAACACTAATGACTATGTATTAGCTAGCCAAAACTACATGTAAGTTAAAAAAAAAGTTGCAAAGAACATTCTAACTGATAAGCAAAGTTTCAGAAGTGTAACTCTTATAGTTTAGAAGATATGGCAAAGTCATACTTTTTGACCTTTGACCTTGGGGTTATGTTGAATCCACCTAAAGTATCCCAATTTATTCTATATTCCAACAGCCATCCAATACCGAAGTTTCAGAAGTGTAACTCCTATAGTTTAGAAGATATGGCAAATTCATACTTTTTGACCTTTGACCTTGGGGTCGAGGTCATGCCAAAAGTAGCCCAACATATTCTATATTCCAAGGGCCATCCAATAAGCAAAGTTTCAGAAGTGTAACTCGAATAGTTTAGGAGATATGGCAAATCATAATTTTTGACCTTTGACCTTGGGGTCATGTTGAGGTCAAGGTCACATCGAAAGTATCCAAATTTATTCTATATTCCAAGGGCCATCCAATAACCAAAGTTTCAGAAGTGTAACTCTAAAAGTTTAGAAGATATGGCAAAATCATACTTTTTGACCTTTGACCTTGGGGTCAAGGTCACACCAAAAGTAACCTGACATATTCTATATTCCAAGGACCATCCAATAAGCAAAGTTTCAGAAGTGTAACTCGAATAGTTTAGGAGATATGGCAAATCATAATTTTTGACCTTTGACCTAGGGGTCATGTTGAGGTCAAGGTCACATCGAAAGTATCCAGATTTATTCTATATTCCAAGGGCCTTCCAATAACCAAAGTTTCAGAAGTGTAACTCTAAAAGTTTAGAAGATATGGCAAAATCATACTTTTTGACCTTTGACCTTGGGGTCAAGGTCACACCAAAAGTAACCTGACATATTCTATATTCCAAGGACCATCCAATAAGCAAAGTTTCAGAAGTGTAACTCCAATAGTTTAGGAAATATGGCAAATCATAGTTTTTGACCTTTGACCTTGGGGTCATGTTGAGGTCAAGGTCACAAAAAAGTTGCCCACTGCCATCTACATTCCATGTACTATCCACATGCAAAGTTTCAAAAGTGTAACTTCAGTGGTTGCAGAGGAGATCCAATCACAAGAAACGTGACGGACGGACAGACGGACAGACAGACGGACGGACGCCGGATCGAACTGTGGTACGAAAACAATATACCCGATTTTTCTTCGAAAAAGCGGGTATAATTATGTCTCTAATTTGCGTTTATCCCTGCCATGAAATTTAATCCACAATCAATGTGAAAATGATTTAATAGCTCCTCAGACGATTTGCTACATCTTACCGTACTAAAAACGGACTATCTCCTGAACGATTAAATTTTGGCGCCAAATAGCAGACGCTTGCGGGAAAAGCCGAATGTTTTAATGTTGGTAACTGCGGATTAGTCGTGCCTCTATCCACAACCGTTTAGCTACATGTATCGAGAAAATATTTTTTACCGGTTCCAAACATTTGAAAGAGATACGCCCCATTAAAATAAAATAATGACATTAACACGTGTGGGGTCGGATGACGTCATTTACCGATCCCGTGCAGAAAAATGGGAGTGGTGGTTTGTGGACGACGATTTGGATGGCGGAAATGATGATCGCATTTAACTTGCTTGTAGGGCGGGTGTGAAAGTTTGGGTTCGTGTTGGATGGAGGGGATTCTCATCTTGTGGTTGGTTCATTAAATTGTAAACTAAATAAACTGCATTCTTTTAAACTTTTATCTCGCTGCCCTGACACTTCTGAGTAGATCTATATCGACTGCAGCTCGTGTTTATCATGCATGGCAAGCTAAATGAGTTTATATAACTATCTTAAATTGCTAATCGGTTAAGGTATTATGTCAGCAATTTTACTTGAAAAAATACCGTTATTGACTGTGACAACAACAGTATTTTCTACCGTATTACCGCACAGACCTGGGAAATCAATAGAAGTGAATGCAATGACCAGGAATCGATACAATTAACCCTGAGCTCCAATCAGAGACACCAAAGGGAAAGAAACACAAACATGAAATAATTAGACCCTAATGGAAAGTGGTTGTTCTTGAAACTTGACAGAAACCTTGGATAATATTTATAAATGTTGGTCGTCATCACCGTCACCATTATCCCCCCCCCCTCCCCCCCAACATCCAACCCCACTTTGAGTTCCAAAATCCTGGGCAAGTAGGATTTTGAGCTGGGCAAGTGCAAAAATATTTTACTTGCCCGGTGGGCAAGTGGAAAAATTTTGGATTTGTCAGGCCCTGTAGTTCACTTAAATATTCTATAATTATTTCATTTTTATTTATGCATTCATGTTTTTTTATCAGATTATATTCATTTATATATAAGAATATATATCCAATATCTTAGCTGGCTGTCAATAGCGAATTCGCTATCGACAGTTGGCTGTCAATAGCGAATTCGCTATCGACAGCCGGCTGTCAATAGCCACTTCAAAAAAAAAAAGCACCAACTTACCGTTTTCAAACACAAAACCTATTGCCAAGGGGGACTGCATTCTATGTCACTGTGTATTCGTACATATATCAATATGGAAATAAAAAAAAGGTCTGTTTAAACTAATTTATCTGTACCATTCAAACAAACTGTTTCCCACTGACAGGTGCTTTAACCGATTTCTAACAGAAAATGTTTTACCTTTTTCTCAGTCAAAAGCCAAGGGGCCCAAATTTGGTTTTGCAGTAAAATTGCTCAAGGTCAACCTAGTGTCATCATTTCAATGAATTTAGAAGTATACTAGCCTATTACTAGGCAGAAATTCGAAAACTGAAACTCCATTCTAATCAAAGCTTAACCCATATAGTACCAGAAACCCCAAAATAGGTACCCTGGCAAACAGTGCAGGCCCAGATCAGATGACACGCCTAATTACTGGTCACATATAACTCAATTATCTTTGTAATCATTCTATACTTAAATTATCTGGGGCTTCTCCAGGCTTTCGGATGAGCCTTAGAACCGAGGTCCTGTCTCCGTATGACCTTAGCTGTTAGTGAGAAGTAAAACTCAAACACTCACTCACTCTATACTTAAATGGAAAATGGTTATCACTGCTGCTAGACACACAATGTTTTGTTTGTTTGCTTGATTAAAATGTTGATAAAGACTTGTTTTTTAGCCTTATCATAACATTTCCTACTTTATCGCGTGTGCCTGGCAAAGACTCCGATCTGACTGCGCATCCAAAAAATTGACCAGTCACCTTTGCTATGTCTGAAGGGTAATGGTGACTGTGTAGTGTCATCAGAGTTTTCACTTGAAGAACTTGCTTTTGTAGGAAATGTTAAATACAAGAAAGAGGATCCTCCAAGCAATTA
Source organism: Lucinisca nassula (assembly GCA_963580285.1). Classification (NCBI taxonomy): domain Eukaryota; kingdom Metazoa; phylum Mollusca; class Bivalvia; order Lucinida; family Lucinidae; genus Lucinisca; species Lucinisca nassula. The sequence goes on from OY757019.1 coordinate 43,530,232, forward strand.
TTGGTGCAATTTGAGTCTTGAGGAAGATGCTGAACTGTTTTGGAGAGTTGATGTAGAGGATGTCAGCTGGAAGGGCCTTTGTCCTAGTTGTAAAATTTACAGAAGGAATTTTGTCCACCTTGTAAAAAAGAGCGGATGGTCTCCATGGCCTGGTGGATAAGAGCACTGACTCTTAACCCTTGTCCTGCTGAGCCAGGATATGCCTTATTTTCCAAACAATGAAGATCCAGATCAGATGGCTTCGTTAGAAGCCATCTATGGCTTCTGATCAGGATCTACATTGTTTGCCATTCAGATTGTGAATTTGTTGCAATTATTTGCATAAGTAATCTGATTGGTTGATAATAGGTAGTGGGTGTGGCATATGTAAATACTCAGCAAGTTGTCAAGGGTTAATCATTAGGTGTCTCACCGCTGTGGGTTTGAGCCTAGCTCGGGTCAAATGTGAGACGCCAAGTTCTGCAATGGTAGGTCAGGTGGTTTTTCTCCAGGTACTCCGGTTTTTGTCCACCTCGGATTAACGATCAACTCGATATGAGTGAAATAATCTTGAAAGGGCAGTAACACCCCCCCCCCCCACCCGATAATTTAAGTATAGAATGATTACAAAGATAATTGAGTTATATGTGACCAGTAATTAGGCAATTAAAAAAAATGATTGACATTAATAGCACTCAATTAGACAATTGCATTTTATCTGTGTGCTGAATCATCAGCCAGTATACATGCAAGTGTATGCTGTTTATAAAATAAGCTGGTGAGGACAGGCAGGGTGTGTGTGTGTGGGGGGGGGGGGGGGGGGAGGTTTTCAAACATCTTGAGAGTTAAGCAGAAGAGGTGAAGAGGTTTCCCCCGTTTTGTCCTAGTTGGAAAATTTTCACAAGGGATTCTGTCCACCTTGCAAAGAACATGGGAGGGATTTTGTCCACCTATACAAAAATAGCCATCGGAAGAGAGGGCAAATCCCCCGACCAAAAGCCAATATGGCCAACCAATAGAAAGTGCACCAGAATTAAACCAGCAATATATGACAAAAGTATTGCAGTTATGGCCATCACAAGATTATACTGTCAGGGGAGATAACTAAAAAACCAGGGCACTCAGAATTGTGGTTCTTGAGCATGACATGCCTGCTTAAGCTCATGTATTTCTGTACAAAGTACCATCAATATGTCTCAAAGGATATTGACAAGCTGGTCATACTGTTATATTGGCAGGGTAGATAACTCAAATACCACAGCAACAACAGTTGTGGTTGTCACAAAGGGTATTGGAGGTACGGTGATCACAAGGTGGTCATACTGTTATATTGGAAGGGGAGATAACTCAAATATCATAGCACCCAGAGTTGTGGTTCTTAGGCAAGAAGCGCTGTCTCAACCTTGTATACAATTGTGACAAGTACCATCAATATATCTCAAAGGGTATTGGAGTTATGACCATCATAAGGTTATATTGTCAGGGTAGATAATTCAAAAACAAGGGCACCCAGAGTTGTGGTTCTTGCATGTGACACACCTGCTTAACCTCATGTACAACTGTACCAAGTGTCATCAATATATCTCAAAGATAATTGGAGATGTGGCCATCACAAGATAGTGATTCTATATTATTGGAACGGGAGATAACTCAAAAACCATGGAACCTAGAGTTGTGGTTCTTGTGCATGACACACCATCTCTGCCTTGTGAACAACTGTGCCAGGTATCATCAATATATCTTCAATGGTATTGGATTTATGGCCATCACAAGGTAGTCACTCTATTTTATTGGAAGGGGAGATAACTCAAAAACCATGGCGGCCAGAGTTGTGGTTCTTGTGCATGACACGCTGTCTCAGCCTTGTGAACAACTATGCCAGGTACCATCAATATATCTCAAAGGGTATTGGAGTTATGGCCATCAGAAAGTAGTCATTCTATTTTATTAAAAGAGGAGATAACTCAAAAAGTATGGCATCCAGAGTTCTGGTTCTTGCGCATGTCATGCCGTCACAGCCTTGTGAACAATTGTGCCAAGAATCATCAATTAATCTCAAAGGGTATAGGAGTTATGGCCATCATAAGGCTGCGTCTACGGACAGACGCCAGGCTGATCGCTATATCCCCCAAACCTATTCGGTCGGGGGATAAAAATGAGTGGAAGGGATTATGTCCGGGGGGATTTTGTCCTACACTCCAAATAATTACTGTTATTGATAAAAACTATTTTGTTCATTGATGAAAATAAAGTTTAACATTGTATACATGATGTAGGGGGAAAGCTTTAAAGACCAGATAGCAACAGGACAGAGGCATAATTATACTGACCAGTGATTTAATCGGTAATCAGGAAAAAAGTATCAGTTTTATCCAAAGTCATTTATGATGTTACAATGATATGATGATAAAGATATTTTTGTATGTTTTGAATTTTTTTTTTCCAGTTTAATGTTCAATTTTGCAACCTATCTCTGTAATCCTTGTTTAATAAAAGCCTCAATGTCAGGTAAAATTGGAAGCAGCTTCTCCAATGACCTATATAATGTAGACAGGGACGTTAAAACCTCCAATCAAACAAACAAAAGTGAAGTGGTGCAAGTCAGACCTCCATGCTCATAGACCACTGGGCGTCAGGGCTTGAGATGTCATTTCATCTCAATGTCAGGTAAAAGTACTGGTAAACTGCTTAGAGGGTCTAAGCCTGCCCACGCAAAGTGGTGGCAGTAGGACTGTCCATGCTCATAAACCCTATTTGGTTTCACTGGGTGGCAGGGCTTGAGATGTCATTTCATCCCATTGTCGGGTTAAAGTCTCACAAATTGGAAGCAACATCTCCAAAACGACCAAAAAGTGTAGACGGGGACATTTCAAACAAACAGTAAATATTTAATTACCATTACACTTTACCATCAATCAGGATTAACATGATTATGGAAGGTACTGAAGTTTGGTGTACATGTACTGAATTATCAAAATTATTAATTAATAGGATGACATTACATAGCCTTTTATACAGTATATACTTTTTTAAATGAAACTGATAGTTTATTCCAGATACTTTTTTTCCTGATTCTTTTTTTTCCTACATTCAATTTAATCAACCCAATTGACCACCAATTGACCAGTAATAACCGATTAAAACCAGTTTTAACAACTGGCCCGGTCAATACTCATAATGACCAGCTTTTTGCCAAGCTTGCGTCTAAGTGAACTCTCTTCAGAATCAGAATCAGAATTGTTACTGGTGACATGTCAAAAGACATTCATACACCAGGACCTGTGATGTTGGAAGTTAGTGGTGAACTGACGTGTTTATGCTTGGCTACAAATAAAAAGGCTTATTAATCGATTCCTGATCTTTGTTTTACTTCTAATTTTTATTATTAAGCACAGGGTACCTACAGTCAGATACAGATAAAATAAAGAAGCTTTATTTAACGTCACATATTAGAAACAATTAGCAATAATAAGCTCTGTTGAGCTTTTTTTGCGACAAATTATCCTATAGTCGGTAACAAGAACAGTTAATGTCCTGATCCAAAATACAGTGCACTTTGTGGCATTCATCCCTGCAAATGATGCCAATGGAGCATCTTCCGACACCGAAATTTTATCACTGCTGCCAGGTGTCAAACAGCGGCTTCAAGTGAGGCAAGTGCACTACCACTGAGTTAACTGCCCAGGGGATGATTCTCCCTAGAGCCTCTAGTTAACGTCATGATCTTAAGGTCAGTGCACTTTGTGGCATTCATCCCTGCAAATGATCAGGTCTAAGAAAGTCCTTTATTTAAAGACAGTCTATAAATTTAAAGACTGTCTGTAGATTTAAAGACTAACACAAGGAAAATCATGAAATGATATAACACAAAAAATCACATTCTCCTACATAGCCTCAGTCTTCATCTCAATGAAACAAATGCAAAAATTGCTAAAGACTGCATGTATTTCATTGTCTGCAAATATTGTTTTAATGATAGAAAATAATGAAGAAATAAAACAACACAGTCCCTTCCCTTAGACCACAAATGCGGTGAAACTCCGCAGAAAGGGAGGAAATATCTGTCAGTGGTCCACATAAGACGAGTTTCGTACCGATGTCATTTTGTTTTCGGACATATTACTGTTGTAGGCAGTCTGAAACTTTTATTAACTTTAGTTGTCAGAAAACGTGTCTGTCGAATCAATTGGCCAGTATGTTGACTAAATGATAAAAGCGTTATACATGTTCATTCCTTAGCTCGTTTTACTTAATGAATCTTATTACAAACCTGTTTTCTGAGAACTCTTAAATTATGTTTTAAGGAATTTAATTGAGTAAAAGCCAACTATAGAATTTGCAGTTACATGTACATATGATTAAATATTCTACAGATAACGATCAAATTACTATAAATAGTGCTCAAAGTGTGATTTTTCTGTTTTACACCATTTTCTTGATTTTCTTTCGGTCAGTCTTTAAATTTATGGACTAAAAAGTCTTTAAATTTAAAGACAGTCTTTAAATTCATAGACTGTCTTTAAATAAAACAACTTTCTTAGTCCTGATGATGTCAAGTGGAATTCAAATATATATATAGCCAATGTTAATGCCACACTCTGAAATTTTATTATCACTGCCGGTGATCGAACCAGTCGCGGGTCGTTTTGGTCCGGAGTCATTTCGGTCCCGGGTCGTTTTGGCTCAATTTGGGAGGTGAGTCATTTCGGCCAAATTGGCGGGTTGTTTCGGCTAGATTTTGTTATCACTTTATTTACATGTATATCTATTTTGTCTTATCGGAGATCAGCCTGTGCTTTTGCTACCTTCGATCATTTAAGCTTTTAATAGCTCAGAAAACAGAGTGCTTTTTCGAACTGCGTAGACTCAGAGATCAGCCTGTGTGTTTACCTTTAAATAGCTCAGAAAAACTGTGTAGACTCTGATCACAATTAACAGATTTATAGGTTATTAAGTCTTTGAAGGTATCACAACGACGATGCAGGCTGATCATATAAAAATAATTAAATTTCAAAAATATTTCGCATGCAATTGTTCAAATGTGCATGCCGTTGAAACTAGTAAACACGGATCATCCTGCACATCAGTGCCGTACAATCTGTCTCTTGCAGCAACAAGGCTATTATGGAAAAATCTTAGAATGGATGTGCACCATGCATGTCTGTATGTGGCACGTGAAGTAGACCATTGTGCGCTTGCATGTGGTCTAATCATATCTTTGAGATGAACCGCACAAACCTTCAAAATCTTTGGGATTAATCTGCAGCAACGGTGACAGTTAAACAATAAGATAATCTTCAGTCATCGTGCTCTAAGTAAAGGGTTACAGCTTTTTGATTCACACAGTGCAGACGTTTGTGTTACTGGTGACATTTCAAATGACATTCATTCACTGGGACATGATGGGGGAAGTTAGTCCATACCTCTCATCAAAGAGGTAAACTTAGCTACACTATCCACAGCACCTTCAGCTGAGGAGAATCAGAACGAGATTTCCAATCTCTACCAAGCAGACATATGACGCAATTGTGATGTCACATCAACACTAGTACAATGTCATGATGTTTATGCAACATCAAATCTACGTCGGTGCAAAATCATGACGTTGTACCGACGTTGATTTGACGGTGTCCCAGCGACATGTGCCTGCTGGGTAATTGTCCGAGGAAAGCAGGATTCTTTGTAAATGTCGTTTTAGCAGTAGGAGGGTTGGAATGTGGTTCTTGCAACACCTTGAAAGACTGTAAACCACAGAACTAGTTTTACAGGTACCAAAACGATGGACTTGTGTACAGAACTAAGGGAAGGTATGCAAGGTCCCTTTTGTCGAAGCTGTTCTGGTAATATGGGAGTCCAATCGAGTATTTGGGGGTGAGGTATGTTAAGTTTAGGAGTCCCATGGGCTAACCTATTAGCCACATCTAGTGAACTGTTACATTAAAAAAGGAAGAACTCTGCAAAGTTAGATGTTTCACCAACAGACCCAGGACCTCTGTTTATTTGTGTCAGAGAACAAGTGGTTTGACAGGTCATAATTCAGGAAGTTTATTTTCATAAAAAACAGCTGAAACTTATGATAATACGCTGCGGATGCTCAGTTAAGAGTTAACACTGCTTATCTTCAGAAATTATTTCTGATATCAGTGAATGAGAGTGTCTTTTTCACTAAAAATATTTGGCATATTACCAGCTGATATTCTTGTTTTTCTTTCTGAGCAGCCAATGAATGGGAATGAAATTCTTCACTGTGATTGGTTAAAAATCATGAAAAGTTTGGAAATAAAACCAGACTTTGCACTCTAATTGATTAATGTCTCAACCATGCAAAGAAGTTGTAATTTTGTTTCCAAATATCTTACAAATAATAAAAAAAATTCATTTCGTTATATTTTTCTGCATGATATGGACCACCAAATGATATGAATAATTGAAAACGTTGATACTGCACGGCCCACAGGCTCCAGTAGTGAATTCAGGTAACAAGACGTTTAGCCACCAAGACGTTTCCTCCCTGGTCGTTTCCCCCTAGTTTCGCACACCCCACCCCACTTTGGCCCGTAGTCGTTTCACCCCAAACTCTAGTCGTTTCGCCCCCCCCCCCCCCAAACAATTTCACCTAGTCGCTGTTGGAGCGTGATAGCTCAGTGGTTAGTGCAATTGCCTCTGATGCTAGAGGTCCCGGGTTCGATCCCCGGCAGCGGCGATAAAATTTCGGTGTCCAAACACGCTCCATTGGCATCATATGCAGGGATGAATGTCATAAAGTGCACCGTCCTTCGGATCGGGACGTTAACTGGAGGCCCCCTGTGCAGGGAGAACCATCCCCTGTGCAGGTTAAAGATCCCTACCGTAATTACATGATTACTGTGTAGGCTTTCATCCTGCAAAACCTGGAGTGTATGTAATATACACCTGGGATAATGGTCAAATGTGACCGACGCAGTATCAGAAGATAGATAGATGGATAGATAGCTGTGTATAAAAGATTTATGAACAGAGAGAGAGAGAGAGAGAGAGAGAGAGAGAGAGAGAGAGAGAGAGAGAGAGAGATGTAGTTTAAATGGAAATGTTACTTGGTGATAAGTATTACCTGGGACATTTAGGTATGGGTCACCCGGATCCGGTATAGTCTCTCTACTGCATAGTGAAAGCCTAAATCTCCTATCTCATTTTCAGAGACTTGCCCTTGCTCTGGATTGCCCTGTATGTGAATGCCCTTTTTGGATGTATTGCAGTTTTGTTTATCCCCGTTTAATATTCCCTTTGTTAGTTTACTGTTTCGTTTTAGAAGGGCTAGGTGGCCAAGGCTGACCTATCCCTTTTTTCGCGCAAAGGTTGTATCTCCAGAGGGCTATGTCTTTGTGTAGCAAATGAGTTGAACTTATCCGCCCTCTTATCCTTTAAAATTATCGTTATCAAGTAGCTTTCATAGTTTTTAGTCCTGGAATAAATTATTTAATTATTTGTATACATTATTTTTAATCCAAACTTTTTCTTTCTTTGTATGCCCTACTTTTAGTGCTGTGTCAAACTTCTTTTACCAATGTCTTTATGTGAATATATATATTACCTATAAGTTTTGTCATACTTCTTAATGTAAATGTCTTTACAAAATGTCCATACTTCTTATGCAATTCCCCTGTCTGTGATATTGGACTCATAATATATGTGCTAAGTGTTTTATATACTCTAATGTTGCATGCTGTGATATATTTAAATCCTATTTGTTGTCTTACAATATGTTTGTCGAAGATAAAGCCCTGCTGGGCTTCCTACTGGGCTTATGTTATATTGCCCCACTTTATATAGAGAAAACTGGGGTTTACGGGGTATACATTATTTTTCTTATTCCTGCTCCAATGCATAGGTTGTGGGTACTCGTTAGAACCGCAGTACTGAGGCGGTTCTAACGAGCACCCTCAACCTATGTTTTGAGCATTTATAAGAAAAATATCACTGGTTTTCATCAGAAAAGTAGCCATTTTGGAGATGTGGAAAATGCACTATGTCGCACGTGGGAGTTATCGTTATGGTTTGTTTGGTTTGACTCATGTGACTCATCAATCACGCAGTTAATGCGTTTAATGATGAGGTGTGAAAATTCGAGCTCTTTGCAAAGTAAGCACCTTAATCAGTTTGCTCTGTCTCTGGTCGGTCTCATCGGAGTCTAACTGTTGGTTTTCTTTTGCTCCAGCATTTCAGTGGTTTCTTGCTGTCGAGTCCTCACCGTTGTCTCACCTCTGTGGTTCTTTGATTTTTGTGTTCACGGAGATGTTGCACTGATGAGTTAGGAGGCCTTCATGCGGACTGAACAAATTAATTGTCTAAATCGCGACGGAAGTAAGGGCGAGGATTGTGGCCACGTAAAATCGATTTAAGCCCCCCAGTGGAAATCTTCCACTGACCGTTCCAAGGCGGCTCTTCTGTGGCGATTTAAATATGTTGTTGTTTGTTACTTACTGTGTGTATCACTTGTGTCTTTTGGTTTTGGATGGCCATATGGCCATTTTGTGGGAAAGTAACTGTCCTTATGGCCTTCCTTTGTTTAGGTTTCCATTATGGTCTGGTCGCTTAATGTTTGTATTTCTTTCCCTTTGGTGTCTTTTATGGGTGGAGTAAGTTAATTGTATCAATTCCTGATCTTTGTTTTACTTCTACTTTGTTTCAAATTGTTCGGTTGGTTCGTTAACAGTGTCAGCGGGCAACGATTAATGATGAGGATAAAATTCATTGTAAGTAGTAAGTTTTTTTCTACTTTGAACATAACATGTTCACGTGTAATACATATACAAGAATGCATACATGTGTATCATAAATTATATGAATACGATACCACACAGAAATACAAACTTGGTTCAATACGCAATTTGCAATAGTAATATTAAAGACAAACACAAAGGGAGAAACTCGTAATAAACTCACGAAAAACATGCCTTTATAAATTTGACCCCATTAAACCCCACATTCATATAGTAATACTGCGGTTTACAGGGTAATGCGCATTTTCCCGTTTCCACCAAACAAAACACCGACCAACTGCTCCCGCTAGAACCGTCTTGCCGAGGCGATTCTAACAAGGGCCCACAGTCCATGACCCTAGCAGGAACATGCGAATATAAGGATTTTTATCTGATAATATCATTTTTTGGAAGTAAAATTTTCCACCTTAATATTTTAACTATTATTGGTAGTTCTTAAAGGCCCTCTCAATATATAGTACCAAATTTGACATAATTTTCTTTTTTTCTTGTTATAACATTAGTTCTTTTATCTTGATTAAATTGGGTCTGTCCCAAAAGTATTTTTTTTATATAATGTTCCTTTATATATAGTCCTTTAACAATTATATCTTTTTCACATATAAATTTATTTATTTATAGTTTGTTTTCTTCAGTACGTGTATCAGGCATTTAATATTTTTTCATCACACAAATAACCAATGACGCTCAACTTTCTTGATTATTTATTTATCTAATTATCTATTTATTAATTTATTTATTTATTTATTTATTACCAGTACTGATTTATGTTGTAGCTTTCCTTCTTCATCTTTTTTTTGTTGGTTGTACTCTGTTTTTGTTATAACATTTTTTTGCAGACCAGACAAAGTGCCCGGGAAGCTTTATATTGCTAACATAGCTTGTGGGTTCTTGTTACAGCTGCCATATTGAGGCGGTTCTAACGAGTACCCGCAACCTATGAATGTCTTTGAATGTAAATAGAAAAAATAATAAACACCCCCGTAAACCCCAAAATTGAATAAAACGATGAATCCTGTAACCGACGAGAAAGAAATTATTTTCCTTGAAATTAAATGTTATTGTCGAAACACTTCCTTACGTTAACATGTCTATGTAATATAATAGAATGTTTAAGGGGAATGGGTACACCTGACCCAAAAATTGCTATCCATAGATTGTGATGAAACTTGTCATTTAGAATATTTGCACTTTGTGCTTTTGAAATATGAAGAGAAAATCGATGGTATGTGGATTAGTTTTCAAGATACTAGGTCACCAAAGTAAGGACATACAGCATATTTTGAGTAATAAAAGTTACACAATTTTGGAACAGACGTTGCATTCCTGGTATCTGATTTCTAAATCACTGGGCAACAGAACAGTTTGGTAATCATCAATATTTCAAAAGCAATCTTCATAATATTTACTCATAATGAGAAACTGTCAAATCTATACCCACAAAAGAATAAAAATGAAATATCAATGTAATGGCAAAGAATTCAGCCTCTGATAATTTACCTATTTCACTGCACATATTTTTTTACAAAATCTGATATGTAAAAAAAAATTACTCCTTAGATTACTGTCAAAAACTACTATGTCATGCAAGAAGGTATGTGGGTTAATACCAGACAGAGAAAATAACAGGTATATGGATTACTTCCTCATATATTTTTCCAAATTTACATATACCCCCAAAAGAAAAGAAAAAAAAATTAATCAAAAATATACATAGAGCAACACTTTCATCATGTGCATACTATATGTGTGTGCATTTTTGAAATCAAGTATAGAAAACATGCAAAAATAAATCATATTAAAGGTCATTTACAGTATTTATTCCCACCACTGCCAAAGAAATCAGCTATTCAGGGGTTCTGACTACCCCACCCACATATTTCACAAAAGTCAATTTATTGGTGTACTGCCAAGAATGTGTAAGCTTCAAGAAGTTAAATTAAGTGCAGTTTTTGGCATATGACACCATGAGAGCATAAACCAGCTTTAAAACAGCACAGCTTTTACTCATAGTCTATTGGTCGTACTGACATGCATAATTTCATGATGGCTTATAATAATGGAAATTCCACATAAACATGAAAATTTCTTGTCAAATAGTTACTTCAATACTTTTTACTATCTCATTGACATTGAATTACATCACTGGCATTAATGTAACATTCGGTTTGATAATCCTATTATCTGCCATGAAATTGTGTCAGACAGAGGCATAAGTCTACATCAGTTTTGTAAGATTACCCCACCCACCTACATACATGTATTTTAACATGTCTTGAGATCTATAACCAGAGCATGAAGTAAATTGACTTTTGTGTTCTTTCAATTTAATGTTATAACAGATAGATAATTAATTTATTAAATGAGTTTAGTAGTTGTGTTTTTCTTGATCATTGGTGAGCATTAATTCTTAAGCATGAAATCTCAAAATTCAGCATATTTGTTGAATTTATCTTCATTAAAATTGTCCAAATTTAATGCCCAAGTTTTTTTCTGTTATTCATTTCAAACCTTATATTTTTTTAACCCATGGCTATCTTTGGATAACACACTTTATATAGAGAATTGGGGGTTACAAGGGTATGGATTATTTTCTTAGTGCTGCTCAAAACACAGATTAGGGATGCCGCATAGGGATGAACAGGCCTAAGCAAACACTGCAGACCCATATCAACTGCTTCTGTCTGACCAGGGCCTACAATGTTTGCCAATTTTAAACAAAACTAATTTGCAAATTTTTTCCTTTAAGAGTTGACCCCTATTGAAATGGGAGACATAAATACTTTTGCAGGAGTTGCCTCACATGAAGGTGTTCCCATTCCCCATAACTACCCAACCTTGCGAAAGCATGTCCTCAAAATGTTCAAATTTTTAGTATTTCTATGGTATTAAAAATCTACAATAAGGTCATTATGTACAACAATCTACCATGTTTGTAGCAAAGATAATAATAATAATCCCAAAACTTAGACAGAAATAATGCCGTATTTTGAGACACAAAGGATAGCCTGTCACACTGGGGTGTTATAATGTAAAGTGGATACCACCTTGCCATAAAAGCAAAATTTAACAAGCTTAACCCTTTCTGTACCAAATGGAATCTTCTACCTTATATATAGCAGGGGTCCATTTCGCAATTTAGGGTTGTCTGGCTGAGTTTTCTTCAAAATTTATTTGGAAAATGGCTGAACTTTTTGCAAACAGTGTAGGCCCTGATCAGATGCCACATTTTGCGGCGTCTAATCTGGGCCTGCACTGTTTGCCAAGGTACCCCTTTAGGGGTTTCTGGTTCTGAATGGGTCAAATCAACAACTGACTACCATGGATGGCAATAATGAAAAAAAAAAAAAAAAAGTCCAAAAAGTCTCAAGTTACTGATACAACTGATACAAAAACAACAAAAGTTTTTATCATGTACTTAACTCTTATCCTGCTGTTTTAAAGAACAAACCCTACCTTTGCAAACAATGGAGATCTAGTTCAGATGGCTTATGAATGATCCGTCTGATCAGAATCTTCACTTTTTGATATGCAGTTTGTGATTTGAATGAATTCATTATATTCAGTAATTTGATTGTTTGATAATCAGCAACTGAGTTTGGCTTAATTTATCTATTCAGCAGGGTAAGGGTTATTATCCTATAATTTGAAGCTGTAAATTAACACATATAATTCATGAATGCCCTTTCCATTAAAATGTAATATTCTATTTATTCTGCAAAAGTGAATAATTTTCTGTAGCTTCCGTTAGCCGAATAAGTACCTTCCAAATTTAATGGAAGGCATTTATCCGTTGCCCCCTGCTCACCACGGGGAGGTGGAAGACAGAGCAGGATATTAATTTCTAACTAAGAATGAAGTCATGTTTAATTTATATATTTTGAGCAGTCACTTTTGTGGATAGAACAAAGTCACTTGAATGCCTTAAAGCTACATGTATGAGATCATTTTACAGTTTCAGATTCTCACTGACAACCATCAACTCTGTGTAAGCAGTCTATCTGTCATTGTTTCACTAGAGAGACAACTTCCATGCCCTTTTTTATCTTTCTTTCTCTTGTTTTATTTTTTTTATCAAATGAGCCCTCCTGGAGAGGCATCTTGCTCTATCCTTCTGTCATTGTGTTCTGTAATACCGCCTCACAGGCATTTTAGGATTTCTTTTTGGGTAGAAACAAATACAAAATATTGTGTAAAAAGCATCTTGCTCAAAGACACAACACGTGTACTGTTCCACAGCACTTTCACTACTAAAAAGGAAAGAATTTGCTCCTCAGGAGCAATTTTTCTTTTGAGGAGCAAATTCTTTCCTGTAAGAGATCCAAATTTCAATTGTAATTCTTTGTTTACAATGAAGGCTCCAATGAATTTGAAGGCACTACAGCTGGCATAATGTGGAATTCATGGTGGAAGAAACCATCCAGCTAGGACGATCGACGAAGGACCCCCACCATGCTATATGCAAAACCCTGATCAAAGCAGATCTACACAAGTGAATGACATAGCCTCTGCTTTTTTAGTCCTGAATTATTTGCTGAAATATGATTCTTTAACTGCCACATGAGAACTGTTAGTAACAATAAAAAAATGGCAATTTTTCTAGGTAAGCCAGTACTTGTTATGCTGGTATCTGATTATTTTATTTACACTTATCAATAACATTCCGGGGCTCCTCTTGATCAGGTCCACAGAGTGATTAATTATTTTTGTCTGGTTTTAATTTTTGAACCATTGTGTGTACATATTAAATGCCAAGTTCTTGAAAGATAACCTGATAACAGAACAGGCTTCAAGTTCAACAGGCGAAGACTGGCGGAACACTCACACTTTCTTTGTCTCAGCACTTTTTCGAGTAGCTGCATATGTAAATTTCGTTTACTTGCTCTGACACGGATTCAATTTTAACAAACATGCCCTTTGCACTCCAAAAACATCATTTTTGTTGTCATTTCAACTGTACTTCCTGGTAATGTCAGCCATATTTGTTTATGTTTCCGAATCTCCTTTTGAAGAGTAGCATTACCTCCCTTTGGGTAATACTAAAGCATGACATGAAGGTATTCCCATTCCCCTTAAGATGATGAAAATTGTTTGAATAAAACAACTTCAATAATTTTAGTGTAACAAGTCCTAGTCACAGCTCCTCGAGCGACCACTTTTAAGGCCTGTTACCGGCCGGATAAGTAAGGATAAGTTATCCTTAGGCTTACGTGACAGGGCGATGATGCTACTTAAATTTTTGCCTCTTTTCAACTCTGTCTTGTTTAAGATTAATAAAAGTTCTACAGTTCTACAATGAAAATTAGTTTTACCTTGGAAAGTGGGCGAAACGACTAGGGAGACGAACCGAACAGGTGGGGGGCGGGGGGGGTTGAAACGACTAGAGGGGAAACGACCATGGAGGAAAATGGAAAATGTCTTGGGGACTAAACGACAAGCGGAGGAAATGGTTTGGGGGGCGAAACGACTCGGATTCGTGCATTCAGAACTTATTTTATTTTGCCTGATATGTAAAATATGTAAACAGTTTGTGGTATGTTAGAACTTTTCTGTAATTTCCTTGTTCATATTTACTTGTACAGTTTTTAAATTTGTTTGTCGGTAAAAAAGCTTTGAGAGCTAATGTTTATATGTTGTATACATTCACATGATGTTGAAAATAACCATGGTCCCAGACCACCCAAATTCCTTGCGACAGTTGTGGGGAAGCTGTAAAGGATGGTCAAAACAGTATCCAATGTGATGCTTGTAACTCCTGGTTCCATATTGAGTGTGAATGCCTGGGTGTTAAAATCCACAGAATCAGAATTTCAGAATTGTTACTGGTGACACGTCAAATGACATTCATACACCAGGAACTAGGTACACAGGATTCTAGGTGAGCATGAAAGTTATTCTTGGGTTTGCCTTAATTGTGGACTGCCTAACTTCAGTACTGGACTGTTTGATGACAAACTTTCAAAATTCCGTACATCCAACAGTTTTGATGCTTTAGACCCCATTGACGTTCCATGCACATCAACACTAAACAAAGGCACCAGTCAGACTCCAAACAATGTGAGAGGACCCCAACTGCTCAAAACCTTAAACATCAATTTTCAGTCCATAGTCAACAATGTTCCAAAATTCCATTGCCTGTTTTATATTGAAAAACCTGATGTTGTCATTGGAACGGAGTCCTGGTTATCACCAGATATCAATGATAATGAAGAATTCCCTACCGAGTATACCCCATTCAGGGCGGATAGACTGTCAAAGACTAAGCGGAGTGGTGGCGTCTTTATCCTGGTTAGGGACACTCTCGTCTGTACTGAGCAACCTCAATTCAGAACAGAGTGTAAACTGATCTGGATAAAGCTAGATATTGTGGGAACTCAAGCCTTGTATATTGCTTCTTTTTATAAATCCAAGGAGGATGACTTTGACAGTTTAGAACAATTGAGCAATTCCTTTGATATGCTTGTTGACAAGAAATTCACTATCATGGTTTTGGGTGATTTTAATTTACCTAAAATATCCTGGGTGGACTATGAGCCATCACTCAGATATGACTGTATACATAGGCCTGTGTATGAATGTTTTAATGAAATTCTAGATGACTTTAACCTTACACAGATGGTTACCCAACCCATCCGTCATGATCATGTATTGGATCTCTTCTTGACCCCAACCCCATCCTTGTAAAAGATTTTACCATACTCCCTGGCCCCGGCGACCATGACATTGTTCAAGCAGAGGACGCAGTCAAGCCTACACAGGTGAATCAAAAACACAGAAAAAATCACCTTTATAATAAATCAGATTGGACCACCTTTAGGTCCAAACTTAAAATTATATCAGGAAAAATTTCTTGCCTCCCATGCAGACAAATCAGTTGATCAGTTATGATCAGATCTAACTGAAAAGTTGGATCAACTAACTGATGATTGCAGTCGCTCGAAGGTCATCAAAGGTATATAAAAATCAAAAATGAGTTCCTTTAAGAGCAATGAAAACATTTATAAGAAAGAAGATGGGTCATACTACGTAGTTTCGGCTAATAAAGCCTCATCTTATGAATGTTTTCATTGCTCTTAGGGGAACTCATTTTTTATTTTTATTATGTTTGATCTCCAGCACGGTTTCAGGAAGAGACGCTCTTGTGAGACTCAACTGGTTTCCCTTGTTGAGGATCTTGCCCGCAGGTCTAGCCAGGCAAAAACAGACTGACTTGGTCCTCCTTGAGCTAAGGTCATACGGATACGGGAATCGGTTTAAAGACTCATCCGCATGTCTGGAGAAGCCCGTGATCGATCCTGCGACCCCTGGTTTACAAGGCGAGTAGCGTATCCACTACACCACTGGGGTTTCTACCGGGGGTTGACATTTCCAACAACCTTAACTGGAACACTCACGTGGACAGAGTTACAACAAACGCAAACAGGTCTCTCGGCTTTATAAAGAGAAATATAAAACAAAGTCGCCCAAAGTCCGGGAAATGGCATACCAGACCCTTGTACGTCCCCAGCTGGAGTATGCTTCAGACATACGGGACCCCCATATCCATAAGGTTGTAGACCATGAATGTCTATGCCAGAACAACTAGTGTCTCTTCACTGTTGGACTGGCAATCGCTTGCAGAAAGACGTTCAGTTGCACGTCTTTGTCTTTTTTACAAGATTGTCAATGGCCTTGTGGCTGTGTCCCTTCCTCATTATATCCAGCCCCGTACTCATAGGATTTCAATGTATTGCCATTCTATGACATTTCGTCAAATTCATACTGGCAAGGATACATTTAAAGAGTCGTGCAACTAACAAGACAGTGAAAGAAAGAACAGAAAAATATTTTGTTTACTGTCAAATTGAAGCAGTTTAAACTTCGCAAAAGAATTACATATCTACATGCACTACCCATTTTGTTTCAGCTGCAACATCCTTTTCATTCAACGAAAAAATTGATTTCGAAATTGTCAGTTCAAAAGGTTTTTATGTTTGTGTTTCATTCCCTCTGGTGTCTCTGATCGGAGCTGTGGGTTAATTGCATCGATTCCTGATCATTGCCTCCACTTCTATTTTGTTTACCTCTGTGTCTTTGATGGCAAGAATGTACTCCATTTGATCAAAAGCACTGTGAAGACAAGTCAAACATGATTGACAATCAATCTTTGCAGCTTTGACCTCAAAACAATACAGTGCCTGATGTAAATTTCAACAATTACCATGACAATATTTTGGTGCTGTAGGTTACACACTGACCAATCAATGGTCCTCATTGACAAGTAAGTGTGCTTTGAGCATGTAGAGTGAACCTTTTGATTGTTAAATTATTTGAGATAAAAGAAACTTGATGGCTATTCAAATCTTTGATCTTTACATAGAAACGAAGCATTTGACAGCAGTGCCAAGAAGAGAATGTTGCGTCCTCGCGGGTCAGCATTTCGTGTTATGAAAGAAGAAAAAATAATGATACTTAATGACAAAAGTGAAGGCAACGATCGGGAATCGATACATTTACCTCAGACTCACCATCCAAGACACCAAGACAACAATTTAATGTCACCATAATGAAAACGTCACAAGCAGACAATCAAAAGACAGTCATTTTCCAACAAAATGGCCAAAAGGCTATCCAAAGTAAAAAAAAATATTAGCAATACATGCATGCAAAAACGAACTCTAACAATAACAAACCACAACAGGTGGGCCGTCTTGGGACTGTTAGTAAAAATTTTATTTACATGGGATCATAAATCCATTTTACCTGGCCACACTCCTCGTCCTTGGTTCTGTCGTGAGTCTATGTCAAGATGATAGGTTAAAATATGGATCGATAGGAGGATTCGACATAAAAAAATAGAAGTGAAGGCAATGATTAGAAATCGATACAATTACCTCACACCTCCCATCCAAGACACCAAAGTGAAAGAAACACCAACTCGAAACAACTTCAGCAAAATGAAAACGTCACAAGCGGAAGGCCAGAAAGACAGTTACTTTCTTTAAAAAATGGGCCAACCAGCTATCCAAAAATAATAAAAAAGTATATGAGCAATACATACATGCAAACATGAACTATAACAATAATAAATCAATAATGAACGCTTATTAAATATTTTTTACTGGAGGACTTAAATCGATTTTCACATGGCCATTGACTACATGGGCCGATCAACATATAACAACCTTAGGGATGGGACTTAAATGGTAAAATCAGATAAAAAGAAACAACTTGCATTTAATAAAAGAATGTAAAAAGTAAGTTTTTACGTCTTTGGCCCACGACGGACCAGATAAAAATTTCCATTCTCACCTTTGGTGAAGGAATATATTTTTGACTGAAAAACTGTCAATCTTGGTAATTTATGAAACTGGTTTCCATGGTAAAATTCAGGTTGCTAAGAAACACAGTAAACAAGAGACATATTCTGTTTACTTGCGTAGTTGAGAAAGGCTTAAGCGAAACATTGTAACAGATTTACTGTTTTGTTTTATTTGCATAGCATAGCATTGAACTTGAAATCGTTGATTTTCAATTTTCTCGTGCAAATTTTACCCTTCTTATTGAAAAGTAGAAGTAAAACAAAGATCAGGAATTGATACAATTAACTTACTCCATCCATAAAAGACACCAAAGGGAAAGAAATACAAACATTAAGCGACCAGACCATAATGGAAACCTAAACAAAGGAAGGCCATATGGACAGTTACTTTCCCACAAAATGGCCATATGGCCATCCAAAATTAAAAGACACAAGTGATACACACAGTAAGTAACAAACAACAACATAAATAAATCGCCACAGAAGAGCCGCCTTGGAACGGTCAGTGGAAGATTTCCACTGGGGGGCTTAAATCGATTTTACGTGGCCACAATCCTCGCCCTTACTTCCGTTGCGATTTAGACAAATAATTTGTTCAGTCCGCATGAAGGCCTCCTAACTCATCAGTGCAACATCTCCGTGAACACAGAAATCAAAGAACCACAGAGGTGAGACAACGGTGAGGACTCGACAGCAAGAAACCACTGAAATGCTGGAGCAAAAGAAAACCAACAGTTAGACTCCGATGAGCCCGACCAGAGACAGAGCATCAGGCACCAACCAACATTATCTCTTTAATTTTCAATAAGCCTTTACGTTGGAGCCGTCATAGAATCTGAGGCCTGACCCACCGGCGTGCAATTAAAGAGGGAAGCAAAGTTGCCAACCGTGATTGGGTTAACTACCATGCATGCAGTCTGTCGTATAATATCCATGTTGTACCCAATCTTTTTATATCGAAGAATGATTTTACGAAATTGGGTGCTGAAGTCATTGCGGTTATATATTTTTTCTGAATTTATATACTAAGTCACCATAAAATTCGGGTTCCGATAGACCTTGTTGCAGAAGAGATTTAAGTCCAATATTGAATTTTGAAATTAAATCAGAATGGCGTCTATAAAATTTTGAAAAGGCTTTGCGTAGTTTATGGTACCGATAACCCTGATTAAGGAGTTTAGCCGTTAATAATTTATTACGAGTGTTGAAGTCAGTTACATGACTACACACTCTAGCAAATCGAATTAATTGCGAAATATAAACGCCATAGGATGGCGCACGAGGAACATCACCATCCAAAAAAGGAAAATTTACAATCTCAAAATCAAAGTCATCGCGTTTATCATAAATTTTGCACGAAACAAATCCATCTACAATAGATAGATGTAAATCCAAAAACGGGGCCTCGGTATCAGAAGAATTTGCTTTATTTAACTGAAGTTCTAGGGGGTAAATCTGACTGATCAAACCATCAAAATAGGTATTATCAATATTTAATAAATCATCTAAATATCTAGAAGTAGAGCTAAAAGCTTCAATAATTTCAGATTGGTTATCAATGGAAAGCGACAAAATGAAGTCTCTTTCATAACAATACAAGAACAGATCAGCCACAAAAGGTGCGCAATTAGTACCCATCGGAATACCCACAATTTGTCTAAATAACTTAGTACCGAATCTAATATAAATATTGTCAAGTAGAAAGGTGAGGGCATCACACACTTTCTGACATGACCAAAGAGTATAATTCTTATGCTCTTTAGAAGTGAAAAATGCATTTCTGACATTACATGCAAGATAGAGAGAATCTTCTCTGTGAAAAGCCCATTCAATTAAATCATTAAGCTTTTCTTTTATAAGATTATGAGGAAGTGTAGTGTAAAGAGTGGAAAAATCGTAGGTAGACAGACTAGAAGCACCAAACTGTCTAGATTTCAATTTATTTAAAACCTCGTTCGAATTTTTTATAGACCAAAACAGATTTCTTCCTGATCTTTCAAAGTCTTTATTACAATATTTAATTACATGCGTTTTAATAGCAGTAAGACAGGAAGTTAATAATTTAGAAAGTTCAGTGGTAGTGCAAGAACTAGAATTTGCAATAAACCGTGCTTTGTAAGGTTTTTTATGAAGTTTTGGTAACCAGTATAGCGTAGGAAGCTTGTCTTGGCCTTCGTTAACACACACAGCAAACTTGGTGGCTGAAAGACAAACATGTTTATCTACTATAGCCCTTTTTATTGAAATGCTCATTATTATTTCATCTAGTAAGAATGGGTCACTCAGGAAAGGCCACAATCTAAGAACACAGCCGTCTCGAGTCCCCTAGGCCTATGGAAAGTGAAACGGAGGCATACACAAATAACAGACGAAACATGAACCAATGGCACAAAGCCAGACAACAAAAAGACACTGCAAAAGAACGACCACCTTGGGAAAGTCAGTAGTAAAACTACTGGGGGGGGGGGTGGGCTTCAACTACGGAGTTTATGAAATTTCAACCCTCGCCCTCAGTTACAGTACAGCATCAAACAAAATAACAATAACAAATTGATCCGCATGATGGCTTGATTCATGATAAAATAATTGGTAAAATGGCTATTTATAGATTAATTTTATCATGAATTCATTCCATTTCATCACATTCATCTCTCATTGCATCATAACAGTATTGTACATTGTAAACCCCTTCTGTTATGTAAGTTTTCTGAATAAATCTTGTATCTTGAATCTTCAAATCACAAAATTGCCCTTCCATGGTAACCATACGAACGAGTTGGCCTGATGGATTTTCATAATGCCCGATCAGGTTAGGAGTTCTATGACGTGTCACTTGTCACATTCTGCCTATTATGTGGGGGTAGGTGGCGTGATAGATCAGTTGATAGTGCTCTTGAATCTGATGCTACAAGTCCCTGGTTCGATTCCCGGTACCGGTAATGAAATTCGGTGTCCGAACGTGTTCCATTGGCATCATTTGCGGGGATGAATGCCACAAAGTTCGCAATCCTTCGGACCTGGACGTCGTTAACTATAGGCCTTTTATTGAATCGCCAGTATTTATGCATTTGAGCGAAAATAATGCGTTTGCATTTCGGTTGCATTTGCTAAACATTTGCTACAAATAGAAAGTTTACAATGGGGGAAATCAGCCGTACATTGCTATAAAAATAAATTGAAGAGGTTCTAAAGAGTACCATAATTTTTTTACTACTGCTACTGGTACTACTACTATTTCTACTACTACTACTACTACTACTACTACTACTACTACTACTACTACTACTACTACTACTACTACTTCTAATAATAATAAGAAGAATAATGCAAGCGTTGTAAATCTGTTTTCTGAATACGTAGTGGGCCCATCGGAGTCTAACTATTGGTTTTCTTTTGCTCCAGCATTTCAGTGGTTTCTTGCTGTCGTGTCCTCACCTTTGTTTCATCGCTGTGGCTGTTTGATTTTTTTGTGTTCACGGAGATGTTGCACGGATGAGTTAGGAGGCTTTCATGCGAACTAAACAAATTACTTATCTAAATCGCGACGGAAGTAAGGGCGAGGATTGTGGCCACGTTAAATCGATTTAATCCCCCCCCCCCCCCAGTGGAATACGTAACTGTCCTTTTGGCTTTCCGCTATTCATGTTTCCATTCGGGTCTGTTGTTTCATGTTTGTGTTTCTTTCCCTTTGGTGTCTCTGGTGGGAGCTGTGGGTTAATTGTATCGATTCTTGATCATTGCCTCCACTTCTATTTATCTGGGATGTAAATTTCATAGAGTTGTTAACGTGGTGTCCAGTTCAATTTTAATTATTGAAGTCCATGATGACTGCTGTCACTCCTTCTTTGTCTGATCTTTGATCATATCTTATTTTTACACGTATTGATGCATCGTCCTGTTCACGGTAATTGTTTATTGTGTTAACGACACGTGTCTCGATTAATCTTATTATTGATAGGTTAATCGATTCGCATGTCATTAGTTAGATTACTGGCATAATCCCGTTTGAACAATTTGCTTACTATAGAATTTCATGAAGAAATATCTGTGAAAAAGTTAAACTTTTTATACGTTGAAGAGATATTTAGCTTCTATTCATTAATGCTGAATTTTCAAAAATGCAGTGATATAAAATCGAACATCTTCTAGGATCAGCGGGAAACTGGCAGAGAAATTATTTCATAATCACTTTCTATCATCATCATCATCATCATCATCATCATCATCATCATCATTTTCATAGTTATAATTTATTAACATATAGTATTGTTATTATTATATACTTTTGTACTTACCTACAAACAAAACATTATGCAATGCTTGTTTTTGTTCCTAATGTTTTGTATTTTTCTGATCCTTATATTACACCCAGTGGGTTTGTTTATTAATTTATTTTAAGAAAAAACATTCTAGAATATTGAGTCAGAGAATAATAGTTGGTCAACATGTAATTTACAAGAAAGGATATTAAAGAGTAATCCAGAAACTTCCAGATCACATTATTTTAGCATATGAGGTAATTTCATTCTACAATATTCCAGAATCTCCGTTTACTACATAAAAGTGATCAGAATTTCCATAGTTTTCAGTTTTTGGGGTATTTTAGGCATTGTTTCATTCTAGATTCTATGTTGGATTACTTGTGGATTATTATTCATTCAAGACAGTGGGATCAGACAAAATAATTTCAAGAATATTTAATAACATAGCTTAGTATCTGTTTCTTTCTTACTTCATTATAGTAATAACAATAAGTTATAATATTTTGTAAATAATTTTTGTTATTTTTTCTAAAAGGCTTGTTTACTTTCTGGTACGCTTGGCTTGAAACACTAATAATTATGCAAACTATTGGTGTAAAGATATTAGAATAATACAAAGAAAAATCTAAATAGGCTAGCACATGACAAACTTACGATAAATTAACCAGTGAATACCATATATTTCTACATATCATCCCAGTGTGGAAAGGGCTCTCGTTTAGCTCGGATGCTGAGAAGACGCGTGCGATTAGCGATAACTCTGATCTGGCTGGCGGAATGTGCAGGCACATACAAAGTTTTGCTGGTCGACCAAATCTTATTGTAGGCTTGTAGTGATTTGATGAATGCATGCATAGACCATCTGTGCACTTAAGGCTTAAATTTGCTTAGAATAATGCATTCATCAAATCACTTATGGCCTTCCTTTGTTCAGGTTTCCATTATGGTCTTGACGCTTAATGTTTGTATTTCTTTCCCTTTGGTGTCTTTTATGGGTGGGGTAAGTTAATTGTATCAATTCCTGATCTTTGTTTTACTTCTACTTTGCTCGTGGGTTGGCTGAAAGTGAATTTTCTGCCCAGATAATTTAGTTAATTTTCTGTCCAGATAATGTAGAATGTTTGAATTCGCAGTGGATCCTATACACTAGATTTTCATTTAAACAATGCTTGAATGTCTTTATAGAAACACTGTGATACATGTTTAAAGGAAAACCCTATCTTTGGTCGCCAGAAAATACACTTTTAAAACTACTCTTATACAGGTATTTCACCATAGCAGATTCAATTAACCAGGCTAATACATTTTCACACTACGCATATGGTGGTGCAGTGGTAAAGCATCGGATTTGAGATTTAGGGGTTTAAGTGTCTTGCTGTCGAGTCCTCACCGTTGTCTCACCTCTGTGGTTCTTTGATTTTTGTGTTCACGGAGATGTTGCACTGATGAGTTAGGAGGCCTTCATGCGGACTGAACAAATTATTTGTCTAAATTGCGACGGAAGTAAGGGCGAGGATTGTGGCCACGTAAAATCGATTTAAGCCCCCCAGTGGAAATCTTCCACTGACCGTTCCAAGGCGGCTCTTCTGTGGCGATTTATTTATGCTGTTGTTTGTTTCTTACTGTGTGTATCACTTTTGTCCTTTGGTTTTGGATGGCCATATGGCCATTTTGTGGGAAAGTAACTGTCCTTATGGCCTTCCTTTGTTTAGGTTTCCATTATGATCTGGTCGCTTAATGTTTGTATTTCTTTCCCTTCGGTGTCTTTTATGGGTGGAGTAAGTTAATTGTATCAATTCCTGATCTTTGTTTTACTTCTACTTTGCCAGTTCGATCCCCGCAAGCGCCACGCGTTGTTTCTTTGAGTAAGAAACTTTATCGACATTGCTTATTACTGGTTAGGAAAAGAGGGCCACATGGAAGATTAGTATACTCGCTTCTCCTGGTACCAAGGGTTCCATGGTACCGAAGTAATCAATATTTTGCTGCATTTTTATTCTTGTATAGTTCCTATGTACTTGATATCCTCTCATCAACAAGGTTGGATATATCTCTTTCCATTGAAATATATTTCATTACGTTGTCATGATAAATATCTGGATAAATATCTAGATCGTTAAAAAGCAGGTGAAATATGATTTTTCACATTTTCTCTCCACCCCCCGGTTGTTAAATCTGTCTGTTATTTATTTTTTAAAATACCCAATGATTTTTCTTTTGTGGCTTAAGCCTTTCTAAGGCAGTTCTCTTAAAATGAAATTAGGGATAACTATTCTGCGGGTTTCATGTTGATATATACCGCTTTCTATAGTTGTGGGTATTTGTTTAGCGTTGAAAGCAAATTTAAGCCTTAAGTGCACAGATGGTCTATGCATGCATTCATCAAATCACTTTAAACTATCCCAGTGTTTCTGTGCCCCAATGACACCTCTGAGTATAAGCTTAGAAGGTAAAGTTAAATGATGAATCAAACTTGCTTGATTTTCATACAACCCTGGTAATGAATTGTACCCCCTGTGTCTCAACTGTAGCTTACTTTATTGTACCATTTACAGGATTAAAATCAGTCAAAATTATTTTACAACATCTTTGCAGTTTTCCCTATTTATTGTTTTAAGTAATATGAAAAGCCATTACATGTATTTTTAATCAAATCAGTTTTCTACATTTGCCACTTTCCTATTTGCCTTGGTACCATGGGAAGACCTGTTGGCATGAGAAAATTCTGCCTGGGTACATATCTGCCCGGTTTGTGAATACTCGCTGAAGTATTGTGATCATTACTCCTCTTTAATTGTAAGAAGCGACCCTATAAAACTTAGCAAAACTGATTTTAGTGCTGAAAAGCTCTGACTTTGAAATATTTATACTATAACATTAACTACCTTGGTACCATGGGAAGCCGGGCTACTAGTACTAAATGTGTTACCCTCTATAAATAAGGTCGATTATTATTCATTATTATTATTTATAGTGAATCAGATTTGTTACTGGTGATGTGGGAAGCTGCGTTTTAACCGACATTGCTGCGTACCACTTTATTCGTGAAGCGATTTAGTATCAGTTAGTGCGGATCTGCTCAAGTTCGTCAAAATGCGGTCTCACTATAAAGCGACAAGAAGCGACAAGAAGCGTCAAGAAGCGACATGAAGCGACAAGAACGTTTTTAAACATTTTTAATATACATCTAAGGCAGATTTGACCTTTTACAACATTTTCAATGCTTCCTGGTATATTTTTGTCAACACAAGTTCATTAGATGCCCTTAACATTGGCTCCGAACAACTGTGCAATCCCGACTCTGAAAAGCTTAGATAAGTATTGAGCGACAAGAAAGCGTCAAGAACATATTTTAACACTTGTATTCAATCTTTCTGGTAATAAGATAAGACCAGACATTG
Organism: Lucinisca nassula; assembly: GCA_963580285.1. Taxonomy (NCBI): domain Eukaryota; kingdom Metazoa; phylum Mollusca; class Bivalvia; order Lucinida; family Lucinidae; genus Lucinisca; species Lucinisca nassula. Next base: position 43,555,934 of record OY757019.1, read on the forward strand.
GCAAACTTAAATGTGTAATTTTGTGTCCATGCAAGCTCCTTTAAAAGCCCATAAATGCTTATCAGATCTATAATAAGGACCTGTCGTCAAGCTTTATCGACTGATGAAAAAGCGTCATGAAGGGAATTTAACTTTTGTTTCGCTAGATACTAGCCTACATGTGATAGATTTCATAAGATATTTATATATATACATAAGCATTCATATAGAGAGAAACAAAGATTTACGAATAATTCTTTATTATACAAAAACGGTGCCGGTCAAGTGTCTGGAAACAAGAAAGCGTCAAGAAAAAAATGACGATTTCGACACTTATTTTTTCTGGATTTCTGACATATGCAAAGATCCACATATCATTATTGGTTCAGTTTGCTCATTTATAATACTTCTCGGGAAAATAAAATCCACTTCGGACCCTTATAATTAAAGGAAAGGTTCCACCTTCTGCTGGTTGTTCGCTACAAGGAAAAAGCGACACGAAAATATATCACGGCCCAAATCGTTAATTACTTTCACTCAGTTTGAGTAATTTAAGTTGAATTACTCAATGGCTTGCGGGCTATGAAACTGATAAAATCAATAAGCGTGTATTTCTTCATACCACCGCCAATTTCTTTCTTTTCCTTCCTTTATTTTAATTTTCTTTATTTCTTTCTTTCGTTCTTTCTTCCCTCCCTTTTTCTCTTTCTTATATAGTAACAAATAAGTGCACTTATTTTTTTCCTAAAAAAAATGTTGAGGGTTTTGTTTGTTTGATTTGAGGTTTAACGTCCCCATCAACGCTGTATAGGTCATTTTGGAGACGTTGCTTCCAATTTTGTGGGATTTTTTACCCGACATTGAGATGAAATGACATCTCAAGCCCTGTCGCCCAATGAAACCAATAGGGTTTATAAGCATTGACGGATTCTTCAAGCCCCAATGGGCGGGGGTAGGATTTGTTGAGGGTACGTATTAGAATCCTGTGGGAGTAAGTTGTAATGAGACCCACTACATGTTTTCTATCTTTTTCATGTGGATACCCGTTAGAATCCTTGGTAAGACGATTATGACTACCCACGAGATATTTCTTTATTTTGTTCTTATTTCTTTCTTTTTCTATCCTACAAAGGAACCGGATAAGAATAACAGCAGTTATCGGTGATTTTCCAAATAAAAAAAAAAATGTTATGGGTACTTGTAATATGTTCTAGAAAGGGTTATCCTTTGGAAGCAAGGAATACACCATAGAACTGGAAAATATGGAGCTTACATGTTTGCTGGGCCAGACAAGCTAGTTTCGGCCAATTAGGCCGAAGCACTGGTTAATTACTGTCACTCAGTTTTGAGCTATTCTAGTTGAATAACTCAATGGCTTGCGGGCTGTGACTAGCGTTAATTGCGATCGACCGAACAGAGAAGTAACATTACATCGCTCAACTTTCCTTTTTACTTTCTTCCTTTCAGCAGCCTCATTGAGCCGGTTATAACTAGTGCCCACAATCTTGTATTTGAAGAGAGAGAGAGAGAGATCGACGTTGATACGACGTTGAAAATACATCATGTGCCAACTTTCTTTCTACCTTGTCTTTCTTTCAACAGCCTCATAGAGTCGCATATAATGAGTACCCACAACCTTGTATTGGAAGAGAGAGAGAGACCTCATGACGTTGTTTCGACGTTGATACGACGTTGCAAACACGTCATGTGCCAACTCTTCAGTACTCCCATCGTCAAGTTATTTCTTCTTGTCGCTTTTTTCAGTACTCACCTCGTCCCGTTATTTCTTCTTGTCGCTTTTCCATGTCACATTACATAAACCATGTCAACGAGTCCGTGCAATTGATATTCATTAATCCAACTTATTTTTTTCTCCCCAGAACCATTGTTTGTGGGTACTCATTAGCACAGTCTCGCGGAGACCGTTCAAACGAGCACCCTTAATCTTTAATTTTTGGTCGCTTGTTGCTTTTTTCAGTACTCGCCTCGTCCCGTTATTTCTTCTTGTCGCTTTTTCATGTCACTTACCATAAACGACGACAACAAGTCCGTGTAATGGATATTCATTAATCCAACTTATTTTTTTTTTCTCCCCAGAACTATAGTTTGTGGAACTCATTAGCACAGTCTCGGAGAGACCGTTCAAACGAACACACACACTCTATCTTATCCATCTTTAATTTTCGCTCGTCCCGCAAAATTATCTTGTCGCTTTTATTCAGAACTCGCCCCGTCCCGTTATTTCTTCTTGTCGCTTTCTCATGTCACTTTACATAAACCACGTCAACAAGTCCATGTAATGGATACACATAAAATCCAACATTTTTTTTTCTCCATAGAACCATAGTTTGTGGGCACTCATAAGAACCGCATCACGGAGGCCGTTCTAACGAGGACCGACAATGTATTGTATGGTGCACACTAATGTCCGGGAATTGTCCGGGAAATGTCCGGGAATTCGCCGGGAAATGTCCGGGATATTGGAGGTAGTGGTGTGTTGTCGCTAATATCTCCACTTCGGGTTGTCAGAAATTAATTAAATTAGTATCAAATAAAAATTTTAGCTCTATTATAAAAGATAAAAAAATAATAATTTACTTTTTTAACGTTTTAGAGGTTAATTTTTTAAGTTAATTTGTCCGGGAAATTCTCGGATTTTGTCCTGGATTTTGGGGTAGTGGTGCGTTAACCCTAATATCTCGACTTTAGGTGGTCAGAAAATAATAAAATTAGTATCAATTAAAAATTTTAGCTCAATTTTAAAAGATAGTTAAAAGATATTTTTCATTTTGAATATTTTAGGGGTCCATTTCTGAAGTTAATTTGTCCGGGAAATTCCCGAATGTGTCCTGGATCTTGCGGTAGTTGTGCGTTTTCATAATATCTCGGTTTGTGGTGATCACTTATTGATAACAATTGATATATATGTTAAAATTTTAAGTTCAATTCTAAAATAAATATAAAAAAAATCTCTTTATACACCTCAATGAGGCAGTTCTAATGAGTACCCACAACCCGGATTGTATCCAGGATGCCGGGGTATTGGTTTGTTTTCTTTAATATATCGACTTGTGAGAACGAAAGAAAGACTGCACAACCCTTGTAAATCCTACTTTTCTCTGTATAAAGTTGGATTTACATGGGTTTCAATTACACAGCTTTCTATGATGTCACACATGTTGCTGCTCACAAGACGGACACTGCCATTGATTTGATGATGAATTCAGACCTAAACATATTCTATAAAACCAAATTTTGCACTTACGATTTTCACAGAAAATCATGTCATCAATATACTCAGACATTTTGCAGAATCACCAGACTGGTATTTTTACGATTTTTCAAGTGAATGAATGAAGTCTTTCTACTAGTTCAATCCAGGTAAGCAGCACACGCCAAATTATTATGAGTTAAAGCAATTAACTTAACACATTTTTAATCTCGTTAGAAAATTAATGGCCTGTATAATCGCTCAAAGTCCGTGCACCTAATTCATCGTCAGGAAGAAATGGATGCGCTTAAATTTCGTTGTTTAAGCAAACAGTACAGAACCAGATCAGATGTCGCATTTTGCGGCCGAGATCAGACGCCAAGTTTTGCAGCGTCTGAGCATCATGGTCCGTCAAATCAGTCAAAGTCCGTACATCTAATTCATTGCCAGCAAGAAATTTCGTCGTTGATTAAGCAAACAGTGTAGACCGAGATCAGACGTCGCACTTAGCGGCCCAGATCAGACGCCAAGGTTTGCGCAGCTACTGAACATAATGGTCCGTCAAAGTCCGTACACCTAATTCATTGCTAGCAAGAAATGGATGCGGTTAAATTTCCTCGTTGTTTAAGCAAATAGTGTAGAACCAGATCAGATGTAGCATTTTGCGGTCCAGATCAGACGACACGTTTTGCAGCGTCTGATCATTTGAGTCTACACTGACTATGTCCCACAAATGGGACGCTAGGCATATATGGATGAAATATCTGGGTTAAATATCTGATTTGCCAGTGGATCTACACTATCTGCCAATGTCCCACAAGTGGGACTCAAGGCATATATGGGTTAAACCTTTGATCAAGATCTACACTGTTTGCCAATGGCCCAACAATGGGGCGCTAGACATATATGTGTTAAACCGTTGACCAAGTTCTACACTGTTTGCCGTAATTAAAGATTCTATGAGATCTTCTATAAATTAGTCATGTTGTGTGCACTCATTAGAACTGCCTCAATGAAGGTGTATGAAAAGATTTTTTTTATATTCTTTTAAAACTGAACTTAAATTTTAATATATATCAATCGTTATCAATTTGTGATCACCACAAACAGAGATACTATGAAAATGCACAACTACCCCAACATCCAGGACATAACCGGGAATTTCCCGGACAAATTAACTTCAGAAATGGACCCCTAAAATATTCAAAATGAAAAATATCTTTTAATAATCTTTTAGAATGGAGCTAAAAATTTTATTTGATACTAATTTTATTAATTTCTGACCACCCGAAGTTTAGATATTAGGGTTAACGCACCACTACCCCAAAATCCAGGACAAAATCCGAGAATTTCCCGGACAAATTAACTAAATAAATGGACCCCTAAAACGTTTAAAAAGTAAATTATTTTTTAATAATCTTTTAGAAAGGAGCTTAAAATTTTATTTGATACTAATTTTATTAATTTCTGACTACCCGAAGTGGAGATATTAGGGATAACGCATCACTACCCCCCATTTCCCGGCGATTTCCCGGCGATTTCCCGGACAATTCCCGGACATTAGTGTTCGCCGTATTGTATTCATGTTTAATTTTGGTTGCTATGTAAAATTTTCTTGTCGCTTTTTCAGTACTCACATCAACCCATTATTTCTTCTTGTCGCTTTTTCAGCTGACGGGGTTATTGGTCGGTTTGACTATTTTCTTACCGACTGATTGTCTTTTTCGCATTCTTCTGCCTGAAAGGCATAATTAAATTTAATCCTTTGGGTTCTTCTTTGCGCAGCCCCTAAGTTCTTTTCGCCTTTTGAGGACTCATATGGCCCCGTTGAATTTTCTTGTCGCCTGTTTAGCTCCCGTGTTTAAGCTCTCGACGCTATTGGGGTTTTTTTTTTCTTACCAGCTGATTATCTACTTTGCGATTTAATGCCTGGAATGGATATATGGTTTTGATGGTTCTTCATCTTTGTGTAGTCGCCATTTAACCTTCTTGTCGCTTTTTCATGTACTCATGAAGTTTCGTGTCGCTTATTCAGAACTCAATTTATCGGGCGATTTGCATGCTTTTGTACCCAATGATGCTTCTTCTATGGATTTTATGCATAAAATACATACTAGAATATGTTCCATACACTACATGACGCTTCTTTTTATCGCTTCAACTGTGAAAAATCTTCTTGTCGCTTTTTCTAGCACTCAAATCGCACCGTAATTTCTTCATGTCGCTTTTTCACCACTCAAGATGCTTGTGCGGTTTGCCTTTCTTCTTGCAGCATGTTAGTCTTCTACACATTTCAATGCCTTTAATGCATATTGCATATAAGAGACATAAATATATATGACTTCAATTTGAGAAAAACAAGATTTATATCTAACATTTACTCTTTGTCAGTCGAAACATTTTCTTGTCGCTTTTTCTCAACCGAGTGCGGTTATGCACGCGATTTTATTTTTTATTTTACACCAGAAAGTGCAATATTTCTGGTACTATTCAAACCTGATCCTTTGAAATACTTAATTTATTTATGAATTCATAAAAAAATCTACTATAGGAATGTATATTTCAAATGGAATATGATCATGACGCTTCTTGTCGCTTCTTGACGCTTCTTGTCGCTTTATAGTGAGACCCTCAAAATGGCGTCCTTGGGAAACTTGCTCCGTAAAATTTCCCCATCAACTGCGAGATTGCTGCGTGGTCCAGTCTTCAAGAATGGTTCTGTTTTAGGATCTGCCAGGTTAAGTAATTTGCAAGCATTAATTGTATGATATGTTTTTTACATGCTCTGAATCTCTAAGGTAGCCTTGACCTTTGCGATGTCATTATATTTCGTGAGTAGTTACGAAATCAGAATGCGATATATCGTATCTTCCAACAATGCAGATGATAAAACTGACATGCAAATGAGATTTGTTTGTCTGTTAACAGTTTTTTTATACCGAGCCTTTCACATTTGGCCGTAGTCATCCTCAAATGTGTACCCATTTATTTGAAAATGTCTTGGAACTCTTCAGTCTCTTGTGCAAATAAATCCAGGACGTTTCGGTCCTGAATCGTTTTGGCCTGGATCATTTCGGCCTAAATTTGGACTTCGGTTGTTTCGGCCTATTCCAGTGGATCGTTTCGGTCCTGGGTTTTTCGGCCTGAGTGGTTTCGGCCAGATTATATAAGATAGATTTTTTTTTCAGCATAGTACCTGTTGAATATTAATTATTTTATATATTGACACATCCAAAGTCTACGTCACACAAGGTCAAAGGTCATTAGCCTCGTTTTATCTGGTGGGCAAAAAAACTTCCGGTTCCATACTCTACCGTTGATGCAGCACAAATTATTTTCTGTAATAACTATTGTTAAATCGACTTTCTATCAAAACTGTTCACCACAAACCATTTTTGACTTAATGATTCTTTTTCGTATTAAATTGGATAGAAGATATACATGCTTTAATCTTATTTCCATTCGTTAAATAAAGCGCATTGACTACGTTTTTGCATGATGGTAGGTAGTTTTATAACGCTTTTTAGGCGACAAAATGTGCGATAAAAATGTCAGAAGAGACTGGTTCTATATCATTTATTACTTCAAAAACACAAACTGACAATGATCAGTTAATTTTGTGAAGAAGAAATAAGTTTAATCACACGATAAATATTCGAAATTCTCCTTGACACTGTACGGCAACAGTCATGTTTTGCCACCAGATAAAAGTACCTCTACAGGGGAGGTAATTTGCGCATGCGCAGTGAAATGTAAACAAGGTCACATGTCAAAACATTGGATCCTCTATTTGGAATATGTTTAAATGACCTTTTCAAGTTAGCCATGTTTATGATAGCACAATTAAAGAAATTTAAAAGTTCTTAATTCAGTTAGCACCAATTTATGAGGTGATGCGACTAGGATTTGATAGTTGTCTGAAAACAACTATAGGAGCTTTTTTCGTGACGTACTTCCAGTTGCAAAAAATAGAACGGGAAAAACCCTGGCTGTCATCTGTCGTATTGCTTCAAAGGCAGTGGGGCAGATAATGTGTTAATTACAGCTTAAAACAGTGGAATTCTTTTAAACTTTTGGCGAATTCTAATGTAAGATAATGGGAGAATCACCGATATGCTACCAGATGTGAAATTTCGCATTGCGAAAACGATATATTGTACATACGACCCAACAGGGTCCTCTCTCTCATTCTCTCTCTCTCTTAGCGCACCAACAATTAGCGAACGCAGGTAAATGTGCATTATAATTTGCCGTTAAATAACGCCACGTCTACTGACATGTAGCGTGTCAACAATGTCGTGTCTACATCAAAATAACTTCTAAGCAATGCACAACGTCGATGAAATGTCAGAACGTTGCGTTGGCGATAATACGGCGTTGCTTAATAAAATGTCATTTGCCCAGTGCTCGGACAGATCAAGACTCAGTGGGATTGGAACATTAGACAAAACAAACGTAGAACACCCTTTCAGTGCATGAGAACGAAACACTCCTATGCAAGGGCAAGGTTTTACAGTAAAATCTGGTAGATTTGCAGATTGTTTCAACCTGCCTATGGCCTACATTAACCCATTTGGTACCGGAAACCCGAAAAGGGGTAAGTGGCAAACAGTGCAGGTCCAGATCAGACACCGCAGAACACGGTGTCTGATCAAGGTCTACAATGTTTGCAAAAAGTTCGGCCATTTCCCAAATAAATTTTGAAGAAAACACAACCTGACATACCTAAGTTTTGAAATGGACTCCTGCTACGTATATATAATGAGGAAGGTTCCATTTGGTACAAAAAGGGTTAAGGGCTTGGATACTGGGATCAGTCAAACCTCTCTCTCATCTCAAAGGTCACGTGACATTGAAGTGAGATGGAGAGGTTGTCGAAGACATGACGTTGAGCCAACGTTGACTCGACGCCCGTCTGTCAGTCCACTCATTTTTTTTTTCGACTGTCAGTATGTTTATTTGTCTGTCTAATTGTCCGTCCATTCATTTGTTAGTCAGTCATTCAGTCGGTCGGTCTGTCTGTCTACTGTCAGTTTGTCAGTCAAACCCCCCTCTCTCTCTTATCCCAACGGTCATGTGACATTGATGTGAGTTGGAGTGGGTGTCGACGGCATGACGTCAACCAACGTTGACTCGACGCACCTCCGTCAGTCCACCCATAAGTTTATTTCGACTGTCAGTATTTTTTTTGTCTGTCTAATTGTCCGTCCATTTGTCTGTTAGTCAGTCAATTTGTTTGCATGTCCCTCTGTCTGTCTGGTTGTTTGTTCATATCACTCAAATGTAACGTAAATCAGTTTGATTTAGGAGATGATATTTATAAGCCACAGACTTAATGTCAGATCGTATAAATTTGTCACTTCCAATCTATTTAATTGTACATGATGTTTGCTAGAAATAAAAAAATGTTTAAACCAAAACTAAACGTAGCCTGTCCACATGTATCTTCATTTTATTAAAATTGCACATGTAGACAGATCGCTGGACATTTTTAACTGCTAGATAGATAGATAGATAGATCTAAGTTCTGTTCGTATGTGATAGCTATACTTGGATAGCGAATAAAACGAAAAGTTATGTAAAAACTTATTTTGTAAGTAAGCTTTCGTGAATAAAGGTATCTCAAGCCGTTGACATGGGTCATTCTGACTCATTCACGAAGAGATTTTCGTCAATTAAAAACCGATTTACGATAAATGAATTTCCGTTATAAAAGCAAAATATCATTCTTTCCTTCTCGAGGCATTATTTCAATGTAAACTGGTATATTTTCTCTCAAAATGTCTGAATATTGTTAGCATTTTAAGTTCTGCCAATACATTTGAATAGCGATGGCCGTTTCAATTGACGGCCAGTGCTTTGCGCATGCGCAAGAATGACGTCATAAACGGAATTCCTAAAACCTATACTACAATTATTTGAAATTGTATATCCGATAGCAATGACACAGCAGGCACATGGCACTAGGGCAACATCAAATCAATGTCGGCACAACGTCATGTACCGACGTACATATGACGTTGCATAAACCTCATGAAATTCAGTGTTGTGCCTAAGCTCGATTGCTTGGGGGACACCAATGGCCCTTATGACATTTTCCAAAGGGTCATTTTATATTTTAAAGGGGCTTCAGTAAATAAAATATAAGCAACGTTGTTGATTTCTGAGGGTCATCCGGGCCCCATGTTTAATGTTGAAAGGGCCATCAATGACTTTAGGTAGGCAAATGGCCCCATGGCCCCCTCTCGGCGCAACACTGGAAATTGCACCAATGTTGGTGTGACTTCTTTGTCACGTGCAATGCACAATAAAAAAAGAATATTTTTTCAAAGATCCTTTGACATTGTTATGAGCGATTACAATGATAAGTGATGGGATGGTGTCTCTGAGCACCTGATATACATTGATTGCTGACATTTAAAACACTTTCTTGAAACTAAAGGATATCAGTTATAACATAACTGGATATCGGGTACGTTATTAGAATTCGCCGACGAAGTCAAAGGGCTTGAAAATTATCTCACCTCCAAAATTAAAGACACTCGCATTTAATGCGTGTTTTCACACCTAATTAAGGTCATGCACTGGCACTGAGTTAATCACCGATAGACAAAAAGAAAGGGATGAGATAACTCCAGCAAAATTGACTAACGGGTGATTGATTAACGAATCATTTACGTGTGATTTCATTTACTACTTAAAAAAGCCAACAACTTATAGTGTGAAATAAATACATAAGTAATTTAAATAACACCTTGGATGGCATTGTGACTGCAGAAGGTTCATAATTATCTGTGAAGATTCTGATTAGGCTGCACACATGCGCAGGATGATGTGATTGAGTCTTTCCTAACTGAAAAACAATATGCAAACTTGGATCAACATACGCATCCATTCATTACGACAAAGTTATCGCTTTTAACTCTTTGTATTTCGCTGTGACTGTAGAAAGTTTGCGCAAGTCTCAAATATTTTGAAGGTTCATGCAATACGATGGTCTACTTCACATGCCACATACAGACATGCACAATTTAAGATCATGGTGCGCATCAGTTCTATAAGATTTTTTCTTGACAGCCATGCAGATGTGATCTGCAAATACTGATCATACTGCACAGATGTGCAGGCTGATTAGTATTCGCTAGTATCACAATGTCATGCAGAGTTTCAGAACAGCACGCGAAACATTCTCTGGGTAGCCCTGTGACTGCAGTCAGCTTTTGATCGATTCACAGCATCAGTTTGCTTATCAGACGATGAATCATGCAATGTGTTGAAAATCTGCTGCCTGATGTAATTTGCGAAAAAGGTAAATCTGCTCAAAATTTTTCATATGATCAGCCTGCACCTGTCCTTGTGATCAGAGTCTTCGCTGTTCAAAAGAGCTCTCTATGGCTTCTGCACTATTTATAACGGAACGAGCGAAGATATCAATAGCACAGGCTAATCTCTGATCTGTGATATTACAATGCAATGCTTTGAAATGGAGAGAAAAAAAAAAGCAGGCCGAAACGACCCACCAATTTGGCCGAAACGACTCAGACCGAAACGATCCGACCGAAATGGCCCGGGGACCGAAACGACTCAGTACCGAAGCGTCCCGCGACCTTGCAAACACCAACATTAGCATTGTTGGCGATCCTGGTGTATGAGTGTCATTTGACGAGTCACCAGTAACAATTCTGATAACAGAATGTGACAGTTTGGGTTTGTTTTTAGGCCTCAGGCAACAGTAGCTAGGAGATAGTCAGCAGCTTAATATAGCAGGTACTATACTAGACGCATTTTTGAAATTCTGCAGAATCAGAATTGTTATGAAGTTACTTGTCAGCTGGTGACACGTCAAATGACATTCATACACCGGGACCTGTCTGGGAAGTTAGTCCCTAGCTGGCACCAAAGAGGGTAAACTTAGTAACACAATCCTCTCCTCAGCACCTTCAGCCATTGAAATAATCGAATCGGGAAGGGCATTTGAATCTCTTATGGTTCGGAGGGGGAAAGAATGATTCTTTATAAATGTCAGTTCATGCAGCAAGGGTCTGAAACGCCAATGAATGATGATTTCTACAGTGTCTAGCTGGGGGAACAAGGTCATCTGTTGGGATGCTGGCATGGCAGCACGCTTTAGACCTTTGTATAAAAGTATGAGCCTTATGTTTTTTCTCCTTTTCTTGAGAGACTCCCATCTTATTTTTCCAAGTATTCCAGTCATGCTTCCCATTGCTTAACCCTTTACCACTCAGGGATTTTGTGAATTTCGCTGATTTTCACAGCGTTGCACCTGACAGCAAGTTCAACTCGCCATTGTTTCATAATGGATGGTCTGTTTTACACGAAACTCGGTATGATTGTTCATTGGGCAGTAGCCTTTCAAATGCAACCTTTCATGACTTGATCATTGTTGTCATGGTAAAGTGGGGGCATCTCAAAGTTGGCAAAAAGTGTGTTTTCACATGAATTTTTGACCACATTTTAATCTTCACACAGCTGTCAAGGCAACAATTAAGGTGTTTGGCACTGGCCATTTTCACTGTTTGCAACATGTTTTATCAGCATCAGTTTTCAGGCATTTTTGACCACAGACACCCTCAGGTATAAATTTTAGCGGCCGGCTGGGTCATACGCCCCAAATTTTTCGGGATGTGAGGGGGGCAACGCCCCCCTTCAATCCCCCCTAGAATATCTTTATCTTTATAGGGGAGGTGCGGGAAATAACAGGTCACTTTTTTGCCCAACAAATCCTAAACCAAACATAACTATCCAGGGGTAGAAATGCAGATTTTAGGTGCTTCTGGGGCTTAAAATGGGGGTGGGGTGCAGACACGTAAAAACATGTATCTGAGTGGGAAAGGGTTATTAGCAGCTCTATGTGGAACTTTTCTAAGCACACATAAATCCTCTGTTTCCTAGTCATTGACAGTTGTAGGTGGAGACGATATTCAATTTTCACATTTATTTTTGTCAAGACAACGTGTGATCGTCCGTGTCCAGTATTCCAAAATGTGTTTACTGTTGAAACAGTTTGTTATAATGAGCTGCTGAAATTATTTATTCAGTGATGAAATTATCAGTGTATATCCTACCGATATTCGGTGTAGCGTGCATTAACTGGCATTATGAGGTAGTTTCATCGAAGAATATGTTCTGGATAAAGAAGACGTCTACCGCCACGGACAGACCCAATATACATAAGCATGATAACCTGAACAGCGGTTCAAATTGCCACTAGTTAACTGCAAATAAATATCCTGCTAAAAATACTGTTACGAGGCAACCACTGAAGTTACACTTTTGAAACTTTGCATGTGGATAGTACGTGGTATGTAGATGGCAGTGGGCTACTTTTTTGTGACCTTGACACCAACATGGCCCCAAGGTCAAAGTTCAAAAAGTATGACTTTGCCATATCTTTAGTGTCATTCATACAAAAAGCAGGTATTTGTGATGGTATACCATCGACTGCGCGATCTAGTCTTCCTTTAATTTGAAACATAATTGCATTTCTCGCTTTTTATCACCACGTTTGTGGCTTGTTTGATGGTTGCACTTTATTTCCGGTATTTACTGGTACAAGCTTTTCATATCGCGATATAATACCTGTGCAGGTGTGTATTGCATTTTACCAGTATACCAGCTTATTGTGACAACCCTGGCAGTAGGAATTAGGTAGTCTGCTACAGGTATGGCTACAAGATCATATGTGATCTTATACATGAGGATAAGTTGGCTGTCTATACGCCATTGCTCTCATATGCGCCAATTTAGGCCCTGGATCATTTTTGTCACACTGGAGGTGCACTGGTAGTCTCTTTTATGCATTTTGTTTCCTTATTCTTTTCTCTCTTTCAAGAACAATGCAACTGTCAAATTCAGGAACAGCCCAACAGACACTCACCATTGAGTCAATGTTTTCAATGATATTCCAATGTCAAATTAATGTTGAGTCAACATTAAGTGCCTGCACAGTCTTGTTCAATTTATCTCTTAGCCAGTGTTCCTCGTATTCTTAACAGTGAAGCAAGTAGTGCTTGACGTTTTCAATCTCTCTACACACACAAGGTGGATCAAGTGCAGATGATATGTGTCAAGAGTTTGGGCGCACATCAGAACTACCAGGAAAAAATATAAATAACTAGATTGCGCAGTCGATGGTAAACCATCGCAAATACCCGTTTTTTCTATGAATAACACTAATGACTATGTATTAGCTAGCCAAAACTACATGTAAGTTAAAAAAAAGTTGCAAAGAACATTCTAACTGATAAGCAAAGTTTCAGAAGTGTAACTCCTAAAGTTTAGAAGATATGGCAAAGTGATACTTTTTGACCTTTGACCCTGGGGTTATGTTAAGGTCCACCAAAAGAATTCCAATTTTTTAACAGCCATCCAATAACCAAAGTTTCAGAAGTGTATCTCCAATAGTTTTGAAGATTTGGTGAAGTCATACTTTTTTACCTTTGATCTTGGGGTCAGGTTGAGGACAAGGTCACACCAAAAGTAGCCCAATTTATTCTATATTCCAAGAGCCATCCAATAACCAATGTTTCAGAAGTGTAGCTCCAATACCGTAAAAATTCGGCTATAAAACGAGGATTTTTCCCTCCTAAATGAGCCCCAAAAAATGACCCTGTCTTATAGCCGAGGTCATGGACTGCATGCTTTTTTCCGGCAATGTCTGGCGAAGACCAGACATACGGAAAAAGCCAATCGGTGATTTTTGAATTGATATAAATCGCAGTCCACAAACCACCGCTACCATTTTTCTGCACGCTATCGGTAAATGACGTCATCCGGCGCCAGTACCCCAACATGTGTTTATGTCATTGTGTGTATCCCTTTCATTAAAAAAAAAAACATTAGGAACCCGTAAAAAAAATGTTCTCAATAGTTAAATGGTTGTGAATAGAGGTGGATAGAAAACCAACGCTTTGCACAGCTCCCGAATTATCCCCAGAAGCTCCGTGTCAATAACCAACAACAGCGTTAGACTTTTCCCGCCCAGCATCTGCTATTTGGCGCCAAAACATAACCATTCCTGAGATTGTCGACAAGTCCATTTTTATTATGCAAACATCTATCGTTAGATGTAGCCATCTATCGTTAGATGTAGCTATTTGTCTGAGGAACAATAAATCATTTTCACATTAATTGTGGATTAAATTTTATGATTTGAGGATAAACGCAGGTAAGAGACATAACTTGACCATATTTTCACACCTTATCGACAGGCACCGCAGGGTGGCAATTATATGACAGGGATTAACAATAGTGGCTTACTTGAACCGTAATAAATACACAGATGGTTTTGTCTCTGAATTGACAGTGCAGTAATTATTGCAATTTATTTACTGGTCTAGTTTTACTGGATTTAAGGACTCAAAAAGACGGACAGTTGTAGACGTTTTTTTTTGCACTAGACCGACTGGGTCGCATAAGGTCAAAGTACACCTGCCCGGCGCGATTTCGGTCTTGTCCCAGGCAGCCGGGAAATGGATTTGTCAGCCCTGTTGTCTAATAAATAGAAGTCTGTGCAGCTGTCTAGCCTTAGCCAGCAAAGCATGTACCGGGCCAACTTCAGGCCGACAGCGATACGACGTATCGGCCCGACATTTGCTCGCTATTTTGTGCTAGCTGGGGCGTTGGTTCTGAATCTTAATAGCTCGGTGTTGTGTTCCCCGATAAAAAAAAAATGTTCAGTTACTTATAGAAAAGCTGCAACAAATATCTCCAACTATTTTGGATGGAAATAAATTTCCCTCTTTTCCCAATGCTTAATAGACTACCTACCGTATTCGGGTGTGTATTACCCGCATTTACGTACTACCCACACCCCCTTTTTTTTCCAAAATCTGGGGGAAAACTGTTATACTGTTGTATTACCCGCATGGAAAATTTGCTGAAAGTTTGGTGGATGCGTAAATGAGAAAAAGTAAGAATTTGGCCAGTTTTTGTAGCATACAACGGAACGCGCGATTGTCTTCAAAAGGCGGGAAAATGCACGTGCGTGCGAGTATCACCAGAAAGCATATATTTTGATTTAAATGTTGAAAAACCTTTACCTGTTCACCAGTGTTATTTATTTATTAACCCACATATGCCTGCGGCCCTTTTTTGGGACATCGGCAAATAGTGCAGTCCCAGATCAGACGCCTCAGAAAGACGCCGCAGACGTTTCTTTTTTAGGACATCGGCAAACAGTGCAGTCCCAGATCAGACACCTCAGAAAGACGCCGCAGATATCTGATTTGGATTTACATTGTTTATTGATTTATAACGGTTCAATTATGACACACTTGTTAATCCCTGTCATATAATTGCCACCCTGCGGTGCGTGTCGATAAGGTGTGAAAATATGGTCAAGTTATGTCTCTAATTTGCGTTTATTCCCCAATCATAAAATTTAATCCACAATCAGTGTGATAATTATTTAATTGCTCCTAAGAGGAGTTGCTACGACTAATCTGCTATCTCGTGAATGGTTATGTTTTGGCGCCAAATAGCAGACGCTTGGCGAGAAAAGTTGAACTCTGTGTTAACACATCCGTATTCAGTTGTTGGTTATTGACACGGAGCTTACGGAAAGCGCTGTTTTGCTAGCGAGAATACTTTTACCGTTTCCAAATTTTTTTTTTTATGAGACAGATACGCCCCATTAAGCTAAAACAATAGAGGCGTGTGGGATTGCTGGGGTACGATGACGTCATTTACCGATCCGATGCAGAAAAAAAACTAGCGGTGATTTGTGGGCGGCAGTTTGGCTGCCGGAAAAGTTTGATGTTCGCATTGAACTTGCTTGTTTATTTTGTTTAAAAACAGTTTTAGGAATAATACTCACACAATCGGGCTTGCTAGTAATAGAGATTGTTATATTACTCATGTGTAAGTAAAATTGAGTGGACAATTAAACGTTATTTATGTCGGGAATCGTAAAAGGATAGAGCATAACATGAGATGCATCGTATTTTCAGCTGTAAAAAGTAAACATAAAATGGTCCAAAAATAATTCGGGCGGATTACCCGCACCCAGAACTAAGGCCTGTAATTTGAGGGAAAAAAACTGCGGGTAATACACGCCCGAATACGGTATTCAGTTGTCTCTCTTTGTAACTCTCACAAACGAAGACACAGAATGTCAACAGACATAAACAAAGCCTTGTGAAGGGTAAGTAGAGGGGTTTTTATGAAAAAGGCCGATTTCTCACATCTAAACGGCATTTGGCAGAAGCAGATATGGCAAAAGTTTGACCCGTCTTATAAAAGAATAT
The DNA here is from genome assembly GCA_963580285.1 of Lucinisca nassula. Classification (NCBI taxonomy): domain Eukaryota; kingdom Metazoa; phylum Mollusca; class Bivalvia; order Lucinida; family Lucinidae; genus Lucinisca; species Lucinisca nassula. The sequence goes on from OY757019.1 coordinate 43,572,392, forward strand.
AAGCAACATCCCACCTTAGAAAAACTGAAAAAGGGGCCCTGTCTTATAGCCTAATAGCCGAATTTTTGTGGTAGTTTAGAAAATATGGCAAAATAATACTTTTTGACCTTTGACCTTGGGGTCATGTTGAGGTCGAGGTCACACCAAAAGTAGCCTTAATATATTCTATATTCCAAAGGCCATCCAATAAGCAAAGTTTCAAAAGTGTAACTCCATTAGTTTAGGAGATATGGCAAAGTCATATTTTGTGACCTTTGACCTTGGGGTCATGTTGAGGTCAAGGTCATGCCAAAAGTAGCCCAATTTATTCTATATTCCAAGGGCCATCCAATAAACAAAGTTTGATATATGTAACTCCAATAGTTGACAAGATATGGCAAAATAATACTTTTTGACCTTTGACCTTGGGGTCATGTTGAGGTCAAGGTCATCCCAAAACTTGCCCAATTTATTCTATATTCCAAGGGCCATCCAATAAGCAAAGTTCAGAAGTGCAACTCGACTAGTTGAGATATGGCAAAATCATACTTTTTGACCTTTGACCTTGGGGCCATGTTGTGGTCAAGGTCACAAAAAGGTAGCCCACTGCCATCTACATACCATGACCTATCCACATGCAAAATTTCAAAAGTGTAGCTTAAGATATGGCAAAGTCATACTTTTTGACCTTTGACATTGGGGTCAAGGTCACAAAAAGTAGCCCACTGCCAGCTACATACCATGTACTGTCCACATGCAAAGTTTCAAAAGTGTAACTTCAGTGGTTGCAGAGGAGATCCATTTTCTAGAAACGTGACGGATGGACTGACGCCCACTCAACTCTGGTACAAAAACAATATACCCGATTTTTCTTCGAAAAAGAAAATAATAGTAACCTTGTTCATATACCATTATGTACAATGGATATGCAAAGCATGCCTTCAGTTGCCTTGTGCTTTGCTAGCATAACTCTGAACAATGATAGTGACATACAATAGTGTGTTGATTTCGTTTAAGAGCCAATTAAATGGAAAAGTGAGCTTTAAAATGAATCTGTTGAACAGGGCTCTAGAAATTTTGAAATCCGAATCGGTTGTTAATATTTTAGGAGAATTACTGCAAGACCTCAAGGTGTCCGAAGTTTTAGGATTTTTAGCCCGCCTTACGAAAGTAAGGGGGAGCTATTGCCATACCCCAGGGCGTCGGCGTCAGCGTCGGCGTCAGCGTCGGCGTCCGCATTAGGTTAAAGTTTACCTGCAAGCTCTTATATGTGATGTTTTACAACTTTATTTTGAATATATAATTAATATTTGCTGAAAAAACAATATTTAACATTATCATTGTACATCATTTTACAGGTTTTTTGCCTTAAATTGGACTTTTTGAGAAGTTAATATTTTCCTCTGTATTACCTCCCTTACTTCTCTGTGTTAGTTTACCTGCAAGCTGCGTGAGTTCAAATCTCGGGGGAGGAACGTTTTTTTTTTTTTTTTTTTCTTTTCTTTTATCTATTCTTTTTTCTTTTTAAAAACATAGCGGATTCTTGGGCTCAAGGTCAAGGTCACTGTGGCTATTTTTAGAAAAACATTGTCATCGCTCTAGCGCCTTCATTTATTGATGGATTTTAATATAACTTCACCCAAATGTTGGGTATAATGATATCTCGAGTGACTTTGACTTTCAGGGTCTGGGGCTTACAGTCAAGGTCACTACTTTCAGGGTCACGGGGTCAAGGTCACTGTTTCTATTTTTAGAAAAAACATTGTCATCGTTCTTGCACCTTAATTTAATGATGGATTTTAATATGTCTTCACGCAAATGTTGGGTATGATGATATCTCTAGCAAGTTCGACTTTCAGGTTCCGGGGCTGAAGGTCAAGGTCACTGTGGCAATTTTTAGAAAAAACTTTGTCATCGCTCTAGTGCCTACATTTATGGATGGATTTTAATATAACTTAACAAAAATGTTGGCAATGATGATATCTTGAGCGAGTTCCACTTTCAGGGTCTGGGGCTGAAGGTCAAGGTCACTGTGGCTATTTTTAGAAAAACTTTGTCATCGCTCTTGCATCTTCATTTATTGATGGATTTTAATATACCTTGACACAAATGTTTAGTATGATGATATCTTGAGTGACATTGACTTTCCGGGTCAGGGGCCGAAGGTCAAGGTCACTGAGGCTATTTTTTTGAAAAACTTGATCATTGCTCTAGTGTCCAGATTTATTGATGGATTTTAAGATAACTTCATACAAATGTTGGGTATGAAGTTCAACTTTCAGGGTCTGGGGCTCAAAGTCAAGGTCACTGTGGCTATTTTTCGAAAAACTTTGTCATCACTCTTAAGTACCTACATTTATTGATGTATATAATGTAATTTTACACAAATGCTAGGCTAGGCTTTTTTTATTTTGTCTTGCTCAAGGGGATTTGTATCGTCTGTGATGCCTTGTTATTACTTGGTTGTTTTTAGAATTTTTTTTTATCAAATATAGATTTCTTTTTCATTTTTTTTTTTTTTTTCAGTGGAAAGGCTTGAAAACAGGATGATTAGGGGTACATTTTGGTTCTCTTTCATTTGCTGCAGTCAATTTTTTTTATAACTTGCCCTCATCCATCCTAGGCCCCCAAAGGCGAGCTATGTTGTCTTCTGACAACTCTTGTTATGGTATGTCAAAGCCTGCCCAGGAAAACTGATGCAAGTGTCTTTGGGAGGTAGGGCTGGAGCTGGCATTTCATGTCATTGTCAGGCAAAAGTCCCACAAAATTGGAAGCAACGTCTGTAAAATTGCCTAAATAGTGTTGACATGGATGTAAAACCTCAACTCTAACAGACAAAAAAAAAACAGCATTCGGCGAACTATATAAAATCGATTTCTGGTATCAATTATCAAAGGAAAAAGTTTAAGCAAACAAATAACAAGGGCAATTGGTACACCTTCAGGGGAGGCAACTCTTTAGAAATATTTTCGCCTCGCTTATAAATACAGTATGTGTCTTTTCTTAAAGGAAAGAATTTGCTATTGAGGAACAAAGTATTTCCAGTATTACAGTAAGAGTGACCCTCTTTCTAAGGAAATTGTGTTGGTTTGTAGGAAAGTAAACTGGAAACCGAAAAAGTTGTCTCCCTTTTAAAAATGGTTAAATATGAAAATAAATACACACTTTTAGACCATTCTTAAGTTATAGCCCAAGATAAGAGAGTATTCACATGTTTGTTTCTTATTTCTGAAAACATATGTTGTGGGTACTCATATGTTGTGGATACTCATTAGAAGCACCCCACTGAGGCGCTTCTAATGAGTACCCACAACCAATATTTTCAAGCAGAAATAAGAAAAGTATTAGGACATTTTGGATGAAAAAGTGCCTTATTTGGAACTACAGTCCAACCTGTGTTAAGCAAGCACCTAAAGGATAATCAAAATGTGCGTGCTTAAGACAGGTGCCAGCTTAATACAGGTTAATTTTAATACTTTGCCTTTTTGGGGAACCAAATGCATGCTTGCTTAAGGCAGGTTGCTTGCTTGCTTAATAGAGGTGGCCACTATGACAGGTTTTACTGTACATGTATGTTAAGTACATAATAATTTGTTAGGTGTCTCCTGACTCACCTGGCTCACTGTTTCATGGATGGGTTAGTCGGTAGGTGCATGTGTATTATTTATGTCGATTGGATTTACCGTATCTACCCTAAATATTCTGACACCTCAAGCACTTTACCATATATGTTCTTGTTCTTAAATTTTAACAAGTATGATTTACATCTCTTGGGTTTACACCTTTTTGCTCCGCTCTATCTAGAGGTTTTTATATTGTCTTTTTTTCCGTTGTTGACAGTGGAGCGTGATAGCTCAGTGTTTGGTGCACTTGTCAGTGATGCTAGAGGGCCAGGATCAATACCAGACAGCGGTAACAGCTTTGCGGTGTCTCAACATGCTCAGTGGCATCACTTCCAGGGATGACTGCCTCGAAGTGCACCGTCCTTTGTATAGGGACGTTAACTTGAACACAATCCCCCTGCCCAACCCTTGAAGTGAGAATCAAGCCCTGTGCAGCTGTGCACGCGTAACACAGTTTCCTTCTCAGTTGCCACGGGTACCACACTTGCTCTGAAGGGAGCAAATTCTTTCCTGTAAGAGTGGTTCACATTTGATAAACAGTATTAAGGGGTGCAGGGTTCAACATAAACTTTTTTAAATAGGTGGACAAGGTGGTCCTGTAACTCTTGGGACCTGATCTAAGTTCAGCTGGACCAAAGAAATGAGGAAAATCATACTGAAGTGATAAATGTACATTAGTTCTGCAGTAATCAGATAATTATTATTTATCTACACAGATGGTAAATCTTCTGCAACAAACTTAAAACACAAACTGTTTAACTTTATGATAATGTTTAAAACAGGGATTTTAATAACTTTGGTGGCAGATTTTCAACTGGACCATTTGGACCAGCCAGCCACTGACCTTATTAGACCTGACCAGGTTTCCACTAGACAATGTCCATCGGTCTTTGGTTAATGTCAAACCCTGGGGTGGAATTTTTATTTCTAGCGTTAGTATTTTCTTTGATTTGCGTACAAATCATTTTCTCCGAGTTGCACCACTGAAAGATCCCCACTGTATAGAATCTACATGATTATTGTGCAGGCTTCCGTCATCATCGCAGTATTAGTACATTATCTTTGAAATGACCCCTGTCAATTGTTCATGGTATGTAAATATCCTCCTTTGATCTTCACGACAAAATGTTTTTTTTCCTCTCAGCAAATCGGTGCGTTTTCAGGTCATATCATATCAAAATGCTTGGCAGCATTGAGTCAATACCATTGACTGTCAAATACTTGTACTTAATTTGGGCTTTTAAATTCAACTGCTAGAAGTCGCCATTTGTTTATATTGAGATCACCTGCTACGAGTCAAGTGTCAATTTGTCATGTGAAAGAATTATTTTTAAAAACGGAAATTCTGAACACATGCAAATATAGAAGGGTAAACACACATTAAAAATGCGATTTTCACAAAGTTATGAAGTTGTATTTGGCTTCAGTAGATCACAAATGATAAAGCTACATGAATGGAAGAAAGAAAACAGAAAAACAGGATTTTCAGTTTTTGAGGCCGACAGCTCAATAATGCACTGTAGCGTTAGCCGGTCCGTCAACGAAGTCAAGCAACACGGTCACCCATCCAGGTACTAACCGTGATATCCATTGCTTAACTTCGTGAATAAGCCAACCGCACTACCCGCGTCGCTAAAAGAGCCGGCTCCTACAGCAAGGCTGTAGAAGTTGTATTTATCCATAACTGTTACATTTCTCCCCCTCATCTTTTGACTTCGTCCCAAAGTCACACATGCCTCACAAGGCTAAACCCGAGGGCATAGCCTATTTAACAAACCAGCGGCACTGTTTCTATCCCACTGCTGCCACCAATGTAGCGTTAGCCGGGTTGTCCACGAAGTCAAGCAACACGGTCACCCATCCAGGTACTAACCGTGATATCCGTTGCTTAACTTCGTGAATAAGCCAACCGCTCTACCCGCGTCGCTAAAAGAGCCGGCTCCTACAGCAAGGCTGTACAAGTGGTATTTATCCATAAACGTTACAGCACCTTTAAAATACAAACAAATTGGGGCTATTTTCCTGCTGTATTCAGCAAAGAATGTTATTTGTCCTGTTCATAAATTTTAAAATGCCAACAACAAAGAATGTAGATCATTTTCTGTTCCACTGTCAGAAGTTTAAATCAGAAAGGGATACTTTAGAGTATAATGTTGAAGAGATTCTGGGCAGGGAGGAGGTGAAATTGGTAACAGACATTAACCTGAAAGTGTTGACAGGCATGATTGAAGACATTAGTAAGCAAGGAAGGAAGGAGCTGACAGATGCACTGATGGAATTCATCAGGAGCACAAAAAGATTTTGAAAAGCATTGTAATATAAGTATCATGAGTTTTTCACATAGTGAAATGTACAAGTGACTTACTTAAGTACCAGGAGACTATAGGCAGCGATAAAATGCCTTATAGATACATTTTGTATACAACAACAACAACGGCATTTGAAATTTATGTTCAGGACAAATTTCATGCTCAAGTGAGTTGAGCATGAGAAAAGTGTTAGAACCTGGGCCTCATCTAAATAACCCTTAGTGGCTCAAACTACCCCTGTCTATAAATCATTTTCATGGTCCAAAATGTGTTCAAATCATCGAAAGGTTTACTGTATTTATTTTAGGGGTGCCAAATCATGGACACTTGATCATGAATTCATGGAAGAGCGTAGTGGAATGCTGATGTACCCTGACCTTACAAAATCTGTATGGAAGCCACCAGAGTTTAACCGTGAGTATTTTTCATATACAATGTATAAATTGAATCTGGCTTAGCAAAACCTACAATATAGTATGTTGTTGGGGAAGACTATGGTCGATAGGGCTGGCTAACCGGAGCTGAAAAGATAATCGATTATTAGTCCTGTCATTGCGATTGATAATTGATTAGTAATCGCAAAGGTTTTTATCATAATTTTACCTGTCTGGCTTTCTGTCTGAGCTTGACTCTTACCATATGTTGCCCTTTACCATTGGTATATTTCAACAGACAGGCCTGAGCAAACAGTGTAGACCCAGATGAGACACCATAGAATGCGGCATCTCATCAGTCTGCACTGTTTGCCACTCATCCAGCTATTTTAGGCATAACTTTGAGTAGTAAAGTGTACCTATCAAGTAATCGATTAAAGGCAAATCAGAAATGATAATCATTTTTTTGGAATTTATCGATCAATTATATGATCAATCGTGTCAGCCTTAATGGTCAACATGAGTATTTTCACAGTTTGTTGAGTCTTCCCTTGTAGAATTTTGGGTAGCCTTGTACTAAGGTTGGCGATTAATCAGTCAATAATCGATTAACGCCGGAAGAATTATATTGATTTTCGAATGATCGATTATTTGATTTATGTATCTGTTTCATCACTTTCCCATACCGAGGTGGCATATTGTTTCTGTCCTGTGCATTTTGATGTGTAGTTTTTATTATGTTTTAGGATTTTTATGGTAATGCACTCACTTTGATTTGATTGCTGATACTGTGATGACAATACTGTGAAGTTCAGAGATGCCAGTTTGCGAGCAGTGACATCAACATTAACGAAGGCATAACATCCAATTCAACCAGAGCGTATCAAATGATTGAGAATTCTTGATTTTTATGTCCCAAGTAGCGATATTTTGCCCTGTATGCTTGTTGGTTGGACAACTTTAACATTGGTCATAACCATAGCTACAAATAAGGGTTGTATTTTGTGATAACTGAAGGATAGTTTTTGTCAATTCTCCATAAAAACCTATGTTGTAGGTATTCATTAGAACCGCCTCAGTGAGGCGGTTCTAATGGATACCCACAACATAGGTTTATTTGGATAAATAAGGAAAACTATCCTTCAATTATCACAAAATAACACCTTATCTGTTGCTGTGGTCGTAACTTTTGAACCTTTTGAGATAGAGCCTTCATATTTGGCATCTAGTTTCCTTGTGACCACAAAAAAATTTGATCTGTGACTTTGACCTGTGACCTTCTTTAGAGAAAAATGGACCTTGGTCCGGGGACATGATCTTGTTATACCCCCGGCATACGAAGTATGTAAGGGTTATATAGTTTTCAACTTCGTGTCTGTTCATTCGTTTGTCCTTCCATCTGTCCATCTGTTCATCATCCTTTATGTCAGAGTTTTGCATTAAACCTTTTTGATTGCTCATATCTCTGTAACCACATGTTAGATTCTCTTCATATTTGGTAAAGGATATCTCTATAAAAGTACCTTTCATATGGAATATCTAATCCCCTGGGTCAAGCCCCTGGGTGCACTGTCCGTCCGTTAGTCAACTTTTACCTCAATGTTTTGTGTTAAACCTTTTTGATTGCTCATATCTCTGTAACCACATGTTGGATTTTCTTTATATTTGGTACAGGATATCTCTAAAGCATAACCTTTCATTTGGAGTATCTAAGCTACCAGGTCAAGCCCCTGGGTGGGCAGTCTGTCTGTTCATCATCGTTTATGTCAAAGTTTTGCGTTAAACCTTTTTGATTGCTCATATCTCTGTAACCACATATTAGATTCTCTTCATATTTGGTAATAGATATCTCTTTAGTATTACCTTTCATATGGAATACATAAGCCCCTGGGTGGCTGTCCATCCGTTTGTCAACTTTTACGTCAAACTCAAAGGTTTGTGTTAAACCTTTTGATTGCTTATGTCTCTGTAAACACACGTTAGATTCTCTTAATATTTGGTACAGGGTATCTCTATAGCATTACCTTTCATATGGAGTATTTAAGCTCCTGGGTCAAGCCCCTGGGTCGGCTGTCCGTCATTCATCAACTTTTATGTCAAAGTTTTATGTTAAACCTTTTTGATTGCTCATATCTCTGAAATCACATGTTAGATTCTCTTCATATTTGGTACAGAATATCTCTATAGCATTACCTTTCACATGGAATGTCTAACTCCTGGGTCAAGCCCCTGGGTGGGGCAAGGGGTCAATAATAAAGACTTAGGCATTTTGATTACGTCAAAGTTTTCTGTTTACTGTTTTCATTATACTTCTGGCATACAATGTATATCAAAGGTTATAGTTTTTGTCGCGCCTGCTATTAGCATGGCGCGATATAGGCGCCCGGTTTTCCGTCCATTCGTGCGTTCGTTCGTCCGTCCGTCCGTTTGTCAAGGCGTCAACATTTGCGACCACCCTAGCGTTCACCCTGAGGTTCAAGTTTATTTCTCAAGAACTATAAGAGCTTCATTAATGATACTTGGTACAAACTTGTATCTGGGGATGACAACTTACATGCAAGCATCCATATTTGACCTTGACCTACATTTCATGGTTCACTGACTTTGTAAAATATTGCGACCACCCTAGCGTTCACCCTGAGGTTCAAGTTTATTTCTCAAGAACTATAAAAGCTTCATTAATGATACTTGGTACAAACTTGTATCTGGGTATGGTAACTTAAATGCAAGCATCCATATTTGACCTTGACCTATATTTCATGGTTCACTGACTTTGTAAAATATTGCGACCCCCCTAGCGTTCACCCTTATGGTCAAGTTTATTTCTCAAGAACTATAAGAGCTACATTAACGATACTTGGTACAAGCTTGCATTTAAGAATGGAAACTTTTGTGCAAGCATCTATGTTTGACCTTGACCTACATATCATGGTTGGGTGACTTTGTGCCCCCCACAGGCGCGACATAGCCTTCGGCGGAATTCTTGTTTGTCTTTCCTAGTGATGTGCGATATTATCGGTATATCGGTATATCGTGATACAGTTCAGAAAAAAATCATATCACAATACGGTCCGCCAATACCGATATTTTTTCGATATTTTTTTTTATCCATTTTTCATATTTTCTTTCATAACTGATCGGTAAATACAGCTCAGTCTGTCAGTCTTTGTGAGTCCTTAAATACGGTAAACTAAACCAGTAACTAAATCGCAATAATTGCTGCACTGTCAATTCAGAGACAAACCATCTGTGTATTTATTACTGTTCAAGAATGACACTATTGTTAATCCCTGTCATAAAATTGCCACCCAGCGGTGCGTGTCGATAAGGTGTGAAAATATGGTCGTTATGATTCTAATTGGCGTTTATCATCCAATCACAAAATTTAATCCAAAATCAATGTGAAAAATGATTTAATCGCTCCTCAGACAATTAGCTATATCTAACGGTAGATATTTGCATAATAAAAACGGACTTTTCTATGATCTCATGAATGGTTATGTTTTGGCGCCAAATAGCAGACGCTGGACGGGAAAAGTCGAACGCTGTTGTTTATTGACACGGAGCCTTTGGGGATAATTCGGGAGCTGTGCAAAGCGCTGGTTCTCTATCCACCTTTATTCACAACCGTTTAGCAATCGAGAAAAGGTTTTTTACCTGTTCCAAACATTTTTATGAAAGAGATACACACAATGACATTAAACACGTATGGGGGTGCTAGCGTCGGATAACGAAATTTACCGATCGCATGCAGAAAAATGGTAGCGGTGGTTTGTGGGCGGCGATTTATATCAATTCAAAAATCACTGATCGGCTTTTTCTGTATGTCTGGTCTTCGCTGGACATTGCCTGAAAAAAGCCTGCAGTCCATGACCTCGGCTATAAGACGGGGTCATTTTGGAGGGAAAAATCCTCGTCTTATAGCCGAATTTTTACGGTAGGCCGAGCTAGGGTTTCGGTGAATCACGCGGCTGTAGTTGTTGTATACATCACTTCAGTGTAAGCTGCCCAGCATTTACAAGATTGTGTAATAGAGTGAAAACCAAAACAAACTTTACCATGGCCAACTGCCGATATCTAGCAACATTTCAGGTTGCAAAAGATGACAGTCACAAATAAAGTGACTGAGGCCATCAATCTAATACAACATTTAATAGCACTTTCAGATAGTATCTTTATTTCCCCTCATAACATTGGGACAATTCTTTTAAGTACCTTTGTCTTGTAAGTAGGTTAAATGATATTTACCCATGAAAACTCCCTTCTCTTTTCCATATATATTGTGGTTTTCCAATTACATGTACCAGTGTGTTTCAGATTGCTACATAATATATCGTGATATGTATCGTGATACGCAGTAACTGTATCGCGATATATCGTGATACGAAAATTCTGACAATACCCATCCCTAGTCTTTCCATCTGTTCATTATTAGTTAGTTTGTTCTTTCATTATGCTGTGCTCCTTGTCAGTAGGCATCACCTTAAGGTCAAGGTCACAGACATAGAACTTTGTCACAGGCTCAAAGTTTTTGCGTTAACTTTAAAAGACCCTTTCATGGATTTCTTTTATATTTTGCATGATGGTAGATATTATAGGTCTAAAGTTTATATGGATAGGTTCAGTGCTACAGACAAATTGTCATTTCCACTTAACCCTTATCTTGCTGAATATTCATCTAAGCCACACCCATTTCTGTCTATCAACCAATCAAATTACTTGATGTAATTTATTGCTACAAATTCATAAACTGAATGCCAAACAGTGTAGATCTTGATCAGATGGCTTCTACAGAAGCCATCTGATCTGGATCTACACTGGATTCAAAAATAGGGGTTGTCGTGAACAGCAAGATAAGGGTTAAAGGTGATGGCACTGGCCGTGGGTATACGTGCCCCACTGGGCACTTTTTCTAGTTTATCCTACCCCTTGTGTAGGACCACCTGGGCAGGATAAGAGTTTCTGTCACATGATAAAATCCAGGATTTGTTAATGAGGTTCTGCTGTGGCCCTTGTGCCATGAGTTGTATCCTTTATACATGTTATACATGTACATGTATTTACAGCAAATGCCATGCCCGGAGAAAAAGAGGTACAGAACATCACTATCAACTTTGGTCCACAGCATCCTGCAGCTCACGGTGTACTGAGACTTGTACTCATTATTGATGGAGAGGTAAGCATTGCTCCAGATATGGAGGATTACCGAGAAAATTTTGGGATAAATTTTCTTTATTTAAGAAATAGATCAGCTCTAATTGTGATTTGTTGAGTAATAAATCACAGTTTGGAGGTCAGTTGTAAAGTAGACAAATCACGAGCACGTAGCGTGCGTGATTTGTCTACTTACAACTGACCGACAAACTGTGATTTATTACTCAACAAATCACAAACTAGAGCTGATGTATTTCGATTCTAACACGCTGAAAATCGGCAATAATGCTGTTGTTTCCTTCAAAATCTCACAACTTTTCGCCATTGTTAGAAGAAGTCGCGCTAAAATTATCGACTGAAACACATGCTTTTCTAACGTTTTTCGATGCGAGAAAATGACGTTACACCGTCTAACGTCAAGGAAATCGACTAGTGACGTCATCAATTGACAGTTTTTAATGACATCACTTGTCATGCTCTTCCTAGCCGTGATTTGTTGTAGAATAAAACAGTTGTTTTCCATTGCCTATATAGGCGCGCTGTGTTAGAATTCTCTATAAAACCAATTTTTGGGTACAATGTACTTGTTAGAATCCTTGAACAGATAAGTCTAGCAAATACTCTACATAAGTTTCTTTAGGAAAATAAACTAAAAAGAAAATTATCACACGATTATCAGAATTATTCCTAAAGTAAGAATTATTAGTGAAATTTTGAATTCTGGGGTGATTGGGTGAGGCCAAGGTGTCTTGTATCTTTTGTCACTTGGGGCATCCAACAGATATTGGCTTACATTTTGGCAAGGCCTGCTGTCCTTGCAGCAGGTACGTGTAGATGTGGTATGTTGTTATTTCTTCTGTTTCTACACTTCCAACTTTCTCCAATCAGAAGCCATCTGATCAGGATCTACACTGCTTGTCGTCTAATAGTGCAAATCCCTATCAGATGGCTTTTGATCTGGGTCAAAACTGTCATACAGTTTGTGAATTGAATGAATACATTATACATGTACCTAGAATGAATGAATGATACATTATATCAAGGAATTAATTTGATTGGTTTATGGTCAAAAATGGGTGTGGCTAAATTAATTTTTTCGACAGGATAAGGGTTAAACTGAGTGCCAGTTGATACAAGGGTGTGCTTTGTATGCTTTTACAGACAACCCTCTGTATACTGACATTTGTTAAAATGGCAAAACTCGTTATAATGGCAATTGCAATGGAATGACTACTTAGCTAAAGCCTTAGCCTCGGTTCCGAGTGACGTGGTCTTCCCTCGGGTTTGTTTGATTTGGGGTTTAATGTCCCCGTCAGCGCTGTAAAGGTCATTTTGGAGGCGATGCTTCCAATTTTGTGGGACTTTTACCCGACATTGAGATGAAATGACATCTCAAGCCCTGTCGCCCAATGAAACCAATAGGGTTTATAAGCATGGACGGTCCGACTTGTGCGCAGGCTTTGCCTGGGCAGGCTTAGATCATCTAAGCGGTTTACCAGTACTTGTGTGTGGGTCGGATTCAGCCATTCGGGGCCATCCCTCGGGTTGGAAATGCACAAATCGAGTCCATAGTCTTGAAAGAGTCTTGTAATCTAATACTCCCAGAAACATTTGTTTCTTGGAGTAATTGGTGAAAAGACCTGTTATTACCTATCATACTCCTCAACTTTGCCACATCCATTCTGACTGCCAACCAATTAAAGAACATGAAATAATGTATTCATTCAAATTCTTAAACTAAAGACAAACAGTGTAGATCCTGATCAGATGGCCTTCATATCTGGATCTACACTGTATGCAAGGATGCAAATTATCATGTTCAGCCGAATAAGGTTTAAGTTTAGGCTCCTTTAAGGGGAATGGGAACCCCTTCATGGACGGCAACACTTACAAAAATATTTTTGTCTCCCATGTCAATAGGGGTCAACTCTTAAAGAAAAGAATTTGCTCCTTAGGAGCAAAGTCTTTCCTTTAAGAGTTGACCACTTTTTCCGTCAGAAAGAGTTTATAGAAAAGTAAACAGGAATGGTGGACAAATCTGCTAGATGTTCCCATTCCCCTTAGGAGTAGACTCTGACAAAACTATGGTACAATGGAAAGTATAAGTTTTTTTGTTTGTTTGATTTTAGGTTTAACGTCCCCATCAACACTGTAAAGGTAATTTTGTGTGACTTTTACCCGGCATTGAGATGAAATGACATCTCAAGCCCTGTCACCCAATGAAACCAATAGGGTTTATTAGCATGGACGGTCCGCCTCGCACCGCGGTTCCTGGACAGGCTTAGATCCTCTAAGCGGTTTACCAGTACTAGTGTGCGGGCCGGATTCAGCTCTGCGTGGAAGCATCATGCAGCTCATATAAAGTATAAGTAGACATCAGAATTTAGGCATGTTGATATGTTGGTTGAGTGGTAGATAGTAATGGATACAAAATCAGGGAATCTACCGTATTTACCCAAAATATTCTGACGGCTCAACTCCTTACCATACTTGTCCTAAAATTCCAACAAATACAACTTACAACCCGGTGTTGTGTCTAAGAATAGCTGAGTGAGCGGCAAACAGTGCAGAGCCTGATGAGACACCACATTCTGGAGAAGCCATCTGATCTGGATTTTTCTGTTTGCAGAGCCACTAAGGGAGAGCAAATTTTGGTTCTACAGAAGAAGGGTTAAATCATGCAGATACTTTGGCTTTATTTCAGACTGTTGTTAGATGTGACCCTCATGTAGGATTATTACACAGAGCCACAGAGAAACTCATTGAATATAAAACATACACACAGGTAGGACTGTTATATCGTACATTTATATAAATACAAAATTAACCCATATATGCCAAGCTGCCCTTTTTTTGAGACATTGACAAACAGTGTAGACCCAGATCAGATGCTGCATTAAGCAGCATCTGATCCGAGTCTACACCGCTTGCTTAAAATATATAGATTGACGTAATTACATGAAAATTTCACAGTTTGCTTTTGAAATATGCATTTGAAATATGAGCAAGTCTTATGAAATGAGTAGGGTGTAATAAAATTTGATTCATGTTTCACCAATATACAGAGTTTGTCACTCTATTTTGGGACAACCCTCGTACACTGGTATCTCCATACACTGGCCAATAGTAAAAACTAGTGATATGCTGAGTGATAAGAACGCGATAGTAGTTTTAGTATAGTAGAGTTCTGGGGCCAGTTGTTCAAAACTAACGACGCCGTTAGTTAACGACGACGCCGTTAGTTAACGTATCGTTAAATCTTAGATCATTTATTATGGCAAATATGCTAATATTTTTGCTGAAAAAATATGAGCAGCTTTTGCAGATGCAAAAGCTGCTCACATTTTTTCAGCAAAAATAACAAAATTTTAGGTATTAAACGTGCTAGAAAAGTTAACAATTTGACTGCTAACGAGCTCGTTAAGCTAACGATACTTTGAACAACTGGGCCCAGGTGTTAAACGTCTCCATGGTCCCACCGGGACTTTCTCCATAGTGGCATTGCAAGACGACAAGAGCGCGATGCGAAGAGCCGCCTTTTTATCCAATTTCATGACGTCATTTATTGTTACCTTGACCTTAGATGGTGTAACGTCGTATTCTTGCACACCAGACAAGAAAATCCGTAAAACTTACTACACACTAAACGAACCTGACACCCCTATAATTGGCAAGGGACCACTCAAAATTCATTAGTTGGAATATTCCATTGTCAAATATTGGTTAATCCAAAGATACATACTTCGGATGAACTTCCAGATTATATATTAGAAGGGTCCACTTTTTAATGACAGATTCTATCTGTCTATTCTTGCTGTGCTAGACGTCTAAAGTAATTCAGGCTTCAGTTCTTCCGGCTTTGACAGCCATAGAAATCTGAGTCCGCACAAAATGTAGTCCGGTTTGGCGCTGTAATCAAAATTGTACAAGCGTATTAGTTATCCTGTAAGCGTAATACAAACTTTGGAAGAAGACGACTTGACGATTTTATCTTACGATTCATCTGCATCATGCGACGGGTTTGGCAACAACTGTAGTTGAAAAAGTTCCAGGAAAGATCAGACGACACATGTCTTTCGTAAAACGAACACTGAACGTGTTAGTTATCTTGAAAGCGCCATACAAAACATGAAGCAGACAAAGTTACATTTTTATCTTATTTTTCAGTGATTGGAATTCATTTGAATCAGCTGCCTGCAGCTGAATCAGGCAGCTGAATCGTAAGAAATATGAAGTTTGTGTCGCAATTTAAGAGAAAAAAAGGGGAAAAAAAAGATGAAATGCCCTCTGCTTCTTTTCAAAATGGCCAGGTTAAGATTTTACCCCTTCCACCCACGAGTTTCTCAAGTTCACTCTTCAGTCACTGAATTTGTACACGTCCATTCTACACATGCAAATTGGGTGTCTAGTCAATAGTCGTCAACAGCATGTCAAACCATGTAGAACAGAATGCGATGTATCATTATGAGCCATCTCACCAGGTTCTACACTGTTTGCATCTGTAGGTATCTGTACTTGGCTATAAAGGGCTGAAAGGGTACAAACTCATAACACTTACATGACCTAATTAAATGCGAAGTACGTGACGCTGGAAACTTCACCGTACGGTAGCAAGCCAGCAATAATATGCTCCTAACAATTATCACCATCCAATTCTGTTGTAGGTCTGAATAACTGAATATGTAAGCACAATGTTCTGATTAATAATAAGTCACATGCCGCAAAACTTCAAACATTGCACAAAAAGTGTTTTCCTTTATTGAAGCACACGACATAAGGCAGGTTCTTGACTGAGCCGCGAAACACATCTCAGTCAACAAGTGTAACCTTTTACAAGAAAGTTGCGTCTACTCTTTGTGTTGTCATAAAACTGGCAACAATCCCAGCAGGCACATGGCATAATTGTGACGTCACATCAACGTCGGTGCAACGTCATGACGTTGCATCGACGTTGATTTGACGTTGCCCTAGCGACGTGTGCCTGTTGGGTAGTCATTTGCATGTTGTATTAATGTGCAAGTAAAATGATGATGAAAGTGTATAACAGCTGATTCACCTTAGTTTGGTGAACCAAACTAAAAATCAGCACTCCAGCCCCATTGTCCTTATTACTAAAGAAAGTAAATCTGAATTTTTCACAGAATCTGTCATTTCAGTGCCTTTTTGCGCTTTGATTAATTTAATGAGTTTTAGATTAAGTTATTTTTGGTTTCAACATTATTTCTTTCGTATAACACATACATCTTATACATACATGTAGATGTTGGTTTCAAAATTATAAGTGTCCCCAATAATTGGGGTTGGAGAAAAATAGATTAGATTCAATGATGCTTCCATGCAGAGCTGAAACTGACCGCACATGAGAACTGGTAAACGGCTTACCGAGTTTAATCCTGCCTAGGCAAAGTCGTGCGAGTCAGACCAGCCATGTACAGTCAAACCGGTCATAGTGGCCACCTCTATTAAGCAAGAAACCTGTCTTAAGCAAGCATACATTCTGTTCCCAATAAAGGCAAATGCATTCAAATTTACCTGTATTAAGCAAGCACCTGTCTTAAGCAAGCACATTTTGATTATCTCTGAGGTGCTTGCTTAACACAGGTTGGACTTCCATTGGTTTCTTTGGGCAGCAGGGCTTATGTCATGTCATCTCAATGTTGGGTAAAAGATACAAAAAAATTGGAAGCTGCATCTCCAAAATAACCTATAAAGTGTAGAGGGGGATGTTAAACCTCAAATCAAACAAACAAAACAAAAATAAAACTACAATTGTCACACAAAAGGTATTCAGAAGAAAGTCAAATGCCTTATTTAATGACCTACTTCTTTTTAGAAAAACATGGTGTTTTTTGTAGCGCCTGCTTTATGCATGGCGTAATAATAGGAGTCTGGTCTTCCGTCCGTCAGTTCATCACACCAGCCTCGGTGGCTCATGCCCATCTTACTGCTGATCAGGAGGTTACAGTTCAATCCCTGTTGGGTGGGCAACATTCTTTCGTGGAGATAATGAAATCATATTCAAGAGTGGCAAGTGTCAGTTTCTGGTGAAAGAATTTGCAGTGTACTAGTTAAGTGCTTGTGTATAAGCTTGTTTAGGAAAAGTGTTTGGAAAACTGGTTATGTCCATGTAATCGTTATTTCAGCACTGCCTCTGAGTCTAACGTCGTAACAATCTGAACATTGTTGACAACTTCTGAGCCACTTGACGTGGTGTCTAGAACCGCGTATTGACATGAATAAACATTACCGTGTCTGAATATAACGATTGCATTGGAAAAGAAGGATGAGCTGCAGAGAAATATTTCCTTAGAAGAAATTAAACTTCCTGGGCCAGATTATTTTTAATTCATTGAGAAATCGTGGTATTTCTTCGTTATACATGTAATGTCATATTTTATACATTTTTAGGATCCATATATAAATCCTGCTATACCCAAACTATCTGATAATGAACAGTGCTATATAGAGTTTATGGTGTTCTGAACTGTATTTATTCCTTCCAGGCTTTACCGTACTTTGACCGACTAGACTACGTGTCCATGATGTGTAATGAACAAGCATATGCATTGGCCGTAGAGAAACTTCTCAACATAGAAATACCAGAAAGAGCCAAATGGATAAGAAGTAGGATATCAGATAACGTCATTGTTATTTAGTGGATAACTTCGTCGTAAAATTATACGACACCATATGTAATACAGGCCTCATATTATTCAGAAATATGCAGGATTTCAGGCTTTTAGAGCTTGATTTTTTTCTTGATTTCAGGTTCTTGTGCCTATAGTCTGTTTAAAATATTAAAGTGTTATCCTGCTAAATAAATTTATTAACCCACACCCATTTCTGACTATGAATCAACCAAAATACTTGATATTTTCACAAACTGCATTACAAACAGTGTAGATCCGGATCAGATGGCTTCTTCAGAAGCCATCTGATCTGGACCTACACTGTTTGCAAAGGTAATAGTTGTGTCGTTTTCAGCAGAATAAGGGTTGAAGCTGCAAAATCGGGGCTTTCAGGCGTGGAAAAGCGTGGTCAGTACGAGGCCTGGTAATAACGCATGGCTACTGCTGCCTGACCTCATGACGCCGTCCATGACGACCCTTTGTTTTCTTTAGAATTCTTTTGAACTTCTTCGGCAATAAAATCCCATTTAACCCATAAAATGCCAACCACGACAATTGTTGTCTGCCGGTTACTTTAAAACACATTTTTGCAAACAGTGTGGACCCAGATCAGACTGCTCCTCTAGGAGCAGTCTGATCTGGGTCCACACTGTTTACCTGTATGCAAAAATATTTTTAAAAAGTTTGCAAGAAGTTTCAGCAGACGACATAAGCAAACGACATTTTCAGATGTAGTCTTTCTCTGCGTCTTAAGGGTTAAAATTGTTATATGAATGATAGAAACTTACACTTGTGGTCATTTCATTTGAAATTTATGAAACTCGCCATTTAGGCTCATTTAGGCCATATGTGAGACGCCAAGTTCTGCTATGGAAGGTCATGTGGTTTTCTCCGGGTTCTCCAGTTTTCATCCACCTCTGGTTGACAATCGACTCGATATGAGTGAAATAATCGTGAAAAGGCCGTAAAACCCCCCAAAAAAAAAAAAATAAGAGAGAGAGGCTCATTCTATCAAATTCGTATGGAAAGAGTGTTCACTCTTCACTTTTTATACACAATACGTAAGGCCCCCGCCCATTGGGGCTTCAAAAAATATATGGGCTGCATGATGCTTCCACGCAGAGCTGAATCTGGCCCGCACACTAGTACCGGTAAACAGCTTAGAGGATCTAAGCCTGTCCAGGAACCGCGGTGGGAGGCAGACCGTCCATGCTAATAAACCCTGTTGGTTTCATTGGGCGACAGGGATTGAGATGTCATTTCACCTCAATGTCGGGTAAAAGGCCCACAAAATGGGAAGCAACGTCTCCAAAATGACCTTTACAGTGTTGACGGGGACGTTAAACCCCAAATCAAACAAAAAACAAATACACAATACGTACACCCAGTCTAGGGTAATCAGCCAACAGACCCACAGACTTGTGACCAGCTTCTGTGCGTTCATTCTACAACATCTGCATCAACACAAGGATTATTTAGCCAGCCTCGGTTGCTCAGTCGGATGCGCAGGAGGATGCGGTGATCAGGAGGATCAGGAGGACGCAGGTTTGATACCTGCCGGGGTAGGCAACATTCTTTCGTGGAGATTGATCATGAAATCTTTTCTATGGTCATTCTCTCCTTTCCACTGATTCAAGAAGGGCAGTTGTCAGTTTCTGGCGAAAGAATGTGCACTATACTGATTAACTGCTTACATATAAGCCTGCCTAGGAAAAGTGTGGATAGGTAAACTGACCGGCTCGAAAATGATGTAGAATAGTGTTTACTGGGCTGTTAAACTCCAATACAAACAAACAAAATCAAGGATTATTTCTCACAAGCAAGACTTTATACATAGTTCCAGATAAGGTACTTTTTCATCTGAAGTACTGATATTTTTCTTATTTCTGCTTGAAAAATACATAGGGGGTACTCATTAGAAGCGCCCACATGATATTTTATTTGTTTCTACAATGTATTTTTCATGCAGAAATAAGAAAAATAATTTGTCGATACCCTCTCTTATCTGGGGCTATGTTCAAATTCTGCAGATTTCTTGTTTACTACAAGAGACTGTCATACTTCAGTATATCCCAGATGAGACCTACTCATTATGTTTGCATACACAGCCTTTCTTTCTTCTTTGCTGAATATTCAGTAGAGATTTTCATAAATTTACATTCTGAGTACATTTACAGAAAATCCCTATATTTCAACCAACAATAATTCAAAGTCTTGATACTACAAACAAAATAACCAGTTCCTTTGGTTTAAACTGTATTTATTTGACTTTACAGTAAACATATCCAATACACAATATTAGACATGTATGTCACAGGATTTGGCTTTAAATTAGCGAGGTTCAACTCTAGAATGCTATTTACAGCTTTATTCGGGGAGATTACACGGCTGATGAACCACGTGATGTCTATTGGTACTCACGCTCTTGACGTTGGCGCTATGACTCCGTTCTTCTGGCTCTTTGAAGAAAGAGAAAAGGTCAGGTATTTCATTACATCATCAAAGAAATTGTCAGTCCTGTCCGGGGACCAGTTGTTCAGAACAAACAATGTCATTAGTTAATATATCTTTGCAACTTTTAATATGGCAAATATGATAATATTTTTGCAAGCTTCTCACATTTTTGCAGATGATTTTTTTGGCAGAAAAAATGTAAAAATTGATTGGGCTGTGTGGTGCTCCAGTGCAGAGCTGAAACCGACCAAGCTTTTGAGTACTGGTAGACCACTTAGAAGGTCTGGGTCTGCCCAGGTAAAGTGGGGCAGGGTCAGTCCGTCCCTTAATTCATATATGCCTCAACCCCCGCCCATCGGGGCTTGAAATAGATGGGCTGCATACCGCACACGAGTACTGGTAAACTGCTTAGAGGAACTAAGCCTACCCAGGTGAAGCGGTGCGAGTCGGACAGTCCATGCTTATAAATCCTATTAGTTTCAGTGGGTGGCAGGGCTTGAGATGTCATTTCATCTCAGTGTCGGGTAAAAGTCCCACAAAATTGAAAGCAATGTCTCCAAAATGACCTTAACAGTGTTGATGGAGACGTTAAACCTCAAATCAAACAAACAAAAAACATACCTTTGCAACTTTAAATATAACTTAGGGCAAATATTATAATATTTTTGCTGAAAAAAAATGTGAGTTACTTTTGCAAATGCAAAATTGAAGTGAAGGCAATGACCAGGAATGGATACAATTACCTCCCACCTGCCAAACACCAACATAAAACAACTTCACTATGATGCTCACATTTTTTGCAGATGATATTTTGCTGCAAAAATGTGAGTAGCTTTTGCATTTGCAAAAGCTACTCACATTTTTGCAGCAAAATTACCACTGCTATAAATGTTGTATATAAAAGCGAATATGAGGCAAAAAGAATCAGCGAAGGCAAGCAGAAACATGCTCAGCACAAAGTCAGAGCTACAGCAACACCAACAGAACTTTCTTCCTCTGACCTCTGTTGCTCTATCTGCAGCAGGCAGTTATGAGCTAGAATTGGTCTCATTGGCCATCTTAGAACGCACAACAAGTAGCATTTCTGGCATTTGATTGGTCATCGTCTGTAATGACAGAAGAACTATTGTTTACTAGGACAATTAACATTTTCACCACTATCAAGCTCTTTATGTAGCAAGGCTTTGAACAACTGGGCCCTAATGTGTACAGAAATTAAGTAATTTTTATACGCCCGTTTTGAAAAAACGGGACGTATTATGTTATGGGGTCCGCGTCTGTCCGTCCGTCCGTCCGTCCGTCCGTCCGTCCGTCCGTAAACTTTTCGTTTCAGGATAACTCCTCCTACAGTTTTCATCCGATCAAGTTGAAACTTGGTAGGTAGTAAGACCATGATGTGTAGATGTGCGTAAAGTTTCGAGAATTAACGTTCGCCAAATATTAACAGAGTTATGCCCCTTTGAAAATTTTGTAAACATTTTCGTTTCCGGATAACTCCTCCTACAGTTTTCATCCGATCAAGCTGAAACTTGGTAGGTAGTAAGACCATGATGTGTAGATGTGCGTAAAGTTTCGAGAATTAACGTTCGCCAAATATTAACAGAGTTATGTCCCTTTGAAATTTTTGTAAACATTTTCGTTTCCGGATAACTCCTCCTACAGTTTTCATCCGATCAAGTTGAAACTTGGTAGGTAGTAAGACCATGATGTGTAGATGTGCGTAAAGTTTCGAGTATTAACGTTCGCCAAATATTAACAGAGTTATGCCCCTTTGAAAATTTTGTAAACATTTTCGTTTCCGGATAACTCCTCCTACAGTTTTCATCCGATCAAGCTGAAACTTGGTAGGTGGTAAGACCATGATGTGTAGATGTGCGTAAAGTTTCGAGAATTAACATCCGCCAAATATTAACAGAGTTATGCCCCTTTGAAATTTTTGTAAACATTTTCGTTTCCGGATAACTCCTCCTACAGTTTTCATCCGATCAAGCTGAAACTTGGTAGGTAGTAAGACCATGATGTGTAGATGTGCGTAAAGTTTCGAGAATTAACGTTCGCCAAATATTAACAGAGTTATGTCCCTTTGAAATTTTTGTAAACATTTTCGTTTCCATATAACTCCTCCTACAGTTTTCATCCGATCAAGCTGAAACTTGGTAGGTAGTAAGACCATGATGTGTAGATGTGCGTAAAGTTTCGAGAATTAACATCCGCCAAATATTAACAGAGTTATGCCCCTTTGAAATTTTTGTAAACATTTTCGTTTCCGGATAACTCCTCCTACAGTTTTCATCCGATCAAGCTGAAACTTGGGAGGTAGTAAGACCATGATGTGTAGATGTGGGTAAAGTTTCGAGAATTAACATCCTTCAAATATTAAAAGAGTTATGCCCCTTTGAAATTTTTGTAAGTATTTTCATTTCCGGATTACTCCTAGAGTTTTCATCAGATCAAGCTGAAACTTGGTAGGTAGATAAACCTTGATGTATAGATGTTCGTAAAGTTTCGAGTATTAACGTCCGCCAAATATTAACAGTTATATCCCTTTGAAATTTTTGTAAACATTTTCGTTTCCGGACATTTTGATAAAAAACGTCGCATTATGTTATTGACTTCGTGTCCGTTAGGACCGCTTCCGTCCGCCTTTCCGCCCATCCGCCCAAAATCTTCTTCTTTTCAGGATAACGCCTCTGTCAGTTTTTTGTAAACATTTTCGTTTCCGGACATTTTGATAAAAAACGTCGCATTATGTTATTGAGTTGGCGTCTGTTAGGACCGCTTCCGTCCGCCTTTCCGCCCATCTGCCCAAAATCTTCTTCTTTTCAGGATGTGGATGCAGCAATACAGGGAAAAGGAAGAAAGCTCTGTTTGTGATGCCCTAGCTCTGGATTCGCACTGTGCATGCTCTTCTTGCATTTTGCTGTCACCCATTGAAACTTGAAAAATAGTTCCACCATGAATAAGCAATGAATACTGTTTTCAGATTTCAGTCTACCAAATACGAATTTGCCACGGGCGTATAATGCCCCGCTTGCGGAGCTCTTGTTTTAAAATAGACTGGCCTCCATGGCCTATTGGGTAAGAGCGCTCATAGCCCCAGATAAGAAAGGGTCTCCACATGATTATTTTTCTTATTTCTGCACGAAAATGTTCTGAGGTGCTTCTAATGAATACCCAAAAGGTATATTTTCGTGGAGAAATAAGAAAAGTATCAGTACTTTTTGGGTGAAAAAGCACCTTATCTTGAGCTATAGCGCTGACTCTTTATCATTTGCTCTTTCACCGCTGTGGTTTACGCCTTGCTTGGACCATATGTGAGATTATAAGAATCTGATACGGGGTTCCAAGGGATGACCGTGCTGAGCGGAACCGAGGTTCCGCTCAGCACGGTCATCCCGAGGGTTGGAAACGCCCATCTACAACAGAACCCCATATTGGATTCTTTTTCTTGCACAACACCTCCGGTTAGTTTTGACAGCTCGCACATGTATATTGTTTACAAAATAAAAGTAGTGCGGAAGTAGTTCCGGCAGTTGAATAGAATTGAAGCGCATTTATGTTAGTTGCCTGGGTCGGAACACCAGGGTCAGAACATAAATTTCTATCCCAGGGTAAAATCACGGATGTCCTTGTCTGGTGTGCAAGAAGCTAAGTTCTGCAAGGGAAGGTCAGGTGGTTTTTCTCCGGGTACTATGGGTTTTGCCCATCTCTGATGAAAAATCAGCTCAAAATAAGTGAAATAATCTTGAAAGGGCCATAAAGCCAAACAAAATACAATGTAAATATTGTTGTCTCGCCTGTTCATAGCATGGCCCAATTTAAGAGTCTTGTTTTCTGTCCATTTGTCTGACTGTTAATTCATCACCTAGCTAGCATCAGCACAAAATGTTCGTCTATACAGGTGCAACATTGCTTTTGGCAGAATACTTGCTTCTTAAAGGTTTGAAAAGCTAAACTATTAACCCTTATCTTGCTGTTCACGCCAACCCCTATCTTTGCAAACAGTGTAGATCCAGATCAGATGGCTTCTGAAGAAGCCATCTGATCAGGATCTACACTGTTTGGCATTCAGTTTATGAATTTGTAGCAATAAATTACTTCAAGTAGTTGATAGACAGAAATAGGTGTGGCTTAAATGAATATTCAGCAAGAGAAGGGTTAATAGAAAGAAATTCAGTTGCTTTTGGAATCATTGTATTTCTTATTCTCATAAATCCAGTTACTGTCAGGTTTTTGTTAGAAATGGTAATTGTTTCCAACATTTTAATGAAATATACTGTAACTTTGCCAAAATTTATTCGTTTAATAGGGCCAGATGTTGTTAACGTCTTTTCAGAAAGTATTTCCTAAAGTTGCTGAAATATACATGTACTTCATATTGTCATGGGAGAATCAAATGAAATTTGTTCACAATATGTTTTGTTCAAAATTTCAGGTACTTTATTATGTCAGATCTATTTTATGAATGAGAAATCTTAAAATGTGTAACCAGCAAAAAACATCTGAGTCCATAGGTTATTCAGTTAAATAGGGACCCCGCCCATTGGGGTTTGAATAGATGGGCTGCAAGATGCTTCCACACAGAGCTGAAACAGACCGCACACGAGTACTGGAAAACCACTTAGAGGATCTAAGCCTGCTCAGGCAAAACGGTGCAAGTCCGACCTTCCATGCTCATAAACCCTATAGGTTTCATTTGGTGACAGGGCTCGAGATGTTATTTCATCTCGATGTCGGATAAAATTCCCACAAAATTGGAAGCAATGTCTCCAAAATGACCTATACAGTGATGACGGGGATGTAAAACCTCAAATCAAACAGACAAATATTCAGTTAAATTGTGAGAATTCAGATGATACTTTTACACTGATTCAAATGCTGATCTGATTCTGCAACAGAAGGTCAGGTGGTTTGTCTCTGGTCATCCAGGTTTTGCCTGCCTCAGATAAACAATCAGCTCAATATAAGTGAAATAGCCTTGGAAGGGCTGTAAAACAAAAAAAAAAAAGAAATTCTTATCTCTGTCTTTTTAGCTCACCGTCACGTAGTGACGAGGTGAGCTTTTGGGATCACTTTTCGTCCGTCGTGCGTCCGTCCGTCCGTGCGTGCGTCCGTAAACAATTTCTTTAAACGACATCTCCTCCTAAACCACTGATCAGATTTTGACCAAACTTCACAGGAATGATCCTTAGGTGGTCCCCTTTCAAAGTTGTTCAAATGGTTCCGGTCCGTTGCACATCTAGGTTTTTGGGGCCAAAAATAGATTTTTTTCACCAAAAACTTAAAAAATCTTCTTCTCTGAAACCACAAGGCCCAGGTCTTTGATATTTGGTCTGAAGCTTCATCTAGTGGACCCCTACCAAGATTGTTCAAATTATAGTGCTGGGGCCAAAAATGCCCCCGCTCCGGGGCCCTTTGGATTTACATGGGCGTATATAGGGAAAATCTTTAAAAATCTTCTTCTCTGAAACCGTAAGGCCCAGATCTTTGATATTTGGTCTGAAACTTCATCTAGTGGACCCCTACCAAGATTGTTCAAATTATAGTGCTGGGGCCAAAAATGCCCCCGCTCCGGGGCCCTGTGGTTTTACATGGGCTTATATAGGGAAAATCTTTAAAAATCTTCTTCTCTGAAACCGTAAGGCCCAGGTCTTTGATATTTGATATGAAGCTTCATCCAGTGGACCCCTACCAAGATTGTTCAAATTATAGTGCTGGGGCCAAAAATGCCCCCGCCCTGGGGCCCTTTGGTTTTACATGGGCTTATATAGGGAAAATCTTTAAAAATCTTCATCTCTGAAACCGTAAGGCCCAGGTCTTTGATATTTGGTATGAAGCTTCATCTAGTGGACCCCTACCAAGATTGTTCAAATTATAGTGCTGGGGCCAAAAATGCCCCCGCTCCGGGGCCCTTTGGTTTTACATGGGCTTATATAGGGAAAATCTTTAAAAATCTTCTTCTCTGAAACCGCAAGGCCCAGGTCTTTGATATTTGGTATGAAGCTTCATCTAGTGGACCCCTACCAAGATTGTTCAAATTATAGTGCTGGGGCCAAAAATGCCCCCGCTCCAGGGCCCTTTGGTTTTACATGGGCTTATATAGTGAAGAGCTTTAAAAATCTTCTTCTCTGAAACCGTAAGGCCCAGGTCTTTGATATTTGGTATGGAGCTTCATCTAGTGGACCCCTACCAAGATTGTTCAAATTATAGTGCTGGGGTCAAATATGCCCCCGCTCAGGGGCCCTTTGGTTTTACATGGGCTTATATAGGGAAAATCTTTAAAAAATTTCTTCTCTGAAACCCCAAAGCCCATGTCTTTGATATTTGGTATGAAGCTTCATCCCACAAGGCCATGATCCTTCTCCCCCCCCCCCCCTCCCCCCCCCCCCCCCCCCCACTCCGGGGCCCTTTGGTTTTACATTGGCTTATATAGGGAAAATCTTTAAAAATCTTCTTCTCTGAAACCGCAAGGCCCAGGTCTTTGCTATTTGGTATGAAGCTTCATCTAGTGGACTCCTACCAAGATTGTTCAAATTATAGTGCTTTGGCTAAAAATGCCACCGCCCCGGGGCCCTATGGTTTTACATGGGCTTATATGGGGAAAATCTTTAAAAATCTTCTTCTCGGAAACCCCAAGGGCCAGGTCTTTGCTATTTGGTATGAAGCTTCATCTAGTGGACCCCTACCAAGATTGTTCAAATTATAGTGCTAGGGCCAAAACTGCCCCCGACCTGGGGCCCTTTGGTTTTACATAGACTTATATAGAGATATTCCTTAAAAATCTTCTTCTGAAACAGCAAGGCCATGGTCTTTGATATTTGGTGTGAAGCTTCCTCTAGTGGACCTCTATCAAGATGGTTTAAATTATAGCCCTGAGGCCAAAAACGCCTCCGCCCCAGAGCCATTTGGTATTTCATAGGCTTATGTAGGGAATATCTTTAATAAAAATCTTCTTCTCTGAAACCGTTAGGCCCAGGTCTTTGATATTTGGTATGTAGCATATCTAGTGGACCTTTGCCAAGATTGTTCAAATTATAGCCTTTGTTGATATTTGGTATGAAGCTTCACCTTTTTAGACGTCTCTGAACATTATGCACATTATAGCCCTGGGGTTAATAATGGCCCTCCCCGGGTCCCACTTGTTACTCTATGGATCAGGTGAGTGATCCAGGGCCATCATGGCCCTCTTGTTGTTTTTTTGTACGTTTTTAGGTACATTTTCTCATGTATACCACAAGCTCATTATAACACTGTTCGTAAAGATGGATCCAAAAAATGTATAGATTATATAGAAAAATGACCATTTCCAAAAATGTATAGATTATATAGATAAATGGCCATAAATGGTTATTTTTCTATATAATCTATACAGTTTTGGGTTGGCTGGATATAACACCATTGTTTAATGAGTATTGTATTGGATTGGGACCAACAGCAGTGTTATAAAGAGTTAAGGGTGTGTTTATTTGTTTGGGGATTGGCTGTTAACTGTCTTATTTTTGCTTCTTTGTTGTTCTGTGCATAACCCTTTGTAGAAAGATATTTTTTTATAAACCGTATAGTAATGTTGTTGTTTTTTTGTGGGTGGGGGTGGGGGGGGATATAAAAAAAATCATAATAAAACTGAAGATAATCATATGCTGCTAGTCTTCTAGCTAGTCTTTGCACAAATTTCAATTCATAGTAACAGATAAGGTGGGTATTTTGTGACAGTTGAAGGATAATTTTTGTAAGTACAATGAAATTCCGCTATTAAGACCACCTAAAATTTAGACTAATTCTGCTTCAAAAAGCTTATTTAGTAGGCTGGGGTTATTCTTTCTTTGTGTTGTCTGCATACAGTGTCCTCTGGTCAGAGACCATCTTTGGGACTGTTCAAAAGTGGTCTTAAAGACCACTTTTGAACAGTCCCAAAGGTGGTCTTAATATAGGAATTTTACTGTACTTCATAAAACCTGTGTTGTCAGTATTCAATAGAATGACGTCAGCGAGGCAGTTCTAATGAATACCTTAAACAAAGGTTTATATTGAGAAATGAGGAAAACAATCCTTCCGTTATTGCCAAATACCCACCTTTCCTGTTGCTATGTTAAATACATGTAGTTGACTCGGGGACAGCAGGACCTCTGGTGGCTGGATATCTTCTGCATTTGAGTTTGTTAAACTCTAAACAAACACTCATTAGTTCAACCCTTTTATCCAAATTTTCAGAGGCAATGCCCCCTTCTCCCAAACAAACAAATAAGAAAAACATTAAGAGACTGAGCTTCCGCTTCTCCATGTTGTTGCTGTAGTATTTCTGTTGCTTTGTCTTCTATCATTATACACCACAACCTCTTTATAACACTATTATAGGGGTCCAAAGCAGAAACTGTGCTAGCTAAACAACCGTGTTATATCCAAATGAAAATGTTTAGATTATATAGAAATATGACCATTACATTTTTGGGATCCATCTTGAAACCGTGTTCTGTCCATAACTGTGTTATAATGAACTGTGTTAAAATAAGGTTGTGGTGTAATTTACAAGCTAGCTCATGACAAACCTACCAGAATACCCTTGTAACCTGCCAAGAGGCAGATCAGCCTGCACATCTGCTCAGTCTGATAGGTTTCTTCTCTGTTCCCATGTCCCTTCTATAGTCCCTAGGCTATCCAACGAGCAACAAGATGACTCTGGCCAGACTGGCTTGATATACAGGCTGATCTGAGTCTTCACTGGTCAGACAGGTGAAAATGTAGGTTTTGTCATGCTTTTGCTCTTATTCAGACTACTGCTTACCTTTAACCCTTGTTCTGCTGAATAAACTAATTTTGTCACTCCCATTTTTGACTCTCAGCCAATCAAATTACTTGATGTAATTTATTCCTATACAATCACCGGTTGAATGACAAACAGTGTAGATCCAGATCAGATGGCTTCTCCAGAAGCCATCTGATTTGGATCTGTGCTGTTTGCAAAGGTAGAGCATTTACTGTTTCAACAGGATAAGGGTTAGTAGAATTAATTTCTGGCATAACTTAGCTAATAGGAGGTGTGCAAACATTTAGAGGTTTTTTTCTGTTATACATGTTTTTGACGTTGAGTGCGATGACCATGACCGTTGGCATCTGGGATCAGTGGTGATTTCAATATTGCACCCATGCAATCAGATTTGCATCATTATAATGTCTCAGTGAATGCGTCAGAATGACCCAAGGCTGTAAAATTCCACTTGCCTGCTAATATTGGCAAGAGAATTCAGTTTCTGGTGATAGAATGTGCCACATAAACCAAAGCCTGCCCAGGAAAAGCATGGTTCGGTCAAACAACCGGCTCAATATTAATAATTTTCTAATATATTGTTGACTGGGCTGTTAAAACTCGAAAACAATCAACACACCTCATATTGGCATGTTATGTAATTGCTTAGTAAATCTTGCTGCTTTGTTTTTCTTGCTGCTTTATTTGAGCCGCTTTTACGAGAAAACCAGGGTTCAGTTGTTTAAAACCTCTGTAGCTTAACAAACTTGTTAGTTGTCAAAATGTTAACTGTTTTAGCAAGAACAGATACATCTGATACACATATTTGTGATGAAAAAATTTGGGCAAGTTTTGCTTGCAAAAGCTGCTCAGATTTTTTTTTCAGAAAAAAAAACAACAACAAAATTTTAGATATTGAATTTACTAGAACAATGCCCCCTTCTCCCAAACAAACAAATAAGAAAAACATTAAGAGACTGAGCTTCCGCTTCTCCATGTTGTTGCTGTAGTATTTCTGTTGCTTTGTCTTCTATCATTATACACCACAACCTCTTTATAACACTATTATAGGGGTCCAAAGCAGAAACTGTGCTAGCTAAACAACCGTGTTATATCCAAATGAAAATGTTTAGATTATATAGAAATATGACCATTACATTTTTGGGATCCATCTTGAAACCGTGTTCTGTCCATAACTGTGTTATAATGAACTGTGTTAAAATAAGGTTGTGGTGTAATTTACAAGCTAGCTCATGACAAACCTACCAGAATACCCTTGTAACCTGCCAAGAGGCAGATCAGCCTGCACATCTGCTCAGTCTGATAGGTTTCTTCTCTGTTCCCATGTCCCTTCTATAGTCCCTAGGCTATCCAACGAGCAACAAGATGACTCTGGCCAGACTGGCTTGATATACAGGCTGATCTGAGTCTTCACTGGTCAGACAGGTGAAAATGTAGGTTTTGTCATGCTTTTGCTCTTATTCAGACTACTGCTTACCTTTAACCCTTGTTCTGCTGAATAAACTAATTTTGTCACTCCCATTTTTGACTCTCAGCCAATCAAATTACTTGATGTAATTTATTCCTATACAATCACCGGTTGAATGACAAACAGTGTAGATCCAGATCAGATGGCTTCTCCAGAAGCCATCTGATTTGGATCTGTGCTGTTTGCAAAGGTAGAGCATTTACTGTTTCAACAGGATAAGGGTTAGTAGAATTAATTTCTGGCATAACTTAGCTAATAGGAGGTGTGCAAACATTTAGAGGTTTTTTTCTGTTATACATGTTTTTGACGTTGAGTGCGATGACCATGACCGTTGGCATCTGGGATCAGTGGTGATTTCAATATTGCACCCATGCAATCAGATTTGCATCATTATAATGTCTCAGTGAATGCGTCAGAATGACCCAAGGCTGTAAAATTCCACTTGCCTGCTAATATTGGCAAGAGAATTCAGTTTCTGGTGATAGAATGTGCCACATAAACCAAAGCCTGCCCAGGAAAAGCATGGTTCGGTCAAACAACCGGCTCAATATTAATAATTTTCTAATATATTGTTGACTGGGCTGTTAAAACTCGAAAACAATCAACACACCTCATATTGGCATGTTATGTAATTGCTTAGTAAATCTTGCTGCTTTGTTTTTCTTGCTGCTTTATTTGAGCCGCTTTTACGAGAAAACCAGGGTTCAGTTGTTTAAAACCTCTGTAGCTTAACAAACTTGTTAGTTGTCAAAATGTTAACTGTTTTAGCAAGAACAGATACATCTGATACACATATTTGTGATGAAAAAATTTGGGCAAGTTTTGCTTGCAAAAGCTGCTCAGATTTTTTTTTCAGAAAAAAAAACAACAACAAAATTTTAGATATTGAATTTACTAGAACAGTTAACAATTTGACCACTAGCGAGCTGGTTAAGCTAACGAAGCTTTGAACAACTGGTCCCAGAAATTTTAGATACTGAAACTAGAGTAACTATACTATCCCAGCAGTGAACACACAGGTGCTGATCAGGCTGCGCGGATGCATAGACTGATCTGCACCTTTGCTGTTCGCTAACTGGCAAAAACAGGTTTTCTCATGATGCTACTTTATATGTTTTCATGCTTTATATGTTTTCATGCTTATGCAATGTCTACAGATGATGGAATTGTATGAGAGAGTTTCTGGTGCACGAATGCATGCTGCTTATATTAGGCCTGGTGGCGTTGCACAGGTAATTAACCAGCTTCAGAGAGCTTTACTATTCACTAGTGCAGAGATTGAGGTGAAAGGATACATTTGAATAAGTTAGCTGCCAATTTGTCAAAAGAGGACTTCTCTTCTCACAGGGAGGCTACTGTAGAAATAGAATGTAGTTTTCCTGATATTCAAACCAATTTCTAAATGGGATCTCTGTTAAAGGAAAGAACTCGCTCCCTAGAGAAGAAAGCTTCTTTTAAAGAGCTATAAATTAAAGAGAAATACTTCTGCTTTAAGTGTAGTCCAATTTGTTTCTTTAACAGTAGCCCTTATGAGAAGTGAGGCAAGTCATTTTATGTTGGAGTAACCTCCCTTGGTGGTGTATCCATTCACCTCAAATTGTCTCATGGCTTTACTGATCGGCACTGGTCAGTGAGGGGCATGACAGCCGAATCCTATCTTATTTTTATTGTCTCCCCATTGTTACTATCATTGGCTGGTAAGTATGACCTATGTTTTGGTTTATTCAGCTTGGCAATGTGACTTCTTCAAGGGGAATAGATACGCCTGGCAATTTTTTGACATTTTTTCACAAGTGAGGCAACACAAAAGTTTCCTCAATAGCTACAGATAAGAGGAAGTAATGAAGATAATTCAAAGGTAATTTTTCTTTATTTCTTTATAAAAACCTATGTTGTGGGTACTTGTTAGAATTGCCTCAGTGAGGCGATTCTAACAAGTACCTACAACTTAGGTTTTTGAAGAGAAATAAGAAAAAATTATCCTTGAAGTACCCTCATCACTCTTTCTTGCACCAGATAAGTAGTAATGAGAATAGTTCAAGGATAATTTTTCTTGTTTCTTTATTTAAAACAGCCCCCTTCAATTGGGGCTTGAAGAAATAGATGGGCTGCATGATGCTTCCACGCAGAGCTGAAACCGACCGCACACGAGTACTGGTAAGCCGCTGAGAGGATCTAAGCCTGCCCAGGCAAAGCGGTGCGAGGCGGCCTGTCCATGCTTATAAACCCTATTGGTTTCATTGGGCGACAGGGCTTGAGATGTCATTTCATCTAAGTGTTGGGTAAAAGTCCCACAAAATTGGAAGCAATGTCTCCAAAATGACCTATACAGTGTTGACAGGGATGTTAAACTTGAAATCAAACAAAACAAAATTTTATAAAAAAAAACTTTGTTGTGGGTACTTGTTAGAATCGCCTCACCAAGGCGATTCTGTCAAGTACCCACAACAGAGGGTTTTGAAGTTATCCTTTCCTTATTCCGATTATTCTTCTTATCTGGAACTATGGAGGAAGCTTTTGTGACAACCCCATATGAAAAGTGATCTGCTCCACTGGAACAGACTCCTTCTTTCAAGAGTAGCCACCTACTGATGAGGGGGGGGGGGGGACAAAAATTTATTTTGGCAGTTACTTTCCATGGAGGTGTATCAATTCTCTTTAAACACGGTTTGCTTTGTGCTTCTCCGCTGATCTTCAGAGGTTCCTTGTGAGTATTTGCGGCTAATCCTTTCATCCAGAATACTGGCAGTGAACACTTCCATTATTAAATTGGCAACGGTCCCATTATCTTGGAGGGGTGTTTGGACAAAAAAAAGGATAACCAAGAATATTCTGATGTGGTGGCGTATCCCCATAGTTACCGTTAAAATTCACCAACCTTAACTGTCAACTTATGATCCTGAAGTGTGTCAGAAACTCAGATCGATGACTGGCAAACAGTGTAGACCCAGATCAGACTGCTCCTTTTGGAGCAGTCTGATCTGGGTCTGTACTGTTTGCTTTAAAAGGCTTTTTGTATGGACATTTGTAACATTTACGGTATAACTTGTCTCAACATTACTTAGTAGTAAATACTTGCCATGAAATGTGTTGAAAGGATTAGCTTAGTACAATATAACAACTGTTAGCATAAGGAGAATCTTCTGGCACCATGTAGCTGCTTTGCATGCTTGGAAACTGCTTTTGTTGATGCCTAGTCATTAGTCACAGGTACGTGTAGAGTAGACTTTCAATTTTTATGCTTTAGTTTTGTATTGCTGGCAGATGTTGGAGTTCTATGAACGAGTTTCTGGCGCAAGAATGCATGCCGCTTACGTTCGGCCTGGCGGTGTGTCGCAGGTAATCAACGAACATTTTCATTTCTTGAGTGCCATCATCATCATTTTGTGAACCATTGTCATTCAGCAGTATTCATTCAACTGAAGGAGGCTCCATTTTTAGCTCACCTGAGCCGAAGGCTCATGTGAGGTATTAGTATACCACGAGCCGGCGTCCGTCGTCGTCGTCCGTCGTCCACACTTTCAAAGAAGTATATCTCCGGAACCAGTGGGCCAATCTTGATCAAATTTCATGTGAAGCATTATCAGGTAGGGGGAAAGGCTGCATACTGTTTTCGGGCAGATCGGATTGGAACTCTGGTTGCCACGGCAACAAATAGCTCCCATAGACTTAACATAGGAAAAAGTTTGTCATCACTCTAGCTCCGTCAATTTTTTTCTGATCGACTTCATTCTTGCAGATAACGAGGACA
Organism: Lucinisca nassula; assembly: GCA_963580285.1. NCBI lineage: Eukaryota > Metazoa > Mollusca > Bivalvia > Lucinida > Lucinidae > Lucinisca > Lucinisca nassula. The sequence continues at coordinate 43,606,897 of OY757019.1, forward strand.
GGCATGAAATCTCGATCAAGTTCGATTTTGGGCTGAATCGGATTATTCACTAAGGAGTAACGTGCCCTTGAGCGTTCTTAACATAGGAAAAAGCTTGTCATCACTCTAGCTCCGTTAATTTTTTTCTGATCGACTTCATTCTTGCAGATAACGAGGACAGGCATGAAATCTCGATCAAGTTCGATTTTGGGCTGAATCGGATTATTCACTCAGGAGTTACTTGCCCTTGAGCGTTGAAAAAATTGCCTATTGACTTAACATGGGGAGAATGTTGTCATCACCGTAGCTGCTTCAATTATTTTCAGATTGGCTTTATTCTTGCAGATAACCAGCACAGCCATGAAATCTCGGTCAAGTTCGATAACTGGCAGAATCGGATCATTCACTTAGGAGTTACCTGCCCTTGTGTGTTTTTGCATTAGGGTTAATGGGAATTTAAAAATGTATGTCTTAAAGACTACTTGGCCAACTTTGATCAAATTTCATGTGTCGCATTATTGGGCAAGTGGAAAGGCTTCATTAGGTTTTCAGGCAGATCTGAGTGGAACTCTGGTTGCCATGGCAACATCTAGCTCCCATAGACTTCACATAGGAAAAAGCTTGTCATCACTCTAGCTCCGTCAATTTTTTTCTGATCGACTTCATTCTTGCAGATAACCAGTACAGGCATAAAATCTCGGTCAAGTTCGATTTTGGGCCGAATCGGATTATTTGCCTTGGAGTTACCTGCCCTTGAGCATAAAAAATACGTTGTTACCACGATAGCAACTTTATTTTTATTCAGATCAGCTTCAAACTTGTCGGCTTCATTCTTGCAGATAATAAGGACAGGCATAAAATCTCGGTTAAGTTCGATTTTGGGCAGAATCGGAATATTGACCTCGGAGTTACATGACCTTGAGCGACAAAAAATTTGCCCATAGACTTAACATAGGGAAAATGTTGTGACTACGATAGCGACTTGAATTTTTTTCAGATCAGCTTCAAACTTGCAGGTAACGAGGACAGACATAAAATCACGGTTAAGTTCGATTTTGGGCCGAATCAGATTATTTGCCTTGGACTTACCTGCCCTTGAGCATGAAAAAATACGTTGTGACCACGATAGCAACTTTATTTTTATTCAGATCAGCTTCAAACTTGCAGGTAACGAGGACATGTATAAAATCCCGGTTAAGTTCGATTTTGGGCCGAATCGGAATATTGACCTCGGAGTTACGTGACCTTGAGCGACAAAAAATTTGCCCATAGACTTAACATAGGGAAAATGTTGTGACTACGATAGCCACTTGAATTTTTTTCAGATCAGCTTCAAACTTGCAGGTAACGAGGACAGACATAAAATCTCGGTTAAGTTAGATTTTGGGCCGAATTGGATTATTTGCCTTGGAGTGACCTGCCCTTGAGCATAAAAAAATACGTTGTGACCACGATAGCAACTTTATTTTTATTCAGATCAGCTTCAAACTTGCAGGTAACGAGGACAGGCATAAAATCTCAGTTAAGTTCGAATCGGAATATTGACCTCGGAGTTACATAACCTTGAGCGACAAAAAATTTGCCCATAGACTTAACATAGGGAAAATGTTGTGACTACGATAGCCACTTGAATTTTTTTCAGATCAGCTTCAGACTTGCAGGTAACGAGGACAGACATAAAATCTCGGTTAAGTTCGATTTTGGGCCGAATCGGATTATTTGCCTTGGAGTTACCTGCCCTTGAGCATAAAAAAATACGTTGTGACCACGATAGCAACTTTATTTTTATTCATATCAGCTTCAAACTTGCAGGTAACGAGGACAGGCATAAAATCTCGGTTAAGTTCGATTTTGGGCCGAATCGGAATATTGACCTCGGAGTTACGTGACCTTGAGAGACAAAAAAATTTGCCCATAGACTTAACGTAGGGAAAATGTTGTGACAGAAATAGCGACTTAAATTTTTAGCTCACCTGAGCCAAAGGCTCCAGTGAGCTGATAGTATACCAAGGCTCCGGAGTCCGTCGTCTGTCGTCCGTCCATCCGTCGTCCACACTTTTAATGCAGCATATCTCAGAAGGCAGTCGACCAATCTTGTTTAAATTTTATGTGTAGCACCATTGGGCAAGGGAAAAGGCTGCATTAGGTTTTGGAGCTAGTCTGGTTCATTTGTTCCTTCATTCTTCTTTCTCTCCATATAGAGATAATAGACCAATGTTAAATTTTTAATCAAAGATTTCTCAGGAACCATAGGGGCTTGAAGAAATATATGGGCTGCATGATGCTTCCACGCAGAGCTGAATCCGGCCTGCACACTAGTACTGGTAAACCGCTTAGAGGATCTAAGCCTGTCCAGGAACCGCGGTGCGAGGCGGACCGTCCATGCTAATAAACCCTATTGGTTTCATTGGGCGACAGGGCTTGAGATGTCATTTCATCTCAATGTCGGGTAAAAGTCCCACAAAATTGGAAGCAACGTCTCCAAAATGACCTTTACAGTGTTTACGGGGACGTTAAACCTCAAATCAAACAAATCAGGAACTATAACCCTTCCGCTGATTCAAGAAGGGCAGTTGTCAGTTTCTGGCGAAAGAATGTGCACTGAACTGGTTAACCGCTTACGTATAAGCCTGCCCAGGAAAGTGTTGATAGGTAAACTGACCGGCTCAAAAATGACCTAAATAGTGTTGACTGGGCCGTAAAACTCCAATACAAACAAACAAAAAAAATCAGGAACTATAAAAGCTAGAAGCATCAAATTTGGTATTCAATAGAATAATGATGACTTATTTTGTGTAAGAGACATTGGGCTTTCTCAGCTTATTTGTTCATTTGTTCTTTCATTCTTCTTTCTCTCCATTTTGACCTATGTTAAATTTTCGTCAAAGATTTCTCAGGAACTATAGAAGCTAGAAGTCTCAAACTTGGAATGCAATGCAATAATGATGACTTATATCCTGTAAGGGTCAATGGGCTGGATTCTATTAGCAGATTTAGTAGTCAAGTCTGTGAATTGTTAAAACTTAAGTTCCTCAGGTGAGCGGTTTAGGCTCATTGAGCCTCTTGTCTTCTGTCTGATGGCAGACTACAAGACAGTGGGCTGTAAGCTTTTTGAAACTCATTTTTACCGTAATCTTAACCCTTAAGCTGCTGAGAAAAACGACATCTGAAGATGTCGTCTGCTTATGTCGTCTGCTTATGTCGTCTGCTGAATCTTCTTGCAAACTTTTTAAAAATATTTTTGCACACAGGCAAACAGTGTGGGCCCAGATCAGACGGCTCCTACAGTCTGATCTGGGTCCACACTGTTTGCAAAAAATTACTTTTAAGGTAACCGGCAGACTGCAAAGCAGACAACAGTTGTCGTGACTGGCATGTTATGAGTTAAAAGCACCACTGAACATTCCAGACAGACAATAGTCTCATTCATCTGTATCATATGCTGATCATCTGACCATCAGAATGGTGTCAACCCTCATTTTCTCTGAAAAAAAATGCAATTAAACCTGTTTATAACATTGTTCATTGTGAGCCGTCTCATCTTGACCTACACCGCTTGCATAGATACCTGTACTGGTCATCAGGGTTGAAATGGTAAGAGCAATTTATTCTTTTCAATGGAGCCCCCTTCAGAATCATTTCAGTAGAGCAGTTTTCCCGAGTGTTGTGGATGTTGTAGCTGCATCGGTAATGTATTGTTATTGCACGTAGTTGTGCTTAACAGGCTAAGTATGCGTATTTTCATTTCTGCACCAGAGCTGTGCTTTTCAGTTTCTTAGACCTAGTAGAGTAGTGTCCCCTTGAGGAGAAACGAATAAAACAGGTAAATATCATTGCAGATGTTAGAATTCTACGAGAGGGTGTCAGGTGCTAGAATGCACGCAAATTATGTACGCCCAGGGGGCGTGGCTTTCGTAAGTATTCATTATTCTGTTTATCTGAGGATTAATTGTATGTCAGTAGACTTCTCGTTACTTCCTTATCTTACGTGAGTGATTGTACTTCTGAAATTGATGTTACATGTTAAGCACTGCTACTTATTCAGTTTAATCGATGATTACTCATTTAAGCCATATGAGTATGTAAGTGATCATGGTTTTCCATGATTGATTACCGATCATGGTTTTCCACGATGGATTACCTATCATGGTTTCCATGACTGATTAAACTTTTGTCTCTTCATAAGTTCTTTAGGAAGCAGATTCTATGGGAAACAGCTGTATATAAGCCTATCGACTTCTTTCTGGATCCCTTTGTAAAATAGAGGTGAAGGCAGTGATCAGGAATCAATACAATTAACCTCTCCCCCCCACACCCCCACCAGAGACACCAAAGGGAAAGAAACATGAACACAAAACAACTAGACCCTAATGGAAATATTACTCGCGGAAAGCCAAAAGGAGACAGTTACTATCCCACAAAATGGCCTATTGGCTATCCAAAACAAAATAATATAAGCAATACACACACTCAAAGACAAGCCATAACAAAAATAAACCGCAACAGAAGAACCGCCTAGGAACAGTCAGTGAAAGGTATTTCACTGTGGGGGGTTAAATAGATTTTTGTTAGTAATTGTTTTTGTGTAAAATATATGTGACTTACTAGACCCCACGAAACAACTACACCCTAAAGGAAACATCACTAGTGGAAAGTCAAATGGACAGTTACTATCCCACAAAATGGCCCATTGTCTATCCAAAACAAAATTATATAAGCGATGCACACATTCAAAAACAAACTATAAATGCGTTGGTAATCGTTTTTGTGTAAAATATATGTGACTTACTTTGGAATAAAATATGTTTAAACCAAGTTCTTCAGGATTTAGGGAAAATTTATGTTCACTGCACACTGTGTAATGAATAATTCAAAATGTATAGATTATATAGAAAAATGACCATTTATGGTCATTTTTCTATATAATCTTTACATTTAACAAACAAACCTCCAGTTCTGCACTGTCAAAATCTCTGTAATGAAGAAAATTGTAAATATTTCTGGCAATTTCATCGATGTTAGTTTGATAATCAGTTACTTGAGAAAACTCATGATCAATGACAAAAGTTTAGTCGAGTACAACCAGCGCTGGTTAATAAACCAACATCAACCAACATCATTCAACACTGTCCATGGGGTGGTTGGGGGAGGCAATGGTGTTGTGTATATTTTGTCACTGGGGCATCCAACTGAAACTGGCATTACAGTTGGGCAATCAGCCCCCGCCCATCAGGCTTGGAGAAATAGATTGGTCTGCATGGTGCTTCCAAGCAGAGCTGAAATCCACTGCACATGAGTGCTAGTAAACCGCTTAGAAGGTCAAACGCTGCACAGGCAAGGTGGCCTTTCCATTCAAAAAACCCTTTTGTTTTCATTGGTCGGCAGGGCTTGAGATGTCATTTCATTGCAATGTCGGGTAAAAGTCCACCAAAATTGGAAGCAACATCTCGAAAATGACCTACATAGTGTTGATGGGGTTGTTAAATCTCAAATCAAACAAACTAATGTCGTTCTCCCTGTTCTTGCAAGATACTATGAAATTCTATGTTTTCCACCAGGACATGCCTCTCGGATTGATGGATGATATATATGATTTCATCAGTAAGTTTAACCAGCGTCTAGATGAAGTTGATGATGTTTTGACAGAGAACAGAATCTGGAGAAGTCGTACTATTGATATCGGTGTTGTCAGTGCAGAAGATGCTCTGAACTATGGTTTCAGGTGAGCTAAAAGAAAAAGTTTTCCTGCTCAACAATGTATGGTCTCAGAAAAATTTACTGTATGCTGTCATATCATTTGTACTCATTCTACTCATCAAGCACAGCTTCTGGGTCTTTTTGACCGGTCCTATGGAATTTTATAGGAATGGATACACCTTCAGAGGTCATTTTCTCCCTTACCCTGATTCATGATGGGCAGGTGTCAGTTTTTCGAAAGACTGTGCACTGAACTGGTTGACCCCTTTGATAAAAGCCTATTCATGAATAGTATTGATAGGTAAACTGACCAACCCAACATGACCTAAATAGTGTTGACTGAGCCATTATACTACAAATCAAACCGAACCAGGCACCTTCAGGGGAGGCAATTCTTAAAAATATTTTTGACTGTCCTCGGGGAGCAAATCATTTCCTTTAAGAGTTCGCCACTATTTTCAGAGAGAGCAATTTACCACAACATAAACAGGAAGTCACAAGAGTTGTCTCCATTGTAAAAAAAGCAAAATATTGCAGGTGTATACTCACCATATTCCAATTTACTACACTCCTCACCAATGTTCAGTCATTTGTGTTGCATGATTTCTGCTTTTATCATGAATTCAGAAGCAGAATGGAAAACAATATAGATCCTGATCAGCTGGCTTAAAGCCAGCTGATCTGGATCTATATTTTTTCAAAATATGTATCCAGGTTCAGAATGGTGAGGGTTAATATATTCTGCCTTTTAATGTCCGTTTCTAGCAGTCTTTTTTCTGTACTTAATGAATAGATTGTGTATGTATATTCACTGTCATTGATCTGCCAGTGCATATGCATGGAAACAGAGCTCTATTGCTGTTATCAAAGCTTCCTCTAGCTGTTCACCGATCGCAATGGCTTTCAGTTGGATGTGTGTCCTACTGGTGATCAGGACATTGGTTAGATCCTTGCCAGGTTCCTCAACAATCTTTTCTGGAGATCTGATTGATAAGGAGAGATTTTCTGCTGATTCAAGAAATTTCTGGTTAATTGCTTATGCATATGGGCCTCCTTGGCCTAGTGGGTAAGAGCTCTGACTCTCAATCATTAGGTCTCTCACCGCTGTTGTTTGAGCCTTGCTCCAATCACGTAAGATGCCAAGATCTGCAATGGAATGCCAGTTGGTTTTTCTCTGAGTATGCAAGTTTTTGCCCACCTCTGGTTAATAATTGGCTTGAAATAAGTGAAATATTCTGGAAAGGGCTGTAAAACAAAAAAAAAATATAAGCCTCACCAGGAATTGAAATGGATGGCTCGACATGACCTTAATAGAGATATGGTCTGTGATCAAATCCTCAAGCACTATGTACTTAGTCTAAAGACAGCTTGTTCTTGCACAGCAGACAAGGAAATCTTAGATTTTTCCCTGAAGTAGAAATTCTACCCAGAAAACAAAAATTCTCATGTGTTTGATGTGTGAATGTAACGTGACATCATTGTAATGTCATCAAAATATGGCGGACTTTAGCAATCAAAGTGATAGCATTATTAAGAAAATCACACAGTCAGAATTGAAAGGTATGCAAGAAAAAGGATCTTACATGGGTGTGAGAGGTAGACAGAAAAATCTGTTGCTTGGGAGTCAGTATGACATCACAACAAAAGCCTGATGATGCCTCGCAGTCACCCTATTGACAGATTTTTCTATCCACCCCTCACACCTCTGTAAGTTTCTTATATTCTTATGCAAGTGATTGAATAAGCATCAGAAATTATGGAAAAAGAGTAATTTTCCTGCCAAGTCAAAGTGTCCAGGCTGACCATGACATTCAGTAACAAAGGTTTATAAAACTGTGTATTTCCTACATGTCATACATATGATTCCAGTTTTTATGCTTCTTAGTCACCATGACATTTGGAATTAGTTTCTGTTGGTTGATTTCCTATAGCAGAAGAAAAATTCATTTTAAGAAAAAAAAAAAATCTTTTTGCTGTCTGAGAATAACTTTTGACAGATTAATGACTAGTGTTTTTATGCCATGTCATTCAAAAATGGCAAGTATTATGTTATACCCTCCGAAGTTTTGAGTATCCCTCCGTCCGTCTGTCAGCGCCTCATAGTTTCGTGTCTGCTCCATAACTCTGATACCGTTTGAGATATGATCACGAAACTTCACAGATATGTAGAACACTATCAGTCGACGTGCAGAACATATGAACGGTAAATATGTTCTATAAAAGGGTTATTGAACATATGAACCATAACTCTGATTTTCCTACTTTTGGAGTTATTGCCCTTTGAACATAGCCCTTAAGGGTTACTCTGATTTACCTACTTTTGGAGTTGTTGCCCTTTGAACATTGAACATAGCCATTGTTGTCATAGTTTCGTGTCCACTCCATAACTTCAATACTGTTTGAGATATTTCCATGAAACTATACAGATATGTAGAGCACCATGAGACGACATGCAGAACATATAAACCATAACTCTGGTTTACCTACTTTTGGAGTTATTGCCCTTTGAACTTTGCATATAGCTGCTGCTATCTGTTTCTTGTCCGCGCCATTTGAGATATTTTCATGAAACTTCACTGATAGGTAAAGCATCATGAGATGACGTGCAGAACATATGAACCATAACTCTGATTTTCCTACTTTTGGAGTTGTTGCCCTTTGAACATTAAACATAGCCATTGTTGTCATAGTTTCGTGTCCACTCCATAGCTTCAATACTGTTTGAGATATTTCCATGAAACTATACAGATATGTAGAGCACCATGAGACGACATGCAGAACATATAAACCATAACTCTGGTTTACCTACTTTTGGAGTTATTGCCCTTTGAACTTTGCATATAGCTGCTGCTATCTGTTTCGTGTCCGCGCCATTTGAGATATTTTCATGAAACTTCACTGATAGGTAAAGCATCATGAGATGACGTGCAGAACATATGAACCATAACTCTGATTTTCCTACTTTTGGAGTTGTTGCCCTTTGAACATTAAACATAGCCATTTCTGTCATAGTTTCGTGTCCACTCCATAACTTCGATACCGTTTGAGATATTTCCATGAAACTATACAGATATGTAGAGCACCATGAGACGACATGCAGAACATATAAACTATAACTCTGGTTTACCTACTTTTGGAGTTATTGCCCTTTGAACTTTGCATATAGCTGCTGCTATCTGTTTCGTGTCCGCGCCATAACTCTGATACCATTTGAGATATTTTCATGAAACTTCACAGATAGGTAAAGCATCATGAGATGATGTGCAGAACATATGAACCATAACTCTGATTTTCCTACTTTTGGAGTTATTGCCCTTTGAAAATAGCCATTTCTGTCATAGTTTCCTGTCCCCTCCATAACTTCGATACCATTTGAGATATTTCCATTAAACTTCACAGGTATGTAGAGCACCATGAGACGACATGCAGAACATATGAACCGTAACTCTGATTTTCCTACTTTCCAAGTTATTGCCCCTTGAGCATTGACCATAGCTATTTCTATCATGTAGTTTGAAGCTCTGTATCTCCTGAACGTAATGATTGATTCTCACCAAACTCGCATGGTGACATCACTAGGAAGGGGGTAAAACAGCATTTAGGTTTTGGTGACCTTGACCTTATTTTTAAGGGCACAGCCCCACCCCCCCCCCCCCACCCCCCCCCCCCCCCCAATTGACCATAGCCATTTCTATAATGTAGTTTGAAGCACTGTATCTCCTGAACGTAATGATTGATTCTCACCAAACTCGCATGGTGACATCACTAGGAAGGGGGTAAAACAGCATTTAGGTTTTGGTGGCCTTGACCTTATTTTTAAGGGCACAGCCCCCCCCCCCCCCCACCCACCCCTCAAAATTGTTAATTTTGGGCCAAAGATGGCTTGTATGCACCCAATCTCATGAACACATCAATGAAATGTGGTCTAACTTGGTACAAAATACTGCAGTTGACCAAAGATTTGACAAGATTTTGAAGACCTTGACTTAGTTTAAAGGACACCAGCCCCCAAAAACTGAAAATGAGAATTTTAAGTAGAAGTAAAACAAAGATCAGGAATCGATACAATTAACTTACTCCACCCATCAAAGACACCAAAGGAAAAGAAGCACAAACATTAAGCGACCAGACCATAATGGAAACATAAACAAAGGAAGGCCATAAGGACAGTTACTTTCCCACAAAATGGCCATATGGCCATCCAAAATAAAAAGACACAAGTGATACACACAGTAAGTAACAAACAACACCATAAATAAACCGCCACAGAAGAACCGCCTTGGAACGGTCAGTGGAATGATTTCCACTGGGGGGCTTAAATCGATTTTACGTGGCCACAATCCTCGCCCTTACTTCCGTCGCGATTTAGACAAATAATTTGTTCAGTCCGCATGAAGGCCTCCTAACTCATCAGTGCAACATCTCCGTGAACACAAAAAATCAAAGAACCACAGAGGTGAGACAACGGTGAGGACTCGACAGCAAGAAACTACTGAAATGCTGGAGCAAAAGAACACCAACAGTTAGACTCCGATGGGCCCAACCAGAGACAGAGCATCAGGCACCAACCAACATTACCTTGAAGTCAATTAAAGAGGGAAGCAAAGTTGCCAACCGTGATTGGGTTAACTACCATGCATGCAGTCTGTCGTATAACATCCATGTTGTACCCAATCTATTATATCGAAGAATGATTTTACGAAATTGGGTGCTGAAGTCATTGTGGTTATATATTTTTCTGAATTTATATACTAAATCACCATAAAATTCGGGTTCCGATAGACCTTGTTGCAGAAGAGATTTAAGTCCAATATTGAATTTTGAAATTAAATCAGAATGGCGTCTATAAAATTTTGAAAAGGCTTTGCGTAGTTTATGGTACCGATAACCCTGATTAAGAAGTTTAGCCGTTCATAATTTATTACGAGTGTTGAAGTCAGTTACATGACTACACACTCTAGCAAATCGAATTAATTGCGAAATATAAACGCCGTAGGATGGCGCAAGAGGAACATCACCATCCAAAAAAGGAAAATTTACAATCTCAAAATCAAAGTCATCGCGTTTATCATAAATTTTGCACGAAACAAATCCATCTACAACAGATAGATGTAAATCCAAAAACGGGGCCTCGGTATCGGAAGTATTTGCTTTATTTAACTGAAGTTCTGGGGGGTAAATCTGACTGATCAAACCATCGAAATAGGTATTATCAATATTTAATAAATCATCTAAATATCTAGAAGTGGAGCTAAAAGCTTCAATAATTTCAGATTGGTTATCAATGGAAAGCGACAACATGAATAAAAATCAAAAATGAGTTCCTTTAAGAGCAATGAAAACATTCATAAGAAAGAAGATGGGTCATACTACGTAGTTTCGGCTAATAAAGCCTCATCAGTGACCCTGTAATGATCCGGCAAAGAAAGCCAGAGGAAACATACTGCAATTTTGCGAATTTCGAATAGGCAGTCTATTCAAAGACTGATATAAATCAAAATAGGGTCCAAATAATTAAAAACCTGTCTAGAGTATGAGTCTAAACCAATAATTTATTTCCGATTTCTCAGAATATTTACACTGATCTCAAAGGACCAAAAGTAAAATATAAACTGCACTATGGTTGATGTACGGGGAGACGTTTTACGGCCGCCACACGGCACAACACCAGCTGCAGTGAAGGCTGTGTTGAAGTCAGTTACATGACTACACACTCTAGCAAATCGAATTAATTGCGAAATATAAACGCCATAAGATGGCGCAAGAGGAACATCACCATCCAAAAAAGGAAAATTTACAATCTCAAAGTCTCTTTCATAACAATACTAGAACAGATCAGCCACAATAGGTGCGCAATTCGTACCCATCAGAATACCCACAATTTGTCTAAATAACTTAGTACCGAATCTTATATAAATATTGTCAAGTAGAAAGGTGAGGGCATCACACACTTTCTGACATGACCAAAGTGTATAATTCTTATGCTCTTTAGAAGTGAAAAATGCATTTCTGACATTACATGCAAGATAGAGAGAATCTTCTCTGTGAAAAGCCCATTCAATTAAATCATTAAGCTTTTCTTTTATAAGATTATGAGGAAGTGTAGTGTAAAGAGTGGAAAAATCGTAAGTAGACAGACTTGAAGCACGAAAATGTCTGGATTTCAATTTATTTAAAACCTCATTAGAATTTTTTATAGACCAAAACAGATTTCTTCCTGATCTTTCAAAGACTTTATCACAATATTTAATCACATGCGTCTTAATAGCAGTAAGACAGGAAGTTAATAATTTAGAAAGTTCACTGGTAGTGCAAGAGCTAGAATTTGCAATAAACCGTGCTTTGTAAGGTCTTTTAATTCTGGTTTACTTTCTTTTGGAGCCATGGCTCTTTGAACATTGAAATAGTCATCTTAGTCATGTATTCCTGCCAACTTTATAAAGAGAAATAGTAATGCAACCTTACTTTGAATTCCCTTTTCACTGTGATATGGCACTTGCTTGATGTAATTGTAGTGGCAGGGCATCATGCAGTGCTTGCAGTTTATTATTTTGTTGTTTTTAATAAATTTAAAATTTATTTAAGCAGGAATTATAAGAGTTATTTATTTCTTTTAAAGTGGTGTTATGTTGCGGGGCTCTGGTATTGAGTGGGATTTGCGGAAGCAACAGCCTTATGATGCCTATGACAAAGTTGAATTTGATATCCCCATAGGAAGAAAGGGAGATTGCTACGACAGGTAACAAAGGCGTACACAAACAAATTTCTGAAGATAATACCATGTATAGGATGTATTTGGTCCCTGTAGTTTGTGTGTCTGTATACAGTTAATATTACAGTAAAATTCTGCTATTAAGACCAGCTAAAATTAAGAATAATTATGCTTTTAAACGTATATTTAAAAGGTTTAAGCTGTTCTTTCATCATGTTTTCTACACCCAGGGTCCTCTAGAAAGAGACCACCTTTGGGACTGTTCAAAAGTGGTCTTAAAGACCACTTTTGAACCATCCCAAAGATGGTCTTAATATAGGAATTTTGCTGTATGTTTTTAGGGCCATCTTACATCATCAGTTTTCATATTCTTTGATTCTTGAGTTATCTTAATTTAACCACCCGTATGTGAAAATCCGTAGAACATGTACAAACTGACACCCACCAGGAAGTGCCGGCCTGGCTAGCTCAATCAGATTTGAGTCTTTCTAGTGACAAGGTCCGAGGTTCTAAAATATTTTTAATGCTCAACTTGACTGAGCATGAAATTAGTTATGTCCATAACTGCTAAAGTACAAACAAAACGAGCAATTTTCCTGCTCATATCGCCACAGAATGTCATTTATCCTGCTCATAAATTTTAAAATGCCAACATTTGTTGGAATTTTAAAATTTAGAGCAGGATAAATTCCATGCTCAGGTTAGTTGTGAATGAAAAAAAGTTTTAAAAATTGGTTTGGTACCTGCTGGGTCTGCAACATTTCTTTCGTGAAGATTGATCATGAAATCTTAGCTGGGTCCTTCTTCCCCTAGAAGGCAATAGTCAGATTCTGGTTAAAGAATGCACAGTACTGGATAATCACTTAAGTCTAGCCCTGCCCAGAAAAAGTGCGGTTATGTAAACTGACAGTCTCAATATGGCCTAAACAATGTTGACTGAGCCGTTAAACTCCAAGTAAACAAACAAACCTTTCAGGACAAAACAAGTTAATCCTTAAGACAACGAGAAAAATTACATCTGAAAATGTCGTTTGCTGAATCTTTTTGCAAACCTTTTAAAAATATTTTTGCATACAGGCAAACAGTGTGGACCCAGATCAGACTGCTCCTAGAGGAGCAGTCTGATCTGGGTCCACACTGTTTACACAAATGACTTTGAAAGTAACGGCAGACGACAAAACAGCCGACAATTGTCATGATTGGCATCTTGCGGGTTAAGGTGTTTCTTTGCTGTCAGTTTATCTGTTGGAAGAGTTTTGTCCATAATTCACCAGTGGCTTTGAATACATTGGTTTTAGACGTTCTTCCATTGCTGATGTGATAGTTGCGATGTTATAGTAAAACTTAAAATGTTTGAATACTGAGAGGGTGGGTTTGGGCTGAGTCTAATGTACTGTCAACCCTCTTTATACCGACATTCTTTATAACCGCAAAACTCGTTATAACGACAATTTCAATGGAATGAATTCTTAGCTCAAGGCTTAGCCTCGATTCCAAGCGACGTGGGCCTCCTCGGGTTGGAAATGCCAAATCGAATCCATAGTCGTGAACCATTCTTGTAATTTAATACTCCAAGGAACAAATTTTATAGATATTTGGTAGAATCGCCTCACTGAGGCGATTATAACAAATGTCTATAACACTTGTTTCTTGGGGTAATGATGTGGAAAAGACCTTTTATAACCTATCTTACTCCTAACTGGGATTCTTTGTAACGGCAAATGCATTTTAACGGCACAATAATAGGGAACAAATACTGTAGTTATAAGGTGGGTTTTCTGTATATGAGAAAACTAACAATACCTTCATTATGCCCCCAACTTTAAAAAAGTTGTTATGCCCCCAACTTTAAAAAAGTTGGGGGGCATATTGCTTCTGGCTTGTCCGTCCGTTCGTCCGTTAGTCCGTTCGTACGTCACGCTTTCTTGTGCATAGCATATCTTTAGAACCGTGTATGCTAGTGTTTTGAAATTTCATATATGGGTTCCTCATGAAAAAATAGTTGACACGTATTTTTTTTCTTGTCCAAATTATCTCCCCTTCTTGAATTATTTCCCCCTTTAATTAAATAACATAGAATTCTCGTTAGCAAGATATCTCAAAAAGTATTTGAGCTACAGCCTTGATATTTGGTATAGTGATTGGGACTAAGGAGGAGATTACCTGATTAAATTTTCAACCAATTCTATAAAATTTTGTTAGAGTTATGGCCCTTTGTAATTTTTTGCCACTCAATTGTGTTGCTTTCTGGTGCATAGCATATCTTTAGAACCGTGTATGCTAGTGTTTTGAAATTTCATATATGGGTTCCTCATGAAAAAATAGTTGACCCGTATTTTTTTTCTTGTCCAAATTATCTCCCCTTCTTGAATTATTTCCCCTTTAATTAAATAAAATAGAATTCTCGTTAGCAAGATATCTCAAAAAGTATTTGAGCTACAGCCTTGATATTTGGTATAGTGATTGGGACTAAGGAGGAGACTACCTGATTAAATTTTCAACCAATTCGATAAAATTTTGTTAGAGTTATGGCCCTTTGTAATTTTTTGCTACTCAATTGTGTTGCTTTCTGGTGCATAGCATATCTTCAGAACCGTGTATGCTAGTGTTTTGAAATTTCATATATGAGTTCCTCATGAAAAAATAGTTGACCCGTATTTTTTTTCTTGTCCAAATTATCTCCCCTTCTTGAATTATTTCCCCTTTAATTAAAAAACATAGAATTCTCGTTAAGAGTTTCATTGATGATACTTGGTACATGCTTGGAACTAGGAGTGAAATTTTTATGCAGGCATCCATGTTTGACCTTGACCTAGATTTCATGGTTTGGTGACTTTGCGCCTCCACAGGCGCGACATAGCCTTCGGGGGAATTCTTGTTGTATGTTTTTGAGTCTTTAACAATATTTGTTGAATATTTTGCCATCTAAGGACAAGCAAAGGTTGGGGGCATTGTGTTTTACAAACACCATTTCTAGTTGAAGATCCAGGCCTCATATTTTGCAGGCATTTGCAGGATTTCAGGCTATAAGATTTTGATTTTTGTGCCTATTGTCTGTTTAAAAAACTATTTAACCCTTATCCTGCTGAATAAATTTATCAACCCACACCCATTTTCTGACAATAATCAACCAAATTACTTGATATTTTCACAAATAGTATTACAAACAGTGTAGATCCTGATCACATGCTGATCTGGATCTACACTGTTTGCAAAGGTAATAGTTGTGTCTTGTTCAGCAGGATAAGGGTTGCAGCTGCAAAAATTGGGCCTTTCAGGCATTGAAAAGCCTGGCCAGTATGAGGCCTGAAGATCATTCCTGGTGTTATGTTTATCTGATATAAATCTGCAAAACTAGGGCTAGTTGTCCAAAAGTAACAATGTCATTAGTTAACATATTGTGAAAAAATTTCTGACATTTTAGCTGGCAAATATACTAATATTGTTGAACAAAATATTAGTAGCATATTTTCTCAGCAAAAATATTTCCTATTCACATTTTCTCAGCACAAATATTTGCTACTCACATATTCTCAGCAAATGTACTGCTGTTTCTGGAGCCGGCCTCGGTAGCTCAGTCGGATGCATGTCTGAATGTCTGACTGGTGATCAGGAGGACGCGGGTTCGATACCTGCCAAGATCAGCAATATTCTTTCGTGGAGATTGATCATGAAATCTTTTCTATGGTCATTCTCTCCCTTCAGCTGATTCAAGTTGTTAGTTTCTGGCAAAAGAATATGTACTGTACTGGTGAACAGCTTACGTATAAGCCTGCCCAGGAAAAGTGTGGATAGGTTAATTTACCAACTCAAAAATTACCTAAATAGTGTTGACCGGGCTGTTAAACTCCAATACAAACAAACAAAACAAAACTGTATCTGGTACAATAGAATGCTTATGATTGGGCTGCATGGTGCTGCCATGCAAAGCTGAAACTGACTGCACACGGGTACTTGTAAAAGGTCTAAGTCTGCCCAGACAAAGTGGTGTGAGTCAGACAGTCTCTGCATAGAAACCCAATTGGTTTGTTTGGGTGGTAAGATGTCAATTTCATCTCAATGCCAGGTAAAAATCCAGTAAAATTGGAGGCAACGTCTCCAAAATGACCTAAATAGGGTTAGTGGGGATGTCAAACCTCAATTCAAACAAACAAACAATAGACTGCCTAACATTTGACCATTAACAAGCTACACCACAACCTCATTATAACACTGTTAATTATAACACAGTTTTGGATATAACACGGTTTCAAGATGGATCCCAAATATATATAGATTATATAGAAAAAATGATCATAAATGGTCATTTTTCTATATAATCCATACATTTTTGTTTGGATATAACACGGTTGTTTAAATATCATGGTTTCTGCTTTGGATCCCATTAATAGTGTTATAATGAGGTTCTGGTGTAACTTTATCATATTTTCCCACCTTGTCATGCAGAACATTGTAGGCTTATCAATAGTGCCGGAGGCTTGTGTTTACAGTGTAATGGTAGAATAGGCTGATCCGTGACAAATACGGTTGGCATTTATAACACGATTCGGTTAACTATCACGGTCCGTTGGTTGGACCCGAAGTTCCATATTATAACGAGGTTGAGGTCTAGTTCGACGCTTTGTCTTGTCATGCAGAGACTCATTCTTCTTATACTGTTTCATAACCATAAACATATTGAACCAAGAGGTTGTTCTGTTTCAGATACCTAATACGTATGGAAGAAATGCGACAGAGTTTGAAGATTATTCTCCAGTGTTTAAACAAGATGCCAGCAGGAGAAATAAAAGTAGATGACAACAAAGTGACACCTCCTAAAAGAGCTGTAATGAAGGTAATACAGTAAAATTCCTATATTAAGACCACCTTTGGGACTGTTCAAAAGTGGTCTTTAGACCACTTTTGAACAGTCCCAAAGGTGGTCTCCCACCTCCTAAAAGAGCTGTTATGAAGGTAATACAGTAAAATTCTGATATCAAGACCACCTTTGGTGACTGTTCAAAAGTGGTCTTAAAGACCACTTTTGAACAGTCCCAAAAGTGGTCTGTGACCAGAGGATACTTAATGCAGAAAACACAAAGAAAGAATAACTGCACCCTTCTAAATAAGCTTTTTAAAACAGAATTAGACTTAATTTTAGGTGGTCTTAATAGCAGAATTTCACTGCAGTAAAATTCCTATAATTAAGACCAGCTTTGGGACTGTTAAAAAGTGGTCTTAAAGGCCACTTTTGAACAGTCCCAAAGGTGTTCTTCCTAGACCACTTTTGAACAGTCCCAAAGGTGTTCTTCCTCCAGAGCACACTAGATGTAGAAACAAAAAAGAAAATGTACATTAAACCTTCTAAATTTGCTTTTAAAGGTGCATTATTGAGCTACCGGGTCTCAATTTTTATCCCCCGACCGAATAGGTTTGGGGGATATAGCGATCAGCCTGGTGTCCGTCCGTCTGTCCGTCCATCCGTCTGTCCGTAGACGCAACCTTGTGATGGCCATAACTCCTATACCCTTTGAGATTCATTGATGGTTCTTGGCACAATTGTTCACAAGGCTGAGACGGCGTGTCATGCGCAAGAACCAGAACTCTGGATTGCATACTTTCTGAGTTATCTCCCCTTTTAATAAAATAGAATGCCTACTTTGTGATGGACATATCTCCAATACCCTTTGAGGTATGTTGATGGTACCTGGCACAGTTGTTCACAAGGCTGAGACAGCGTGTCATGCACAAGAACCACAACTCTGGATGTCCTGGTTTTTGAGTTATCTCCCCTTCCAATAAAATTGAGTGACTACCTTGTGATGGCCATAACTCCAATACCCTTTAAGATATATTGATTATACCTGGCACAGTTGTTCACAAGGCCGAGACGGTGTGTCATGCACAAGAACCACAACTCTGGGTGCCATGGTTTTTGAGTTATCTCCCCTTCCAATAATATAGAATCACTACCTTGTGATGGCCACATCTCCAATACTCTTTGAGATATATTGATGGTACTTGGTACAGTTGTACATGAGGTTAAGCAGGTGTGTCACATTCAAGAACCACGACTCTGGGTGCCCTGGTTTTTTAATTATCTCCCCTGACAATATATCCTTGTGATGACCATAACTCCAAAACCTTACAGATCCCCGCCCCTGAACCATATATATTATTGTTCCTTATGATAAGACACATTCATTGACACCAACCTGGGTGCCCCATGGATGCGCTGGGGCCTTGCCCCACCCCCTCCACTTCATTAAAGGCCCAATATCTCGAAAACCTTACAGATCCCCACCCCTAAACCATATATATTCTTGGTCCTTATGATAAGACACATTCAGTAACACTAACCTCGGGGGCCCACCGGGATGCGCCGGGGCCATGCCCCATCCCCTCCACTACATAAAAGGCCATATACCTCAGAAACCGTTTAGACCCCGGCCCCTAAACCATACATATTCTTGTTCTTTATGATAAGATGCATTCATTGACACCAACCTATGGGCCCCCGGGATGCGCTGGGGCCTTGCCCCACCCCCTCCACTTCATAAAAGGCCCAATATCTTGGAAACCTTACAGATCCCCAACCCTAAACCATATATATTATTGTTCCTTACGATAAGACACATTCAATTGACACCAACCTGGAGGCCCCCTGGGATGGGTCAGGGCCCTGCCCCACCCCCTCCACTTCATAAAAGGCCATATATCTCAGAAACCAGTCAGATCCCCACCCAAAAACCATATATTTTCTTGTTTCTTATGATAAGACGCATTCAGTGACACCAACCTGGGGTCCCCTGGGAAGTGCCTGGGCCAAGCCCCACCCCCTCCACTTCAAAAAAGGCCCAATTTCTCAGAAACCGTCCAGATCCCACCCCTTAACCATATATATTCTTGTTTCTGATGATAAGATACATTCATTGATACCAACCTAGGGGTCTCCCGGGATGCACCATTGCCCCACCCCTCCACTTCATAAAAGGCGATATATCTCAGCAACGTTTCAGATTCCCACCCCAAAACCATATATATTCTTGTTTCTTATGATAAGACGCACTCAGTAACACCAACCTGGGAGTCCTCTGGGATGTGCCCGGGCCATGTCCCACCCCCTCCACTCCATAAAAGGCCCAAATTCTCAGAAACCGTTCAGATCCCCACCCCCTATCCATATATATTCTTGTTCTTTATGATAAGACGCATTCAGTGATTCCAACCTAGGGGTCTTCAGGGGTGTGCTGGGGGCATGCCCCACTTGCAACTTCATAAAAGGCGATAAATCTCAGAAACCTATCAGATTCCAACCCCTAAACCATATATATATTCTTGTTTTTTATGATAAAACGCATTCAGAGACACCAACTGGGGGTCTCTTGGGATGTGCCCGGGCCATTCCCCATCCCCTCCACTTCATAAAAAGCCCAATATCTCAGAAACCGTTAAGACCCCCCCCCCCCACACACACACACACACACACACCCATAAACCATGTATTTTCTTGTATCTTATGATAAGATGCATTCAATGATATCAAATTGGGCTCTGTTGGGTCATCTCCCACCCCTCCACTTCATAAAAGGCCCAATATTTCAGATACAGAGTCCTCATGGAATGGGGGGTTCATTTGGGAGACTTTATAATCAATAAATTAAAACCATACATGGCTGCAAGTGGGCAGTGCCTGCCTGAGCTCTGGTGAGCATCGTGGCCCATGGGCCTCTTGTTTAGTTATCTCCCCTGACAGTATAATCTTGTGATAGCCATAACTGCAATACTTTTGTGATGTATTGCTGGTTTAATTCCGGTGCACTTTCTATTGGTGAACAATTTTCTGAAGGCCATATTGGCTTTTGGTCGGGGGATTTGCCATCTCTTCCGATGGCTACTTTTTTTTTCTGGTTTTTATCTTCAATGCTTACTCCTTTGTCATGTGTACACTTTTGGAGCCAAATACAGCTTCAGAACTTGGTGAAAATGGTCGTTTTCATTGTGAAAATGGTTGTTTTCATTCTTGTTTACCCTTCGATCTGAACATGTGTTCGGAATTTTTGTTCTAAAAATAAACCTGTCACTTTACACATTCATGGTGACAGTATCATCTCTGAGTGTCGTTACTTATGGCATGGTATTCAGGGTCATATTTTTTTCCGATTCAGGCATGGCCTAAGCAAACAAGGCCAAAAATGAACGTCGCATAACGTCATATATGAAGATTCTATTTTTGTCACAAACTAAAAATAGATCTAACTAGTGTTCTTAGGGAATCCCTCTCAAACTCGTTTACCTGTCATCATAATTGTTCGCATTTTTGCATAAAATGCATTCATTTGTATTGTTTTAAAGAAAAATACCGGCTATATGTATTTTATTTTTGGAAGCTTTTTTTCCGGATAGCTCAATAATGCACCTTTAAAAGCATAATTTGTTTTAACCCTTGTCCTGCTGAGCCTGGATATGTCTTATCTTTCAAACATGTAGCTCCAGATCAGATGGCTTCTGAAGAAGCCATCTGATCAGGATCTTCATAGTTTGCAATTCAGCTTATTAATTTGTTGTAATAATTTGCATCAAGTAATCTGATTGGTTGATAATCAATAGTGGGTGTGGCATATTTAAATATGCAGCAGGACAAGGGTTAATTTTAGGTGGTCTTAATAGCAGAATTTTACTGTACTTGTTGACATAAATGGTACAGAGGACCGTTGTTACAATGACAGTTTTTGTTCCCTAAAATTCTGTTGTTATATAGAATTTGCTGCTTTAAGAATGTCAGGAAAGAGTGGTGTAATGGGTAATAAAGGACCTTTTGTCCTTAACTGTTACGATACTGAATATTTAATATGCTGGGGGGGGGGTTGTTTGCTTGTTTGATTTGAGGTTTAACATCCCCGTTAACACTATAGGTCATTTTGGGGATGTGCTTCCAATTTTGTGGGACTTTTACCCGACATTGAGATGAAATGACATCTCAAGCCCTTTCGCCCAGTGAAATCAATAAGGTTTGTAGGCATGGACGGGCCCACTCGCACCGCTTTACCTAGGCAGACTTAGATCGTCTAAGCGGTTTACCAGTACTCGTGTGCGGTCGGTTTCTGCTCTGCGTGGAAACATCCTGCAGCCTATCTATTTCTTCAAGCCCCAATGGGCGGGGGCCGTGCTGGGGTGGTTAGGTGAGGCAAAGGTACCATGCATTTTATGTCATTAGGGCGTCAAACTGATAATGGCTTGCCGTTGGGCTAGGCCTGCTGTCTTTTCAGCAGGTAATGTAGAGGGTGCATGTTTTTAGCTCCTTACAAAAGTAAGCGGGAGCTATTGCCATACCCCCACTGTCAGCATCGTCAATACGGCATTTGGTTGAAGTTTACCTGCAAGCTCTTATGATATTTTACAAATTTATTTTCAAATCAAAGCTTAACAACAGAAAAAAAAAAAACTATCACTCATTCTTTTTTACTCCATTTCCAAAGTTTTTTGGGCTTAAAATGGACTTTGAGAAGTTAATTATTTCCTCTTTATTACCTTCCTTTGATCCCTTGGTTACAGTTTATCTGCAAGCTCTTTGGTGCAGTGGATGATGTGTTGGACTCTGAATCAGAGGGTCTTGGGTTCAAATCATGTTGGAGGAAGTTTTTTTTTTTATTAGCTCGGCTGTTTTCAAAGAAAATGACGAGGTATTGTCATAGCTCTGGTGTCTTCTGCATCGTAGTAGTGCAAAAACTTGAATATTTTGTAATGTCTCTGTCATTACTGAACACATTTACTTGAAACTCGGACTATTTGTTCATTATGAAAAGGAGAACTCACACCAATATGTGAGGTAACCCTCAAAATATTTTTGGCATAGTTATGCCCCTTTTTCAACTTAGAATTTTTGTGTTGTTGTCATGCAAAAACTTAGACATTTTGTAATATCTCTGTCATTACGGAACATATTTACTTGAAACTCGGACTAGTTGTTCATTATGAAAAGGGGAACTCATACCAATAGGTGCGGTAACCCTCAAAATATTTTTGGCACAGTTATGCCCTTTTTTCGACTTAGAATTTTTGCGTCGACGTCATGCAAAAACTTGGACATTTTGTAATATCTCTGTCATTACTGAACATATTTACTTGAAACTCGCACAAGTTGCTCATT
Organism: Lucinisca nassula; assembly: GCA_963580285.1. Classification (NCBI taxonomy): domain Eukaryota; kingdom Metazoa; phylum Mollusca; class Bivalvia; order Lucinida; family Lucinidae; genus Lucinisca; species Lucinisca nassula. Next base: position 43,629,414 of record OY757019.1, read on the forward strand.
AGAAAAGGGGAACTCATACCAATAGGTGAGGTAACCCTCAAAATATTTTTGGCACATTTATGCTCCTTTTTCGACTTAGAATTTTTGCAGCTGAGCATTGGCACCCGCTCTTGTTTTTTTTTGTTGTTTTTTCCTTCATGAAAACACATAAACCATTATTCTTACTTGCAAGTGTATATACATATATATACAGTACAATTCCTATATTAAGACCACCTATGGGACTGTTCAAAAGTGGTCTTAAAGACCACTTTTGAACAGTCCTATAGGTTGTTCCTGACCAGAGGACATTGCAGGCAGAAAACACAAGGAAAAAAAAAAGTGTACCCTTCAAAATAAGCTCTTTATTGCAAAATAAGACCTAATTTTAGGTGGTCTTAATAGCAGAATTTCACTGTACATATGTAAGCAAGCTCACCTGAATCTTTTCCATTTTGTCAGCTCTGTATGTATATTTTCCTCATCACCTTACAGAGAAAATATTATTTTTCCTTGTAGAACTCAATGGAGGCTTTGATTCATCATTTCAAATTGTTCACAGAGGGATACCAGGTTCCACCTGGCTCAACATACACTGCCGTGGAAGCACCAAAGGTAAGTCATTCAATATTGTTTATTCTGTTTGGTTTCCAATCAAGTCTGTTTTACAGTTGAGAAGCATTATTAGTTGTGTCCCATTGTGATAAAACCTGTCTGCACAGACCAGCAGGAGCATTTAAATTTAAGGGGAATGGATACACCTGGCAAATTTATCTGCCATTTTTAGCTCACCTGTCACGTAGTGACAAGGTGAGCTTTTGTGATCACATTTTGTCCGTCGTCCGTGCGTGCGTCCGTCCGTCCGTCCGTGTGTCCGTGCGTCCGTAAACATTTTCAAATAAGTATATCTCTAATACCTCATGGTCAATCTTGATCAAATTTCATGAGAAGCATCATCAGGTAGGGGAAAGGCTGCATAAGGTTTTTGGGCTGATCAGATTGGAATTCTGGTTGCTATGGCAACATATAGCTCCCATAGACTTACAATGGGAAAAAATTAAAATATCTTCTTCTCTAAAACCACAGGGCCCAGAGCTTAGATATTTAGCATGTAGCAACGGCCAGTGGTCAACTACATAATTCCTGCCAATCATGCCCCTGGGGTCCAAATTGGCCACGCCCCGGGGCCCCTTCGCTCCCATAGACTCATAATGGAACAAAAAGCTTCAAAAATCTTCTTCTCGGAAACCACAGGGCCCAGAGCTTAGATATTAAGCATGTAGCAATGGCAAGTGGTCACCTACATAATTCCTGCCAATCATGCCCCTAGGGTCCAAATGGGCCACGCCCCGGGGCCCTTTAGCTCCTATAGACTCATAATGGAAAAAAAGCTTCAAAAATCTTCTTCTCTGAAACCACAGGGCCCAGAGCTGAGATATTTGGCATGTAGCAACGGCAAGTGGTCACCTACATAATTCCTGCCAATCATGCCCCTGGGGTCAAAATTGGCCACACCCCAGGGCCCCTTAGCTCCCATAGACTCATAATGGAAAAAAAGCTTCAAAAATCTTCTTCTCTGAAACCACAGGGCCCAGAGCCTAGATATTTAGCGTGTAGCAAAGGCCAGTGGTCACCTACATAATTCCTGTCAATCATGCCCCTGGGTTCCAAATGGGCGACGCCCCCGGGCCCCTTCGCTCCCATAGACTCATAATGGAACAAAAAGCTTCAAAAGTCTTCTTCTCGGAAACCACAGGGCCCAGAGCTTAGATATTTAGCATGTAGCAACGGCAAGTGGTCACCTACTTAATTCCTGCCAATCATGCCCCTAGGGTCCAAATGGGCCACACCCCGGGGCCCTTTAGCTCCTATAGACTCATAATGGAAAAAAAAAGCTTCAAAAATCTTCTTCTCTGAAACCACAGTACCCAGAGTTTAGATATTTAGCATGTAGCAACGGAAATTGGTCACCTACATAATTCCTGCCAATCATGCCCCTGGGTTCCAAATGGGCCACACGCCGGGGCCCCTTTGCTCCCATAGACTGATAATGGAAAAAAGCTTAAAAAATCTTCTTCTCGGAATCCACAGCGCCCAGAGCTTAGATATTTAGCACATTGCAACGGAAAGTGGTCATCTACATAATTGCTGCCAATCATGCCACTGGGGTCCAAAAGGGCTACGCCCCGGGGCCCCTTAGCTCCTATAGACTCATAATGGAAAAAAAGCTTTAAAAATCTTCTTCTCTGAAACCACAGGGCCCAGAGCTTAGATATTTAGCATATAGCAATGGCAAAAGGTCACCCACATAAATCCTGCCAATCATGCCCCTGGGGTCCAAATGGGCCACGCCCCGGGGCCCCTTAGTTCCCATAGACACATAATGGAAAAAAGCTTCAAAAATCTTCTTCTCTGAAACCACAGGGCCCAGAGCTTAGATATTTAGCATGTAGCAATGACAAGTTGTCACCTACATAAATCCTGCCAATCATGCCCCTGGGGTCCAAATGGGCCACGCCCCGGGGCCCCTTAGTTCCCATAGACACATAATGGAAAAAAGCTTCAAAAATCTTCTTCTCTGAAACCACAGGGCCCAGAGCTTAGATATTTAGCATGTAGCAATGACAAGTTGTCACCTACATAAATCCTGCCAATCATGCCCCTGGGGTCCAAATGGGCCACACCCTGGGACCCCCTTAGCTCCTATAGACTCATAATGGAAAAAAAACTTCAAAAATCTTCTTCTCTGAAACCACAGGGCCCAGAGCTTAGATATTTAGCATGTAGTAACGGCAAGTGGTCACCTACATATTTCCTGCTAATCATGCCCCTGGGGTTCCAAATGGGCGACACCCAGGGGCCCCTTAGCTTCCATAGACTCATAATGGAAAAAGCTTAAAAAATCTTCTTCTCAGAAACTGTGAAGCACAGAACATAGATATTTAGTGTCTAGCAACATAAAATAGCCAGCTACATAAATCCTGCTAACCCTGCCCCTGGGGTCAAAATTGGCCACGCCAGAGCTCATCACCAAGTGGCCACCTACATAAATCCTGCCAGTTATGCACCTGGGATCCAAATTGGCCACACCCCAGGGCTCTTTAGCTTCCATAGACTTACAATTGGAGAAACTTCAAAAATCTTCTTCTCTGAAACCACAGGGCCCTTATAATGAAAAAAAAAAAAACAACAACTTAAAATGGGGAAAAAAAACTTCAAAAATCTTCTTCTCTGAAACCATAAGTCCCAGAGCTTAGGTATTTAGCATGTAGCAATGTCGAGTGGTCGCCTACATGAATCCTGCCAATCATGCCCCTGGGGTCCAAATCCTGTGGCCCCTTAACTCCAACAAACTTATAATGGAAAAAAGCTTCAAACATCTTTTTTGAAACCATGAAGTACAGACCTTAGTTATTTAGTATATAGCAACACAAAATGGTCGCCTACATAAATCCTGCCAACCGTGCCCTTTGGGTCAAAATTGGCCAAGCCCCAGGGCTCATTAGCTCTTATAGACTTATACTGGAAAAAAAATAAAAAAATCTTTTTCTCCAAAACCATAAGGCACAGATTTTGTTTGATTTGAGGTTTTACATCCCCATCAACACTGTATAGGTCATTTTGGAGATGTCTCTTCCAATTTTGTGGGACTTTTACCCAACATTGGGATGAAATTACATCTCAAGCCCTGTTGCCCAATGAAACCAGTAGGGTTTATAAGCATGGACACCACTTTGCCTGAGCTTAGATATTTAGTATGTAGCAATGTCAAGTGGTCTCCTACACTAATGATTTTCTGGTACACAGGTGAGCGATATAGGGCCATTGGGCCCTCTTGTTTAAAATGAGACAACTTTCGGGACTTCCTGTTTGCTTTTCCGTAAACTCTGTCCCATGGAAGAAGGGGTCTACTCTTAAAGGAAAGAATATGAGGAGCAAATTCTTTCCTTTAAGAGTTGACCCCTGTTGACATGGGAGACAAACATGCTTTTGCAGGTGTTGCCTCCCCTGAAGGAGTAACCATTCCCCATAGGAAAAAAATAAGTTTTCATCTCGGCTGAAAATGATCAAAGGAAAAGTTATTGAACAACCCCCAGTACTTTTTGCTGGGCAAACAATTCACATGTAATGTCAAGCCTTATTTTGTCTGGAATTTAAAAAAAAAAATGCTTTGAAAATGCCATCTGCTGGATTGGATTAGTCTTGATTAGCACTTAAGGGGAATAGGACCACTTTCAGGGGAGGCAACTCCTGCAAGTATTTTTGTCTCCTATGTCAATAGGGGTCAACTCTTAAAGGAAAGAATTTGCTCCTGAGGAGCAAATTCTTCCCTTTAAGAGTAGACCCCCTTTTCAGTGAGACAGGGCTTATAGAAACCAAACAGGAAGTCTCAAAAGTTGTCTCCCTTTGAAAAATGGCAAAAGATTCTGCCAGGTGTTCCCATTCCCCTTAAAGGAGAAAAAATCATGAAACATCAGATGGCAAAAAGTCAGTGGACCAGTCAAATTAGTGTCAGACCAGTAGATTTTAGGCCTGTGGACATCATGTGAACCAAGTCTGTGTAATGGACACCCTTCTGTACCCCACTTTATATAGAGGAAACTGGGGTTTACTGGAGTATACATTATTTTTCTAATTTTTCTTCCAATACATAGGCTGTGGGTATTTGTTAAAACCACCTCAATGAGGTGGTTCTAACAAGAACCCTTGACTCTATGTTTGGAGCGTTAATGAGAAAAAAGATCAAATTTTCATCAGACAAGTAACCATCTCTAAAAGTAACCATTTTGGGTGTGTTATTGTAATGAGACATTTGATACTTAGGAAAACCCCTGTGAAGAACACAAATTGGAAAATTCTAAGGGCTCTTTTTTATGTGTTGGCTCATTTCATTTTACAGAATTATGCATTGTTATTTCAGGGAGAGTTTGGAGTATATTTAGTCTCGGATGGCAGTAGTAGACCCTACAGATGTAAAATAAAGGCTCCAGGGTTTGCCCATCTGGTAAGTATATTAACCCATTTCAGGCCGGAAACCCCTAAAGGGGTACCCTGGCAAACAGTGTAGGCCCAGATCAGACGCCGCAGAATGCGGCGTCTGATTAGAGCCGCTACTGTTTGCTTAAAGTTCAGTCCTTTTCCAAATAAATTTTGGAGAAAACACAACCTGACACTCCCAGATTTTAAAATGGACTCCTGCTATATTTAAGAAGGAAGATTCCATTTGATACAAAAAGGGTTAAAAAATAAACTGATCTAGATGAGAAATAAGATTTTTTTTTTGGGGGGGTGCTATTTATTTGTTTGGCTTTATACAGAAAGCTTATGCTAGCTTACTTAAGCATTCTCGAAGGCATGGATGCTGGCATAATGTGGTGGAGGAAGCCAGAGCACCCGGAGAAAACCACCAGCCTTTGATGTTTGTTTATTTGTTTGAGGTTTAACGTCCCTGTCAACACTGTTAAGGTCATTTTGGAGACGTTGCTTCCAATTTTATGAGACTTTTAGCAGACCTTGAGATGAAATGACATCTCAAGCCATGTCGCTCAATGAAACCAATAGGGTTTATAAGCATAGACGGGCCGACTCGCACCGCATTGCCTGGGCAGGCTTAGATCTAAGCGGTTCACTAGTATTCTTGTGCAGGTCGGTTTCAGCTCTGCGTGGAAGCATCATGCAGCCCATATATTTCTTTAAGCCCCGATGAGTGGGCCGAACCACCGGCCTTTGACAGACAACCACTGTATTACCACAGTCTTGCAAACTAAATGAACTGTGTGCTCTTCCTCTTGGTGTCGTTGTATAAATAGAGGATCTTACATGAGTGTTCATGTATTATTGAATTTATTAAACGAGTTGAGGAAAATGGATAAAATGCGGCATTTTATCCCTTTTTCCTCAACGATGTTTAATAAATTCAATATTACATGACACTCATGTCAAGATTCTATTTATACATATGACAAGTGGAAGAGACGCAGTTTTCACTTTAGTTTGACAAGAAAGTGGTCAATATTCCGCCATTAGTAAAACGCGACGTCGTTAATGACGTCGTACATGTAACGTTATGGGACGTATCTACCTAATTTACATATTTAAATCCACTAGTGGATTATCGAAAATATTACATGGCGCTATTACACTCTCAGAAGCGACGTCATATGATAAATTGTGATACTTCCTGGTCATTTGTACTTTGGTATACCAGGGTATATGTTTTGATTGTTTGTAACCGGGTTTTACGGCCCAGTCAACACTGTTTAGGTAATTTTTTGAGCCAGTCAGTTTAATTATCCACACTTTTCCTGGGCAAGCTTATACGTAAGCAGTTATCCAGTACAGTGCACATTCTTTCGCCAGAAACTGACAGCTATCCTTCTTGAATCAGGGGAAGGGAGAGAATGACTGTAGAAAAGATTTCATGATCAATCTCCACGAAAGAATATGCCTGACCCCTGCCCATAGGGGCTTGAAGAAATATATGGGCTGCATGATGCTTCCACGCAGAGCTGAATCCGGCCCGCACACTAGTACTGGTAAACCGCTCAGAAGATCTAAGCCTGTCCAGGAACCGCGGTGCGAGGCGGACAGTCCATGCTAATAAACCGTATTGGTTTCATTGGGCGACAGGGCTTGAGAAGTCATTTCATCTCAATGTCGGGTAAAAGTCCCACAAAATTGGAAGCAACATCTCCAAAATGACCTTTACAGTGTTGACAGGGATGTAAACCTCAAGTCAACCAACCAACCAACCAAATCCTGACCCTGGCAGGCATCGCCAGGGTATATGTTAATATTTGTTAACATACCGTAAAAATCCTGAAAATTCGGACACCTTGAAGACTTGCTATAATTCTCTTAAAATTTTAACAAATTTGTTTCACATTGCAGCAAGGAATCCAAAAGATGGAGACAGAATGGCAAACAGTGTAGTCCCTGATCAGACTGCTCTTTCAGGAGCAGTCTGATCTGGGTCTTCACTGTTTGCCGAGGCCTATCTGTCCCAATACTCAGGATGCAGCAAGGAGTCCAAAAGATGGAGACAGAATGGCAAACAGTGTAGTCCCTGATCAGACTGCTCTTTCAGGAGCAGTCTGATCTGGGTCTTCACTGTTTGCTGAGGCCTATATGTCCCAATACTCAGGATGCAGCAAGGAGTCCAAAAGATGGAGACAGAATGGCAAACAGTGTAGACCCTGATCAGACTGCTCCTTAAGGAGCAGTCTGATCTGGATCTGCACTGTTTGCCAAGGCCTATCTGTCCCAATACTTAGGATCATTACGGTATTATATTTTTGTTGATACCAAAGGTACAATAACACAGTATTTTATAGTTGTTGATATCAAAGATATGCTATTACATAGTATATTATTTTCATTAATAGTGATTACTGGTTTAAAGGGAGTGGATACACCTTCAGGGGAGCCAACTCCTGCAAAAGTATTTTTGTCTCCCATGTCAATAGGGGTCAACTCTTAAAGGAAAAAATTTGCTCCTGAGGAGCAAATTCTTCCTTTCAAGAGTAGACCCCTTTTTCAGTGGGACAAGGCTTACAGAATTGCGAACAGGAAGTTCCAAAAGTTGTCTCCCTTTGAAAAATGGTGGAAAAGTCTGCCAGGTTTTCCCATCCCCCTTAAAGCATGATTTGTCACCACTGTAGTGTTCAGATTCTGATTGCATGATTACTTTGTGGTGACTGTGATACAACAAGAGTTTTCATATGTAGAAATAAACTGATATTTCAGATCACAACTTCTGCAGTGGAAAATCAGGTGGCTTTTTCTTTGGTTCTTTGGGTAATCTAGTTTTTGCCCACCTCTGATTATCAGTCTTTGTACAAAATAAGTGAAATTATCTTGAAAGAAATGTAAAACCAAAATAAAAAAATAACTGATATTTCAATGTTTCACCTACAAAGATTCAAGATGATAAATATTGACTGTCTGTATTGAATGTTATTATTTATATTGTTTCAGGCTGGGTTAGACCATCTTTCAAAGAAACACATGCTTGCTGATGTTGTAGCTATCATAGGTAAGTAAGATGATGAATAACAAGAAACAAGGGACCTGTGTGACCTGGTTGTTCAGAGCACTTGCTCTTAAACATAAGGTCTCTTACCACTATAGGTTCTAGCCTCGCTCAGGTCACTTGAGGCGCCAAGTTCAGCAACCAAAGATCAGGAATTTTTTCTCTGAGTTTTGTTTGCAGACCTGTGATAAGAGGTCAGCTGTATGTGTGAAATAATCTTGAAAGGGCCATAAAGATACAATAACAACAAAAAGGAGAAAGAAACAAATTTAAAAAACAGTAAGTGGGGTGGTTGGGTGAGGCAAAGATGACATGTATCTTGGGTCACTGGAGGGTCAATCTGATGTTGGCTTACAGTTGGGCAAGGCCTGCTGTCTTTTCAGTAGGTAAGGGTAGAGGGGGAATGTTGTTATTTCTTCTTTTTCTACACTTCCATTCTTTTTCCTCTTTCTCCTCTGTCCCTCACTTTCATCCACCCTACTATCTCTCTCTCTTTTCTCCCTTTCTCTGGGAGATGACACAAAATTACCCACAAGGGTTGACATGTCGTTTAACCGAAAACAATCAATCAATTAAAGACCAGTAAGAAGATTATGAAGCTGTCTCATATGAAACTGCATTCTGCATGATAAACAGTGTAGATCCTGATCTGGATCTATACTGTTTGCAAAGGTACAAGTTGTTGTGTTCAGAGGGATAGGGGTTAAAAACAAAATGCTCAGTTATGTATACTATTGACACTTTGTATTGGAGTTTAATGGCCTAATCAATAACATTTAGGTCATTTTTGAGCCGGTCAGTTTACCTATCCACACTTGTCCTGGACAAGTTTATATGTAAGCGGTTAACCAGTACAGTGCACATTCTTTTGCTAGAAACTGACAACTGCCCTCCTTGACTCAGCAGAAGGGAGAGAATCACCGTAGAAAAGATTTCTTGATCAATCTCCATGAAAGAATGTTGCCGACCCAGTAGAACTTCAATGGCTCATACACAGATCACCAAAACTGTTTTGTTTGATTTGAAGTTAAAGTCCCCATCAACACTGTAAAGGTTATTTTGGAGATGTTGCTTCCAATTTTGTGGGATTTTTACCCGGCATTGAGATTAAATGACATCTCTAGCCCTGCGGCCCAATGAATCCAATAAGGTTTATAAGCATGGATGGTCCGACTCGCACCGCTTTGCCTGGGCAGGCTTAGATCCTCTAAGCTGCTTACCAGTACTCATGTGCGGGACGGTTTCAGCTCTGCGTGGAAGCATCCTGCAGCCAATCTGTTTCTTCAAGCCCCGATGGGTGGGGGGCGTCACCACAACTGTCATGAACTCATTCTTTAGTCCCCGAGAAATTCTTTCAATAGCTCCACCAGTTAACAGATATTTATGGGTAATACTTATTTGATCTTTAAAAGGTATATTGCGTGTACTCATTAGAATCGCCTCGATGGATTCAGGTGAGTGCACACAATATACTCATATTTTAAAGCAGATTGGAAACATATCCCTAAATTATCCTCCCGGCCTGGCCCTAAGAGTAAACCTCAGCGACTTGAACTACTGCTGTCACAAACACTTTTTCACGGATGAGCAATTGAAATTTGACTGTTATTTATTGTAATAAAGTGATTGAATACTTGTTATGACACGTTTTTTCTCCCGTTAGTAGAGGTGTACACTTAAGGAAATAATTTGTTCCTGAGGAGCAAATTCTTTACTTTAAGGGTAGCCCGATTTTGCACCGTGATTCAAATTACAGTTATTGAAACAAGAACTCACAAAAGTTGTCTTTTTTGCCCCAAAAACGATAGACAAGCATAGCACAGGATAGGGAGGAGTAGTATGAAATATTTGATATTATTTTTTTTCTAATTTCTCCATTCTCCATTAAAACATAAGTTGTGGGTACTTGTTAAAATCGCCTCTCAGTGAGGTGATTCTAACAAGTACCCACAACATGTATTTCTAACAAGAATGAAGACAATTTTCCCTTAACCTATTCTGTACCAGAAACCCCTAACTGCAGAACTGATCAGGGCCTTCACTGTTAGCAAAAACTTCAGCTATTTTCCAAAAACACAACCTGTCATCCCATAATTTTGAAATGAGTGAGTGTGTTTAAGTTTTACGTCCCACCAACAGCTAAGGCCATATAGAGATGGGACCTTGGTTTAAATACTCATCCGAAAGTCTGGAGAAGCTCGGGATCAAACTCGCGACCCCTGGTTTATGAGGCAAGTACCTTATCCACTACTCGGTTGAGTCTTCTGTAGTTTTGAAATAGACTCTAGCTTTATATAAGGAGGAAGATTCTATATGGTACAAAATGGGTTAATTATCCTTGTTAGTCCTTATCTGAAGCTCAGTAGCATGTACATGAATTCATGTTAAGGGGAATGGGAACACCTGGCAGATTTTTCGGCCATTTTTCAAATGGGAGACTTCCTGTTCGCTTTTCTATAAGCCCCGTCCCACTGTAAAAGGGATCTACTCTTAATGGAAAGAATTTGCCTTTAAGAGTTGACCCCTGTTGACATGCGAGACAAAAATACTTTTGCAGGAGTTGCCTCCCCTGAAGGTACATCCACTCATGTTAATATATACTTTGTTTTCTGTTACAGGAACATTAGACATTGTGTTTGGTGAAGTTGACAGATAAAGTTCACTGACAGCTTTAGAAGAACTTTCGTAAATTATTGTTTCTGTGTAATAGTTCTTGATTTTGTGATGGAAAAGAAATGGCTGCTAGGGAGCCTGTATTTATAGTCAGTACCTTGGCACTGTCCTGCTGTGAGGTTATTAAACTTTTTTTCATGCTCATCTCAATTGAACACGAAATGTATATTTCATCTTTTTTTTTTTTTTTTTTTTTTTTTTTTTTATAAATTCACCACAACCTCTTTATAACACTATTGTTGGGGGGTCCAAATCAGTTACTGTGTTAGTTAAACAACAGTGTTGTCTCCAAACAAAACTGTATACTTTACGTAGGAAAATGACCATTTTTCTGTAAAATCTCTACATTTTTGGAACCCATAATGAAACCAAAACTGTTCTAAAGAGGTTGTGTACAATTAAATCTTTTCTTATTTTGATCGGCTAAAAAGTATTTATCCTGATCACAAATGTTGTAAGAAAAATGCCTTCTGTCATTATGGACGGGTTTTTCGAAAAAGGTTTATCAAAAGCTTAACCTGCCGGATGTTGCCCCGTGCCCGCCTGGACTTCGCTATTTGAAAGGAAGGATATTTTAAAAAACCTGTCCAAAAATTTTCTTCTTTTTAATATTTATGAGCAACACAAATTTTATCCTGAATTCATTTTTTTTTTTTTTTTTCACCTCATACCTCGGAGCAGGTTAAAGTTCAAAGGAATATGAATTAAAAAAAATCAGTTGGTGACAAATACAGACTTAATGTGATGGATATCAGTTTGAATATTCAGCATCAGATAGTGGACTGTGTTTTAAAGGGCACTACGGAGTCGTTTGATTTTCTTCCTTATTGTTAAAAACATAAGCCACGTTGCACTATAACATGGTAGTCCTCTGTGCCTGGTGATGAAAAACGCTGACTCTGAATCTCTAGCCTTCTTGCTGCTTTGACACTGTGTGGGTTAGATTCTCATGTGTGGCATATGCAAGGAAGCCAACATTTTCTATGAGAAGATAGGGTATTTTTTCTTGGATTATCCCTTGGTTCTTCCGTTTATTAAGAAACAATTCATGCAAAATAATTTACATTACATTCAAGCTTCAACGACTCAAACACCTTTGAGAGCATGAAAATTTGTTCGAGGCGGGTAGTTCGAGCCACCGAGGGTTTGATCTTAGAGCCAGGTTCGGAGGCATAATATAGAAATCTTTTCAATTTTCTTCAAAATAAATGTATATTGTGTGTACTCATTAGAATCGCCTCATCGAGGCGATTCTAAGGAGTACACACAACATACATTTTCAAGATGAAATAAGACAATTATCTTTAATATATTTATATCTGCAGTTATAGATTTTTTCCTAGGGACTCGAGAATGAGTTCGAAAGAGCTGTGGTAAACGAGCCATCAGTGTTCGAGCCATCGAAGTGTCTCTGTATTTCTTGGTTGTTGTGGGTACTCGTTCCAATTGCCTTGTGACGCTATTCTAACGGGTACCCACAAAATAAGTTTTTTGTGGAGAAATAAGAGACTTTATCCGCAAATTATCCTTATCGACGGTGTTTGGGGCTAAGATCAGTGTTTTCTGATGGTCAAATTTATTATCTTTGGAAGTGAAGAAGATTGTGAAAGAATTTGACTTAGCTATATCACTAGAGCATAGCTAGGTGTACATTGTTAAAATATAAAATAAAGTTGTCTTTAAGTATGTGTGTTTGTGTTTTCTGATATCACTAGTGTCATAAGTCTACCTGTCCTTGTAGTTGTCTGACATTGACGGACACAGGTCAGTCAAGTGTGTGTGTGTAGAACATTGTCAGATTGATAGATTGTGGTTCATTATCTCATTTAACCGGCCCCGATAGCTCAGTTGGTAGAGTGTCCGCTCCAGGGAACGGGAGGTCTCGGGTTCGATCCCGGGCCGCAACATACCAAAGTCGTTAAAAATGGTACTAGCTGCTCCACGCTTGGCACTCAGATTTATGGGGTAGAGCTGGGACTGGTCGATCCAGTGTCAGGATAATGTGACTGGATGTGGTATCATGTAATGTGTCTGGGACATGATACTTCAGTGAGGCAGCACTATAAACGTGAGCATTGAGCTCCCTGTCGCAACCAGACACCGTCGTGATATGACTGAAAAATTGTTGAAAGCAACGTTAAACCCGAATTCACACACACACTCATTATCTCATTGTATATGGTAAACCCTAAAATGGGTCATTAACTAACAGTGCAGGCCCAGATCAGACGCTGCTTTCTGCAGCGTCTGATCAGGGCCTTCACTGTTAGCAGAAAGTTCAACCATTTTCTGAATAAATTCCTTAAAACTACTCAACCTGACACCCCGAAATTTTGCCCCTTGCTATATATATATATATACGAGGGGAGATTCCATTCAATACAAAGAGGGTAAAGCATGGTACAGACAGAAAATAATCTGACGTTCAGTTTCCATAGACAAGAGAAATCCAAATCTGAGGGCTAACAGCTTTTGTCGGAAATGAAGTTTTACCTTTTATCCAACCATCTCAATTGACCTGAGAATTTGGAGTTCTCCATCTGCAGGAGAAATAGGTTGGGCTGCATGGTGGTTCCAGGCAGAGCTGAAACTGACAGTACATGTGTTCTGGTAAACTGCTTAGGTCTAAGTCTGCCCAGGCAAAGTGGTGCGAGTCATGCATATAAACACTATTGGTTTCATTGGGCGGCAAGTTTCTTTTCATACTGGAAATTGGAAGCAAAGTCTCCAAAATGCCATTGTGTTGATGATGACATAATACCTCACTTAAAACAAACGAAACCAATTGTCAGACCCTTGGAGTTCTCCAGCTATATACAGCAGACCCTCTTTATAATGGCAGTATTTGTTCCCAAAACATTGGCAGTTGTAAGGAATTTGCAGTAACAAAGAATTCAAATAAGGTGCAGCAACAATAGGGCCTTTTTCCACCAGTTACTCCAAGGAACAATGTTGTGGACATTATTAGAATGGCCTCGCAAATTGTTGTGGACATTTGTTAGAATCCCCTCGGTGAGGCAATTCAAACCAATGCCCGCATCATTTGTTTCTTGGAGTTTTGAATATAATATTCTTGATTATCTCCATTTATCCATCCTATCTTGGCCTAAGGATTCATTCCATTAATATTGACATTACGAGTTTTGCTGTTATTGACTGTAATGTATTACGATTTTTATAAGTTTACATATTACCACAACTTCCTCCCTATGCCATGCAGCGTTTTACATAGAGATGCATTAATAGAGGATCTTACATGAGTGCTCGTGTATTATTGAATTTATTAAACAAATTGAGGAAAAGCATTTTATCACTTATCCTCAACGAGTTTAATAAATTCAATAATACATGGGCACGAATGCAAGATTCTATTTATCATATGACATTTAAAACGCATTTTAATCACGATTGTTTGCAAAAATGTCAATATTTCGCCATTAGTAAATGTGATGTCGTTAAGGATGTCGATCATGTAACCTTACAGGACGTATCTAGCTAATTTGCATATTTAAGCCACCAGTGGATTATCTATAATAATACATGGCGTTATTACACTCTCTGACACGACGTCATATGATAAAGTGATATAATTTATGAAAGTTAGAATTCTGACATCATTCACATAGAGGATATTTGATTTTTTCAGTGCAAGATGGATTCTTATTTCACAGTATGAAAACCAAAAGAAGTATTTTCACTCGTGGCTTCACCACTCCTAAAAATACTTCTTTCGGTGTTCAGGAGTGAAACAATTCCAATTCTCCATCATTATGTACATTTCGAGTGATTTAATGGGTTGAAATAAAAGTTTTATACTTTAATTCAATGAGCAAGAATCTCAGATATAATTTCACACAGCGACAGGTTGTGATATAACAAGACGTCAAAGAGCATCTTTAGAACCTGTGAGTTAAGTCATTGTACTTGAAGTGACATCAGCAGTGTTTGATTAAATACCTAGAAATGTGTCAATACAACACAAATGCCCCTGCCCAGAGGTCTACCTCCCCCCCCCCCTCCCCCCCCCAAAAACCGACGCATATCACAATAACACCTATCATTGGACAGCATAACTCCCTGGAAAAGTGTCCTTAGGTCATTGGCATAGATTGGTGTATGGCTGATTAAACCTTGGAAAAATAACTATCAACACCAAATAGGAACCCAATCCATCAAATGGTTTGGAAAATATCAGTTCTTACAAACGTTAACATTAAACATTTCTAAGTCTGCAACCTTGACCTTAAGGTCATGGGGCGGGGAAGGGGTTATGGCTGAATGAAACTTTTGACCTGTATCTATCATCATTCCAAATATGTAGCAAATCCATCACATGGTTCAGGAAATATGAACTCTCAAAAAATATAATATAAACTAGACATGTGTCCAAAGTACACAGATGCCCCCGCCATATATCTTTGTCGATATGGCTTGTACCCATTCTCTAGAATGGCACAGGGGTGTCCGGAGGGACCCGGAGCTGTCCACAGAGACCCAAGGTCTGTGTCAGTGAATGCATCTTATCATAAGGAACAATAATATATATGGTTAAGTGGTGGGGATATGAATTGTTTCTGAGATATAAGGCCTTTTATGAATTGAAGGGGGCGGGGCATGGTCTGGGGTTGACCAGAGGGAGACAAAGTCTGTGTCTTAGAATGAGTCATATCATAAGGAACAATAATATGTATGGTTTAGGTGTTCAAATCTGATTAAGTCTGTGTCAGTCAATGCATCTTATCATAAGGAACAATAATATATATGGTTAAGGGGTGGTGACATGGATAGTTTCTGAGATATAACGAAGGGGGCGGTGCATGGCCCAGGGGGGACCCAAAGTCTGCGTCTTGGAATGTGTCATATCATAAGGAACGATAATATATATGGTTTAGGTGTTCGAATCTGATTAATTTTCAAGATAATTAGGCGGGGCATGGGCCGGGGGTGACAGGAGGGACCCAAATTCTTTGTCTTGGAATGTGTCATATCATAAAGCAACAATAATATATATGGTTTAGGTGGGGGGGGGGGGGGGGTCGGGATTAACCCAATGTCTGTATCAGTCAAAGCATCTTATCATAAGGAACAATAATATATATGGTTAAGGGGTAGGGATATGGATAGTTTCTGAGATATAAAGACTTTAATGAAGCAAAGGGGGCGGGGCATGGCCCAGGGGTGACTGTAGGGACCCAAAGTCTGTATCATGGAATGTGTCCTATCATAAGGAACAATAATATATATGGTTTAGGTGTTCGAATCTGATAAATTTTTAAGATAATTAGGCATTTTGACAGTTTTGCATACAAATTTCTATATAAATGGGGGGGGGGGGGGGGGGGGGATGGACCCAATGTCTGTATCAGTCAATGCATCTTATCATAAGGAACAATAATATATATGGTTAAGGGGTGGGGATATGGATAGTTTCTAAGATATAAAGACTTTAATGAAGCAAAGAGGGCGGGGCATGGCCCAGGGGTGACTGTAGGGACCCAAAGTCTGTGTCATGGAATGTGTCATATCATAAGGAACAATAATATATATGGTTTAGGTGTTCGAATCTGATAAATTTTCAAGATAATTAGACATTTTGACAGTTTTGCATGCAAATTCCTATATGACAATTTTGACCTGTTACGCAATCTGACCCCTAGGCCCACCCAGGGGCACGACTTTGGGTCAACTTGAACATGAACTGATAGGTCTTGGTCTGAGTAGATGTCATACCAAATTTCAACTTTGTAGCACAACAGGTAAAAAAATTATATGCGAGTCAGAGGTTTCAGCTCGACATTTCAGCCCGAGGTGGTTACGAACATGACATACGCACGTACGGACGTAACTTCACGGCGAAACGCTATATGCCCCACTCCTCCCAAGGCAGGCAGGGGCATAAAAATTTCTATGTCTGTGACCTTGACCTTTAGGTAAGGGATGGGGGTATGGCTTAATGAAATTTTGGACCTGCAACTATTGTCATACCAAATATGAAGCAAATCCATTATAAAGTTTGGAAAATATAAGCTATTAATATACTTAAATTTGAAAATTTCTGCGACCTTGACCTTGAAGTCATAGGCATGGGTGGGGTATTACTGAATAAAACTTTGGACCTGCATCTATCATCAAACCAAATATGAACCAAATGAATTATAAAAGTTCAAGTTCAACGTGGTACAAATACCTTATCCTGAGTCTTAAACATTAAAAATTTTCTAAGTCTGTGACCTTGACCTTGAGGTCATGGGTATGGGTGGGGGTATTGCTGAATAAACCTTTGGACCTATATAAGCTGTAAAGTTGAAACTTGGAACACACATGGGCAGTGGGCTGATGTAGCGTGTTTACCGGATTCCGGTCAAGGGCTACTGGAGTTACATCCCTTGATACGTTTACAATTTGCTGTTGATGAAACATTTTTATCACACTTTTCAGGGTTTCAAAGTTGTTACTGGCACACACATGGACAGTGGGCTGATGTATTTTGTATATCGGAATCAGGGGCAAGGGACCATAACTCTTTGTTAAATACCTTGATAGGTTTATTTGCCTTGAAAATTTTTGTTAAAGACTTCTCTGGAATAATGGCTGTAAAGTTGACACTTGGCGTATACACAGACAGTGGACTGATGTTTCATGTATACCAGTATCAGGGCCAAGGGCTTATATCTCTTGAAGTTGCGTCCCTTGATAGGTTTTATAATTTGCCATTAATAGTATCAGGGCCA
Source organism: Lucinisca nassula (assembly GCA_963580285.1). Taxonomy (NCBI): domain Eukaryota; kingdom Metazoa; phylum Mollusca; class Bivalvia; order Lucinida; family Lucinidae; genus Lucinisca; species Lucinisca nassula. The sequence goes on from OY757019.1 coordinate 43,646,829, forward strand.
AGGGCTTATAACTCTTGGAGTTGCGTCCCTTGATAAGTTTTATGATAATCCTTAATAGTATCAGGGCCAAGGGTTTCTAACTCTTGGAGTTACATCCCTTGATAGGTTTTATAATTTGCCATTAATGAAAATTTTGTGTTGCACTACTCTCAAGAACTGTGAGGGTTACAAAGTTGAAACCTGGGACACGCATGTGTGTGTGTGTGAATTCGGGTTTAACGTCGCTTTCAACAATTTTTCAGTCATATCACGACGGTGTCTGGTTGCGACAGGGAGCTCAATGCTCACGTTTATAGTGCTGCCTCACTGAAGTATCATGTCCCAGACACATTACATGATACCACACCCAGTCACATTATCCCGACACTGGGTCGAACAGTCCTAGCTCTACCCCGTAAATCTGAGTGCCAAGCGAGGAGCAGCTAGTACCATTGTTAACGACTTTGATATGTCGCGGCCCGGGATCGAACCCGTGACCTCCCATTCCCCGGAGCGGACACTCTACCAGCTGAGCTATAGGGGCCGGTTGGGACACGCATGGAAAATGGGTTGATATATAGTGGAATCCGGGCTTAGGGCCCAGAACTGATGGAGTTAAATCCCTCGATGTTACCATGTCCTACAATGATGATACTGTATCTGGTAAGCATAAATTCAAAAGTTTAACACTATAGGTCTTTCTCCTCTTACATCAGTATAGCTAATGCAATTGGACACGAGACTAATGACTTCTATTACCATAATTTCACACCCGACTGAATGCATATATTTATCTTCGTTGTTTTCCGAAGAGGTCGATACTGTTATTCAATACACAGATAACGGTAAATGGGTCCCCATTCACAAAATCCCTAAAAATCATGAGAAGTTTACGAAAATTGACCTATTAGACAATATGATTGACTAATTTATTCTTTGCAAATGGTCAAATCTCGTGTCAAATTGTACCAGCTATACTAGTGGAAAACAGTGATAAGATTTTGAGGGCCTTTACGTCAGTTTCAAGGTCATCTTTGTATTTGTCATTCTTTTGATGTTTTGGATAGGCTTTGCGTTCTGATTCGATCAGTTCCTGATGTATTTTTACTCACTTAATCCCAATAATTCAAATAAAGGAAAAAAATGGCTTGTCTGCAGCCTATCTCTTTAACAAGCATATGATTTGTGGTCAAACATGGTACAATATGATGCTGCAACCCAATGAAGACATACATTTTGGTGACGTGGACTTGATTTTCAAGGTATCACAACTGCAAAGCATATAATATTTTGTCTAGATCTCGTGATCCAACTAATGAATTTCGGCCAAATTTGGTGTAATAAATCTGGAATGAATCCGATTCTGATGACCTAGACATATTTTTAGTAAGTTATATGGGTCCCAGGGCTCGAGAAAATGCCGGTTTCCCGGTCCTGGACCGATTTTGGGCTTACTGAACCGATTTTAACTGAAAAAGAAGACTAAAAAATCGGTCCATAATTTATTAAAATTTTCAAAAAAATCGGTTCGAAAATTTTCGCCAAGCCGTTATTTTGTAAAAACAATCTGACCTTTTTCCATTGACAATCCAAGCAAGTACACAAAAATGCCTGAAGCGCAAGGTGTTAGACTGGTTCATTATCTAACTAGGTGAAAATCGGACAAGTCCACGTCGGGGTCTTTGATCTTATCAAAGCGAAATTTGATCCGCGTGTCAAAATCATGTAATGTGATCTGTCCACTTGGGTGAGCGCAATTTAACCTGTGTGTCAAAATTATTAATCCGTGAAAACTGGCCTGAGGCGTTATCGGCAAGCTGGCAAGGTGTGAAAATAAGGTCAATAAATGCAGGACATACGCTAGTTTCATTAATTTATGGCTTACTATAGAACCGGTATTTGAATATAATTTTTTTTTTTCACGGGGCGCAATTTTCAATACACACCTGTCATGTCTGAACATTGCGTGTTATGCCTTCAAGGGAAAATGCTTTATTTCACCCATTCTAAACGATATTTTTATTTAAGAATACGCTCCATTGAAACAATAACAGAAACCACGTCATTTGTAGACAAAGCGATTTGTTTCAGGTTTGTGTAATCGTGAAATATGTATTTATATTCTTTTAAACACGGTTCGGCCATGTAAGAGTTTCAATGACTCTCGTTCGGCCATGTTTTGTTTCGAGAGTAAAGAAATGTTTTTCGATTTTTTAACCCGTTCAAAACGATTTTTTTTTAGAAATACGCTCTATTAAAATCAATCACTTAAAACAGCTGTGTGGGTGACGTCCTTGACTACATTAATGTGTATTGTGTAAACGGAAACCGTATGACGTCATTTTCCGACCACGTTGCTGCACGTTGTCGCCATTTGTAAACAAAGCAATTTGGGCAAAATAAAATGCGTGAAATAAGAGAAATATTTTAAAGGTTTTAAAAAGGGGGAAAAAATATGGTGACCATCGAACTGGTCTTTTACTGCCCCAAGTCGGTTGTTTCCCTTTAGTGGTCTTCAGGTTCTGAGTGACCCGGATATTGGGAAAATGAAGGTAGATGAAATCTGGCGTAGAAAATGAAAGTAGATGAAATCTGAACGATGTGAGCAATAATTGCTGTTTATAATCGAGATACTGGTGCTCATATCCGTTGACTAGTGTAAGAGCAACATCGGTATGTCATTTGTTACGCTAATAACACATTTTGAAATTGAAAATCGCCAACTGAGTTTACGGAAATTACCGAAACCGATCAGCAATTTCCGTAATTTTTTGGCGAAATCTGGCTGGACCGATTTGGATTCTTCAGTTTCTCGAGCCCTGATGGGTCCTATGACTGCACATCATCTCTTGAACTAACTGAAGAACTATGACCAAAACTTGATACAGAATGTCATGGCTTGATCTTGACCTCATTTTTAAGGTCACATTTTTTGGCTGTATTTGTATTTCTGGTGAGCGACTTAGTTTTTAGCTCACCTGAGCAAAAGGCTCAGGGTGAGCTATTGTGATCGGTCACCGTTAGTCGTTGTCGTCGTCCGTCCGTCCGTTCACAATTTCTTTAAACAACATCTCCTAAACCACAGAACAGATTTGAACAAAACTTGGCAGAAATAATCCTTAGGTGGTCCTTTCTGAAAATTGTTCAAAGAAGAACTCTGGTTGCCATGGCAACAAATAGGGAAAAATAGGAGAAAACCTTTAAAAATCTTCTTCTCTGAAACCAGAAGGCCTTGGCCATTGATATTCAGTATGAAGCTTCATCTAGTGGACCTCTACCAAGGTTGTTCAAATTATAGCCCTGGGGCCAAAAATGGCCCCGGGGCGGGCCCACTGGTTTAACATAGGGTTATATAGGGAAAACCTTAGAAATCTTCTTGTCTGAAACCAAAAGGCCCAGGTCTTTGATATTTGGTATGAAGCTTCATCTAATGAACCTCTACCAAGATTGCTCAAATTATAGCCCCGGGGCAGGGCCCACTGGTTTTACATAGGGTTATATAGGGAAAACCTTTAAAAATCTTCTTGTCGGAAACCAAAAGGCCCAGGTCTTTGATATTTGGTGTGAAGCTTTATCTAGTGGACCTCTACCAAGATTGTTCAAATTATAGCCCTGGGGCCAAAAATGGCCCCAGGGTGTGGCCCACTGGTTTTACATATGGTTATATAGGGAAAACCTTTAAAAATCTTCTTGTCTGAAACCGGAAGGCCCAAGTCTTTGATATTTGGTGTGAAGCTTCATCTAGTGGACCTCTACCAAGGTTGTTAAAATTATAGCCCTGGGGCCAAAAATGGCCCCGGGCGGGGCCCACTGGTTTTACATAGGGTTATAGAGGGAAAACCTTTAAAAATCTTCTTGTCTGAAACCACAAGACCCAAGTCTTTGATATTTGGTGTGCAGCTTCATCAAGTGGACTTCTACCAAGATTGTTCAAATTGTAGCCCTGGGGACAAAAATGGCCCCGGGCGGGGCCCACTCGTTTTACACAGGGTTATATAGGGAAAACCTTTAAAAATCTTCTTGTCTGAAACCAAAAGGCCCAGGTCTTTGATATTTGGTGTGAAGCTTCGTCTAGTAGACCTCTACCAACATTGTTCAAATTATAGCCCTGGAGCCAAAAATGGCCCAAGGTCGGGGCCCACTGGGTTAACATAGAGGTACAGGGAAAACCTTTGAAAATCTTCTTGTCTGAAACCAGAAGGCCTAGGTCTTTGATATTTGGTGTGAACTTAGTCTAGTGGACCTCTACCAAGATTATTTAAATTATAGCCCTGGGGCCAAAAATGGCCCCGGGGCAGGGCTCACTGGGCTTACATAGAGGTATAAAGGGAAAACCTTTAAAAATCTCCTTGTCTGAAACCCAAAGGCCCAGGTCTTTGATATTTGGTATGAAGCTTTGTCTAGAGGACATGTACCAATATTGTTCAAATTATAGCCCTCAAGCCAAAAATGGCCCAGGGTCGGACCCACTGGGTTAACATAGAGGTATTTTGGGACAACCTTTGAAAATCTTCTTGTCTGAAACCAGAAGGTCCAGGTCTTTGATATTTGGTATGAAGCTTCATCTAGTGGACATCTACCAAGATTGTTCAAATTATAGCCCTAGAACCAAAAATGGCCCAGGTTAATTGGGTTAGCATAGTTATATAGGGAAAACATTTGAAAATCTTCTTGTCTGAAACCAGAAGGCCCAGGTCTTTGATATTTGGTTTGAAGAGTCATCTAGTGAACCTCTACCAAGATTGTTCAAATTATAGGTCTGGGACCTAATATGGCCTCGGGGCGGGCCAATTGGATATATATGGACTTACATAGGGAAAATCTTTAAAGATCTTCTTGTCTGAAACCAGAAGGCTCAGATGTTTGATATTTGGTATTAAGCTTCATCTAGTGGACCAGTAACAAGATTATTCAAATTATACCCCTGTGGCCAAATATGGCCCCACCGTGGGGCCCACTGGTTTTACATTAACAGAAGGCCCAGGCCTTTGATATTAAGCTTCATTTAGTGGACCTGTACCAAGCTTGTTCAAATCATAGACCTGGGACCCACATGTAAATCTCTTAGATCAGGTGAGCACATAGGACCATCATGGTCCTCTTGTATATTAGGATCACTTTTTTTCTGTCATCCGTGCGTAAACAATTTCTTCAAACGACATTTCCTCCTAAACCACTGATCAGATTTTGACAAAACTTCACAGGAATAATCCTTAGGTGTTCCCTTTTCAAAGTTGTTCAAATGGTTCCGGTCTGTTGCACATATAGGTCACAGGAGCCAAAAATAGATTTTTTCACCAAAAACTTGAAAAATCTTCTCTGAAACCGCAAGGCCCAGGACTTTAATATTTGGTATGAAGCTTCATCTAGTGGACCCCTACCAAGATTGTTCAAATTGTAGTGCTGGGGCCAAAAATGCCCCCTCACCCGGGCCCTTTGGTTTTACATTGGCTTATATAGGGAACATTTTTAAAAATCTTCTCTGAAACTGCAAGGCCCAGGACTTTGATATTTGGTATGAAGCTTCATCTAGTGGACCCCTACCAAGATTGTTCAAATTATAGTGCTGGGGCCAAAACTGCGCCTGCCCCGGGGCCCTTTGGTTTTACATGGGCTTATATAGGGAAAATCTTTAAAAATCTTTTTCTCTGAAACTGCAAGGCCCAGGTCTTTGATTATTGGATGAAGCTTCATCTAGTGGACCCCTACCAAGATTGTTCAAATTATAGTGCTGGGGCCAAAAATGCCCCCGCCCCGCAGCCCTTTGGTTTTACATAGGCTTATATAGGGAAAATCTTTAAAAATCTTCTCCTCTGAAACTACAAGGCCCAGGTCTTTGATATTTGGTATGAAGCTTCATCTTGTGGACCTCTACCAAGATTGTTCAAATTATAGCCCTGGGGCCAAAAATGCCCCCGCTCCGGGGCCCTTTGGTTTTACATGGACTTATATAGGGAAACTCTTGAAAAATCTTCTTCTCTGAAACCACAAGGCTTAGGTCTTTGATATTTGTTATGAAGCTTCAGCTAGTGGACCTCTACCAAGATTGTTCAAATTATAGCCATGGGGCCTAAAAATGCCCCCGCCCCAGGGCCCTTTATTTTTACATAGACTAATATAGCGAAAATCTTGAAAAATCTTCTCTGAAACCACAAGGCCTAGGTCTTTGATATTTGGTGTGAAATTTCATCTAGTGTACCTCTATCAAGATTGTTCAAATTATAGTGCTGGGGCCAAAAATGCCCCTGCCCGAGACCCTTTGGTTTTACATAGACTTATATAGGGAAATCTTTAAAAATCTTCTCTTAAACTGCAAGGCCATGGTCTTTGATATTTGGCTTCATCTAGTGGACCTCTACCAAGATTGTTACAATTATAGCCCTTGGGCCACGAATGCCTCTGCCCCGGGGCCCTTTTGTTTTACCTAGACTTATACAGAGATAATCTTTGAAAATCTTCTTCTCTGAAACAGCAAGTCCCAGGTCTTTGATATTTGGTTTGAAGCTTCATCCAGTGGACCTCTATCAAGATTGTTTAAATTATAGCCCTGAGGCCAAAAATGCCCCCACCCAGGGCCATCTGGTTTTACATAGGCTTATGTAGGGAATATCTTTAAAAAAAACCTTCTTCTCTGAAACCGCAAGGCCCAGGTCTTTGATATTTGGTGTGTAGCTTCATCTAGAAGACCTTGGCCAAGATTGTTTCAATTATAGCCTTTGTTGATATTTGGTATGAAGCTTCACCTTTTTAGACCTCCCTCAACATTATGCACATAATAACCCTGGGGTCAATAATGGCCCTCCCCGGGGCCCACTTGTTACTCTATGGATCAGGTGAGCGATCCAGGGCCATCATGGCCCTCTTGTTTGTTCATATAACATTTCTAGCTTCCCATCAACTAATATTTTCTAGAGCAGGAAATTTAGATTTTTTTTTATTTTTTTTAGTATTATTAATGGAAGCAAAATTTAAAAGTGGCTCATAGAATCACATGGTATGTGGTGGATTCGTCTTGTACATACGTTTTAATCATCATGGAAAAAGGAAATACAACAAAATCCGTAAAATAAATTACCACTTTAATGATGATGTTGACATTTTTCTATATTATACCGCTGTCAAAAGTGCGCTTTGTCAAACCAGAACATCTCCAATGTCCTTAATATTCCACATGCTGATTATTTCAATATGCTTAACTCCTCATTGATCTTTCAAACACTTGTGTTGCCCCCGGCCCGAGTTCAATTTCTATCACTGATTGGAGGCAGAATGGAAAACAGTATAGATTCTGATCAGCTGGCTTTAGAGCCAGCTGATCTGGATCTGTACTGTTTCAAACAAAAGCAGACACCCTGGATCAGCATGGGGAGAGGTTAAGAGCTCTTTCATGTCCAGGACAACTTTTAAGGGGAATGAATACTCTATCATGGGAGGCAACTCCCTAACAATATTTTGGTCTCCACCATCCATAGGGGTCAAATTTTAATGGAAAATTTATTGCTCAATAAACATATTCTATCTTTGCTCCCAAGAAGCAAAGTCTTTCCTTTGAGTGTAGACCCCGTTTTCTGAAGGTCTTAAAAGTAAGCAGGAGGTTACAAAGTTGTTTCCCTTTTAAAAATGTAATAAAATGTCGGGGTGTATTCTTCTCCCCTTAAAAGTCATCATTCAACTATGTTCTTAACCTTTAAATTGCCAATCACACAGCAATAATGGTCTGCTTTGTTCTGCCGGTAATTTTAAGAGACATTTTTGCAAATAGTGTCTACCCGGATCAGACTGCTCCTCTAGGAGCTGTCTGATCTGAGTCAAAACTGTTTGCCTGTATGCAAAAATATTTATAAAAATTTGCAAGATCAGCAGACAACATAAACAGACGACATTTTATTATGCAGTTTTTCTCGGCACCTGGAGGCTTAACATCTGTTACTCCAAACCAGTATTTTAATACACTATTTGTTCCTTAATTGGATGTGTACATCTCCAGGTAAGATTTAACAAGGATATTGGAAAATTTCCCTTATTTGTTAGTCATATGTTGTGGGTACCTGTTAGAATCATATTATGGGTACTTGATAGAATATGTTGTGGGTACTTGTTATAATTGTGTTGTGGGTACTTGTTAGAATCATGTTGGTACTTGTTAGAATCATGTTGGTACTTGTTAGAATCATGTTGTGGGTACTTATTAGAATATGTTGTGGGTACTTGTTAGAATTGCCTCAATGAGGCAATTCTATCAAGTACCCACAACATATGGTTTAATGGAGAAATATTTTTTTTTTTCTCAAAACCATCCTAGTTACTTGTCCTTTCCTGGAGATATGATGTGTATCAGAATAGCTAAACATCCACATAATCTTTTGACACAGCTCCTGTATGCATCTATTGCCTTATAAATGACATGTATATACTATTTACTGGTAAAAGAAAACAAGAGTTGTCAGAAGACAACATAGCTCGCCTTTGGGGGCCTTAGATGGATGAGGGCAAGTTATCAAAAAAAATTTCTTCTGTAAAACAGCCCAATAGACTGCAGCAAATAAAGAGAACCAAAATGTACCCCTGTAATCATCCTGTTTTCAAGCCATTCTGCTGCAAAAAAAAAAAAAAAAAGGAAAAAGAAATCTATATTTGATAAAAAAAAATTCTACAAACTACCAAGTAATAACAAGGCATCACAGACAATACAAATCCCCTCGAGCAAGACAAATTAAAACAAGAGGGCCCAGAGGGCCCTGGTTCGCTCACGTTCGCTCACCTGTGTGTCACTGTTTCGAGTGCATTCTATTTTTAGTTCTTGTGGCCATCTTGTTCATCAGCAGAGTGATTTAAGCTTATTTGGTAGGGAGTAACCTAGGCAATATTCCTGGGAACTTTGAATCAAATTGGCCTTAGGTTTTAGGGGGAGTTTCCATTTGAATCAAATTTACAATATTTTTCTATTTTTATCTTCGGTGGCCATTTTGTTCATCCGAGTAGGATTGTTTTAGCCTTTTTGGTAGAGGATAATCTAAGCAACATTGTCGCAAGGAACCTACATGCTAAATATGAAGGCTGTATCTCAAATGCTTTAAAAGTTATGACAAAGTAGGTCAAAGGTCAAGGTCATGGGTCAAAAGTTTTGAATGGCTGAGAAAACCTTGTCACAAGGAACATGCATGCCAAATATGAAGGCTCTATCTCATATGGTTCAAAAGGTATGATAAAGTAGGTCACAGGTCAAGGTCACAGGTCAAATCTTTATGAGTGGGAAGCCCTTGTCAGAAGGAACCTACATGTCAAATTAGAAGGCTCTATCTCAAACGGTTCAAAAGTTATGACAAAATAACCTACTGATCTACTTTTTGATTTGACATGACCCATTTTCAAACTTAACTGAGATATTGTCCAGATGATCATTCTGAGCAAGTTTTATGATGATTTGACTGAAACTGTGGCCTCTAAGAGTGTTCAAAACGTTTTTCTATTATTTGACCTGCTGACCTACTTTTTGACCCGACATAACCCATATTCAAACTTGACACAGATATTGTCAAGATGATCATTCTCAGCAAGTTTGATGATCGGACCAAAACTTGGGCCTCTAGTGTGTTCACAAGGTTTTTCAACAATCTGACCTACATATTGACCAGACATGACCCATATTCGAAATTAATCGAGATATTGTCAAATGATCATTTTGAGCAAGTTTGATGATGATCGGACCAAAACTGTAGCCGCCAGTGTGTTCAGAGGGTTTTTCTATGATTTGACCTACTGACCTACTTTTTGACACAACATGACCCATATTTGAACTAGACTGAGATATTATCAAGATGATCATTCTGGGCAAGTTTGATGATGATCGGACCAAAACTGTGGCCTCTAGTGTGTTCACAAGCTTTTTCTATGATTTGACCTACTGACCTACTTTTGACCCGACATGACCCGTATTCAAACTTGACCCGGATATTGTCAAGACTATCATTCTGAGCAAGTTTGATGATGACCGGACCAAAACTGTGGCCTCTAGTGTGTTCAAAAGGTTTTTCTCTGATTTGACCTACTGGTCTACTTTTTGACCCTACATGACCCATATTCGAACTTGCCCCAGAAATTGTCAAGATAATCATTTGGAGCAAGTTTCATGATGATCAGACAAAAACTGTGGCCTCTAGTGTATTCACAAGGTTTTTCTATGATTTGACCTACTGACCTACTTTGTGACCCGACATAACCCATATTGGAACTTGACCGAGATATTGTCAAAATGATCATTCTGGGCAAGTCTGATGATGATCGGACCAAAACTGTGGCCTCTAGTGTGTTCACAAGGTTTTTCTATGATTTGACCTACTGACCTACTTTTTGACCCGACATAACCCGTATTCAAACTGGACCAAGATATTGTCAAGATTATCATTCTGGGCAGGTTTGATAATGATTGGACCAAAACTGCGGCCTCTAGTGTATTCACAAGGTTTTTCTATGATTTGACCTACTAACCTACTTTTTGACCTGGTATGACTCATATTCGAATGTGACCAAGATATTATCAAGATGATCATTCTGAGCAAGTTTGATGATGATTGGACATAAATTGTGGCCTCTAGTGTTTTCAGAAGGTTTTTCTATGATTTGACCTACTGACCTACTTTTTGACCCGACAACACCCATATTCGAACTTGACTTAGATATTGTCAAGATGATCATTCTGGGCAAGTTTGATGATGATCGGACCAAAACTGTGGCCTCCCGTGTCTTCACAAGGTTTTTTTTCTGATTTGACCTACTGACCTACTTTTTGACCCGACATGACCCATATTCGAACTTGACCGAGATTTTGTGGTGGTACAAATTGTGTGTAAGTTTAGTTAAAATCAAATCATAAATGAAACATCTATCATGCAGACAAGACCAAAATAGGCAATTTTTGCCCTTTCAGGGGCCGTAACTCCGTAACACATGATGGGATATGGCTGGTTCAAGAAAGGAACCCAGATCTCATGGTGGTATAAGTTGTGTGCAAGTCTGGTTAAAATCAAATCATAAATGAAGATGCTATCATGCGGACAAGACCAAAATAGGCAATTTTTGCCCTTTCAGGGGCCGTAACTCCATAACACATGATGGGATATGGCTGGTTCAAGAAAGGAACCCAGATCTCATGGTGGTACAAGTTGTGTGCAAGTCTGGTTAAAATCAGATCATAAATGAAGATGCTATCGTGCGGACAAGACCAAAATAGGCAATTTTTGCCCTTTCAGGGGCCGTAACTCCGTAACACATGATGGGATATGGCTGGTTCAAGAAAGGAACCTAGATCTCATGGTGGTACAAGTTGTGTGCAAGTCTGGTTAAAATCAAATCATAAATGAAGATGCTATCGTGCGGACAAGAAATTGTTTACGCACGCACGGACGCACTGACGACGGACGACGGACAAAATGTGATCACAAAAGCTCACCTTGTCACTACGTGACAGGTGAGCTAAAAAAGCATAGCCTAGCATTTGTGTAAAATTGCATTATATCCATCAATAAATGTAGGTACTTAAGAGTGATGACAAAGTTTTTCTAAAAATAGCCACAGTGACCTTGACTTTGAGCCCCAGGCACTGAAAGTTGAACTTCATACCCAACATTTGTATGAAGTTATCTTAAAATCCATCAATAAATCTGGACACTAGAGCAATGATCAAGTTTTTCTAAACAAGAGGGCCCAATGGCCCTATATCGCTCACCTGTGTACCAGAAAATCATTAGTGTAGGAGACCACTAGACATTGCTACATACTAAATATAAGCTCAGGCAAAGCGGTGTCCATGCTTATAAACCCTACTGGTTTCATTGGGCGACAGGGCTTGAGATGTAATTTCATCTCAATGTCTGGTAAAAGTCCCACAAAATTGGAAGAGGCATCTCCAAAATGACCTATACAGTGTTGACGGGGATGTTAAAACCTCAAATCAAACAAAATCTGTGCCTTATGGTTTTGGAGAAAAAGATCTTTTTTAAGTTTTTTCCAGTATAAGTCTATAGGAGCTAAAGAGCCCTGGGGCTTGGCCAATTTTGACCCAAAGGGTATGATTGGCAGGATTTATGTAGGTGACCACGTGTCATTGCTACATGCTAAATATCTAAGCTCTGGGCGCTGTGGTTTCAGAGTAGAAGATTTTTTAAGCTTTTTTCCGTAATGAGTCTATGGGAGCAAAGGGGCCCCGGCGCATGGCCCATTTGACACCCAGGGGCATGATTGGCAGGAATTATGTAGGTGACCAATTGTCGTTGCTACATGCTAAATATCTAAACTCTGGGCCCTGTGGTTTCAGAGAAGAAGATTTTTGAAGCTTTTTTCCATTATGAGTCTATGGGAGCTAAGGGACCCTGGGGCATGGCCCATTTGGACCCTAGGGGCATGATTGGCAGGATTTATATAGGTGACCACTTGCCGTTGCTACATGCCAAATACCTCAGCTCTGGGCCCTGTGGTTTCAGAGAAAAAAGATTTTTGAAGCTTTTTTCCATTATGAGTCTATAGGAGCTAAAGGGCCCCGGGGCCTGGCCCGTTTCGACCCCAGGGGCATGATTGGCAGGAATTATGTAGGTGACCACTTGCCATTGCTACATGCTAAATATCTAAGCTTTGGGCCCTGTGGTTTCCGAGAAGAAGATTTTTAAAGCTTTTTGTTCCATTATGAGTCTATGGGAGCGAAGGGGCCCCGGGGCGCCGCCCATTTGGAACCGAGGGGCATGATTGGCAGGAATTATGTAGGTGACCACCGGCCGTTGCTACATGGTAAATATCTAAGCTCTGGGCCCTGTGATTTCAGAGAAGAAGATATTTGAAGCTCTTTTTCCATTATGAGTCTATGGGAGCTACGGGGCCCCGGGGTGTGGGCAATTTGGACCCCAGGGGCATGATTGGCAGGAATTATGTAGGTGACCACTTGCCGTTGCTACTTGCCAAATATCTAAGCTCTGGGCCCTGTGGTTTCAGAGAAGAAGGTTTTTGAAGCTTTTTCCCACTATGAGTCTATAGGAGCTAAAGGGCCTCGGGGCATGGCCCGTTTGGACCCCAGGGGCATGATTGGCAGGAATTATGTAGGTGACCACTTTCCGTTGCAACATGCTAAATATCTAAGCTCTGGGCCCTGTGGTTTCCGAAGAGAAGATTTTTGAAGCTTTTTGTTCCATTATGAGTCTATGGGAGTGAAGGGGCCCCGGGGCATCCCCCATTTGGAACCCAGGGGCATGTTTGGCAGGAATTATGTAGATGACCACTGGCCGTTGCTACATGCTAAATATCTAAGCTCTGGGCCCTGTGGTTTCAGAGAAGAAGATTTTTGAAGCTTTTTTCATTTATGAGTCTATGGGAGCTAAGGGGCCCCAGGGCGTGGCCCTTTTGGAACCCAGGGGCATAATTGGCAGGAATTATGTAGGTGACCAATTGCCGTTGCTACATGCTAAAAATCTAAACTCTGGGCCCTGTGTTTCAGAGAAGAAGATTTTTGAAGCTTTTTTTTCTATTATGAGTCTATTGGAGCTAAGGGGCCCCGGGACGTGGCCCATTTGGACCCCAGGGGCATGATTGGCAGGAATTAAGTAGGTGACCACTTGCTGTTGCTACATGCTAAATATCTAAGCTCTGGGCCCTGTGGTTTCAGAGAAGAAGATTTTTGAAGCTTTTTTCCATTATGAGTCTATAGGAGCTAAAGGGCCCCGAGGCGTGGCCTATTTGGACCCCAGGGGCATGATTGGCAGGAATTATGTAGGTGACCACTTGCCGTTGCTACATGCTAAATATCTAAGCTCTGGGCCCTGTGGTTTCAGAGAAGAAGATTTTTGAAGCTTTTTTTCCATTATGAGTCTATGGGAGCTAAGGGGCCCCGGGGTGTGGCCAATTTGGATCCCGGGGGCATGATTGGCAGGAATTATGTAGGTGACCACTTGCCGTTGCTACATGCCTAATATCTCGGCTCTTGGTCCTGTGGTTTCAGAGAAGAAGATTTTTGAAGCTTTTTTCCATTATGAGTCTATAGGAGCTAAAGGGCCCCCGAGGCGTGGCCCATTTGGACCCCAGGGGCATGATTGGCAGGAATTATGTAGGTGACCACTTGCCGTTGCTACATGCTAAATATCTAAGCTCTGGGCCCTGTGGTTTCAGAGAAGAAGATTTTTGAAGCTTTTTTCCATTATGAGTCTATAGGAGCTAAAGGGCCCCGAGGCGTGGCCTATTTGGACCCCAGGAGCATGATTGGCAGGAATTATGTAGGTGACCACTTGCCGTTGCTACATGCTAAATATCTAAGCTCTGGGCCCTGTGGTTTCCGAGAAGAAGATTTTTGAAGCTTTTTGTTCCATTATGAGTCTATGGGAGCGAAGGGGCCCCGGGGCGTGGCCAATCTGGATCCAAGGGGCATGATTGGCAGGAATTATGTAGGTGACCACTGGCTGTTAATACATGCTAAATATCTAAGCTCTGGGCCCTGTGGTTTCGGAGAAGAAGATATTTTAATTTTTTCCCATTGTAAGTCTATGGGAGCTATATGTTGCCATGGCAACCAGAATTCCAATCTGATCAGCCCAAAAACCTTATGCAGCCTTTCCCCCTACCTGATGATGCTTCACATGAAATTTGATCAAGATTGGCCATGGGGTATTAGAGATATACTTATTTGAAATTGTTTACGGACGGACGGACGCACGCACGGACGGACGGACGGACGCACGCACGCACGACGGACAAAAAGTGATCCCAAAAGCTCACCTCGTCACTACGTGACAGGTGAGCTAAAAATAGCCACAGTGACCTTGATCTTCAGCCCCTGACCCGGAAAGTCACTCAAGATATCATCATACCAAACATTTGTGTCAAGGTATATTAAAATCCATCAACAAATGAAGGCGCAAGAGTGATGACAAAGTTTTTCTAAAAAATAGCCACAGTGACCTTGACCTCCTGCCCCAGACCCTGAAAGTCGAACTCGCTCAAGATATCATCATTGCCAACATTTTTGTGAAGTTATATTAAAATCCATCCATAAATGTAGGCACTAGAGCGATCACAAAGTTTTTTCTAAAAATAGCCACAGTGACCTTGACCTTCAGCCCCGGAACCTGAAAGTCGAACTTGCTAGAGATATCATCATACCCAACATTTGTGTGAAGTTATATTAAAATCCATCAATAAATTAAGGTGCAAGAACAATGACAATTTTTTTTCTAAAAATAGCCACAGTGACCTTGACCCCGTGACCCTGAAAGTAGTGACCTTGACCTTAGGCCCCAGACCCTGAAAGTCAAAGTAACTCGAGATATCATTATACCAAACATTTCAGTGAAGTTATATTAAAATCCATCAATAAATGAAGGCGCTAGAGCGATGACAATGTTTTTCTAAAAATAGCCGCAGTGACCTTGACCTTGAGCCCCAGACCCCGCTATGTTTTGAAAAAGAAAAAAAAAAAGAAAAAAGAAAAGAAAAAAAAAAAAAAAAAATGTTCCTCCCCCGGGATTTGAACTCACGGAGCTTGCAGGTAAACTTTAACACAGAGAAGTAAGGGAGGTAATACAGAGGAAAATATTAACTTCTCAAAAAGTCCAATTTAAGCCAAAAAACCTGTAAAATGAAGTACAATGATAATGTTAAATATTGTTTTTTAGCAATTATTAATTATATATTCAAAATAAAGTTGTAAAACATCACATATAAGAGCTTGCAGGTAAACTTTAACCAAATGCGGACGCCGACGCTGACGCCGGACGCCCGGGGGTATGGCAATAGCTCCCCCTTACTTTCGTAAGGCGAGCTAACAAAAATAGCAACTGGAAAGACTGAACATTCATGACCACATTGTCCCCACTGAAGCACAAAAAAAATGGTTTCAACCACGTGGCATGACCAAACGAGAAGATGCCTTGCAAATCCAAGTGTTTTTTTCATACCCCATATACCACATGATTTTTGACTCGAGTGTTGCACACAGTGGGATTTGCTATAAAGCTTAACCCTTATCCTGATGAATATTTAAGTTAGCCACACCCATTTCTGACTCTCAGCCAATCAGATTACATGATATAACGTTTTCGTTCAAATTCACAAACTGGATGACAAACAGTGTAGATCTTGATCAGATGGCTTCTTCAGAAGCCATCTGATCTGGATCTACACTGTTTGCAAAGGTAGTGGTTGTCGTGAACAGCAGGATAAGGGTTAAATGTAACTAGACTTGTAAGTATTATTTGCATGACAATATCAATGAAACTACAATATAACATATAAAATCAGAAATTTATCACATCAAACCAGAGCTCTGTTTATCCAAAAGGAATGAACTGTCTCGCTTTGTTAGCGCAGTGTGCTACCTTTTTCCAAGGAAAACAACTGTTCAAATGCACTTTTCTGCCTTTGTTAGCATGAGCCTACTCTAAATAGGCAAACTCCTTTTTAACGACTCCGTTTTAAAAAGTACACGGGTGTTGGTTGGTTGATTTGAGGTTTAACGTCCCCGTCAACACTGTAAAGGTCATTTTGTGGGACTTTTACTTGACATTGAGATGAAATGACATCACAAGCCCTGTCGCCGAATGAAACCAATAGGGTTTATTAGCATGGACGGTCCGCCTCGGACAGCGGTTCCTGGACAGGCTTAGATCCTCTAAGCGGTTTACCAGTACTAGTGTGCGGGCCGGATTCAGCTCTGCGTGGAAGCATCATGCAGCCCATGTATTTCTTCAAGCCCCTATGGGCGGGGGTGTAAGTTCCCGGGTGTATAAGGAATTTAACACAAAATACAGTAAAATTCCTATATTAAGACCACCTTTGGGACTGTTCAAAAGTGGTCTTAAAGACCACTTTTGAACAGTCCCAAAGGTGGTCCCTCACCAGAGACACTGTGGACAGTAAAACAAGAGGCTCAATGAGCCTAAACCGCTCACCTGAGGAACTTAAGTTTTAACAATTCACAGACTTGACTACTAAATCTGCTAATAGAATCCAGCCCATTGACCCTTACAGGATATAAGTCATGATTATTGCATTCCAAGTTTGAGACTTCTAGCTTCTATAGTTCCTGAGAAATCTTTGACGAAAATTTAACATTGGTCAAAATGGAGAGAAAAAGAATGAAAGAACAGATGAACAAATAAGCTGAGAAAGCCCAATGTCTCTTACACAAAATAAGTCATCATTATTCTATTGAATACCAAATTTGATGCTTCTAGCTTTTATAGTTCCTGAGAAATTTTTGATTAAAAATTTAACATTGGTCTATTATCTCTATATGGAGAGAAAGAAGAATGAAGGAACAAATGAACCAGACTAGCTCCAAAACCTAATGCAGTCTTTCCCCTTGCCCAATGGTGCTACACATAAAATTTAAACAAGATTGGTCGACTGCCTTCTGAGATATGCTTCATTGAAAGTGTGGATGACGGATGGACGGACGACAGACGACGGACTCCGGAGCCTTGGTATACTATCGGCTCACTGGAGCCTTTGGCTCAGGTGAGCTAAAAATTCAAGTCGCTATTTCTGTCACAACATTTTCCCTACGTTAAGTCTATGGGCAAATTTTTTTGTCTCTCAAGGTCACGTAACTCCGAGGTCAATATTCCGATTCGGCCCAAACTCGAACTTAACCGAGATTTTATGCCTGTCCTCGTTACCTGCAAGTTTGAAGCTGATATGAATAAAAATAAAGTTGCTATCGTGGTCACAACGTATTTTTTTATGCTCAAGGGCAGGTAACTCCAAGGCAAATATTCCGATTCGGCCCAAAATCGAACTTAACCGAGATTTTATGTCTGTCCTCGTTACCTGCAAGTTTGAAGCTGATCTGAAAAAAATTCAAGTCGCTATCGTAGTCGCAACATTTTCCCTAATTAAGTCTATGGGCAAATTTTTTGTCGCTCAAGGTCACGTAACTCCGAGGTCAATATTCGATTCGGCCCAAAATTGAACTTAACCGAGATTTTATGCCTGTCCTCGTTACCTGCAAGTTTGAAGCTGATATGAATAAAAATAAAGTTGCTATCGTGGTCACAACATATTTTTTTATGCTCAAGGACAGGTATCTCCAAGGCAAATAATCCGATTCGGCCCAAAATCGAACTTAACCGAGATTTTATGTCTGTCCTCGTTACCTGCAAGTTTGAAGCTGATCTGAAAAAAATTCAAGTCGCTATCGTAGTCACAACATTTTCCCTATGTAAAGTCTATGGGCAAATTTTTTGTCGCTCAAGGTCATGTAACTCCGAGGTCAATATTCCGATTCGAACTTAACTGAGATTTTATGCCTGTCCACGTTACATGCAAGTTTGAAGCTGATCTGAATAAAAATAAAGTTGCTATCGTGGTCACAACGTATTTTTTTATGCTCAAGGGCAGGTAACTCCAAGGCAAATAATCCGATTCGGCCCAAAATCTAACTTAACCGAGATTTTATGTCTGTCCTCGTTACCTGCAAGTTTGAAGCTGATCTGAAAAAAATTCAAGTCGCTATCGTAGTCACAACATTTTCCCTATGTTAAGTCTATGGGCAAATTTTTTGTCGCTCAAGATCACGTAACTACGAGGTCAATATTCCGATTCGGCCCAAAATCGAACTTAACCGGGATTTTATGCCTGTCCTCGTTACCTGCAAGTTTGAAGCTGATCTGAATAAAAATAAAGTTGCTATCGTGGTCACAACGTATTTTTTCATGCTCAAGGGCAGGTAACTCCAAGGCAAATAATCCGATTCGGCCCAAAATCGAACTTAACCGTGATTTTATGTCTGTCCTCGTTACCTGCAAGTTTGAAGCTGATCTGAAAAAAATTCAAGTCGCTATCGTAGTCACAACATTTTCCCTATGTTAAGTCTATGGGCAAATTTTTTGTCGCTCAAGGTCACGTAACTCCGAGGTCAATATTCCGATTCTGCCCAAAATCGAACTTAACCAAGATTTTATGCCTGTCCTCGTTACTAGCTACAGTGATGACAACATTTTCCCCATGTTAAGTCGATAGGCAATTTTTCGGGCGCTCAAGGGGACGTAACTCTTGAGTGAATTATCTGATTCGGCCCAAAATCGAACTTGACCAAGATTTTATGCCTGTACTGGTTATCTGCAAGAATGAAGTCGATCAGAAAAAAATTGACGGAGCTAGAGTGATGACAAGCTTTTTCCTATGTGAAGTCTATGGGAGCTAGATGTTGCCATGGCAACCAGAGTTCCACTCAGATCTGCCTGAAAACCTAATGAAGCCTTTCCACTTGCCCAATAATGCGACACATGAAATTTGATCAAAGTTGGCCAAGTAGTCTTGAAGATATACATTTTTGAAATTCCCATTAACCCTAATGCAAAAACACACAAGGGCAGGTAACTCCTAAGTGAATGATCCGATTCTGCCAGTTATCGAACTTGACCGAGATTTCATGGCTGTGCTGGTTATCTGCAAGAATAAAGCCAATCTGAAAATAATTGAAGCAGCTACGGTGATGACAACATTCTCCCAATGTTAAGTCAATAGGCAATTTTTTCAATGCTCAAGGGCACGTACTCCTGAGTGAATAATCCGATTCAGCCCAAAATCGAACTTGATCGAGATTTCATGCCTGTCCTCGTTATCTGCAAGAATGAAGTCGATCAGAAAAAAATTGATGGAGCTAGAGTGATGACAAGCTTTTTCCTAACGCTCAAGGGCACGTAACTCCTGAGTGAATAATCCGATTCAGCCCAAAATCGAACTTGATCGAGATTTCATGCCTGTCCTCGTTATCTGCAAGAATGAAGACGATCAGAAAAAAATTGACGGAGCTAGAGTGATGACAAACTTTTTCCTATGTTAAGTCTATGGGAGCTATTTGTTGCCATGGCAACCAGAGTTCCAATCCGATCTGCCCGAAAACAGTATGCAGCCTTTCCCCCTACCTGATAATGCTTCACATGAAATTTGATCAAGATTGGCCCACTGGTTCCGGAGATATACTTCTTTGAAAGTGTGGACGACGACGGACGACGGACGCCGGCTCGTGGTATACTAATACCTCACATGAGCCTTCGGCTCAGGTGAGCTAAAAACCTAAGAAATATTAAGTGCAGCCTTCAAAATAAGCTATACAAAGCATAATTATACTTGAATTTAGGTGGTCTTAATTGCGGAATTTCACTGTATCGTTTGTAGAAATGGCTGAGAGAATAAACTGCCAGACTGCTGGGCCATGTTTGTAAAACTGAAGATTAACCCTTCTCTTGCTGAATATTCATTTTAGCCACACCCATCTCTGCATTTTAACCAATCAGATTGCTTGATGTAATTTATTCCTGCAAATTCATAAACTGAATGTCAAACAGTGTAGATCCTGATCAGATGGCTTCTTCAGAAGCCATCTGATCTGGATCTACACTGTTTGCAAAGATAGGGGTTGTCGTGAACAGCAAGATAAGGGTTAAAATTTTGTTCATTTAATGCGGCAAGCATGCTGTTATTTTTGCTGAAAAAAAATGTGAGTAGCTTTTGCAAATGCAAGCTACACACATTTTTTCAGCCAGAAAAAAACAACACTGTTTACTTTCTAGAACAGTTAACATTTTGGCCAGCAATGAGTTTGTTAAGCTAATGATACTTTGAACAACTGGGCCTATGGATACATCCATTTTCAAATAAGGTGATGTTAACAAGCTTTCAGAGCAGATTTCCTCCACATGGAAGTCTAGGAATTTCTCTCTGAGACTGTACTGCTGCAGTGGCTTCCTTTGGAAGATGATGTCCTGCCTCTTTACTGTAATTATTCACTTGAAGCAGATGTGCTGAATTTCGCATTATGCTATGACACACATAGGTAACAAACAGATACACTTCTTGGCTAAACAAGAGCTTCAGTGCTGCTATATAAACAATGTTCACCCAGTCCAAGTGCTATAACAGACATTCAATGAACTCACAAGTGCAAACATGGCAAACGTTCTCAACATTCAGATCAGATTATGAAGTCACAAACATCAGGAAAAAGTTTGTGGATCAAACTTTTTAGATTTGACCGATTTGATCAGTGTCTTGTTCCAAATTAAGGATGTTGTTAGTAAAGATAATGTTAAATCTTTGATCATTTAATATGGCTTAAGCACTAACATTTTTTGCTGAAAAAAAATGTGAGTAGCTTTTGTAAATGCAAAAGCTACTCACATTTTTCTGACAGCAAAAATAACTGAATGAGGTAGTGTACTTAACGCTTTGACGTTTTAACCACTAATGATACTGTAAAGCTAACGAGGCTTTGCTTTGAACAACTGGCCCCAGTTGTTCAAGGCATCGTTAGTTTAACAAGCTCATATTCATTAGTGGTCAAAATGTTAACTGGTCAAGGAAGTACAATACTAAATACTTTATTTTTGCTGAAAAAAATGTGAGTAGCTTTTGCAAATGCAAAAGCTACTCACAATTTTTCAGCAAAAATATTAGTGTATATGCTATATTTGATAATCAGAGGTTTGACCCTTGTCCTGTTGAGTCCGGATAAGCCTTATTTTCCAAACAATGAAGATCAGGATCTACATTGTTTGCCATTCAGATTGTGAATTTGTTGCAATAAATTGCATCAAGTAATCTGACTGGTTGATAATTGGTAGTGGGTGTGGATATTAAAATTTCAGCAGGACAAGGGTTAACAATATGTTATCTAACAATGTCAGGGTCCTGAATGCTAAATGGAAAAGCTGACTTTGATAAGGACTGATTGCATGGACACAGCCTATATCAAAATGTTTTTGCCTCTTCTGAACTGAAAATGAATGAAGTGGTAGCTAATTCATTTTCTTAGACTGAAAAAAGAAAAGTTGTCTGAATACAATGATTCGAGGTTTAACATCCCCGTCAACACGGTATAGGTCATTTTGGAGACGTTGCTTCCAATTTTGTGGGACTTTTACCCGACATTGAGATGAAATGACATCTCAAGCCCTGTCATCCAATGAAAGTCTGAATACAATGTAACTTATCTGAGGTGAAAAATGATATACCAAAGATAAACCTTATTTCTGGAATCTACTAATCCACCATTTTTCAAGACCTACTCCATAAACTTTACACATATTTTTCCTTGCCCAATCTACCTTTATTGCATCCTCCATGTAAAAATATACAAAAATACAAAGACTTTCTCATAATCTTGAAGACATTCCCAGAAACAAGCCGTTCTTTAGAGTTCTTTGCCCTTAGTTACTTTCAGAAGAAATATGACATCTATTAAATAATTTATCATATGACATCACGTCTGAGAATATAATAATGCCATGTAATAAATTCGGTAATCCATTTGTGGATTAAGTAAGCAAATTAGTAAGATACGCCCCGTAATGTTACACAAACAACGTCCTTAAATGTCATATGATAAAAAGAATCTTGCATTCATGCTCATGTATTACTGAATTTATTTAACTTGTTGAGGAAAAGGGATAAAATGCTTGGCAAAGCCTCACATTTTATCCCTTTTCCTTGCCTCATTTAATAAACTCAATAATACATAAACACTCTTGTAAGAGCCTCTATATACAGCACTTGTATCTAAATCAAATGGACACTTCCATGGATTTCCTTTGCTTTAGTGCACTTCAATGCTTTTTATGCATTTATTATTTTTGGTATGTTTTTCATCACAACTACTTAAGACTAACAGGAATCCCATTAACAAACAAGAAAAACGCCAAATGGCATTATGGACAGGTTTTTCAGGGTTAATTAACCAAAAGGTAAACCGGGACGCGGCCGGCCCCCCGCCCGCACGGACATCGTTATTCCAAAGGACGGAATTTTTTCTTGAAAAACCCGTCCAAAAAATGATCATCATTTGAAGTTTTGCCCTAAGCAAAGTTTTCAAGCTCAACTGAACAGAGCATATATGTTCTGCTCATAAACATAAAAATATGAAAAAAAGTTTTTTCATGCTAAAATCAGTGAAGATTTGTAGTTTTCCTGCTCATGAAGATGTCCCACATTCTGCAGCATCTGATCTGGGCCTGCACTGTTTGCCAATTACCCATAATCCATTTTGGGGTTTCCGGTTCCAAATGGGTTAAGGAATAATTTTCCATATTTCTTGTAGAAACAAGTACCCACAACATATGGTTTAATGTAGAAACAGGAAAATTAATCCCAACAATATCCTCGTAACTGCTTATCTGGCGTTATAACGTGCTTCAGAATAGCCAAACATGAATACATATTGTGGACACTCATTTAAATAACCTCATTGACATAAAACCTACATAATAAACCTATTAGTGCCAATCACACTTCATAGCAGACTACATTTTCCCTTGATTTTTCAGACAAAGGCAAGACATTTCATGCAAATTGTCGGCTCAACAGATGATTCACATGAAATGTCAATGCTGATTTTCTCTGTAAAGTGATAAGAAAATTTCTTGTAGTTCGACTGTTTTGCGATTTGCTATCAAAGACAAAGGCTATCTTTAAGATTTATCTCTAAGTTCATCATGTTCTGTGGATATCAAGAATTTTTTACACAATTAATAACAGATCCAGACACTTTAGACAACAGAGTTCTTTGATCATCTTGGTCGTAACACCATTCCTGAAATGAAGAGAAAGAAAAATGTATTGACTGATTGATTGTTTTGGGTTTAACGACACGTCAACCCTTGTGGGTCATTTTATGTCATCTCCCAGAGAAAGGAAGACAAGAGATAGTAGAGGAGGTGAAAGTGAGGCACAGTGGAGAATGAGGGAAATGAATGAAGTGTAGAGACAGAAGAATTAAAACTGCTCTCCCACTACCCTTACCTGCTGCAAAGACAGAAGGCCTTGCTCAACTGTAAGGCCAATATGAGTTGCATTAGATTAAACATATTTTATTGCAAAATAAATCAAAGGGATTGCCCCAGTGACGCAAGATACACATCACCTTTGCCTCACCCAACCACCCCACAAAAATGTATGGAGACTAAATATACGTATGTTTGCGTGTGTGTGATTAAGTTTTAAATCCAACCTGCAACTACATTCATATACAGACTGTGACTTTTACCCCACATTGAGATAAAAAGCTTTGTTGTGGGTACTTGTTAGAATTGCCTCATTGAGGCGATTCTAACAAGTAGCCACAAGTTCTAACAAGACATAAGTTAGATTACCCTTAATAATCTTTGTTGCTCCTTATTTGAAATCATGACTAGGTTGTGCTTTGGTTTGGAGTTTTAATGGCCCAGTCAACACTATTTAGGTCATCTAAAGGCCGAGTAATGAGGATAATTTTGCAGTCCTTGTTCATTTTTTTTATATAAGAACATGTTGTGTGTACTTGTTAGAACTGCCTCACTGAGGCGTATCTAATGTGTACCCTCAACATATATTTATAACAAGAAATATAAACTGCCCCATAATTATCCTAATTACACCTTCATTGGAGTTATGAAGAGCTTTTGGTTTGCTTTGGAATTGGATGGCCCAGTGAACATAATTAAGATCATGTTGAGCCAGCCAGTTTACTTAACCCTTATCTTGCTGTTCACGACAACCCCTATCTTTGCAAACATTGTAGATCCAGATCAGATGGCTTCTGAAGAAGCCATCTGATCAGGATCTACACTGTTTGGCATTCAGTTTATGAATTTGTAGCAATAAATTACATTGAGTAATTTGATTGGTTGATATAACGAAATGGGTGTGGCTTAGAAGAATATTCAGCAAGATAAGGGTTAAATCACACTTTACTTAACGAGAACAGAGCACATTCTTTGACCCAGAAACTGTCAACTGCCCTTTTAGAGCCATGGAAAGGGAGAGGATGGGCATGCAAATATTTCATGATCACTCCACAAAAGACCTGTGACCTGTAGATCAGTCAAATGACCATCCCACCGAGCAATCAAGGCTGGCTATCATTCTTACTCACGGCTTTGTCTGCTCTTTATCTCTAGCATATCAGACTTGTTAAGGTCATATTGAGCTTGTCAGTTAAACTAAAATCTGCCACCATACATATAGGAGTCCATTACAAAATTTAGGGGTGTCAGGTTGTGTAATCTTTAAAATTTATTTGGAAAATGGCTGAATTGTTTGCAAACAGTGTAGGCCCTGATCAGACACCACAATTTTGTGGCGTCTGATCTGGGCCTGCACTGTTTGCTAGGGTCATGTAATACATAAGCATATAATATATACAGTCACATTCTTTCTCCACAAAAGAAAATGCTGCCAGGTAGGCACATTTTTTAATGGAGAAATAAGAAAACAAATTCCTCAGTACTTATCCAGAGCTATGGTCCTACATCAAACAGTGTATGGGTTTCAGTGATGCCAACAATACTACGGTATGTGATGACAATGTAAACAATTGATTGTGTACAGGTTTAACTCTTATCCTGCAGCTCATGACAACCCCTATCTTTGCAAACAGTGTAGATCGAGATCAGATGGCTTCTGAAGAAGCCATATGATCAGGATCTACACTGTTTGCCATTCTATTTATGAATTTGTAGGAAAAATTACATCAAGTAATCTGATTGGTTCAAAGTCAGAAATTGGTGTGGCTAAACTGAATATTCAGCAGGAAAAGGGTTAATGACATGTCAGTCCTTGTGGATCATTTTGTGTTACCTCCCAGAAAAAGGGAGAAAAGAGATAGTAGAGAAGAAAGAGAGGCAGGAGAGAAAGAGGAAAAAAGAAGAAAATGCAGAAACGAAAAAATAAAATAAAAACAAATATTCCCTCTCTACCCTTACCGGCTGCAAACAACTGTAAGCCAGTATCAGCTGGATGCCCTGGTGAGTTAAGACACCAGACACTTTTACCTCACCCAACCACCCCTACCTTCTCAAACTGTAGATCCTGATCAGCTTCAGCAGAATCAGAGTTGACATTTTGATCACTAAGCTGACAATGCCCAGACAACTGGGGCAGAACGTGCCCCCTCATATAAAAGGCGTAAATAAAAAAAACCCTAAAAATTGAAGGATACATACCTGCACACAGGGAACTAATTTAGCTTCAGAGCTGAAACAGAAAAAGGAAATAATTCAAAAATTACTGAAGGAAGCTGTCAATAACTTATTACTACTTCACACAAATACACAAAAAAGAAACTGTGTAACCTTTCAGACATGAATGGGCAATCAACTGTTAGATCCGAAATTTTTGCTCTTTATTGTTTTGTTTGTTTGAATTAACATTCCAATCAACACTATTTAGGTCATTTTGGAGACATTACTTCCAATTTTGTCGGACTTCTACCCGACACGAGATGAAATGACATCTCAAGCCCTGCCATCCCATAAATCAATAGGCTTTATATACACGGGCGGTCAGACTCGCACAATTTTGCCTGGGCAGGCTTAGACTTTCTAAGTGGTTTACCTGTACTCGGGTGCGGTCGGTTTCAGCTCTGCGTGGAAGCATCATTTAGCCAAATCTATTTCTCCAAGCCCCGACAGGCGGGAATGCACAGTTTCTTGAACACTTAATAAGCCCCTCCCATCTTCAGCTGAAGATTCGTTAAATTGTTGTAACAAGATGGCATTGCTTTGGTTACAATTTTCATTCTCAGACTACCGTAATGATCCTTAGTCTTGGGACAGACAGGCCTAAGCAAACAGTGCAGACCCAGATCATATTTATCACATCCCGGATAATTTGGCTTGGTATTTTTTACTTTTGCACCGAAACAAAACTAGTTCCGGTTTCGCGGCGGATTGACATTAAGGTAAACAATTAAGTTTAAATGTGATTTTTGATGATATTGCCCAACAGAGGAGACTTTCCCAGACACCACTTTATATTTATTGCCCTTCAGTAACCAAAGAGTCACCAGAAAACCAACAATAATGAGCCATTTTGCATTTGACCTTCTTTTTGGAGTATGTTGCATGTTGCTGGCAACAAGACTTGCATCTCTTCTTAGTTTCAGTGGACAGGACCTACAGGAAATCCCAGTTAACTTCTACCCAGTTTATGCGGACACACGTGGTACAACAGCAATCGACCGTAACTTTGCATTTCATCTGCCCCATGTTTGTACAATATCAATCTTAAAAAAATCTCTAAGAATGAAGGGGTTTCCTGGTTCAAATAAACTTTTCTACTTGTATATATTTACAGTTGTTATAGGTAATGCTTGGGATGTTGAATCAAATCCTGGTCCAGACTCCCGAAATGACAGTTCACACTTCCCTTGTGGACTCTGTCAAAAAAGTGTTGGTTGGGAAGACCGGGGAATTTGTTGCGACACCTGCAATGTCTGGTATCACATAGGATGTCAAGGCATGTCATCAACTATGTATAGTTTTTACAACAGATCATTGAATAAAAATGTTGCATGGGAGTGTTTGAAATGTGGAATGCCAAACTTTTCCACATCTCTGTTTGACACCTCATCTTCTATAGACACCTACAACCACTTTGAACCTTTATCTACCCTATCCGAGCCTGATAGTCCGATACCAGACAACATTGGCCCACCCACGGCAGCTTCATCGCCCATTGTGCAGCAGTCAAAAGAAGCTAAACGAAAGACCAAAAAGGCGGTCCTTAACCATCCCCTCAGAATATTGATCATGAATTGTCAGTCAATAAAGAATAAAAGGGCTGAACTTCATACAATTATCGACTCGGCGAAACCAGACATCATTTTGGGCAATGAGTCTTGGTTAACCCCAGAAATTAAAAACTCGGAAATTTTCCCTGAATCCTTTGAGGCCATCCGGAAAGACAGAGTTGGGGATGCACATGGAGGTGTCTTCGTGGCTTTCAAGCGAGACCTACTCTGTACAGAAACCCCGGAGTTGGACACCAACTGTGAACTAGTTTGGTGTAAATTGAACATCATTGGATGTAGGACTTTGTACCTTGGATCTTTTTATCGCCCACCAGATCAGATTGACCCAGAATATCTTGAGGCTTTTAATTCATCTTTGTCTAGGATAATGTCAAATGCAAATGCCCATATTTTGGTTGGCGGAGACTTTAATTGTGGTGACATTGAATGGTGCAGCATGCAGGTGCCCCATGGGGTGCCTAAAAGGCAGACACAGCAACAACTTTTGGATATAATAAAAGAACACTGCCTGGCCCAAGTTGTTAACATACCCACCCGGCAAGAAAAGACCCTTGATTTATTGTTTACAAATTCTCCATCCCCAGTAAGCCGAGTTAAGGGGATGCCCCCGATTGGCAAAGCTGATCATGACATAGTCCTTGTTGAGTATGACATAAAAGCTAAACGAATCAGACAAGTCCCGCGTAAAGTTTTTCTCTACAAACGTGCGGATATGGATGGTCTGCGAGACCATATGGCGCGATTTAAGGATTCGTTCCTTTCCTCTGACCTCTCACACATGTCAGTTAATGACCTGTGGGTCAGTTTTAAGTCCGAATTAACCACGGCAATGGAAAGGTTTATACCAACTAAAATGACCAAAACAAAATATAGGGCACCATGGATCGATAACACGATCAAGCATCTCATCAGAAGACGGAATAGAATGTATTTTCGTGCTCGCAAGTCTAGCAGCCCTGACGTTAAGAACCATTACAAAAGGTTCAGAGCACATGTGCAAAAGGTTATAAGAGATGCATATTGGAAGCATGTTTCCAGCATCTTTACCTTTGAAGATGACAATATAGATCCCGATAGTCCCCAAAAGAATGGTAAAGTTAAAAAGTTTTGGTCATTCGTAAAGTCCCTGAAAAAGGATGCGTTTGGGATCACTTCGCTAAGGGAAAATGGAATTCTAAAAACAGATGCACGCGATAAGGCTAATATTTGCAATAAACAGTTTCAATCAGCATTTACGCGTGAAACTGATGGTGAGCTACCATCTAAAGGTGCAAGTTCGTTCCCCTCTATGGGGGACATAACAGTTGACCCCAATGGGGTCGCTAAACTGTTAGGTAAGCTCAAGATACATAAGGCATCTGGGCCCGATGACCTGAATGCCAGGGTACTTAAGGAATGTAGTGCTGAAATATCTCCTGTGTTGGCCTTTATCTTCAATCAATCACTTGCCCAGGGCACTGTACCAGATGACTGGCGACAAGCAAATGTAACCCCGGTCTATAAAAAGGGGGAAAAATATGATGCAGCAAATTATAGACCAGTGTCGCTAACATGCATCTGTTGCAAAACCTTGGAGCATATATTAGTAAGCAACATCAACAAGCACTTAGCCTTTGAGAGCATTCTTGCTGACTGTCAACATGGTTTCCGGAGTCAAAGGTCTTGCGAAACGCAGCTTGTTCAATTTTACCATGACATTGTGAGCAATCTGGATGGGGCCATAAATCGTGGCCACAAACAGACTGACTTGATCATCATGGACTTTGCTAAGGCCTTTGACAAGGTACCTCACAGAAGGCTATTACATAAACTGGAGTACTATGGGATAAGAGGATCCACGCATAGGTGGATTAGCTCATGGCTCTCTGGGCGCTCACAACAAGTTGTACTTGATGGCCAAGCGTCTGATCCAGTCCCTGTTTTATCTGGAGTCCCCCAAGGGTCGGTCCTTGGACCGGTCCTTTTCTTGGTTTTCATTAATGATCTCCCCGACAATATCAGGTCATCGGTCCGTTTGTTTGCTGATGATTGTGTCCTGTATAGGAACATATATTCTCCTTCTGACTGTCTTATTTTACAAGATGACCTGGATCAACTTGCACAGTGGGAGGCCGATTGGCAAATGAAGTTCAATGTGGCCAAATGTCACTCAATGAGAGTGTCACGACACCCTCCGGACAAGCAAATTAAGTTTGACTATACTCTTCACCAGCAAGTTTTGGAACATGTTCAATCCGCCAAATATCTTGGTATCACCATCACTGACGATCTTGATTGGGGTCAACATATCTCAGAGATTACATCTAAAGCAACTAGGACTTTGGGATTCCTTAGACGGAACTTGGCTTTTGCACCTAGGCAGACAAAGGATGTTGCATATAAAACATTGGTTCGCCCTCAACTCGAATATGCATCA
The DNA here is from genome assembly GCA_963580285.1 of Lucinisca nassula. Lineage (NCBI taxonomy): Eukaryota > Metazoa > Mollusca > Bivalvia > Lucinida > Lucinidae > Lucinisca > Lucinisca nassula. Next base: position 43,676,765 of record OY757019.1, read on the forward strand.
CCCATTTGGCACCCCTATGTTAAAACTCAGACTCAGCAGGTGGAGAAGGTGCAGAGGACAGCTGCTCGATGGACCTGTAGGCGATGGCGAAATAGAAGTAGCGTCGGTGACATGCTTAATGAGCTAGAGTGGCCGTCCCTGGAGGCCCGTCGTGAGCAGTCCTCTTTAACCTTCTTCTACAAGATACACTCTGATTCAGTGTTTATTGATAAAGATAGGTACTTGACCCCTGTAACACTGTCGACCCAAACAAGGGCATCAAAATTAAACGACTCACAATATCGTAGATACCAGTCCTATAGTGATGCCCTGAAGAACTCGTTTTTTCCTAGAACTATTCCCCAATGGAATAGTCTTCCCTCCTCTGCGGTGAATGCCAAGTCCGCAGAAGAGTTCAAAGCCCGCACAGTGTAAGATTGGGTCTCAGAGGTATGCGTTTTAGGATACCTCTGTTATGCAGATTGTAAATAGTTTTAAGGACGCATCCAGTGCCTCTCTTTTTTTTTTTTTTTTTTTTCAGCTAAATTCTAAATTTAGCCACCCAATCAACTGAGGTAATGGCCAGATATGACCGACTCAGTATAAGAAGATAGATAGATAGATAGATAGATCTGATCAGGGTCTACACCGTTTAACATGTTTGGTCTCCTTGCTGGGTCGTGAAACAAACTTTAACGTTAAAGTTTTAGGAGAATAACAGCAAGTCCTCAAGGTGTCCGTATTTTTAGGATTTTTCAGGTAATCTATAAACAATGTTCAAAGAATGTTGTGACTGGTATCCTTAAAACTCTGAAGCTTTTGCATTGTGAGTGAGTGTGTTTGAGTTTTACGTCCCACTAACAGCTAAGGTCATACGGAGATGGGACCATGGTTTAAAGACTGTCCGAAAGTCTGGAGAAGCCTGGGATCGAACCCACAACCCCTGGTTTATGAGTTTGAGTTTTACGTCCAACTAACAGCTAAGGTCATATGGAGATGGGACCATGGTTTAAAGACTCATCCGAAATTCTGGAGAAGCCTGGGATCGAACCCACGACACCTGGTTTATGAGGAGAGTAGCTTATTCACTACCCCACGGAGGCTTCTAGCTTTTGCATTGTAACAATATTAGATTTTGTACTTGATAGAACAGTTAACACTCTGCATGCTGGGAGAAGCCTCCGTGGTGTAGTGGTTATGCTTCTCGCCTTGTAAACCAGGGGTCGCAGAATCAATCCCGAGCTTCTCCAGACTTTCGGATGAGTCTGCCAATCGAGGTCCCGTCTCCGTATGACCTTAGCTGTTGGTGAGACATAAAACTCAAACACTCACTCACTCTGCATGCTGGGTATTTTATTCAGCTGATGACATTTTGAAATATTCTTCTTATTTTTCCAAGAAAACAGTATTTGGCATTTCATGCAAATTGGAGACAATTTGCATGAAATGCCAAATCCTGTTTTCTTGGAAAAAAAAAAAGAAAATGATCAACAATTTGTCAACTGCTGAATTAGCCCAGAGAGTGATAAAGGTTAACATTTTTACCACTAACAAGCTTGTTAAGCTAACAATGCTTTGAACAACTGGGCCCTGGTAGATAAAGACTGAAATACCGTCTCAAAAGTCCATAAAAACACAAAATGAGAAACTTAATCATAATCATTATATACACATACCTTCTATTGCTTCCATAGCAAAGTGGACAACGTCCATATCTGAATCTTGCTTAAGCTTGTCTAAACATGGCTTCACTTGTTGATTCACAGTCCTGCAAAAAATAATAGGTCAACATATTATTCTTGCACATAAACACCAATGTTAAGTCTGTCTAAAGTCACTGATGAATTTTTTTTTCTACAAACTTTTGCTGACCTTAATGCCAGTTCGATAGTCAAGACATTTGCGAGAAATTCGTGAGAAAATAAAGGATCTAACACGAGTGGTCATTTCATATGAAATTTATGAAACGAGCCTTTGGCCACGAGTGTAAGATTCTGTTTATCATATAACCACTTTAAATTGGATTTTATAGCCTTTAAATCTGACAATTTTTTCCACAAAAAATGCATGGTTGACATGGCTTTCATCATGACATTACTTAATCCTGCCAAAGTATTATTACATGTGTGGTCATACGAATTTTATTACACAACATTATCCACTGCTTATCAACGTCATATGAGCCCCGCCAAGCGAATTTGTGTCTTCGAGCATTCCGTCATGACAAATTTTAACAGGGTATGCCCAGCCATTCAGAGAGGCCAGGGATATGGCTTTCTGTCTGAAGGTTCCTCTTGTTTCACGCGGATGCGCAGGCTCGCCTGAACCTTCGCTGCTCGCATAAGCGATAAGTACCAAAATCGCTTGATGGGGCCCATATGATAAACCTGATTTATGGCTATGTGAACAACAAAGGTGCTGATCAGGCTGCACATCCACCCAGTATGATAAGTGCCTTTGTTTTCACTGCTTGGATAGTACAATATCTCTTGTTTCTATATCTAGCAAGACTTGTGTATACATGCATTTTTCCTAAACCTTGTCTGTGTTTGTATAGTCAAACTTCAATGGCCCAAAACACCTTCCATTATGATAGCACACCCGTGTGACAAAGTACATTCTTTAATATCACCAAAATGGCTACTTTTCTGATGAAAATTTGTGGTAATTTTCTTATTTACACTCCAAACACAGGTTGTGGGTGCTCATTAGAACTGCCTCATTGAGGTGGTTCTAACGAGTACCCAAAACCTATGTCTTGGAGTAGAAATAAGCAAAATACTGTGTACTCCTGTAAACTGAACTTTTCTCTATATAAAGTGGAGTTTGGAGGGTTTTTAATTTCACAAATTTGTTTGGGACAGGGGCAGTTTGAGTCACTGAGAGCAAATCACAGCAAGAGGTCAGGGGGCATAACTGAGATATCTTTTTCATTTTCTTTAGGGAGAATGGGAACACCTAGCGAGACAACCTTTGGGACTTCCTGTTCACTTTTTTATACGCTCAGTCCCACCAAAAAAGGGTCTACTCATAAAAGTAAGAATTTGCTCCTCAGGAGCAAATTCTTTCCTTTAAGAGTTGATCCCTGTCGATATGGGAGACAAATACACTTTTACAGGAGTTGCCTCCCCTGAAGGTGTACCCATTCCCCTTAAAGTAAAGGTATATGTTTTGTAAACTCATAGAGTACACACAACATACATTTCTAGATAATATTAAACTACCCAAATACAACAATATCTGCAGTTATGGGAATTGTTTTCTGGGAACTCAAGAATGACTTCCAAACATTCTGATAAACGAACCATGTGTGTTGGAGCAATCGAAGCGGCACTGTATTAAATACCTCATTCATGTGGTCTAGTTCAAATGAAGTCTTCAAAATACTGAACTTACGCAGAATCTAGACCCTTCGGATGACTTCCTAGTTTCTGTAAAGTTTTGGCCACATTAAATCTCACATTAGCAACAGCATCATTAGCCATACTAAGTATTGTTGGTAACATAAGCTTCACTGTCAGTTCAGGTCCAACTGCTTCAGACAAAAGCTGTAAAATAAAATACAACATACATAGTGGATCTTATACGAGTGTTCATGTATTATTGGATTTATTAAACAAGTTGAGGAAAAGTGATAAAATGCAAGGCTTAATAATACGAGCATGGTTGCAAGAGTCTCTTTATCATATGACAATTAAAACACATTTTATAAACAACTATTTTTACAAAAATGTCAATATTCTGCCATTTGTAAACACGACGTCATTAAGAAGGCTGTAAGTGCAACATTACAAGGCATATCTAACTAATTTGCATATTAAATCACTTAGTGGAACACCAAATTTAATACATTACATTCTCAGATGTGATATCATATGATGAAGTTATCATTCTTCTGTATTTGAAAAATTCAATATATATCACCATCTCTTTTTAACACTGTTCATTATAACACAGTTTTGGATATGACATGGTTTCAAGATGGATTCCAAACATGCCTACCGTAATGATCCTAGGTATTGGGATAGATTGGCCTAAAAAAACAGTGCAGACCCAGATCAGACTGCTCCTGAAGCAGTCTGATCAGGGTCTACACTGTTTGCCATTCCATCTGCACCTTTTGCATTCCTTGCTGGATTGTGAAACAAATTTGTCAAAATTTTAGGAGAATAATGGCAAGTCCTTATGGTGTCCCAATTTTTAGGATTTTTACGATATAATGTACAGAAAATGATGAGCAATGGTCCTTTTCCTATTTATCATATGACGTCGCGTCTGAGAGTGTAATAATGCCATGTATTATTTTTGATAATCCACTAGTGGATTAATTATGCAAATTAGCTAGATACATCCCGTAACGTTACATCTACGACGTCCTTAACGACGTCACGTTTACTAATGGCGGAATATTGACATTTTTGTAAACAATTGTGAACAAGAAAAATGCCTAATGGCATTATGGACGGGTTTTTTTTTTCAGTACGGTTAGGATGGTGGTGGCATGGGTGGGGTAGGGTGGGGTGTGCTGGTGTGAGGTAGGGTGGGATGGGTTAGGAGTCGGGTGGGACGGGGTGGAATTTGTGGTGGGGTGGGGTGTGGGGTGGGGTGTGGGGTGGGATGGGGTGTGGTGGGGTTGTGGGGTTGGGTGGGGTTGGGTGGGTGGGATGGGGTGAGGTCGGGTAAGGTGGGGAGTGGTGGGATGGGGTGGGGTTGGGGGTGGATTGGGGTTGTTTTGGGATGGGGGTGGGATGGGATTGTGGGGTAGGGTATGCTAGGGTAGAGTGTGTATGTAAAACTAAGTATGCATGTATGTACAGAACCAATGCAATATCCTAACCTAGTAACAACTTTTTGTGGAGGGGGTGGGGGGTATGATTTGTTTATGTGTTTTACGAAGAAAAAAAAAAAAGTTTTTTTCTATTTTTAGCTCTAGTGGCCACTGATTTTAGCAATTTTGAAAAAGGGTCACCTAATGAACATTTCTGTAAAATAATTTTGAAATCGGGCCATTATCCCAGGAGGAGATGTCGTTTAAAGAAATTGTTGACGGACGACGGACATCAACTCACCTTGAGCACTTCGTGCTCAGGTGAGCTAAAAACAGAACGAAAAAAAAAAAAAAATTCCATGCCTGTGCATGCATGTATGTATTATTACTAGCAACTATCAAGGGAGGAAGATAATAATTGTTCATATGTGTTTATGGAGAAGAAAAGAAAAATAAAGAAAAAAAAATGAAAAAAGAAAAAAAAAAAAAAGAACAAAAAAAAAAAAAAATCTCCACCGGGGTTTGAACTCACGCCCCTCAGATTCATAGTCAACAATAGGATTCGTAGTCCAGCACTCTATCCACTACACTGGCATTTGAAAAAAGGTTAACCAAAAGGTAAACCTGAAAAACACAAGTTTGAAAAATGACAATTTCCGCCAAAATTTTAGTCTTTTGCCCCATTTATGGATAATACATGAAAGCGGTACCTCCACTTATGCATCAGTCCTGATATTAAAACAATCTGCTACAGAATAGATGAAAAATATCACTTTGAAAAAAGGTTAACCAAAAGGTAAACCTGGGACGACGCCCGCCCGCCCGCCATCAGGACGCCCGCCCGCCCGGACATCGCTATTGTAAAGGACGGATTTTTTTTAAAAACCCGTCCAATAAAATGCGTTTTAAATGTCATATGATAAATAGAATCTTGCATTCGTGCTCATGTATTATTGAATTTATTAAACTCGTTGAGGAAAAGGTATAAAGTGCTCGGCAAAGCCTCGCATTTTATCCCTTTTCCTCAACTTGTTTAATAAATTCAATAATACATGAACACTCATGTAAGATCCTCTATATAATCTATACATTTTTAGTGGCTATCAGATGGTTGTTTAACTAACATGGCTTCTGCTTTGGATCCAAAATATAGTGTTATAAAGAGGTTGTGGTCATCTGTAAAAACTTTGGAAAAACAGATTTTCCTAAAATTTAAAAAAAAAATGTTTCATAATCAAGCAAGGAGTCCATAATGTGCAGACAGAATGGCAAACAGTGTAGACCCTGATCAGGAGCAGGCCTATCTGTCCCAAAACTTGGGTTCATTATGGTAGTTTGACAATCATGTTAACATTTTACGGTCAGTTCTCTCTATACAAAGGTTGCCACAGGAAAGCATAGCTTGCCTGTTTCATGCAAATTTACAAGGTATCTCATTTTATCATTCTTGACATTTCATGCATCCAGTCTGACTTCAACTCTGTTTATACCCATGTGTGGTTTGGCTTACTATTGCTTTCATCAATCTCATTAACATTGTAAGGTGTGAAAGTGACAGAAAGCAGAATGCTCACTTTCAGTGCTGTCTTGCCGAGGTTCAACTGTTTGTTTTACAGCCCAGTCAACATTGTTTAGGTCATACTGAGTCAGTCAGTTTACCAATCTACAATTTTCCTGGTCATGCTTATACGTAAGTGGTTAACCAGTACAATACACATTCTTTGTAAGAAACAGGCTACTGTCCCCCTTGAATCGGCTGAGGGGACTGAATGAAAATAGAAAAGATTTCATGATCAATCTCCACCAAAGAAGGTTGTCGACCCGGGCAGGTATCAAACTCACAACCACCTGATCACCAGTTAGACACACATCAGAATGATTTGTTTGTTTGAATTGAGGTTTAACATGCCCATCAACAAAATTTAGGTCATTTTGGAGACGTTGTTTCCAATTTTGTGGGACTTTCACCTGACACTGAGATGAAATGACATATCAAGCCCTGCCACCCAATGAAACCAAAAGGCTTATATGCATTGGACGATCTGACTCACACCACTTTACCTGGGCAGGCTATGCGGTTTACCAGTACTCATGTGTGGTCAGTTTCAGCCCTGTGTGGAACCACCATGTAGGCCAAACTATTTCTCCAAGCCCTGATGGGCATGGGTGACGCATTCGAATGAGCTACCAAAGAGGGTCCAGGTATCAGGTTTCAGAATTACCCTTGCAGGAGTCAAGCAAATTTTCAGAAGCCAAGCAAGGTTATAAAACCAAATTCATGCGCAGTATACTTGAGCATGAAATTTGTCCTAGTCATAAATCTTAAAATGCCAACATCTGTCGGAATGTCAAGATTCAGAAGCATGACAAACAAAATTCTTTGCTGATCTGAGCAGAAAAATTATCTTATTTGCTTGTACGCAAAAATATTTTTTAAAAAGTATTGAAGGAGATGCAGCAGACGACATAAACAGACTACATTTTCCGATGCACATTTTTGGACAGCTTAAGGGTTAATCAATACAATTTTTGGTAACAAATAGGTTAACCTTCTACATAATCTATACAAATTAAGGATCCAGCTTTAAGGGGAATGGATACCCCTGGCAGATTTTTCCGCCATTTTTCAATTCCCCTTATGCTTGTTATATCCAAAACGGTGTTATAAGGAACAGTAATTTAAACAGATTTATGTGTACATATAGTTGGGTGAAGACTTACATTAATACAGAAAAGACAGGTCATCCTATGAAGATAATTCTGATCTCTAGACATCTGTAGAACTTTAGGGATGATAGTCTGATGAGCCCAGTCTGTACCAAACTTCTCAACCAGTTTCTTCAAGTTCTGTGCTGCAGCATCTCGGATGGCATACACTGAAAAATATTGACGTCGATGTTCAGGTAAGGTGAACAGATCCAAACCCATAGCTCCAGATAAGCTACACAACGGCCCCGATAGCTTAGTTGGTAGAGTGTCCGCTCCAGGAACGGGAGGTCACGGGTTCGATCCCGGGCCACGACATACCAAAGTCGTTAAGAATGGTACTAGCTGCTCCTCGCTTGGCACTCAGATTTACGGGGTAGAGCTAGGACTGGTCGACCCAGTGTCAGGATAATGTGACTGGGTGTGGTATCATGTAATATGTCTGGGACATGATACTTCAGTGAGGCAGCACTATAAAAGTGAGCATTGAGCTCCCTGTGGCAACCAGACACCGACTTGATATGACTGAAAAATTGTTGAAAGCGCCGTTAAACCCGAATTCACACACACACACACACAGATAAGCTACACTGTTTGCAAAGTTAGAGGCTCTTGTGTTCAGCAGGATAAGAATTTAGGGATATTTTTTCTTATAATAAGATATTTCTTTTTAGAAACATGCTGTTTGGGTTGTTGGAGTTTAACATCCCAGTCGCAACTGTTTTGGTCATATTGAACCAGTCAGTTTACCTAACCACACTTTTACTGGGCTCTCTTATATGCAAGCTGTTAACCTGTAAAATGCTCATTCTTTCCCCAGAAACTAACAATTACCCTTCTTGAATCAGTGGAAGGGAGAAAATGACCGCAGAAAATATTTCATGCTCAATCTCCAATGAGAACTTTGCCGACCAGGCAGGTATTGAACCCATGACCTCCTGATCCCCAGACAGACTTTGTAAATATGTTAGACAGAAAAAGCAGGAATATTTTTTCATATTTTATCAGAAAAAAATAAGAGACTAAACCTCATCTGCAATATGGTCTACACGAAAAGGAAGCATCATCTAAAAATAACTATGTTTGTTTCAAAGCTTTAAATTCCATTCAGCACAATTAAAATCATTTTCAACAGTCAGTTTTAAGTGAAAAGATTAAATATACCTGTAACAGGTCCAAGTGGCTCTGTAGCTCAGTCCATGGAGTGCTTGTCTAGTATGCAAGAGACCCTGGGTTCAAGCCCCGGTCTAGAGTAGCCATGTACATTTTTGTCCTATGTGACACACCACTAAAGAAACTTACCATGATCAACTAGCCATGTCATACATAGAGAGTTCAGTTTCTCGTCGAAGAATTCTACACCCTACAAAGTAAAGCCATAAAATGTTAATGCAACTCTGAACATTCCAGTGTTCGAACCACTATTATAGAACGGTTTTCAGATCTCTTGCAACTATCTTAAACTGAAAAGACAGCACCCATAAACATTGACAAATAACTTTCCTGTTCCATGCATTTTATTTTCATTAACCATTTCTTGGTACACGTAGGTAATGGCTAAGAAGGCATTTGCAATTCCACAGTCTCTCCAGTTACTGTAACTATTTTGTTGGGCATCCCTTCAGTATCTTTACTGAGATTCTTTTTCAGATTTTGCAGCTTTTCTAGCAATGGTTTCATTCCTGGGCTTCTCCAGGCTTTCGGATGCATCTTTAAACTGAGGTCCTGTCTCTGTATGACCTTATGCTGAATTTTTTTGCAAATTTTTAAAAAATATTTTTGCATATAGGCAAACAGTGTGGGCCCAGATCAGACTGCTCCTACAAGAGCAGTCTGAACTGGGTCCACACTGTTTGCAAAAAATTACTTTTAAGGTAACCAGCAGATGGCAAAGCAGATGACAATTGTCGTTATTGGCATTTTATGGGTGAACTTTGAATAAGCAGAGGTATGTTTTCAGAATATCAGGTTTTTTATCATTTAACCAAGAACAATAATAGAGTATGATAAGCAGGGTACAGTTGTTCAAAACTAACAATGACCTTAGTTAACATGTCGTTCAAACTTTCATCGTTTAATAAGGCAAATAAAGTAATATTTTTGCCGAAAAAATGTGAAAAGCTACTCACATTTTCTCGGCAAATATACAACATTATTAGACATTTTACTTGCTAGAGAGGCGATTTTAACTTTGACAAAGCAAAAACATGTTTTCAGATTTTTCGTCATTTAACCAAGAATGTTCTGAGGGTTTGATAAGCAGGGGCCAGTTGTGCAAAACTAACAATGACGTTAGTTAACATAGCATTAAAACTTTCGATTAATAAGGCAGATATGCAAATATTTTTGCCGTAAAGATGTGAGCAGCTTTTGCAAATGCAAAAGCTGCTCACATTATTGCAGCAAAAAATACCGGAGTTTTAGACATTTTACTAGCTACAACAGTAACATTTTGATCACTAAAGATCTTGTTAAGCTAATGGTGCTTTGAACAACTGCAGCCGGATGTAGAGTACTCTATTTACCAGTTGTCCAGCTAGGAGAGGCATATATTCTATAATAGCTAGTCTGACACGCCACTTGGTATCCTCCGCTAATTCCACAATGGCTGGTAGTAAACTCTGGGATAACTGTTTTATACCAATCACCTAGAAAAGAAAGCAAAATTATTGTCCAATGCTTCAGATGGGAACATCAAAAGCTCTGTTTGAAACTGTGCAAATACATGATTTCACATGATCTTTTGTGTTGTCTGCAAATACAATAAACTGGCTTAAAAAGGAAAATCATTTTGGGATAATTTTCATCCAACAACTTTTTCTGTGGGAATATATTAGAATTATATCAATAAGGCCATTCTAACAAACACTCAGTGTATGTTTTTGTCAAGAAACTTTAACCCACTGCATGCGGGAAACCCCTAAAGGGGTACCTTGGCAAAGAGCGCAGGCCCAGATCAGATGTCACAGAATGCGGTGTCTGATCAGGGCCTGCACTATTTGCTAACAGAATTTTGCATCAAAAATCGAGTAAAAGCGAAAAAACAGGCCTACCACCGCTTATACAGTAGAACTTCGATGGCTTGAACACCGATGGCTTGTTAACCACGGATGTGTCGAACCCATTCTTGAGCCCCTAGCGAAATCCTCTACATAAGAAATAGTGGGGGATAATTAAGGATATTTTAGTTTTTTATCTTGCAAATGTATGCTGTGTGTACTCATTAGAATCGCCTCGATGAGGCGATTCTAATGAGTACACACAGCATACATTTTCATTATAGAACAACGAAAAGATGTCTAAAAGTATCTCGTTATGCCTCCTGACAGTAATCTCAGTGGCTCGAACTACCCCTGTCTCGAACAGATTTTCGAGGTCCCAAAGGTGTTGGAGCCATTGAAGTTCGACTGTATGACAAATGGTTTTGTCCAACATATAGCAATGGAAGAAAGCACCAGTATGCAATGGGTTAATTATCTGTCTTACTCCTCCACGTCTGATGCTAAGTAAGTGATCAAAGTTCTCTACCATGTGAGAATGAAGGGGAATGTGAACACCTGGCAGATTTTCCCGCCATTTTTCAAAGGGAGATAACTTTTGGGACTTCCTGTTCACTTTTCTATAAGCCCTGTCACACTGAAAAAGGACTCTACTCTTAAAGGAAAAAATTCTTTCCTTTAAGAGTTGACCCCTATTGACATGGGAGACAAAAATACTTTTGCATGAGTTGCCTCTCCTGAAGGTGTTCCCATTCCCCTTAAAGTTAGTTGCATGCAGTATTTTCCATAAATGCTGAGATGCATGTGCAGGAATATACATGTATAGTGCAAAACCAAACAAGTTCCCGTTTTTAGAAAAGTATTTAGTTTTGAAGAATAATGGCCATGTCAACGATACTTTAGATACGGTTACCTAACTTCAATTTTCCTGAGTAGAATTAAGCAGTTTACCAGTACAATGCTCAATCTTTTGCCAAAAAAAACTGACATCTGCCCTTCCTGCATTAGCTGAAGCGAGAGATTAACAATAGAAAAGATTTCATGAGCCTCTTCACAAAAGAATGTTGTGACCATCTAATCCGTAGTAGGGTGAATATCCAACGGAGACAATGGGACGGCTTTATTTAGAGCACAGACTGCACAGTATGGATAGAAATTTATTTACCACCCAATCTCTTATATGGGCCCCGTCAAGCAATTTTGGTACTTATCGCCTTCGCGCAGTCTCGCCAGAACCTTCGCTGCTCGCTCATACAAGCAGTGAATCAAGATGAACCTTGAAACAGAAAGCCATATCCCTGGCCCCTCTGAATGGCTGGGCATGCGCAGTTAAAATTTGTCATGACGGAATGCTCGAAGACAAATTCGCTTGGCGGGGCTCATATAAAGAGTTATGATTAATTTTTGACCGACGGATAAGTTTTAACCAGTACTAGTCTATATCACCGTCCAATATTTTTGACTACCAGGGGCCAGTTGTCCAAAACTAATGATGTTGTTAGTTAACATATCGTTAAAACTTTGATCATTTAATATGGCATACATGCTTTTATTTTTGCTGAATAAATGTGTGCTGCTTCTGCAAATGCAAAAGCTGCTCACATTTTTTTCAGCAAAAAATATCAAAATTTCAGATATTGTACTTGCTAGAACAGTAAACATTTAGACCACTAACGAGCTCGTTAAGCTAACAATGCTTTGAACAACTGGGCCCAGATGGTTTGGTTGGTTTTCCAGTTATCATGACATGCAGTAGAAGTGGAAACCATATATAGGTAACAACATATGACCACTCGCACAGGAATGAAAACGACATCCGAGTGATTCAGGTCACACATTAAAGTGTCCAATGAAATGGAATAAAATGTCTAGTCAGATTGGGTAATAAAGTTATTTGATGGCTGTTTAGACAATAGTCAAAACTAGTACACCTCAGTGTTGACAACCTGATGCACTAGTGCCCACCACATTCAGCCTCATGTTCATGTCATACAATTGTCGAAACAGCCATCAAATAAGTACATACTATCGTATTTAACTGTATTTGGACATACAGTTCTGAGCAAACAGTGTTGACCTAGATGAGACACTGCAGAGAGCAGCATCTCATCAGAGTCTATCCTGTTTGCCACACAACAAGCTATTTTTAGACACAACAGTGTGTAGTAAATTATACTTGTTCAAATTTTAGAACAAGTATTGTTTGTTTGTTTGTATTGGAGTTTAACGGCCTAGTCAAAACTATTTTAGGTCATTTTTGAGCCAGTCAGTTTACCTATCCAAACTTTTCGTGGGCAAGCTTATATGTAAACATTTAATCAGTACAGTGCACATTCTTTCGCCAGAAACTGACTGCCCTACTTGAATCAACGGAAGGGAGAGAATGACCGTAGAAAAGATTTCATGATCAATCTCCAGGAAAGACTGTTGCGGACCCCGGCAGGTATCGAACCTGCATCCTCCTGATCACCAGTCAAACGTGCATCAGACTGAGCTACCGAGGCCGGCCAGCAAATAAGTTCCTACTACCGTATTTACTGTATGTACAGTAAAATTCCTATATTAAGACCACCTTTGGGACTGTTCAAAAGTGGTCTATAAGACCACTTTTGAACAGTCCCAACGATGGTCTCTGACCAGAGGACACTGTTTGCAGAAAAGAAAAAGAATAACTGCAACACACTAAATAAGCTTTTTTATAGCAGAATTAGTCTTAATTGTAGATGGTCTTAATAGCGGAATTTCACTGTATTGGGACACACAGTTCAGAGCCAGTGTTGACCTAGATGAGATACTGCAGATTGCAGCATTTCATCAATCTACAATTAAGAACAAGTATTGAAAAGAGCTGAGGTGTCCAAATCTTATGGTAAATGCGGTATACAGAAACCACATCATATGTAAAATGTCTTCAAACTTCTAAAACCATGCTTCTTACCTCATTTACACAGTCTAGATTTGATATGATGTTTAATCTCACTTCAGGACATTCATCTTTCAACTGTGTCAGGAAGAGGGGTAACAGATGCTCAATTGTGCTGAAAATAAAAACAAGGGAGAGCAATTACTAAAACAGTTGTTCAAAGCTAACAATGGCATTAAATAACATATTGTTAAAATTTTGATCATTTAATATCAATAATATGCCAACTATACTACTTTTTTTCAACAGCAAAACTATGTGTGCATCAGATATTGTACAGAGGACCTTCGCTATAACAAAAGTATTTGTTCTCTAACACTGTACTGTTATAAAGAATTTTCAATTGTAAAGAATCCCAATAAGGAAAAATCTAATAGGTAATGCACAAGTCATTTGTAACCACTGCCCCCCCACCTACAGGGATAGCGGGGACAATGACTTTTCACTTTTCACAGCCCTGCTAGAAGCCCTGCACTGCGGGGGACCTCCAGGAGGTCAAAGCCCCGCTGTTTATAATAGTTCATTCCACTGGGGGTATATTTGCATAATATCAAAACCCCCGCATTAACCCGGCACTGCGGGGGAACACAGAGGGTAACTACCCAGCACATTAGCCCCGCTATCCCCCACCTATCCCCGTAGGTGGGGGACAGTGGTTACAATTGACTAGTGCATATTAAAGGACCTTTTCCCTCAGTCACTCCAAATGATGTGGATATTTGTCAAAATCACCTCCTTGTTTTTGAGGTAATAAATACAATACTGAGAGGTTTTTGTAAGAGTATTTTCCATTGATCAGCCACATTAGAGACACTAACCAGGTTTCTGTGTGCAAATACAGTAGAACTTCGATGGCTCAAACACCGATGGTTCGTTTACCATGGCTGAGTCGAACCCCTATTTGAGTCCCTAGTGAGTTTCTGTACGTTAGAAATAGGGAGAGTAAAAATTAGGGTATTTTCGTCTTTTATCTAGCAAATGTATGCTGTGTGTACTCATTAGAATCGCCTCACAGCATACATTTTTCATTATAGAACACATAAAAAGATGTCCTGAAGTATGTCGTTATGCCTCCTGGTAGTAGCCCTCAGTGGCTCAAACTACCCCTGTCTCGAACAGATTCTCATGGTCCCAAAGGTGTTCGAGCCATTGAAGTTCGACTGTAATAGGTAATAAAGGACCTTTTCCCTCAGTCACTCCAAATGTTGTGGATATTAATTAAAATCACCTCCTTGTATTTGAGGTAATTAATACAATATTGAGAGATTTTTGTGAGAGAACTCTCCATTGATCAGCCAGGTTTCTGTGTGCAAATATATTCATTTTTGTTCAGTTACCCCTCAGTGACAAAAATACCAAAGGGGTTAAACTGTAACTGTGATTATTCTATAGGGTTGTAAGAAAAATAAAACAAAGTTTTATCATAACTTTCCAATAGACAAGGAAGTTATTTATACAGAAAGTATAGTAAAATTCTTTTGGAAATGAGCCAGCAAGAAAGATAACTCTGTGTGAGTAACCATATCACCATTCTTTATAAAGAGGGCTATCTGTTCTTGTTTGGCCTTTTAATACTAATCACAACTAGAAGATAGTATTTTCAATTTGTTTTTCTACTTACATGTATTTATCAGAGAAAATAAGTCTCGCTATCACAGCCTCTGCCAGTGTCGCAGCCAAAACTGTGTTCTTACATTACAGAGGATTTGCTTTTAAATCATTACTTACTTGTCTTTTCCTAATATAGGTGACAAGCCCATGATGACTGAGGCCAGAGCTGACTTCACATGCTGATTGGCATCGGAAACCAGATCTTTTATACACGGCAGTATGTTTGTCATTATAACCTGCTCTCGCACATCAGCCGATAGATTCTGACAGAACTCTGAAAAATTATAACATTGAAGTAAAACTGGATCATGTGAAAATTTACTGCAGTCAAACTTCAACTGACCCTGGAGACTTGTGTTATAGACCAAAAGTTTACCATATAATATTATTATACTCAAAACTGAAAATAATTCTGGCTAGTTGTTGCAGAGGTTTTAACTTTTTTTTAAAAACAAGTTTACCTTTTATATATTACAAATTTGAATGGATTCTGCTAGTGGTTACTGAGATATGAACTTGCAAATCTTTGATGCAAAACTTTACAGTTAGTGTGACACCAACCCAGTCACTGAGGTGACAACAATAGCTCTTCTGAACTTTTGCATAGGTAAGCTTTTATTTGTTTGTTCCGGAGTTTAACAGCTCAGTCAACAATATTTAGGTTATATAAAGCTGGACAGTTTACCTTACCAAACATTGTTTGTTTTGGAGTTTAACGGCCGAGTCAACACTATTTTAGGTCATTTTTGAGCCGGTCAGTTTACCCAACCACACTTTTCCTGGGCAGGCTTATATGTAAGCGGTTAATCAGTACAGTGCACATTCTTTTGCCAGAAACTGATAACTGCCCTTCTTGAATCAGCGGAAGGGAGAGAATGACCGCAGAAAAGATTTGCTGTGTAATGGCCCCAAGAAAGAATGTTGCCGACCCCTGCAGGTATTGACCGGCATCCTCCTGATCACCAGTCAGACGCGCATCCGACTGAGCTACCGCGACCAGCTCATAGGAACAGTTAAGTTGGATATTATGTGATAATTGAAGGATAATTTTTGTCAGTTCTTCACAAAAACCTACGTTGTGGGTATTCATTAGTACCGCCTCATTGAGGCGGTACTAATGAATACCCATAACATAAGCTTATATGCACAGATAAGGAAAATTATCCTTCAACTAGAGCTGTCAGAGGATCTGACTATAGCCCCGCTTCAGCGCTGTCAGAGAAGAAAGTTATTTAAGCTGCAGAGAAAACAGTTATGAACAAGAAATAACTGTTGAAAATTTTACATTATCTGGAAAAACTCTAAGAGTTGTGAGCCCTTGTCCCTCATTTCAATGAGCATGATACATTACCAGAATGTCCATGTTTATACTAAATTTCATCTTCCATTTTTCAATGTTCAAAGGGTAATAACTCCTAAAGTAGGCAAATCAGAGTCAGGGTTCCTGCGCTCTGCACATTGTCTCATGGTGCTTTACACTTGTGTGAAGTGTCATGAAAATATCTCAAATGGTTTGTGAGTTATGGATCCGACACAGTCAAAATTGCCTTTTTAAATGTTCAAAGGGCAATAACTCCTAAAGTAGGCAAACCAGAGTTATGGTTCCTGCACCCTGCACATCATCTCAAGGTGCTTTTCATCTATTTGAAGTTTCATGAAAATATCAGAAACGGTTATGGAGCGGACATAGTTAAAATTGCCATTTTTTAATATTCAAAAGCCTATAACTGAAAAAGTAGACAATCCAGAGTTTGGGTTCCTGCGCTCTGCACACGTAATATGGTGCTTTACATTTGTGTGAAGTTTCATAAAATTATCTCAAACTGTTTTTGAGTTATCGAGCAAAGACGGCTAAAATTGATATTTTTCAATATTCAAAGGGAAATAACTCAAAAATTAGGCAATCCAGAGTTATGGTTCCTGCACTCTGCACACCATCTCATGGTGTTTAATGTTTGTGTGAAGTTTCATGAAAATATGTGAATGGGTTTTAAAGTTATGGAGCGGACACGAAAATTGTTAACAGACACAGACAGACACACAGACAGACACACAGAAAATACGAAAACCAGAGTTATGGTTCTTGCGCTCTGCACATTGTCTCATAGTGCTTAACATTTGTGTGAAGTTTCATGAAATTATCTCAAACGGTTTTCGAGTTATGAAGCGGACACTGTTAAAATTGCCATTTTTCAATGTTCAAAGGGCAATAACTCCAAAAATAAGCAATGCAGAGTTATGGTTCCTGCGCTCTGCACATCGTCTCATAGTGCTTAACATTTGTGTGAAGTTTCCTAAAAATATCTCAAACGGTTTTCGAGTTATGAAGCAGACACAATTAAAATTGCCATTTTTCAATGTTCAAAGGGCAATAACTCCAAAAGTAGGCAATCCACAGTTATAATTCCTTCGCTCTGCACATTGTCTTATGGTGTTTAACATTTGTGTGAAGTTTCATGAAAATATGTTAAGCAGATACAAAGTTATGGAGCCAACACAAATTAACGGAATCACGGAATTACGGAAAATGTTCAAAGGGCAATAACTCCAAAAGTAGGCAATCCACAGTTATAATTCCTTCGCTCTGCACATTGTCTTATGGTGTTTAACATTTGTGTGAAGTTTCATGAAAATATGTTAAGCAGATACAAAGTTATGGAGCCAACACAAATTAACGGAATCATGGAATTACGGAATGACAGAAGGACATGGCAAATCCAATATAGCCCCACTTTTTCAAAGCGGGGCTATAATTATCACCTAAACCCACCTTATCTGTTGATATGACAGGAAGATTTACCTTTAACTTTATGAGCTGAGGCAGCTCTAACTTCAGCCTCACAATCCTTAAGTAGACTCTGGAAGGCAGGTACTAGATCTGCTTTTGTGATTTCTGGACCTACTGCCTTTTGTAGCTGGAAAATAAAAACGCAACAAATGAGCAAGAAATTATAAAATTTAAACCAATGTGCAGGCTCGCCAGAGCCTTTGATGTCAACTATATGGTTAACCCTTTTTGTACCAAATGGAATCTTCCTCCTTATATATAGCGGGAGTCCATTTCCAAATTTAGGGTTGACAGGTTGTGTTTGCATCAAAATTTATTTGGAAAATGGCTTAACTTTTAGCAAATAGTTTAGGCCCTGATCAGCTTCTGATCTGGGGTTTCTGCTAATAAATAGGATAAATACCCTTTTCTCACAAGCTGGCTCAATGGCTTTTTTTTTCAATACCAAACCAGGATCAATTTTTGGAATACGATGCAGAAGTGGCATTATATTTAACCCTTATCCTGCTGAATAAATTGATTTGGCCACACCCATTTCTAACTATCCACCAATCAAATTACTTGATATAATGTATTTGTAAATTCACCAACTGCATGACAAACAGCATAGATCCTGATTAGATGGCATCTGATCTGGATCTACACTGTTTGCAAAGATAGGTGTTGTCATGTTCAGCAGGATAAGAGTTAATCACATAACTAAACGTTCACGTTTTGTTTGTTTGAATTGAGGCTTAACGACCCCATCAACACTATTTAGGTCATTTTGGAGATACTGCTTCCAATTTTGTGTTTTTTTCACCGACACTGAGATGAAATGACACCTCAAGCCCTGCCACCCAATGAAACCAAAAGGTTTATATGCATTGGATGGTTTGACTCACTCTATTTTGCCTGGACAGGCTTAGTCCTTCTAAGCTGTTTACCAGTACTCATGTATGGTCAGTTTCAGCTCTGCGTGGAAGCACCATGCAGCCCTATCTATTTCTCCAAGCCCTGATGGGTGGGGGTGATGAAGTTTTACATAATCCTTTAGCATTTTAAATTTCTGAAATGCAGTAACATGTACTTCTATAATATAAAGTAAGATTTTTTTTTTGAGGTCAGACATGCATCCCACTAAGCCCCTGTCAGAGTATTCCGAGCTAACCACAATGTTTATAAACAAAATACTTACTTCTGTAAACTTATCTGCCACCATGTATCTCACACGCCATGACTTATCCTCTGCCGCTTGTCTGAGCGTAGGCATCACAAGCTGTTCTATATCATCATGGCTCAGGAGTGAGGCGATACTGACGCAGGCTTCCACAGCCAGGAGACGCACGGAGTCCTGCAAAAAACAAAGGTATTATGAACGTGCTCTTTGACGTCACGTTATATTTCAACCTGTCGCAATGTGAAATAGTTCTGAGATTCTTGCTCATGGAATTTATTGACGTATAAAACTTATTTCAACCAATCAAATTGCTCGAAATGTACATAATGATGGAGTATTGGAATTATAGTTGTATAAGTTTGGAAAATTAGTCATTCTGTTGCAATTTTATATTAACCCTTCTCTTGCTGAATATTCATTTAAGCCACACCCATTTCTGTCTATCAACCAATCAAATTACTTGATGTAATTTATTGCTACAAATTCATAAACTAAATGCCAAACAGTGTGGATCCTGATCAGAAGCCATCTGATCTGGATCTACACTGTTTGCAAAGATAGGGGTTGTAGTGAACAGCAAGATAAGGGTTAAAGGGTCTTTCCTCATTTTGTTAGTTGTGCGCCTGATTTCAGTGGTTAAGTGTAAAGAAATTTCACAAGCCTATTTGATGGATTTTCCGTAAAAATATCTTTATAAAAACTATATATGGTATTTCTTATCAAGGAATAAGACTTGATTCACAGTGTCTGTGGTTCAAATTATGAAATAACTAGAACTGTCAGAGGATCTGACTATAGCCCCACTATAGCCCTGTCAGAGGAGAAAAGACTAATGAATTAAAGGTAAATACTTGTGAGAGGGTTAAATCCCTAACAAGGTACCTACGCCTTATAGACTTTTCGCGTTATTAGATCTGAAAAACAGTCTAAGTTAAAAAATAGGTTTTGGATAATGAAAAAAGCACATGCACATCTTCAGACCTATATGAAAACACCTGTTAAATTTCAAAAGGATTGACTAGAACTGTAAGAGGAGTTGCGATCACAAGGTAGCAACTCCCTATACATTTTAACATTAGAAGATCTCAAAAATTGTCTAAGTTAAAAAAGGTGAAATAAGTGAAAAAAATTATTTAAGGATAATGAAAAAAGAATATGCACATCTTCAGACCTATATGAAAACACCTTTAAAGTTTCAAAAGGATTGACCCAGAACTGTAAGAGGAGTTGCAGTAACAAGGTAGCTACTCCCTATACATTTTAACATTAGTAGATCTCAAAAATTGTCTAAGTTAAAAAAGGTGAAATAAGTGAAAAAAATTATTAAAGGTTAATGAAAAAAGAATATGCATATCTTCAGACCTATATGAAAACACCTGTAAAGTTTCAAAATGATTGACCTAGAACTGTAAGAGGAGTTGCGGTAACAAGGTAGCTACTCCCTATACATTTTAACATTAGTAGATCTCAAAAATAGTCTAAGTTAAAAAAGGTGAAATAAGTGAAAAAAATTATTTAAGGATAATGAAAAAAGACTATGCACATCTTCAGACCTATCTGAAAACACCTGTAAAGTTTCAAAAGGATTGACCTAGAACTGTAAGAGGAGTTGCGGTAACAAGGTAGCTACTCCCTATACATTTTAACATTAGTAGATCTCAAAATTGTCTAAGGGCTATTCCAGTATAATCTATTAGGGTGGGGCGGACGGCAACTTTTTTATTTAGTGGCCGTAGGCTATGGTTTTAGAAAAACAAAATAGGCCGTAGGCTGTACAACAGAATTTTTAAAATTTACGGTAGGTTGTACTACCGATTTTTTAAAAAATCCCGTAGGCTATGTTGAAAGAAAATAAATAATTGTTGTAGGTTGTCAAATAACAACAGGGACCAGACATCTGAATCGTTCAGTTTGAAGTTCCGCAGAGATTTTAAACAAAAAGCAACGCTGAAATTGTGAAAAAAAGAAAGGCTCGGCAATTTTACTGCTGTTTACAGGTCAAAGGTCGTTTGAGTAGGACACAAATCAATATCCGGTAACGGGACGCTTCGCCCCCGGTCGATGACCTTGCCTGACATAATGGAAAATTACTGGGCTTAGTTACTGAATGACGCAATAATCCCCGTTCCAAAAAAAAAAATACTTGTGTTGGTAGCGCATGATTTGCATGATTTATGTAAACACAATATTAGCACGTAAGCTTCAAGGGATTTATGGCCCGAGATAATTAGTTAATTGGGGATTATGATACCCAAGGAATGTTTATACAGCTGATGCCACCCAGAGCGTGCCGAGCTTTGAGCTGTAATAAATTACGTAACAGTACCCAAAAGTGTACCCAGGTGGTCATCGGACGGGCAATAAAACCCACAGATGGGTAGACAGTCTTTCATTGGTCAATTGTTTCAGTCCCTTTAATAAATATTAATTTCTTAAAAAAAATATGCAACGTCTGATCAGGGCCTCAACGCTGACACTTGAACAGACAGACAGACGCAATTATTTAGCGGCACCTTATCAGGGTCTACAGGTTTTAGGACCTTATAATGCTACGACACCCGGATCAGACACTCCACAATCACTGTGCGACGTCTGATCCAGCTCCAACCGCCGACGGTTCATTTTATTTTATTTTCCGCGTCCGAATAGGTTTGAAGGATATAGCGACGAGTCTTGCGCCCGTCCAAATGTCCGTCCGTCCGTAGACACAACAGACAGATGCAAACAATGCGGATCCAGATCAGACGCCATACTATTATTAAACGGCTTCTGTTGAGGGTCTGCAGGTTTGCAGATGGCATCTGAGATGGCAGAGACCCGGACAAGACGCTGCGCAAGGATAATGCGGCGTCTGATCAGGGTCTTATAGCCCACGGTGGTGTTTTTTATCCCTAGTCTGAACAGGTTCGGAGCCTGGCGTCCGTACATCCGCCCATCCGTAGACACAACATTATGAGTGGCGTCCGTTCAAATATCCGTCCGTAGACGCAACAGACAGATGCAAACAATGCAGATCCGGATCAGACGTCGTACAATTATTAAACGGCGTCTGATGAGGGTCTACAGGTTTGAAACGACATCTGAGATGGCGCAGACCCAGACAAGACGCTGCGCAACGACAATGCGGCGTCTGATCAGGGTCTTATCGCCGACGGTGGTGTTTTTTATCCCTAGTCTGAACAGGCTCGGAAGATATAGCGATCAGCGTGGCGTCATCTACCCGTCCGTCTGTATGACAATAGACAGAACACAAAGGTGCAAACAGTGAATCAGACGTCATACAATTATTATACGGCGTCTGAATAGGGTCTACAGGTTTGTAGACGGCATATGCGACGGCACGGACCCAGACCAGATACTGAACAATGATCATGTGACGTCTGATTAGGGTCTGACCGCTGACGGTGCGTTTTATTTTTTATCCCCCTGACCAAATAGGTTTGGGGTTATAGCGATCAGCCTGACGTCCATCCGTCCGTCCGCAGACACCAAATTGTGATAGCCAAAACTACAATACCCTATGAGATAGATTGTCGGTACTTGTTACAATAGAACATGAGGTTCAAAAAGCATGCCGTGAGCAAGAACCAAAACTCTGAGTGTCCTGGTATTTTAGTTATTTCCCCTGACAATATAAACTTGTGATCACAATATCTCCTATATATTTGAAGATATATTGATTGACTTGATACCGTTGTACATAAGGTCAAGAAGGGTTGTCATGAGCAATAATCATAACTCTGGATGTCATGGTATTATAGTTATCTCCCCTTACAAAATAACATTGCGATCAATAACTCCTATACCCTTTGACATATTTTGATGGTAGTTGGTACAAGTGTACTTGGGGTCAAGAAAGAGTGTCGTGAGCAAGAAACAAAACGCTGGGTGCCATGGTATTTTAGCTATCTCCCCTGGCAATGTGTTATCTACCCTGACAATGTAACCTTGTGGTTGCCATAACTCCATTACCCTTTGAGATATATTGATGGGACTTGGTACAGAAATACAAGAGGTTAAGACGATGTGTCTTGGACAAGAACCACAACTCTGGGTGCCAAGATATTTTAGATATCTCCCCTGACAAAGTAACCTTGCGATCGCAAGAACTCAAACACATTTTGAGTATCAACCACCCCATAGCCAGCTCTTTGGGGTGAGCTGGCTATGGGGTGGTTGATACACTGATTTGAAAAAAAAGTAAAGTTGGGGAAGGGGGTGCAAAAATGATAGATAGACGATAAAAGTTATTTTATTTTATTATATTATTTTATAAAAAAAATCACACCCGTGTGTCATAGTGCATTCTTTGATTTCTCCAAAATGGCTACTTTTCCATTGAAAACTTTGATATTTGTCTTATTTATACTCGGAACATAGGTTGTGGGTATAGATTGAGGCAGTTCTAACGAGTACCCACAACTTAATTCAGGTAACCTGGAATACCGTCGGAAGGTAAGATATTTTTTTTGGCTTTTCCTGAAATTTATCCAATGGGGAGGATAAGAAAACAATATTTTTAATAGAAAAGTCCAAAAGAATCATCGTCAACCATTTAAAATAGGATTGAGGGCAAAAAAATTAGGAATAGTCAGGTTACCTGAAACACATTTTTTTAGCCTTGTCTGAATTTTTAATCCCCCGCCGCGAAGCGGAGCAGAGCTGGGATTATAGGAATGGCCTTCGTCTGTCCGTCAGTCCGTCTGTCTGTCCGTAACACTTTCTTGTCCGCTCCATATTTCCTGAACCCTTTGATAGATTTTCATTAAACTTTGGTCAATTATTTGTCTCAATTAGCTGGTGTGCAGAACCCATAAATGAACCATGCCCACTCAAGGTCAAGGTCATGGTTGAAGGTCACGAGTTTGAAACTTGGAATTTTTTGTCCGTTCCATATCTCCTTTACCCTTGGAAGGATTTTCATTAAACTTTGGTCAAACATTCTTCACAGTGAGCTGATGTGCAGAACCCATGTCCGTTTGTCCGTCTGTCAGTTTGTCTGTCCGTCCGTCTGTCCGTAACTTTTTCTTGTCGCTCAGTATCCCTGAACCCTTTAATAGATTTTCATTAAACTTTGGTAAATTATACCTCTCAGTGAGCTGGTGTGCAGAACCTATAAATGAAGCATGCCAACTCAAGGTCAAGGGTCATGGTTGAAGGTCACGAGTTTGAAACTTGGAATTGTTTGTCTCTTCCATGTCTCCTTTACCCTTGGAAGGATTTTCATTAAACTTTGGTCAAATAGTCTTCACAGTGAGCTGATGTGCAGAACCCATGTCCTTCCATCCATCTGTCTGTCAGTCTGTCCGTCTGTCCGTAACTTTTTCTTGTCCGTTCCATATCTCCTGAACCCTTTAATAGATTTTCATTAAACTTTGGTCAATTATCCCCCTCAGTGAGCTGATATGCAGAACCTATAAATGAACCATGCCGACTCAAGGTCAAGGTCACATTTGAAGGTCACGAGTTTAAAACTTTGAATTTTTTGTCCCTTCCATATCTCCTTTACCCCTAAAAGGATTTTCATTAAACTTTGGGTCAATTATCCCCCTCAGTGAGCTAACCATGCCAACTCAAGGTCAATGTCACAGGCGAAGGTCACAAGGTTGAGCCTTGATACTAAATGCGGCGGGGGATTTGGCTGTCCTCCAGACTGCTTTCTTGTCTTTTCTCTTTTTTTTAAGTAAACAAAAAACAACTTTCATGATAAAATTTATTCATTTTTGGGGCATTCAATAATCAATATAAAGACACCAACTGTGACAATGGTTTTTACACATGATCCAGGATTTCAGTTTATAAAGAGGGAAAGATTTTTAGTCGCAAGATCTTTTCTGATGAATATATCTAAATATATATTTAATTACCTGTGGGTTGTCTCTACCTGAAATAGTTTTACCCCGTTGGTTATATCTAGAAAAAAATACAAATGTCCGTTGGTTATATCTAGAAAAAAATACAAATATCCGTAGGCTGTATTGAAAAAAAAAATTTTTAAAGCGTAGGCTATGTGAAAATCTAAGTGCCTTCCTCCCCCACCATATAGATTTTACTGGAACAGCCCTAAGTTAAAAAAGGTGAAATAAGTGAAAAAATTACTTAAGGATAATGAAAAAAGAATATGCATATCTTCAGACCTATATGAAAACAACTGTAAAGTTTCAAAAGGATTGACCTAGAACTGTAAGAGGAGTTGCGGAAACAAGGTAGCTACTCCCTAAACATTTTAACATTAGTAGATTTCAAAAATAGTCTAAGTTAAAAAAGGTGAAATAAGTGAAAAAAATTATTTCAGGATAATGAAAAAAGAATATGCACATCTTCAGACCTATATGAAAACACCTGTAAAGTTTCAAAAGGATTGACCTAGAACTGTAAGAGGAGTTGCAGTAACAAGGTACCCACTATCAAATATTACAGACAGACAGACGGAATTCCGGACAAATTACAGACAGACGGAATTCCGGACAAGCCAAATCCAATATAGCCCCCACTTTTTCAAAGCGGGGCTATAATAAAGAAGTTATTATTGATTGGGTGTCAGAAAGAATTAACAAGGCAAATTTTGTGAAGCATAAGTGATAGATTATGAAAAAGATGTAGCTAGAATGAGTGAATGAATTAACTCTCTCAACACTTTAGACCAGGGGCCAGTTGTTCAAAGCATCGTTAGCTTAACGAGCTCGTTAAGGGTCAAATAGTTAACTGTAGTAGCAAGTAAAATATCTAAAATTTTATTTTTGCTGAAAAAAATGTGAGTAGCTTTTGCAGATGCAAAAGCTGCTCACATTTTTTCAGGAAAATTTTAAGCATATTTGCCATATTTTATGAACAAAATTTTAACAATACATTAACTAACGATGTCGTTAGTTTTGAACAACTGGCCCCAGTACTAATGCCTATTCAAACAGTAAAGATCAAGATGAGATGACTCTAAGCCTCTTAAACCATTTCGTACGAGAAACCCAAAAACGGGATACTGGCAAAAAGTGCAGGCCCAGATCAGATGCCGCAGATTGTCGCGTCTGATCTGGGCTTCACTGTTTGAAGCAAGTCCAACTTTTTTCTAAAAAATAGTTCTAAAAATAACTGAACCCGACAACTAAATTTCGAAAATGCACTCCTGCTCTATATAAGTGGGACATTTTCGTTCATTACGAAATGGGTTAATGAGCCTTCTTATCTGGGTCTACACTCTTTGTCAATGATTTTTGATCACTCAATATTTACAAAATCATGCATAGGCCCAGATAAGGCATTTTTTTCATCCCAAAAGTTAAAAGTACTAATTAGGTGCCTCTGCGAGGAGTTTCTAACGAGTACCCACAATATATGTTTTCCTGCAGAAATAAGAAAAATAATATGTGGATACCCACTCTTATCTGGGGTTATGCACAAATGGATGTGCCCAAATTTGAAGAATAATGGCTGAGTGAAAGGTTTTTTGGAAACAGTTTGTCAAACAGCCTAGCCCCTAAGATATAATACTTTCATGCTCAACACACTTGAGAATGATTTTTTTTCCTGCTCATAAATTTTAAAATGCCAACAATTGTTGGCATTTTAAAATTTATGAGCAGAACAAATGACATTCTCTATGGATCTCACTATGAAAAACGCCTTATTAGTTTGTATTTTGATTTTCATGTGGATTATAAATTTCGTTCTCAGCCAAGTTGAGCATGAAAAAAGTTTATAATATAACCTTGGCCCCTGATGGATTGCGGAGAAGATACTGAGGGTAGACAGAAAACAAATATAATAAAAGATCCCTACACTGCCTACCTGCTCATCCTGAGCCAGGTTGGTGAAGAGAGGAATTAGTTCTGACTTAAGATAATCAGCTTCCACAACTTGTGCAAATTCTCCAAGCTTCCCTGCTGCTGCTCGACGAACCATAGGCGTGTCATCTCCACAAAGATTACGGAAGTTCCTGTAATGTAATTACAATTTTTTCCTATAAATACATTTAGAGAAATACACATTTAGTGGAGGCAACTACTTCAAACGTCTGAACGCCTTTGGGACTATTTTTTGTCTGGTTTGCTGTTTAATGGCCCAGTCAATACTTTAAAGACCATGTTTAATGGTTTATACAACAATCTTTTTCTGGGTAGGTCTATTCAACAGTGACTAACCAGTTCATTTCACATTATTTCATCAGAAACTGACGACTGCCCTTCTTGAAACAGCATAAGGGAGAGAATGTCCGTGAACAGTCATGATCAACCTCCACATAAGAAAGTGGCCACAACTTGAACCCACGACCTGATAACCAGTAGCATGTACATCTAACAGTCACTGAGTGAGTGTTTGAGTTTTACGTCTCACCAACAGCTTGGGTCATACGGAGATGGGACCTCGGTTGAAAGACTCATCCGAAAGTCTGGGGAAGCCCTGGATCAATCCTGCGACCCCTGGTTTACAAGGTGAGTAGCATAACCACTACACCACCGAGGCTTCTATGACAAGAGCACCACATGCAGATGCCAACGCTCGGCTGCAAAAATTCTAAGTCGAAGAAGGGGCATAACTGTGCCAAAAATATTTTGAGGATTACCTTACCTATTGGTATGAGTTACCCTTTTCATAATGAACAACTAGTCAGAGTTTCGAGTAAATATGTTCAGTAATGATAGAGATATTACAAAATGTCCAAGTTTTTGCACGACAACACAGACGACGCCAGAGCTATGACAATACCTTGTTTTCTTCGAAAACAGCCGAGCTAAAAACAGTCACTGAGATGGGATAGAATGGTAAAACATATCAGGTGCATCTATTCACATAAAATGCAGGTGATTTCAACTGCAAAGCACTTACTTTTTTGTAATAGATATTTCCAAAAGCAAATCTTTTATTTACAAAAGCAATTTTTTTCAGAACATATTACTATACTAGAAACCGGTAAGATCGGTATTTAGTGATATGTGAGGGATAATTTTTGTCAATTCTCCATAAAAACCTATGTTGTGGGTATTCATTAGAACCGCCTCAGCGAGGCGGTTCTAATGAATACCCACAACATAGGTACCAAGGCGGTTCAAATGAAAACCCGACATAGGTTTATATGGAGGGGAAAATTATCTTTCAATTATCATGAAATACCAGCCTTATCTTTATCTTTTGGTTTTAGATTATAAGAATCTTATATGGGTGTGAGGGGTGGATTGAAAAATCTGTCCCGAGGGACACTGTCCGGCATCACTAGGCTTGCCGAGTGATGCCGAACAGTGATCCCGAGGGACGGATTTTTCTATCCACCCCTCACAGCCATATTGGATTCTTTTTCTTGCATACCTTCCATTTCTATTGCGAATTTTAATGCTGCTGTCACTTCGGTTACAGCCATCCGCCATTTTGTGATGACATAACAGGAATGTTTAGTGACGTCACGCATGACGACGCGCGCATGAGGTTGTAATCAACCAGTGCATTTATCAAACACGCGATCATATTCGATTTGGGGTCGGAACACCAGGGTCAGAACATAAATTTCTATCCCAGGGTAAAATCACGGATTTCCTTGTCTGGTGTGCAAGAATAAATTAAATAATACATACTGTCTAAGTTCTGCCTTGACTGAGCTTGACACCCTGGCGTAGGCTACAGAAAACAGGCCACAGGCTGACGTCCGGGATGTGAACCAATCACCTACAGAAGAACATCAAAATAACAATACAGTCTATCTTCAATGGACAATGGGTCCTACACCTTTGTGACTTGGTCCCCGCCCATCGGGGCTTAAAGAAATAGATGGGCTGCATGATGCTTCCACGCAGAGCTGAAACCGACGGCACACGAGTACTGGTAAACCACTTAAGAGTATATAAGCCTGCCCAGACAAAGCCGTGCCAGTCGGACCACCCATGCTTATAAACCATATTAATTACATTGGGCGACAGGGCTTGAGATGTCATTTCATCTCAATGTCGGGTAAAAGTCCCACAAAATTGCAAGCAACCTCTCTAAAATGACCTATACAGTGTTGACAGGGAAGTTAAACCTCAAATCAAACAAACAAAACATCTTTGTGACTATCATAGCAACAGATATGGTTGGTATTTTGTGATAACTGAAGGATAGTTCTTGTCAATTCTCTGTAAAAACCTATGTTGTGGGTATTCATTAGAACCGCCTCGCCAAGGCGGTTCTAATGAGTACCCACAACATAGGTTTATATAAGGTCATTTTGGAGACCTTGCTTCCAATTCTGTGTGACTTTTACCCGACACTGAGATGATATGACATCTCAAGCCCCTGCCGCCTAATAAAACAAATAGGGTTTAAAAGTATGGATGGGCCGATGCCCACTGCTTTGCCTGGGCAGGCTTAGATCCTCTAAGCAGTTTACCAGTATGTGTGTGCGGTCGGTTTCAGATCTGCGTGGAAGCATAATGCAGCCCATCTATTTCTTCAAGCCCCGATGGGCAAGGGCCGCAGATAAGGTTGATATTTTTGTGATTATTGAAGGATAGTTTTGTCAATTCTCCATAAAAACCTATGTTGTGGGTATTCATTAGAACCGGTTCTAATGAGTACCCACAACATAGGTTTATATTGAGAAATAAGGACAACTATCCTTCAAATATCACAAAATACATACCTTATCTGTTGCTCTTTCAAATAATGCTATGGCGTGTGTACTCGTAACAAAGAATCACCTCATTTTCTCACTAAATAGAATATTGATGGGTATGCAACTCGGAATAGTACATAAATTTTGAACAACAAAGAGCTGAAAGTGGTCTTTCTAAGTGGGCTAAAAGGCTAAAAATAAATTTATTCGAAAAAATATTCTGATTTTAAATGTACAAAATATTCAACTTATCATGATTTACTTAAACTTCAAATCAGTTCAGTGTTCTCCATAGCACAGTGGTAGAGCGTCCGCTTCCTTATTCAGAGGTCACAAGTTTGATCCTCGGTTGCGCCATACCAAAGGCGTTTAAAACAGTACTAGGAGCAACCTTGGCTGATGCTGGCATTGTGGGTGTGTTTGAGTTTTACATCCCACCAACAGCTAAGTTCATACAGAGACAGGTGATGCTGGCATTTTCAAGGGCAGTCCTAGTAAGATAAATTAAGACAAGAAAGTATTTCTTAAAAGAAACTTTGTTTGTTGCAACAAAAACGCTACAGAGATTATGTTATTTGTTCCTAATATTTGATGTTAAATAAAATAAAATAAAGCTCCTCTAGTTTCATTTAAAACAGCCTAGCCCCTAAGAAATAACACTGATGATGTGATGTGATTACAAACGAATGATGTAATGTACCTGCGTTTGTAATGCAACGCCAGATTGTGACAGTTTATTCTGAAAAATACTGTCTGGAACAAGGCGTCACCACGTAATGTCGCTTTTCATTGGCTGGCCTTTGGTTTTAAACAGTTCACAGCGTCTGGCGCTTTGTGCAAAATAGTACAATTTTTTAATAAAACAACCAAATAAGTGCATTAGAATGGAGATAACTGGATTGAAAATTGTCATTTGGGTAGGCAAATCATAACTTTCATTGTCACAAATCCGTTTTATGGCTCCGCTGATGTGTCCCCCTTAAAACGAAATTTCGGACCACAAAACTGCCAATTTACCTCTCTAAGTGACAGTTCTTGATACTAGTTATCCCCCAAATCAATGCTGAATAATATTCATTAACCCATTGCATGCGGAAAACCCCTTAAGGGGTACCTTGGCAAACAGTGCAGGCCCAGATCAGATGCCACAGCCGCGTCTGATCAGGGCCTGCACTATTTGGTAACAGACTTTTCCGTCAAAAATAGTATAAAATCGAAAAAATAGGCCTACCACTTTTTATATGACAAATGGACTAGTCCAACATATAGCAATGGAAGAGTCCACTAGTATACAATGGGATAATCCGCACCTCACTAAGTTGCAGAGAACTTACCTCCTGCCAATCTTTTAAGAAGTGGTACAAAATGATTCTCTAGGTCACTGGGTGAATGTTGGGCTGCTATGATCCTGAGTGAGTCTACAGCTTTATCTCGTACTACTGTCTCTTCAACAGTGGCTAAGCTCTCCAGAGGAAGCTGAAATATATCAAAGTACTGACAGCACAGGTTTTTGTTTGTTTGTTTGAAATGGGGTTTAACGTCCCCGTCAACACTATTAAGGTCATTTTGGAGACGTCGCTTCCAAATTTGTGGGACTTTTACCCGACATTGAGATGAAATAGCATCTCAAGCCCCGCCGCCCAATGAAACTAGAAGGCATATACTCATTGGACGATCTGACTCACACTGCTTTGCATGGGCAGGCCTAGAAGGACTAAGTGGTTTATCAGTGCTCATCAGTGGTCAGATTCAGCTCTGCGTGGAAGCAACACGCAGCCCAATCTATTTCTCCAAGCCCCGATGGGCGGGGGCGACTGACAGCACTGGTGGCTGGGAAAATGGTCCAAAGAACTTGGACCCTTGTTTGTTTTAAAATTGGACTTTTACGGCCCAGTCAACACTATTTTAGGTCATTTTTGAGGTGGTCAGTTTAACTATCCACACTATCCTGGGCAGGCTTATACGTAAGCAGTTAACCACTACAGTGCACATTCTTTCGCCTGAAACTGACAACTGCCCTTCTTGAATCAGTGGAAAGGAGAGGTTTCACGATCAATCTCTAAAAAAGAATGTTGCCGGCCCCAGCAGGTCTTTTAACCCTTAATTGTCGTAATTGGCATTTTATGGGTAAAGCAAACAGTGTAGACCCCTATCAGACACGCTTTCTGAGAGCATCGGATCTGGGTCTATACTAAATGCCAATCCCAAAACATGAGCATATAATATTAGCCCTGGTGGGAGAAAACTTGTTGTTGACAACTTATGACATGTCCTCTTGTCCATTTGAAAATCATATGAATGACAATGGATATTTTTGTGTGTGTGTGGGGGGTGGGGGAGGTCAAGCCCCTTGTCAAGATTTTTTTTTTTCACATTTCAAGCTGATCGTTGATTAGTGGTGGGTGAGAGTACTGGAGTAACTGCGTCTCACATATGACCCGAGAAATCTACAGCCGTAAGAGACCCAATGATGATGAGACAGTGCTCTTACCCACTAGGCCAGATATGGTGGAGTCATAGAGATGACTGAAGGATACCTGTCTGTTTATGATGAGGTTTTATGTCCCTGTCAACACTTATTTAGGTCACTTTGGAGATGTTGCTTCCGATTTTGAGGGACTTTTACCCGACAATAAGATAAAATGACATCTAAAGCCCAGTCACCCCAAGAAACCGCTAGGATTACTTTTCCTGGGCAGGCTAAGACCTTCTCAGCGGTTCACCAGTTTTCAAGCTTGGTCAGTTTAAGCTCTGGGGGGAAGCACCATGCAACCCTGCCCCAGATGTGCAGGCTGTCTTTGCTGGACGCACAGGTCTTCTAAAAGGCTTTGTCGTTCCTTGGCATATATAATGGAGCAAATACTGAAACCTACCAGTAAACAGTGAACATGTTCTGAACCGCCAACCAGAGGTGTGAACTGTCCTAGCTGCTCAGCTAAAGCTAGTAATACTTCATCTTCATCATATATTGTATCTGAAATCAACAAGAAAATGGTTTACCAAAGTCTATATTTATGATACACCACAACCTTGTTGCAAAACCGTCTGTTTTAACACGGTTTTGGTTATAACAGGGTTTCAAAATGGTCATTTTTGTTTGGATATAACATGGTTGTTTAACTGACACGGTTTCTGTTTTGGACCCCAACAATAGTGTTGAGATTGTGGTGTACTTTCAAACTTCAATGGCTCAAACACCCATGAGACCATGAAAAATTGTTCGAGGCATGGTTAGTTCGAGCCCCTGAGGTTTATAGTTCAAGCCACTAAGCGTTACTCATAATGCCAGGACAAGAAGCATGTTTGAATTGAGTTTTTACATCCGTGTCAACACTATTTAGGTCATTTGGAGACATTGCTTCCGATTTTGTGGGACTTTTACCCCACATTGAGATGAAATGAAATCTCAAGCCCTGCCACCCAAACAAACAAGAAGGGTTTATATGTAGGGTCGGCCTGACTCGCATCGATTTTGCCTGGACAAGTTTAGACCCCTTTAGCAGTTTAACAGTATTCATGTGCAGCCCAATCTATTTCTCCAAGCCCCGATGGGCGGGTGCCTCAAATCTATTTCTGCAAGGCCTGATGGGCAAGGGGTGCACATAATGGGAACAGTTTAGATATCTTCCCAAACTTCTATAAAATACAGGTATGTTTTGTGCTCTTATAAGAATTGCCTTATAGAGGCAATTCTAAGGAGTAAACACATATATTTTCATGGGTATGTTGGGTGTGCTCATTAGAATCGTTCCATCGATACTCCAATTTTGTGAGACTTTTACCTGACATCGAGATGAAATAACATCTCAAGCCCTGCAGCCCAATGAAACCAATTGGGTTTGTATGCATGGACAGTCAGACTCGCACCACTTTGCCTGGAGAGGCTCAGAGCCTCTAAGCAGTTAACACGTAATCTTGTGCTATTGGTTTCGGCCCTGCGTGGAATAACCATGCAGCCCAATAAATTTCTACAATCAATTTCTACAAGCCCCAATGAGTAGGGCACTTTTGAGGAGAACCCTTATCCAGCTGAATAAATTAATGTTGCCAGACCCGTTTCTGACTAAAATGATCAACCAATCAGATTACTTGATATTATTTATTCACTTAAATTTGCAAACTGAATGACAAACAGTGAAGATCCTGATAAGATGGCTTCCTTATAAGGCATCTCATCTGGATCTACGCTATTTGCCAAGGTACAGGTTATTGTGGTTTATTGTTAAGCAGGAAAATGACAACACATCTTTGACCACTTGCCATGTACAATCATAGCAACAGATGTGGTTCATATTTTGTGATAACTGAAGGAGAGCTTTTGTCAATTCTCCTTAAAAAGGTGTTGTGGGTATTCATTAGAACTGCCTCAAAAAAGAACCCAAAATATGAAAGAATGCACTATGGCATAATTTATGTACCGTAAAATCCTAAAAATTTTGACACCTTGAGGACTTGCTGTAATTCTCCTATATTTTTTACAAATTTATTTCATGATCCAGCAAGGAGTCAAAAAGACTCAGACGGACTGGCAAACAGTGTAGACCCAGATCAGACTGCTCCTTCAGGAGCAGTCTGATCTGGGTCAGCACTATTTTCTTAGGTCGATCTGTCCCAATACTTAGGATCATTATGGTATGTGATATCATAATGTATCTTGGACAAAGTGATAAAGGCGTCCCAATTTTAAGCAAATATGGTTTGGAATAAATACCAGGGCTGGAAAATTCCACTCATCTACTCGCCATGACAAGTAAAGATTTTGGAGAATGAGTAAAAAATTCTCCTAGTCTCTATGAAATTTACCAAAATCTACACGCCCATGGTCTTGCAGGATGAGTGAAATTTTGAAGAATTTTCCACCCCTGAATACCTGTAAGAAAAGGGATCAGTTCGCTTCTTGTTCTTTCCACACCCAAAGCCAATCCTATGGTTGATAACTTCTTTATACTGTTTAACCTCAACTGAAATGAAATGTACAATAAATATATTTGAGCCACCACCTTCACAAAAATACACTACACAGTTTGTTTGATTTGAGGTTTAACTTCCCAGTTAACACTATAAAGGTCACCTTGGAGACGCTGCTTCCAATTTTGTGGGAATTATACCTGACACTGAGATGAAATGACATCTCAAGTCCTGTCGCCCAATGAAACCAATAAGGTTTATAAGTAGGGATGTAATGATACGGTAGTCCGAAAATGACTATTGCCATAGTATTGACATTGCAGGATGAACCATTGCGATACTATTACTATTGCTGGCTACTATTGCAATACTATTGCCTGAAAAATATTTCTTGTTTTAGATGGAAATAAAAACTATTCAAACATTCAACTGTTTTTCTGTATGTATTATCTGCATAAAAGTAATAAACAAGATAATTTACACAGAGGGACAACAGTTGTAAACTCCTGTTTGCTTTTCTGTCTGTCCCTACAAGAGGAAACAGCTCCCCAGGAGCAGCTTTTTTCAATCAAGTGTAAATCCTCCTGGAGACTCGTTTTAATAGAAGTTGCCATTGCCAAGTGCATGTATCAATTCTTAGTGAGAATGTACCGTCAGTTTCTTAATCAAAATAAAATAAATTTGGATCCCAAGTTTTCCCCAACAAAGATTTGTAAAAACAATCCAAGGTTTGTATCAAGTTTCAAGCACAATAACTTAATTTCTCTCCGACTTTTAAGTGCTGTAATATGGTAGAAAATATGGTAGTTGTCAAGTTAATTGTAGACATGTCATAATAGCTTATCCATTTAGTAATTGAAGATACAATTATATAATCTCATTTAGCTTGACACACGTTTTACATGAGCTGCAGCCGATATACTCAAAAGATCAAAATTGTCAGCTTAGAGAGAAAAGAGAATAAAGAATGCAGCTTAGTTTACAATTTAATTATCTGCCACAAGGCGAGGACTCATCCATTCACTCCCGCTCTACAAGCAAGTTCAAGGCAAACATCAAAGTTTTCTGCCATCCAAATCGCCATAAAATCCATCGTCCACAAACCACCTCTACCGTTTTTCTGCTAACGATCGGTAACTGACACCATCCGACCCATGCAACCCCACATATGTTTAATGTCATAGTTTTATTTTATTGCGGCGTATTCAAATCATGAAAAAAGTTGTTTGGAACTGGTTAAAAATATTTTCTCGATAGCTAAACGGTTGTAAATAGATCGAGGTGGATAGAAAACTGCCCCCTGCTCCCGACTTAATCACAGAAACAACTCCCGACTTATCCCCGGAAGCTCCGTGTTAATCACCTACCACAGCATAGTACATATTTGTTCATACAAATTAAAGCATTTGACTTCCCGCCATGTGTCTACTATTTAGCGCCAAAACATAACCATTCACGAGACAGTAGAATAGTCTGTTTTTATTACGCATACATCTACCTTTAGATGTAGCTTATTGTCTTAGGAGCGGTTAAATCCTTATCATATTGATTGTGGATTATATTTTATGATTGAGAGATAAACACAAATGAGAGACATAACTTGACCTTATTTTTACACCTTGTCATGCGAAACATTATATAGACTTATCAAAGGCTTGTGTTGACAGTGTTATAGTAGAATAGACAGATCCGTGACACATACGGTCGGGGTTTATAACATGATTCGGTTAACTAAGATGGTCCGTTTGTTGGAGTTCTGTGTTATAATGAGGTATAAGTTGTAATTCTCTAGTGCGGTATTTCCATGTGCATATTTTTTAATACACGGTGTGCAAGATTTAAAATTAATTCCTCAGCTTAATAAACATGTCTGGATGCCCAAATTAAACAAGAGCATTGGTGAAACCAAGGGATGCTACCCGAAGATGCGCAGTAGTAGGAGGGTTATTTTAGTGAAATGATCCTATACACTTTGAAGTTTGATAAGATTTGTTTGAAGACAAAGGTTATGGGTACTCATTAGAACTGTCTGAATGAGGAGGTTCTAATGCGTACCCTCAGCTGATGTTTGGAGTACAAATAAAGAAAATAGGTAATGATTTTCAACAAAGAATGCGAAAAAAGGAGAAATGTGAGGCCCCTTCCCTAATTAGTGGAAATAAGCAAAATAGTTTATGGCCCTTTGTCAGAATGTAGGTTTTTTGTGATGTTAGTATGTGTGTGAAGTTTCATGAGAGTAGTACAAAAACTTTTAAAATTTTGACCAGAGTTTAAGTTGTTTGGGTATGGCCTGACAAACACACACACTCAAAAGCAATTTGTCAGGATGTAGATCTTGTGATGGTAATTATGTGTGTGATGTTTCAAGAGAGTAGACAAAATACTTTTGAAGTTATCACCGAGCTTAACGGCCCCCGCCCATCGGGGCTTGAAAAATATATTGGCTGCATGATGCTTCCACGCAGAGCTGAATCCGGCTCGCACACTAGTACTAGTAAACCTCCTAGAGGATCTAAGCCTGTCCAGGAACCGCGATGCGGACCGCCCATGCTAATTAACCCTATTGGTTTCATAGAGCGACAGGGCTTGAGATGTCATTTCATCTCAATGTCGGGTTTGTTTGTATTGGAGTTTTACGGCCCAGTCAACACTATTTAGGTCATTTTTGAGCCGGTCAGTTTACCTATCAACACTTTCCTGGGCAGTCTTATACGTAAGTGGTTAACCAGTTCAGTGCACATTCTTTCGCCAGAAACTTTCAACTGCCCTTCTTGAATCAGCGGAAGGGAGAGAAATAAAGAATGTTGCCGACCCCAGCGGGAGTCGAACCCGCGACCTCTTGATCACCAGTCAGACGCGCATCCGCCTGAGCCACTGAGGCCGACAATGTTGGGTAAAAGTCCCACAAAATTGGTTGCAAAAGTCTCCGAAATGACCTTTACAGTGTTGACGGGGACGTTAAACCTCAAATCAAACAAATCACCGAGGTGTAGGTTTTGGTTTAGGTGTGACAAACACACGACTTAGTCTCCTTTGTCAGAATGTGGGACGTGTGATGGTAAGTATGTGTGTGAAGTTTCATAAGAGTAGGGCTTATTCTTTTGAAGTTATGACCAAGGTTAAGTTTTTTGGTTAAGGACAAACACGCGTTCCGTGGCGTCTGATCTGGGTCTGCACTGTTTGCCACTTACCCCTTTTGGGGTTTCCGGTACCAAATGGGTTTAACCAAAAGTCTAAGAATTCCCTAGTTAGTGATTTTCCACAAAGACAACAAAAATAAGGTCCCTTCCGTGCAAGGGCATGTAAATCTTAAACCATAAGACAAAGAAACTTAGTTTTGTGTTCCCTAGTAAGTGATTTTCAATGAAGAATGTCACAAGGAATAAATATGTGAAATATGAAAGCCCTATTACCAATGGTTATGAAATAACAGGAGATATTTTTTGAAAAAGGGAAGATAATTCAGTGAAAATAAGCAACATAATTATGGCCCTTTGTCAGAATGTAGGTTTTGTGATGGTAAGTATGTGTGTGAAGTTTTATGAGAGTAGGATAAATACTTTTAAAATTTTGAAAAGCAATATAAATATGGCCCTTTGTCAGAATGTAGGTATTGTGATAGTAAGTGTGTGCAGTTTCATGAGAGTAGGGCAAATACTTTTGAAGTTATGACCGAAGTTAAGTTTTTTGGTTAAGGCGTGACAAAGTCAGACAAACACATGGACAAAAGCAATATGGTTTGTCAGAATGTAGGTCTTGTGATTGCACGACCCGCAGAAAAAGCAACCGACTGAAGTCGGTTTTTTCTAAGAGTGCCCTAAAATCACCGTGTCATTCTGTCAGTCTGTCAGTATGTCATTCTGTCAGTCTGTCATTCTGTCTGTCCGTCCGTAACCCGTTTGTGAAAATTGGTGATAGTAACAAATCACCGAGGTTAAGGTTTTGGTTTAGGTGTGACAAACACACGACTTAGTCTCCTTTGTCAGAATGTGGGACGTGTGATGGTAAGTATGTGTGTGAAGTTTCATAAGAGTAGGGCTAATTCTTTTGAAGTTATGACCAAGGTTAAGTTTTTTGGTTAAGGACAAACACGCGTTCCGTGGCGTCTGATCTGGGTCTGCACTGTTTGCCACTTACCCCTTTTGGGGTTTCCAGTACCAAATGGGTTTAACCAAAAGTCTAAGAATTCCCTAGTTAGTGATTTTCCACAAAGACTACAAAAATAAGGTCCCTTCCGTGCAAGGGCATGTAAATCTTAAACCATAAGACAAAGAAACTTAGTTTTGTGTTCCCTAGTAAGTGATTTTCAATGAAGAATGTCACAAGGAATAAATATGTGAAATATGAAAGCCCTATTACCAATGGTTATGAAACAACAGGAGATATTTTTTGAAAAAGGGAAGATAATTCAGTGAAAATAAGCAACATAATTATGGCCCTTTGTCAGAATGTAGGTTTTGTGATATAAGTATGTGTGTGAAGTTTCATGAGAGTAGGATAAATACTTTTAAAATTTTGAAAAGCAATATAAATATGGCCCTTTGTCAGAATGTAGGTATTGTGATAGTTAGTAAGTGTGTGCAGTTTCATGAGAGTAGGGCAAATACTTTTGAAGTTATGACCGAAGTTAAGTTTTTTGGTTAAGGCGTGACAAAGTCAGACAAACACATGGACAAAAGCAATATGGTTTGTCAGAATGTAGGTCTTGTGATTGCACGACCCGCAGAAATAGCAACCGACAGAAGTCGGTTTTTCTAAGAGTGCCCTAAAATCACCGTGTCATTCTGTCATTCTGTCAGTCTGTCATTCTGTCAGTCTGTCATTCTGTCTGTCCGTCCGTAACCCGTTTGTGAAAATTGGTGATAGTGACTTAACCGCTCGGAATATTTAAACAATTTTTGGCATACTGATAGATATCAATGAGATCTAACCAATGAACTTACGAAATATTACATTCCATTTAGTATAGCCTCGCCGAGGTGAAAAATGTGAAAATTTTCGAACATTTTTTAACTGCTTCTCCTCGGAAACTGTTGGGCCGATTGAAGTCAAATTTCATATGGAGCCACTATGGGATGGGGGAAACCAAAATTTGCTCATGGGGTCAAGGTCACATGACCAAAATGGCCACCAAGCCATATATGGTTTGTCTGTCTGTCCGTCCGTAACCCGTAATTGAAAATTGGTGATAGTGACTTAACCGCTTGGAATATTTAAACAATTTTTGGCATACTGATAGATATCAATAAGATCTAACCAATGAACTTGCGAAATATTACATTCCATTTAGTATAGCCTCACCGAGGCGAAAAACGTGAAAATTTTCGAACTGCTTCTCCTCGGAAACCGTTTGTCCGATTGAAGTCCAATTTCATATGGAGCCTCTATGGGATAGGGAAACCAAAATTTGCTCATGGGGTCCAGGTCACATGACCAAAATGGCCACCAAGCCATATATGGTAAAAACCCTTCAAAAATAGTCTTCTCCAGAACCACTGGGCAGATTTCCACGAAACTTGATAAATAGCATCTGGGATGTATGCCTATCATAAATTGCTAAAATGGTGACCCTGGGTTGACCTTGACCTTCTTTGGGTCCGTCCGTAACCCGTTTGTGAAAATTGGTGATAGTGACTTAACCGCTTGGAATATTTAAACAATTTTTGGCATACTGATAGATATCAATGAGATCTAACCAATGAACTTACGAAATATTACATTCCATTTAGTATAGAGAAGCCTCCGTGGTGTAGTGGTTAAGCTACTCGCCTTGTAAACCAGGGGTCGCAGGATCGATCCCGGGCTTCTCCAGACTTTCGGATGAGTCTTTAAACCGAGGTCCCGTCTCCGTATGACCTTAGCTGTTGGTGGGACGTAAAACTCAAACACTCACTCACTCACTCCATTTAGTATAGCCTCGCCGAGGCGAAAAATGTGAAAATTTTCGAACATTTTGAACTGCTTCTCCTCGGAAACCGTTGGGCCGATTGAAGTCAAATTTCATATGGAGCCTCTATGGGATGGGGGAAACCAAAATTTGCTCATGGGGTCAAGGTCACACGACCAAAATGGCCGCCAAGCCATATATGGTTTGTCTGTCCGTCCGTAACCCGTTTGTGAAAATTGGTGATAGTGACTGAACCGCTTGGAATATTTAAACAATTTTTGGCATACTGATAGATATCAATGAGATCTAACCAATGAACTTGCGAAATATTACATTCCATTTAGTATAGCTTCGCCGAGGCGAAATATGTGAAAATTTTCGAACTGCTTCTCCTCGGAAACCGTTTGGCCGATTGAAATCAAATTTCATATGGAGCCTCTATGGGATGGGGGAAACCAAAAATTGCTCATGGGGTCCAGGACACATGACCAAAATGGCCGCCAAGCCATATATGGTCTGTCTATCTGTCCGTCCGTAACCCGTTTGTGAAAATTGGTGATAGTGACTTAACCGCTTGGAATATTTAAACAATTTTTGGCATACTGATAAATATCAATGAGATATTATCAATGAACTTGCGAAATATTACATTCCATTTAGTACAGCCTCGCCGAGGCGAAAAATGTGAAAATTTTCGAACTGCTTCTCCTCGGAAATCGTTGAGCCGATTGAAGTCAAATTTCATATGGAGCCTCTACGGGATTGGGGAAACCAAAATTTCCTCATGGGGTCCAGGTCACATGACCAAAATGGCCGCCAAGCAATATTTGGTAAAAACCCTTCAAAAATAGTCTTCTCCAGAACCACTGTGCAGATTTCAACGAAACTTGATAAATAGCA
The DNA here is from genome assembly GCA_963580285.1 of Lucinisca nassula. Taxonomy (NCBI): domain Eukaryota; kingdom Metazoa; phylum Mollusca; class Bivalvia; order Lucinida; family Lucinidae; genus Lucinisca; species Lucinisca nassula. The sequence goes on from OY757019.1 coordinate 43,717,972, forward strand.
TCTGGAACGTAGGCCCATCATAAATTGCTAAAATGGTGACCCTGGGTTGACCTTGACCTTCTTTGTGCCTAGGTCAAACTTTGACACATATGCTTTTGTGTTGGATTTTATCCTGCAAACGATTCAGAATACAGTACTAAAGTATAAGATATATTTTTGCTCCTTACTATAAGGCGCATTTATTGGGGGAACCGTTTTATGTCCAGGTCACATGACCAAAATGGCCGCCATACCAATATATGGTAACACTCATAAAGCTAAAAGCATCCGGCGGGTCGTGCACTTCAGCTGAAGCACTGGTTGTTGTCATGGGAGTAGGGATAATACTTTTGAAGTTATAACCAGTTAAATGTTTTGGTTAAGATTTGAAACTGACTGACAAGGAGATTACTTTAGGCACCCAAAATACTGTGTGGGGCCCTAATTAAGAAGGAAAGTAACTCCGTAAATACTGTTGCCAGGGTTATTCTTCTTGCATTCTGTGATTTCTCTCATAGCCCCCTATCAGTGTATCAAGTTTCACTAAATTACCTTTAAAGCTTTAGGACATATGCTCCGGACAAGCTTAACACAGCAAAAACTAAAGAGGGAAAATAACTCTGTATTTACTTGTGATAGAATTACAGTTCTTGCACTCTGCACTTCCTCTGATTGCCATCTATCAATGTATCAAATTTCACTTAAATCCCTTCTATACTTTCAGAGATATGCTCCGGACAATCTTTGCATTGAAATAGTTAAAAAGGGAAGTAACTCCATAAATACTGGTGACAGGGTTATGGTTTTGTATTTTTACGATTCCCCTCATCACCCCCTATCAGTATATCAAGTTTCACTTAAATACCTTTAATACTTTTAGTGATATAGAGTGTGAGGGACGGACAGACGGACAAAGCGGCGACTATATGGCTCCCCCTTCGGGGAGCATAAAAAGTTCTTTGCAAGACGACACATATTTCATTTCCTTTGATGTCTGCTTTTGACAAAATAAGAATCCTCTAAAACATCAACCAGAATCTTTTGAAGCGGTAGTGACATGTGCGGACTTCCTATGCTCCATGTGCTAATGCAGGCGACACCCTTTGAGATACTGCTCTGTAAACACGCATTAATTATCACTTTTCTTGACAGCTTACAGATTAGCGTAATCAAAATATGCGTGGTCGTCTGTGTCAATTATTTCGAAACTTCAAAGGAATTAACATCAAAGTATTTACTGTTGAAATGTGCTTCAGAAAGCTGTAAATTTACCAGTTCAGTGAAGGAAATTTCAGCGTGTTGACTCTATAACAACATTGGGTGTAAAGTGAATATGCATAACAAATAGGATGCATGAACACCGTGTACCTGTAGGCTACCGCCAAATCACGATTCGGCTTTAAAATTTATTGCCTTTATCTGTTGACAAGGGAGATTATTGGATTATAATTAGGACAATATACAGTTTGACGCATGACTGGCAGACTTGCTTACCCCTTTCAACAGAAAATAGTAAGATCCCTGAAAAAAAATCTTAAGATTCAAATTTTATTCGTAAGGGCTTTAAGGTCCGATCAGGGTCAAAATAAGCCCATTTCCTCATTTTTTTTTATTTTTTTTTTTTCCAATAAATCGACCAATTAAGCTTTTCTTTTTTCCCATGTTTTTTCCTTTGTAAAGGCATCCATCTTGCCGCTCATGCCGAAACAAAATTGTTAAAAGAACTGTGATTAGATCACTGCCCTTACATTAGCGAATGAAATCTAATTTAATTTTGCAATGAGAGTAAGCCAGGAACGAAAACTATTGTCTTCTCCCAGTATAAAATCAGTGCTTACCCGAACCGAACCGAAATAATTGCGTCGATTTACAGATTTTTTTTACAAACACCTAAAATCGTACGGAATTGGGCTGTGGTCGTAAGGTCGTAATTTGGACATGAAAATAGTAAGCCTTACAACCAAATCGTAAGGGTAGGCAAGTCTGGACCGGGTACAAGAATGAAAACTTCGTGAAAAACTTGTGATGTACATGTAGAAAACTATTGAAACTATCGATAGTTCAAAACACTATCAGCGATAGTCATTGATGTTTAACTTTACCATCGATGCAGTACTATTGGTCCAGTGCGTATTGCAATGCATCGAAGGTCGGATGCATCGTTACACTCCTATTTATAAGCATAGATGGGCCGACTGGCACCGCTTTGCCTGGGCAGACTTAGATCCTCTAAGCGGTTTACCAGTACTCGTGTGCGAGTCGGTTTCAGCTCTGCGTGGAAGCATCATGCAGCCCACATATTTCTTCAAGCCCCGATGGGCGGGGGCTGACACTACACACTGCTTTTTGGTCAGAAGTTATTTACTTTTTCAAACTTTAAAGGTAAACTTTAACAGGCTAACTTGTTCACAGATTTTACCGTAAAATTATAGTTCCATATACAGAACCACTGCTCGGTAAAAAATGTTCTTCTTACTTAATCCACAACTTGCCATGCTATTGTCGTCTGCCGGTTTCCTTAAAAGTATTTTTTGCAAACAGTGTGGACTCAGATCAGACTGCTCCTACAGGAGCAGTCTGATCTGGGTCCACATTGTTTGCCTGTATGCAAAAATATTTTTAAAAAGTTTGCAAAAAAGGATTCAGCAGACAACATTTTCAGACATAGTTTTTCTTGGTGTCTTCTTACTTAAGTCTGCCGACTTTGGGTCAAGTCGGTCAAAGTCATCTTGGCCCTATACACAGCATAGATTGATGTGTTTTGTGAGCAAGTGGTCAGTTATAGATACCGCAGATAGAAATGTAATTCATGTGGGTATGATGCATGCGTATTTAAGTTTCCCATATCCATCAGAGTTCTCACTAGGAGTTTGAAAACGTGAGTTTAAGAATCCATCCATATAAAAGGTTGGATTCAAATCTGAAAAGTTGGTAGTTTGACCCAAAAAACGTGTGCTAGTTATGGCTACATGCATTCGACTGTAGAGTTTGACTCCAAAAGACTTTGGGGCTTGAACCCTTATCCTGCTTAACATGACAAACCCTTTTCTAGCAGTGGAGATCCAGATCAGATGGCTTCCATCTATCAGAATTTACACTGTCACCAAGATTGTGAATTTGAATGCAGGGATTTTCCTACCCTTCAGGATCAGGGTCCAGGGGCCGCTGGGTTTGGGAAAAACAGCTCGCTAATATTTATAGTTGGGAATTTAAATCAGCTGTAACTTTGTCAATTTTGGTTCAATTTTCATGGAATTTTTATCAAAATGTAGCACAGTATCAGAAATTGGGAAATTTGTTTTAAAATTTGGGAATATCTGTCTCTAAATTGGGAAAAATAGGGGCCGAATACCGGCCCCAAAGTTGCACTAGGAAAATCCCTGGAATGGATAAATTACATAAGGCTTTTAAAGTCAGGCGTGGACTGGCTAAATTAATTAATTCATCAGGATAAGGGTTTAAATTGAGTGTGAGCAGTTAACAGTAATACAGGCTCTGATCAGGCTGCTCCAACAGGACAAGTCTGTTCAGGTCATGCACTACATCCTAGTACATAAATGGCATCTGAAACTTTTCGATTCTTACAATATTTTGCATAAGGATTAAAGACGTAACACTAGCCAAAATTTCCAGTCCAGTCCATTTTGTTTCTTCAAAATAACCAGGATTTGAAGAAATAAGATGGAATAAGAACATGACTCAGAAATTTTTACTTTCATTAAAATAAAAAATACACTTTTGTTGTTTTTATTTACATCAAGTTTGTCACAAATATTTACAAAAATAAACAACAACAACATAAAAACAACTAGAAATTGTGTTTGTGAAACACTATGCCCCCAACCATATGCTTGTCCCTAAAAGGGTCAGTAAACAGTACCTCATGATCATTTGCATTAAAATAAACCTATCAAATATTAACAGATTTTAAACAAAAGTTATTCAGATCATCTATCTCTTAGTAGCAAACAGACTGCCAAATATCACGAGTCTAGCTCAAGTCGTTCTCCAGTTATTTTATTCACAAGGTTTCCCCATAGCCACAATGCTTAAGTACGAAAAGGGGCGTTACTCCATTACATATTTTCGGAATTTCATCAAAAGTTAATCAGGTCATCTACACATTAGACCTGAACTCGCTACTCATGGTTACATCAATCAGTAATTGATTGTATTCCCTAATGACTCGGGGATGAACCTGTCGAAATTAAAAAGCTATAATCATTTTAACATGTGCCGTGACTCGACCACTTTCCTCTATCCCCTGGTGCAAAAATACCTGTCAGTATAGAACACGCCTACTGATGTGTGGCATGTGTGCTTTTGGCACAAAAACCAGCACCGCATTTGATCTTTTACTGGTATTAAGTAAGCAGCCCAAATTAGCCACTGAATTAATTTTGGACTATGTGGCAATTTAAACATGCGTACATAAGAATCCCCGATAGTGTAATTTCCGCATAAAACGGAAAAAAACTCCCATAAAATACACAGAATCCTGCATTTCCGAGAGCTATGATTAATCCACTATACTATGAGTTATTACGTAGACATTCCTTGTGAAAGATTATACTTGTGAGTTATCTCAGCCAGTAGAAGCAGACTTGCCTACCCATTGAGACAGAAAATAGTAAGATCCCATAAAAAAATCGTAAGATTCAAATTTTATTCGTAAGGGTTTTAAGGTATCCGATGCGAGGTCAAAATAAGCCTCGCATTTTTTTTTTTTTTTTTTTTGTTTGACTGCATTGAATCGGCCGATTCAGCTTTTCTTTTTTATCCACATGTTTTTTTCGTTGTAAAGGCATCCATCTTGACGCTCATACCGAAACGAATTTGTTAAATGAACTGTATTGTGACGCTCATACCGAAACGAATTTGTTAAATGAACTGTGATTGACTTACTTCCCTGGCCAATGAAATTTTATTTAAATTTGCAACCAGAGTAAGCCAGGAACGACAACTATTGTCTTGTTCCGGTATAAACTGTGCTAACCCGAACTGAACCAAAATAATCATGCCGATTTACCGATTTTTTACAAACAGCGAAAATCGTACAGAATTCGGCCGGGGTCGTAATTTGGACATGAAAATAGTAAGCCTTACGACCAACCGTAAGGGTAGGCAAGTCTGTAGAAGGCTTTAAAATGAAATGAGTTAGTATAGGCTGAGTTTGGAAGGCGTTTTCTTTAACATGTCAGGGGTGGAGGCAGAGAATAATGGAAGCCAGAACTGATAATGTATGTTAGCTTTTTTCCTCGGCCAGACATTCGAAAACAGGGCTGTGCTCTGACACATTTGGCAGTCGAAATTGGCAACACGTCATCACATACTAGAGCCCGCCTTTGGTCTGATTCCTGCACTCAAAATTCTAATAACGCTACAGAACTGTGTTTCTTAGGACAAACGCTGTTCCTTGGGTGCGATTTGTGCCTTCCTCCGATTAAGAGTTCAGTATATTCCCATTGGTCAGCTGACACCTGTCGAATTGACAAGTGCCAGCACATTGGAGGCCCTGGGAAGAACAGTTCATAAACTAATCCCATTTAGCGGGATGGGGGTAGCCCCTATATGCTTTTAGCGCCCGGTTACCTTACAAAATCTATCAAGTCACTAGGCCGCGTTTGTCATGTGCCGAGCTGTCCCCAAATTCGTGCAGTGGTTCAGTGGTAGCCCACACAGGAAATCCTGCTTGTAATGCTCAGATGTGAGCGAGCAGCAGTAATGGGAGAAAAAAAAATCTGGCAAGAGCACTGACCACTGAGCTACTTTGCTAGCCGACCATGCTTTACTCTCTTGCACTGCGTATCACTTTCCTTGTTCCATTTCTCGGAACCTTTGCAATATTTTTTGCAGAGTCCGCAGCGATACCCGTTGGCCGGGGTTAGTTTCAATGTCTCCGGCCAAGATTAGAAGTAAAGCCAAGTTTGTACCGCGCGAGGACTTGAAGTTTCGCAAGCCCTCCGAACACCTTCTGTTCCCATTCTTCCTTGTAAATGCCAAGTACAGGGGGAACCGGTGCATACATTTACCGGAAAGCACCAAAATACCGGAAAGCAAACCAAAATACCGGAAAGCACATATAAATACCAAAAAGCACTTATATATACTGGAAAACATTAGAAATTGTATTCAAATGCAATATATAACATATCTGGAACAATTATGGTTGCTCCCTGGACTTATAACTTGCGATTTATTGCAATGGTAAGAATGCCCCACCCGAACAGGAAAAAGAAAAAAATATCACAATTTATAAACTTATTTTTTATTTTTATGTTTTTGTTTTTTTTTCATGTATTTGTATAGACGTGTTTCGTAATGATTTGCGCAGTCTGATCAAAAGCCAAATCAAGTGACAGAAATCATCCATTGCTACGGGTCTGATCGGACGCACAGGTAATTAAAGAGAAGAAATTCGTGCTCCGGCTCATTATATATATAAACCCTTGATTGTTGATTAACGAATGAATACCTGTTGAAGTTTCACCACATTTAGAAAATTGGATCAATTGTTGGCACGTGCCTTATGTCATTTATCCCTTTAACATGCCAATCACAATAATTGTCGTCTGCTGTTTACTTTCAAAGTTGCAAACAGTGCGGTTCCAGATCAGACGGCTGGACATAAGGATGATAATGATTTTTGTGTGCAAAAATATAAGTGAAGATGAAAATATATATGGGTGGGTTTCAAAAAAATGAAGCAAAAGTGTGACATTGAGGTCAAAAATTAAAATATCTTTCAGCTGATTAATTTTGCTGTCTGTTTTTTCGATGGATGTCAAAGTGTCAGAAATTAATAGTTTACACTGTGTTTGAGCATTATTTTTTTTGGAATTTCTATGTTTCTAGTATATTTTGCTGTTTATTTTCAAAACATGGTATGCACCTAGTAAATAGCACTGCATTCTTTTCACATATTTTTTCATTAATATTTATATATATTTTGATGAAACATATATTGGAGCATAAGTCTATGTCATTGATTTTAATTGTTAATGCGAAAAAAAAAATTTCTGTCATTTTTTGATATATTTTACACTGAATTAGGTATATCTACCCATAAAAGTTTTTTTATTCATTTGAATATTTCAAATATTCATAAATAAATACAATTTTGTTAAAATTCAATACATTTTTAAATCACATTTCAAATTTCGTTTCGATCTAAGCATTATTTCATGAAAAAACAGCCTTTAAAAATTTGCCTACTTTTGCTGCATTTCGTTGCACTTGGGACAAAAACAGTCTTTCTGGATTTCTCTAGCACTGCATTTTTTCACTTATTTTTTCATAAATATTTATGTATAGTTTGATGAAACATATATTGGGGCATAAGTCTATGTCATTAATTTTAGTGGTTACAGCGAATTTTATTTTTTTCAGTCAGTTTTTGATATATTTTACACTGAATTAGGTATATCTACCCATAAAAGTTTTTTTATTCATTTGAATAGTTCAAATATTCATAAAACAATACTATTTTGTTAAACTTCGATACATTTTTAAATCACATTTCAAATTTCGTTTCGATCTAAGCATTATTTCATGAAAAAAATAGCCTTTGAAAAGTTGCCTATTTTTGCCGCATTTCGTTGCACTTGGGACAAAAACAGTCTTTCTGGATTTCTCTAGCACTGCATTTTTTCACTTATTTTTTCATTAATATTTATGTACATTTTGATGAAACATATATTGGGGCATAAGTCTATGTCATTAATTTTAGTGGTTACAGTGAAAAATGTTTTTTCAGTCAGTTTTGGATAACGTTTATACTGAATTGGGTATATCTATCAATAAAAGGCTTATAATCACTCGAATAGTTCAAATATTCATAAAACAATACAATTTTGTTAAAATCCAATACATTTTTAGATCACCCTTCAAATTTCGTTTCAATCTAAACATTATGTCATGAAAAAAAGAGCCTTTGAAAATTTGGCTGCTTTTTCCTTATTTCGTTGCACTTGGGACAAAAACAGTCTTTCTGGATTTCCTTCAATAAGGCAAGACACTACATATTTTAGCACTTGTCATGCATTTTTTATTTCATATAACTCATCAACATGAAGAACTGTGAACTTCAAACACAGAATATAACAAAACATGATAACAATTCAATGAACATTTCAGATTTTGGAGTATGGATGTCAGTCATTTCTTTATATCACATTATTCTGCAATACTAAAACCAGGTGTACTTCTGTACCATAAATGGTAGGGAATCATTTTTTAAATCCTTTTTGATGAAAGCAAAAGTGTTTTAATGGCTGTGTATCAGATATGCATGTTGAAAGAAAACGTTGCACTTGGGACAAAATCGATACTTTGTGTTCTCTTCTAGTATTAAGAATTTTTGTATGAATTACACAGACAGACTGACGGGACCTATCACAGTATATCTGTCTTTTCTTCGAAAAGTGCAGATATAAAGATAGAGTATCCTGCTGCCTACTGTGATATTGTCCAGTTTTTTTTTGTCGCACCTGCATGAAGCATGGCTCTATATACATGTAAGAGTCCACTTTTCCATCCATTTGCCTGTTTGTTCATCCATTCCTCAAGCCATTGACAGCATTTGCAACCACCCTAACTTTTACCCGGGCCTGATGTACAGTGCATTTCTTGAGAATTATAAGTGCTTCATTCCTGATGAAGCAACTTGCATGTAGGGATAGCAACTTTAATGCAAACATTCGTATTTGACCTTGACATACATTTCATGGTTCACTAACTGTAAACGATTGTGTCAACCCAGGCTTTCACCCATGTGGTCAAGTCCATTTCTCAAGAACTATTAGAACTTCATAAATGATACTTGGTACAAACTAGCATCTAAGGATGGCAGCTTTAGTGCAGGCATCCATTTTCTGCACTTGACCTACTTTTTATAGTTCACTGACTTTGTGAACTATTGTGGCCACCCTAACTTTCACCAAAATGTTCAAGTCCATTTCTGAAGTTCTAACTGTAAGAGCTTCATGGATCATACTAAGTGCAAAGTTGCTTCTAGCGATGGTAACTTCATTGCAAGAATCCATATTTGACCTTGATCTCATGTCATGGTTCACTGACTTAGAGAATTATTGTATCAAGCCTAGCTTTTAACCCAATGTTTAGGTCCAAAGAACTATATAAGAATCATTAATTATACTTCAGCTTGGTAAAAGCTTGCATCTTGGGATGGCAACTTTGGTGCGAGCATCCACATTTCACCTTGACACACAGTTCATGGTTCACTGACTTTGTGAAGATTTCCCCTTGGCCGAGCTTTTGTTTTAAAGAAATCAGGATCAGTTTTTCACCTTGAGGTAGTTTCCTGATAAAAACAGTCTATGTATATATACCAGTATGCCAAGTTTCTGCCATTTGTTCTCAAACAATAAAGGATTCTTTCAAGCATTTGAAACTTATTTAAGCCTTATTGGAGATGGAGAAGTATTACACAATCTGGTGGAAAGAGAGGACTAAACCCTCCTCTCTCTATTATTCAGGACATTATACCAAATTTGATGATAAGCTCAGTTACACAGTTTTGGTATGAAGTTGAATGGCCCAGATGTGGGCCCTGTGAAGCCTATCAGCTTACCTTGCAGGCTTATAAGAGGCAAATTCTGCCACTGGCAAATTAAATAGATGCAGATCAACCCTTGCATGTGTGCAATCGGATAGTACACTGACCCAGGTGAAAATAATGGTCATTTACCATTAAGTAGCATGTTTTCCTTGGTATTCTATGGACCTGGGACCATGATTGGCCAAGATTTGTAAAATGGCACCACAACCACATAATTTGATGACCATGGTCATATACCATGGTCTCAGGTGAAAATGATGGTTAGTTGATCATGAACACCATAGTAGACAATGGTCAATGTTTGACCATGGTGTTGACACAGGCAGACATTTTTATATTCGCTTAATGTATAGGAACCCTACCAAGCTGAAGGAATTCTTCCAGTTCAAGATGCCTGTCACTCATATTTTATGACAGTCAATGCTCTTTAAGCAATCAGACCAACAGGCAGATACATGTACTAAACAATGTTCTATATATTGATGAAATTCTGTTGACAACAATCTCGAAAATCATCTCTTAGAGGTGATCAAAGTGTGGATACAAAACTTATATATAGGTGGTAAGCTAGATACATGCTTCTTGTCTACATAATATGAATAACTAATTAATTCAAATAATTAGAATTTTTAGGTAAATGAATAAAGATTTGAAACGGTAAATAAATATAAATATCAAGGGAGGATATAAATTTCAAGGGAGGCTACTGAACCTTTACCCTTAAACTAAATCAGACTGGCCAGTGTCCATGGACATTGTCCACTGTGCTTTGACCTCACCTGACAATATGTCAAGTGCACTGAATCCATGGATATTGTCCAGTCTGTCCACTGATTCTATTGCAAATGTCCACTGGGTTTACTGACATGGTCCACTTAGTTTATGGGCAATTCTAGGGGAGGGTGATTTTTTTACAGACAGCCAAAAGCCTTATAAGTCAAGGCTGCAAAAAAAAAATCAAATGTTAAATTTTGCTGTTATGGATTAGAGTGATGTATTTTATACAGCTATTTAACCAGAGCTAAATATGACCATGGTCCACCATGATGCTATGTTGGCCATGGTAGACCATGATTATTTAGAAATTTTATGCCAGTTGCCCATGATCAACCATGGTCATTGACCATAGTAATTTTGACCCTAGTTTCTACTAACTAGCAGCCATGCTCTGCTATGGACAACCATGGTAGGCCATGGTTAGTTGGACATATATGACAACTGACTATAACAATCCATTATAGCCAACCATAGCCGTACTGTATTTTTTACCCAAACCACTGACAACCATGGTTTTGTTTCTTTGAATTGAGGTTAAATGGCCCCGCCAACACTGTATACCTTATTTTGGAGAGGTTGCTTCCAATTTTGAGAGACTCTTACTTGGAATTGAGGTGAAATGACATCTCAAGCCCTGTCGCGCAAGGAAACCAATAGGGTTTACAAACATGGACGATCGGACTCACACATCTTTGCCTGGGCAGGCTTAGATCCTCTAAGCGGTTATCCTCTAAGCAGTTTACCAGTACTTGTGTGCAGTCGGTTTCAGATTTTTTGTCCCAAGTGCAACGTTTGAAGGTTAGTTGAAAATGGCCTCTTAAATGACCTCCAACAGACATTTTAAGATAAAGTTTTGATTGATTTTACATCTGCTTTTATGAAAAAATATTTTTCAAACAAAGATTGTGCTACAATGTTCTTGTTTTGAAAATAAAATTCTTTTGAAAATGTATATTAGTTAAAAAATCCACTTTTCTTTAAATATTTTCTAAAAATGCTTATTGCAGACTTTAAAATTCATAAATTGTTAAAATATATGATTTAACAGTAAGGAAAAAATGATTACATTGAAGAACAAGTCTATTGTTTAGCATTAATATTGCAAACATTAAACATGTAAAAATGCGTTGCACTTGGGACATCACTTTTGGCAACCTGTAGGAAGCCAGTGCCTCACTACAAGTAAAGGATTGCTTTAGATGGCTTCCTCCTGACTTGCTGACATGAAAGATAGATAAAAATGACATGTTACACAGGTTATGCTCGTATGATAGATCTAAAACTTCCAAACGTTGCACTTGGGACAAAGCTGGGTAACAGATTAAAGCAGCTGTTTTCTGAAATGTTGTGCAGTGTAGTAGCTATATAATGGCCGATTATTAATCTTGAAACATTATACTGTGTTATTTACAACTAGCAATGCATCTAGTGATTATGATGTGAGATATATTTTTTATGAAAGTTCAACATTTGTTAAATTTGGTATAATTTTTTTGGGGGGGGTGTCAACATTGTATATTATGTTTGGACATGTAAACATAGCAAAAACACACGTAAATTAGATTGAAAATGCAACTATGTAATGGTTTTTGGCATCCAGGGTGTTTTTGTGATAAAACTGGCCATATTTTATCTTTTATATCCGTTTGAAAATCATGTAAGATTCAAAATGTCACGCTAAAAACGTTGCGATTGGGACATTTTTGGGTATATTTTCTAGCATAACTTTTGACTGCATCAATCTTTTTTGATGAAATTTTCTGTGAAGTTTAACACCCATATACCACACAATTTGTACACAAACAAACCCTTATAAGTAGAACACTATTCAGCCAAGCTTGAATAATAAAAAATGAGTAAAAAAGCTTCATTTTTTTTAAACCCACCCTTATGTTTAACAGTGACCCAAATATGAGTCCTAAAACATCTTGTGGGTACTCGTTATAACCGTCTCAATGAGACTTTCTTACCAATACACATTAAGATAACACACACGTGCGACAAAGTGCATTTTTCACATCTCCAAAATAGCTACTTTTCTTATGAAAACTCAGGATGATTTTTTTTCTTATTAAAACGTCGTGGTGCTCGTTAGGACCGCCCCTCTGAGACGGTTATAACGAGTTCCCACAACCTTTGCCTAAGAACGCAAATAAGTATAGTATTGTTTAACCCGTAAACCCAAATTATCTCTATATAAATGGGGTTTAGTGGGTGCTCATTTCACGGACCTGATCACGTGATGCTACACATTAGGATAGGGAAACCTGAAAACACACGGCATCACGAAAACACGCCTATATAATTTTGACCCCATTGAACCACTGTTTTATATAGAAAAACTTGGGTTTGCAGGGGTAAATCTTATTTTTCTTAATTTTGCTCTAAAATATAGAGTGTTCTAACGTGTACTTTCCAATATAATAAAGATGAATACTGCTTCTATAATGCATGTAGCCTCACTATAACATGCCATTGTCATTGTATTGTACCTATACATTGTTTTCAATGGGTCTTGGTGACCTAGTGGTTAGGAGCGCTGACTATTTCTCAATAGGTCGTTCATTGCTGTAGTTTGCGCCCCCGCTCAGTTCACTTGTGGCGAGAGACAAGTTCTGTTTGGTTATTCTCTGAGTTACACTCGCTTAATTGGTGGTTCGCATCCCGCTCAAAAAACATGTGTGAAAGACATGTTTTGCCTGATTTTCTCCTGGTTCTCCCATTTTTGCCAACCCAAACGATCGGCTCGATATATGTGAAAATCTTGAAAGGGCTATATAGCCCCCACCACCCGCTTAACAGCTAAATCTTCATGTGAATTGTTGAACAGACGTGTTATACACCGTATTTAGTCAGAGACACTACCCCCCGCTCTAGCAATGGAAACCCTGGTAAACCTTACATGGTCACTTGGTGGTGATCTCCGAATAGACACCCTTTGTTGAACTAACGTCAAGACGACATTATTTAACCAATGTATTCCGAACGGTCTGGCTCAAGTTCTTTAAAATGCACATAACACTCTCAAATGGTTGCTTCAGTGTATGAAGATAGATCTATATAGATAGCAGCGTGTAATTCTTGAAACTTGCATGTCATTCTGACAATTACCCTAGGGGATTGGGGATAAATATATATTTTTTTTTTTAGGTAAAATTATCAATATAAATGTAATACATAGGCCTAAATTTCATTTTTAACAGGTTCCTCCGCTGAAAAAACCCAAGTACAAAGTGCTTTTTGGTATTTATATGTGCTTTCCGGTATTTTGGTTTGCTTTCCGGTATCTTGGTGCTTTCCGGTAAATGTATGCACCCCAGGGAGACCTTCATTTTAATATACCGGGTAGTGATTTGATGATTTCTAATGATTTACTATGGGGTGTCAAGCAACAATCCTGATTCCGAGTTTGTCACAGCCAGCACACTGACAGCTACAAAGGACTATTCAGTATACTGGTCCAATTATATACAGCTCAGCACACTCAAATATCTGACAACACACAGGCTCACCTTGGCAGGTGAATGACCTGTGACTGTCTTATACAGATGGGATGCTGTCATTTAGATTTATGAATTCGGAAAGGAATGGGATTTAAGAAGAAATAAAAAAAAAAAAAAAAAAAAACGTCAATGAGTAAATGTTTTGAAGTGTTGCCTGGGCAAGTTTCTCAAGGAGAGTTTACACAGGCGAAAAATGTCAAATGAACAGCGCTATCAATGTAATGATTGTACAAATGTAAAGAGGCATCAAAAACTCATATGTTAGGGTATACCTGAACATCTTCATTTCTTAGCTCATCAATTAAAACAGCGATTGGGTAGAGAGAATCATCACCTGCTGGGTCTGCCATTTTCTTTTTTTTTTTTTTCCCTTATCTTATGGACTGGTTTCTAATCGATGTGCCTAAATACAGTAAAGTAAAGTAAAGTTGCGTAAAGTAAAGTAAAGGAGCGCAAAGTGGCGTAAAGGGACGTAAAGTGGCGTAAAGGGACGTAAAGTGGCGTAAAGAGACGTAAAATGACGCAAAGGGGTGTAAAATAACGTAAAGATGCATGGAATTGAATGTCATTGTAGAGGAGCGTACGTACGTGATACCTCAGTGGTTATAGCACTTAATTACCTTTGACCCCCTTGAACTCCACTTTTATATGGTAAAACCGATGTTTACAGGGTAAACCTTATTTTTCTTATTTCTGCTATAAAATATAGATTGTGGGTACTCGTTAGAACCGCCTCTATAAGACGGTTCTAATGAGTACCCACAATCTATATTTTTATGTTGAAAAGACTATCGGTCTCTTCCTTCTTCGTCTTTACGTCTCTCTCTCTCTCTCTCTCTCTCTCTCTCTCTCTCTCTCTGCGACTGTCTTTCTGTCTCTCTCGGCCTTTTGATTGCAGATCAAAAGAAATACCTTCGCAGACAAACTGCGCACAGGTAGATTATAATCCCATGGACATCATTACTTAATTGGATTAACTATTAAGTTAAGTTCTTTGTAATTGAAAAAGAGAGACCTTCACAGAAACACAAATTAAAGGTACAAACCGCTCTCTTTTGTCTTCAAATGATAAATAAGCAATTTTAATTAAAATCGAATCTGCCTTTAAAAGCATATTTTCCATTGAGTCCTTACATTCGTTCATTTCGAAATGGCGAAAACAGACATATGTTCAGTTTGTTCTGATAAATGTTGTTACGGATTGTATATTTTTAGGTTTGGCCTCTCTCACACACACAGAAAATAAAAACTCTGATATTTGTCAAGTGTCTTCTCGGCGAGTTAGTTCTAACGAGTACCCACAATCTATTTTTTAACAGAAATAAATAAAAATAATGTATACTCCTAAACGTCATTTTTTACCATATAAAAGCTGAGTTTATGGTTTTATGTTTTCGCGATGCAAGTGCTCTTTAGCATTCACTAATTAAGGCGGTTCTTGCGAGTACCCTTAACTTCGCGAATTCTCTCCCTGTCCCGTCCTCGTATTTCAGTCGTTTTATATAGTTGCGCATGTTTAATTCTCTCTCTCTCTCTCTCTCTCTCTCTCTCTCTCTCTCCGACTATACTATCTGTCTCGCCCCAGCCCATCGGGCTTGGAAAAATAGATTGAGCTGCATGCACTGAAACCATTATAAACTACTCACTGAGGCTGTTTTTAAAGAGTACACACAACATTTCGGATAAGAAGAAAAAAAATAATGCATAACTATGTCTGTCTGTCTGTCTGTCTGTCTGGTTGTCTGTCTCTGTCTCTCTCTCTCTCTGTATCCCTCATTGTTTGACATGTAAGCCCAAAACAATCTCTCTCTCTCTCTCTCTCTCTCTCTCTCTCTCTCTCTCTAACTATACTATCTGTCTCGCCCCCGCCCATCGGGGTTTGGAAAAAAAGATTGAGCGGTTTTAACGAGTACACACAACAGCTTGGGTAAGAAGAAAAATAATGTATACATATCTATGTCTGTCTGTCTGTCAGTCTCTCCGACTATACTATCTGTCTCTTCCCCGCCCATCGGGGTTTGGAAAAATAGATTGAGCTGCATGATGCTTCGACGCAGAACTGAAACTATTATAAACTACTCACTGAGGTTGTTTTAACGAGTACACACAGCAATTCGGATAAGAAGAAAAAAAATATATACATATCTATGTCTGTCTGTCTGTCTGTCTCTGTCTGTCTGTCTCTCTCTCTCTCTCTCTCTCTCCTTATTTGACATGTAATCCCAAAACAATCTCTCTCTCTCTCCAACTATACTATCCGTCTCGCCCCGCCCATCGGGGCTTGGAAAAAAAGATTGAGCGGTTTTAGCGAGTACACACAACAGCTTGGATAAGAAGAAAAATATTGTATACATATGTATGCCTTTCTGTCTGTTTCTCTCTCTCTCTCTCTCTCTCTCTCTCTCTCTCTCTCTCTCTCTCTCTCTCTCTCTCTCAGAACAGCTTTCACTTTTGTTTTGTTATGGTTTCTTTTTTTTTTCTTTCCCTTCATCACGAAAACACACCTATATATTTTTGACCCCCTTGAATCCCACTTTTATATTGTAAAACTGAGGTCATTTTTCTTATTTCTGCTCCAAAATATAGATTGTGGGTACTCGTTAGAACTGCGGTATCCACAATCTATATTTTGAGCAGAAATAAGATTTTGAGGAAAAAAAAAGAAAAAACAATCACTTTTTTTTTTCAAAATGATTTCTTATAGTAAATTAGAATTATATTGCAAAGGCGGTGGTTAAAGTAAGATAGTCATTAATGTCAACAGCTTTATTAATACAATTTTGATGGCAATAATCCATTATTACAGGTAAAGAACTTATAGAAGAATGCATATCGGAACGAAACCATACGTGTCCCTAGGAAAAGTGTTGGTAGGTAAATTGATATAATATTGCATAGGCGGCGGTTAAAGTAAGATAGTCATTAATGTTAACGGCTTTATTAATACAATTTTGATGACACGTGCCGTACTCCAAAACACAGCAAAACTTCTATGGACAGTTGTGACGCGGCCATTAAACTCCAAAAAAAGAGCAAAACTTCTATGGCTAGAATTCAGATGGCTCATTTACCATCTGTAAGTCGAAAAATATTTTTAGTCCTTGTGGAATTCCTTCAGCTTCGATATAGTGATGGATAGGTTGTTAGATACTACCGAACACTGAAAATATTTCCCAAAATTGTCTACATTATGCTTTCTGTGTGGCGCAATTAGTAACCCTCAGTGGGACGAACTACCCTTCCCTCAAACTTCGCCCCCCCCCCCCCCCCGCCCATCGGGGCTGGGAGAAATAGATGAGTTGCATGGTGCTTCCACGCAGAGCTGAAACTGATCACACACGAGTACCGGTAAACCGCTTAGAAGGACTAAGCCTGTCCAGGCAAAGCGTTGTGAATCAGACCGTCCAATGCATATAAGCCTTTTTGTTTCATTTAGCGACAGTGTTTGAGATGTCATTTCATCTCAATGTAGGGTAAAAGTCCCAAAATATTGGAAGCAATGTCTCCGAAATGACCTAAATAGCGTTGACGGGGACGTTAAACATCAAATCAACAAATAGGAAACTTGTTTTATGCCCCCGAACGTCAAAGGCGCAAATTAGCCTGCGCATGATCACATCAACAACGAAAAACTACTGTGTTTAGTAAGATTATGCCTCCAGAACGTCAAAGGCGCAGTTTAGCCTGCGCATCATCACAAACTGTTGGCTGCTTTGATGGCATAACGTCTAATGATATTATTATTTTTACATCAAGGAAATACAGCAGCATGTGTAACTGACCATATGCTACCTGTCAGCAGGGAAATTAACAGGTCATTGACAAGTCACAGCATGCCACTTGTCATTTATGAACTCCCTGTTTTCTGGCTATTTTAGAATTATCGGCTACTTATGCATAATAAAATCCTAGAACATAAGACTTCAAAGGAAAACATTCAGGTTGAAAAGACACCCCTTATAAATTAGTAAAATAATTAAACAACTGATTTCTTGAATAGGGATCTTAACTAGCTCATCAAATAGACACATAAAAACACTACGTCATCACTCAATAATACTATTTGCCCGGATTTACCGGTGGTGGGCAAAAAAAGTCTTTGGCCGTTTATCGCCATTGTAAATGCGATGTTATTTTCTGTAAATTTGTATTTTATTTGGAATCGAAAAGACAAAATTGACCTTTAAACTTTTATAATAGACATCTCTTAGCTAGTAATTATTGCTTTCTGTAAGATCTGAGGATGTTTTTGGTGATAATTACCTGTAAAACTTATGCAGGTAACGTGGCGAAACGGTCTTAAAATTATGTTTAATAAAAGTGTGTTCGCCATGCGGACAGCGAGGACACCGATTTGACTACGCGGATATGCAGGCTGATTTGAGTCTTTGCTGGCCCCACTTATAAATTGTAGAAACTGCTATGCCCTAGCTCAATTTTGCGATGTCTTATCGCCCTAACAACAGGCGGTCAGTTAACCTGCATCTAACGACACTGTGAAGAGCAGAATAAGGGGCTTGAAGAAATAGATGGGCTGCATGATGCTTCCACGCAGCGCTGAAACCGGCCGCACACGAGTACTCGGATCTAAGCCTGCCCATGCAAAGCGGTGCTAGTCGGCGCGTCCATGCTTATAAACCCTATTGGTATCAGTGGGCGACAGGGCTTGAGGTTTCATTTCACCTCAATATCTATTTTTTTTTTTGGGGGGGGGGGGGGGTTACGGCCTTTTCAAAATTATTTCACTCATATCGACCGATCGTTAATCAGAGGTGGACGAAAACCGGAGTTCCCGAGGAAAAGCCACCTGACCTTCCGTTGCAGACTTTGGCGTCTCACATGTGACCCGAGCCAGGCTAGAACCCACAGCGGTGATAGACCTAATGATTGAGAGTCAGCAATCTTATCCACTAGGTCACGGAGGCCCGTATCTCAAAGTCGGTTAAAAGTCCCACAAAACTTGAAGCAACGTCTCCAAAATGACCTATACAGTGTTAACAGGGACGTTAACTTCAAATCAAACCAAATCAAAAGAGCAGAATAAGCAACGTCGATTAGGCGACTATTTATATTTAGACTTTTTTTACTCAGTTTGCAGAGTTTGATGTTTGCAGACTTTGATCCACTGTCCAATGTACGTGGACTTATCATCAGAAAGGAAATCATAGATACATTACGAAAACACGCCGATTCAAATATATTGACAAATTTACCATCAAAAATGATTATTTAATCCCCCGGCGCGAAGCGGAGCGGGGATTATAGGAATAACATTCGTCCGTCCGTCCGTCCGTCTGTCTGCCCGTAACACTTTCTTGTCCGCTCCGTAACTCCTGAACCCTTTGATAGATTTTCATTTAATTTTGGTCAAATGTTTCTTTCAGTAAGCTGATGTGCAAAACGCATAATTGAACCATGCCGACTCAAGGCCAAGGTCACATTTGAAGGTCACGAGTTTGAAACTTTGAATTCCGTGTCCGTTCCATATTTCCTTTACCCCGGAAAAGATTCTCATTAAACTTTGGTCAATTATCCCGCTCAGTGAGCTGATGTGCAGAGCCCATAAATGAACCATGTCGACTCAAGGGCAAGGTCATAGTTGGAGGTCACGAGTTTGAATCTTTGAATTTTGTATCCGTTCAGTATTTCCTTTACGCCTGGAACGATTTTCATAAAACTTTGGTCAAATATCCCCCTCAGTGAGCTGATATGCAGAACCCATAAATAAGCCATCCCGGATCAAGGTCATATTTGAAGGTCACGAGTTTGAATCTTTGAACTTTGTGTCCGTTCCATCTCTCCTTTACGCCTGGAATGATTTTCATTAAACTTTGTTCAAATATCTCCCTCAGTGAGCTGATATGCAGAACCCATAAATAAACCATGCCGACTCAAGGTCAAGATCACAGGTGAAGGTCACGAGTTTTGAAACTTTGAATTTTGTGCCGTTCCAGATCTCCTATACCCCTCAAAGGATTTTCAGTGACACTGACGTCGGCGCTGCGTAAAAGACGTAGATTCGACGTATGCGGGGCGATTTTTTAGTGCGAATCGGACTGTTCGTGCATATAAACCCTATTGGTTTCATCGGGCGGCGGGGTAATGTCGGGTAAAAGTCCCATAAAATTGGAAGCAACGCCTCCAAAATGACCTATATATACAGTGTTGACGGGGACGTTAAACCTAAAATCAAATAAACAAACAATGTGGAGGTCACCAGAGGAAAACGACCCCCCCCCCCCCCACCTCAAACCGGATAACTCCTCAAATAAACTTGAAATTTTGGAAATGATAGATCTTTGGTCTAGGGAGTGCATGGCACTCCTACCCCACTCTTCTTGAAGAAATAGAAGGGCTGCATGTTGCTTCCACGCAGAGCTGAAACCGACCCCCACACGAGTACTGGTAAACCGCTTAGAGGATCTAAGCCTGCCCAGGCAAAGCGGCGCGAATCGGACCGCCCATGCGTATAAACCCTATTGGTTTCATTGGGCGACAGGGCTTGAGATGTCACTTCATCTCAATGTCGGGTAAAAGTCCCACAAAATTGGGAGTGACGTCTCATTGCCATTTTTGCAAAGGGGCGTAACTCAAAAGGGGGCATAACCCGAAAACAGAGAAGAAACTAGATTAAAAAATAAAAAAAATCGCTTAATTTACGTTCAATGTTGGTACAGGTATGTGATACATGGTTCCACTCTGATTGTGAAGAATTATCAAAAGGAGATTACAATAAATGGGGTGCCATCGACGAGGGCTACATTTGTTGTCAATGTAGACCTTTCGACGCAGATGGGAAGTTTGACTACCTGAGAGGCCTCGCGCGCTTGGAAAGAGTACGATTTCTAACTTCAAAGGTGGATCAGAAAGTTTTACGGCATAGCAAATTCTGACACATTTATGTGAGAATAACAATTTTTAATGCAAAATTTTGAGTCGTTGATCATGCACAGTCTGATCTTAGTATTTGAATCATTGGGCGTCTAACAAACTGTACAGCTTTCAATATATCAAAGTACTGGTGGATCGATTGTCTCGAGTGTAGGTTGGAGAAAGAGTCCATGACTGTGATTTAAACTGTTTCGCTTGACCCTAAAATTCCGGTTTTTACGCAGATAGTGTGGATCTTGGTCAGACGCCGACTTCTGTGGCGTCTGGTCTGGGTCTACACTGGTTGCCAAGCCCGACCTTTGATTCAAAGACAACCATCTTACGCAACTACCTGGCCTCACAGCGGCTATTTTCTATAAAAAAATTGTTCCGGTTCCGACAAGTCAATGATAGTCATGCGGACTTTAGCACTGAAGTGCTTTTCTACTTAGTACCTTGTGTCGACTGACAAACAATCGACCTAAAATTAGCCGTGTTATTTGTTCCACTATGAGGTCAAAGTGTTGCGTACATGTAAGAGAGTTATCTTTAAAATGAGGACTGGAATCATGTGTTTGGTTTGACATACAGCGTAAACCCTGATCAGACGCTGCAGGACGCGGCGTCTGATCAGGGTCTACACTGTTTGCATTAGATACAAGAACTTAAGGCTATATCAAAGCTGTCCAAGTCCCCGTTCATGACCATTTTTACAACCTGCAATCAAACAATCGGTCAATCAGTGCTGCCAGTGCTTTGATTTATTTACCCAGTGCACACTTCCATCACTGAAGTTGGGCGCGTCCATTCAACTAAATACTACACCACGAAAACACGCATATATAATTTTGACCGCCTTGAACCCAACTTTAATACAGTAAAACTGGGGTTTGCAGGGGTAAACCTTATTTTTCTTATTTCTGTTCCAAAATATAGATTGTGGGTATTCGTTAGAACCGCCTCGATGAGGCCGTTCTAACGAGTATCCACAATCTATATTTTGAACAGAAATAAGAAAAATATCACATTTTTATCTTAAAATTTTCGTTTGACCATTACAAGATTTCCGTTGATGCCTGGTGTAATAAGGGAGAACCCGAGAGGAAAAAGATCTTGCAGAGTTTCTACCGTGACAAGGGAAGGAATAATAAGTCTGTAACATCAACAAATGGTCAGCTAACGGTTCCTCAAACACCTGGCGGGGGAAAAAACACATCAGAAAAAGAGAATGGCTGCAGAAAGAGCTACACCTCGAAGGTAACTGAAAATAAGCAGAGTTTCTTCTTATTTTACCGAGCTACCAAAATGTACATTAAAATACGGTGAGAAGCTAAGGGGTGATTTCAGGATCAGTTTCGTTTTAATTCAACACTTGGAATGTCATGGATGTGTTTTTGTTTATTTCATCAAGAAAACACATTCAACCCCACTTTATACAGTAAAACTGGGGTTTATAGGGGTATACATTGTTTTTCTTGTTTCTGCTCAAAAATGCAAATTGCGGGTGCTCAATAGAACTGCCTCACCGATGCGGTTCTAACGAGTTCCCACAATCCTCAAAAATATACATTCCGAGTGCTCGTTAGAACAGCCTCATCGAGGCGGTTCTAACGAGTTCCCACAATTCATTTTTGAGCAGAAATATGAAAAATATCAGATTTATTATATCTGAAAAGTTTCATTTTTTTTAATGTTAAAACTTTCAATATATTTGAATAGGCTTGTTTTCAGTATATTTGTTTGTTTAGAAAATAGTTTATGGACAAAAGTTAAAATGCACAGATGGCATTTAAGCTCCGATTAAGCACCTTAAAACTTGGTTAAAATCCTAACCTTGATAAAATCTTCTATGTAATTGTTGTTTGTTTGTTTGTGTGAAGAAAATATTAATGAATACATAGATTTCTTTACTTTTTGACGGTTTCACAAACATGCCAAATAGAGAGGTAATTGGTCTGAAACGCACACCATGTCTAAAGTGACAAATAATGAATTAAAATACCTGTGCGAAACACAGACAAGAGGTGTTGGTTGTAGTCCGATTAAAAAAAGACCTTCGACTAATTAGTTCAAACTATTTTAGAAGCCTCCGTGGTGTAGTGGTTACGCTACTCGCCTTGTAAACCAGGGGTCGCAGGATCGATCCCGGGCTTCTCCAGACTTTCGGATGAGTCTTTAAACCGAGGTCCCGTCCCCGTATGACCTTAGCTGTTGGTGGGACGTAAAACTCAAACACTCAGTCAGTTCAAACTATTCAAAAATTAAATATATGTACATGCATTTTTAAACTCTCTGATCTGTTAGCAGTCATGTGGAGCGCTTTGGTGCAGTGGTAGCGCATCGGATTTGTGATCAAGAGGTTGCAGGTTCGAGCCTCACGCTGACCAAAGTGTTGTGCCCTTGAGCAAGGCACTTCATCTACATTGCTTAAAAAAGTACTGGTTACCACTCAGGAAACCCTGCTCGTAATGCTCAGATGTAAGCGAGTAGCAGTAATAGGAGGGAAAAAAAGAGAAAATCATGTTGAAACAGTCTACAGACGTTACAAAACGTCATATTCATATAATGAGCCGCGGTATGTGATTTCCAGCAATGTGGTATTGGCGACTGTAAGTAGCTCAGAAGCTATGCAATCCATAGAGCCAAATTTGAAGTCCCAGATTGCAGTAAGTAGATAAGGAGGCTGGTTTGAGTCATGCCGGCCTCGGTAGCTCAGTCGGATGCGCGTCTGACTGGTGACCAGGAGGACGCGGGTTCGGTACATGCTGGGGTCGCCATGGATTTCACTGTGGGACCTAAATCGATTTTACACGGCTGCGATCCTTCCCCTTACTTCCGAAAACTGTCCCTAAACAAGACTATTATATGTAAAAAGAAACACCTTTAGCACATACTGTTAACTGTTAACAGTCCATGTGCTAACGCTGTTCACGTTTTACATATTTTACATATATATTATATATATCGAGCCGCCCCTCCACCACCCCCACTAACCCGTAAGAAAAAATTACAAAAGTAAAACCTACTTGGCCTTTCTTTCTTTTCTTCCAATTTCGCCTTAACCCCAGCAGGGGACACAGACGGTGTATATTTTAGATACACCAGTTTACCATCAAGTGAACAAGTCCGTGAAATTAACACCCGCCTTAACCCCTCTTTACACATAGAGAAATTGGGTATTACGGGGGAAAACATTATTTTTCTTATTTCTGTTCGAAGACATAGGTTGTGGGCACTCGTTAGAACCGCCTCAATTGGGCAGTCCTAACGAGCACACACAACCTGTTTGCAGTAAAAATAAGAAAAATATTACGGATTTTCATCAGAAAAGTAGCCATTTTGAAGATGTGAATAAATGCACTGTGTCGCAAGGGTGTTTTATCATAATGGTAGGATGAAAGCCTACACAGTAATCATGTAATTGCGGTAAGGTTCTTTAACCCGCACAAGAGATTGCTCTCCCTGCCTGGGGGGGGGGGGGGGGGGGGGGGCTTTAGTTAAGGTCATGATCCGAAGGATGGCGCGCACTTCATAAAATTCATCCCTGAAAATGATGCCAATTGAGCATGTTCGGACACAGAAATTATCACGGCCGCCGGGGATCGACCCGGGGGGATGCTCCGGCATCAGAGGCAAGTGCAATAACCAATGAGGTATCGACATCACGCTCCTCTACAATGAAATGCAATTCCATGCCTCTTTACATCCCTTTGCGCCATTTTACGTCTCTTTACGCCACTTTACGCCACTTTGCGCTACTTTACTTTCCTTTACGCCATTTTACGCTACTTTACTGTATTTAGGCAGACCCGTTTCTAATCACACTAGTGTAAAATCCAAAACTTATAGATCGGCTGGTAAGGGTTAACTAAATACCGAAAAGACCCGAAAAACGCCAAAAATGAAAAATCAACGCGCCAAAAGGCACGGAAAATAGGCAATGAGAGATTCTTCGGTAGTTGAGAAATCCGAAAACAAACTTTTACCGGAAACAACCGAAAAACAAATTCTCATAATCTAAAACCAACACTAAAGCACGCCTGCATTATTTGCTGGCTCCCAGCTTGCACATTGTCAATATGGGAAAAACAGATAACCAGACGGGTCTGGTTACCTGTTTTTCCAACACTTATAATCTTCAGACTAGGAACCAACAGTTAATGCAAATAAGCTATCTATTTATACTGCAGCAACCCCGTTAAAAGGACTATCGTGCAGGTAAGGTGAACATAATTTGGACACCCTTGAACCCCACTTTTATATAGTAAAACTGGGGTTTACAGGGATAAACATTATTTTTCTTATTTCTGTTCTAAAATACAGATTATGGGTACCCGTTAGAGCCACCTCGACGGGACTCTGTGTGAAACCTTTTCAATCTTTTGATAGGTGGCAAACGCGATCAGCGATGGATTTTTTTCTTACTTCTCCCACCCTGAATTATGATCAGTAAAATAATTGGTGATATGAAAGAATGTGTTATTGTTGTGTGTTTACTTGAAGTTTAAAAGCAATGTCAACACAACCGAGTTAATATCAAGCGAATTACATTTTGCCTGGACAGGCTGAGACTTTCCTGTTAACAAGTACAGTGTAAATGCATTCGTCAAAAACAGTTACTGTCAACTGCCCTTCTTGGATGAGCAGAAGGAAGATGTCTGCTTTTAAATAGTTTTAGATGATCAATCTTCACTATCTATCTATCTATCTATCTATCTATCTATCTATCTATCTATCTATCTATCTATCTATCTATCTATCTATCTATCTATCTATCTATCTATCTATTTATCTATCTATCTATCTATCTATCTATCTATCTATCTATTTATCTATCTATCTATCTATCTATCTATCTACCTATCCATCCATCCATCCATCCATCCATCCATCCATCCATCCATCCATCCATCCATCTATCTATCTATCTATCTATCTATCTATCTATCTATCTATCTATCTATCTATCTATCTATCTATCTATCTATCTATCTCTGCAGTTTTGGCATTTACCACAGAGGAGGGAAGACTATTCCACTTGAGGAATACTAGTTCTAGGGTAGAAAGAATTCTTCAGGGCATCACTATAGGCCTGGTACCTACGATATTGACTGTTGTTTAATTTTGATGCCCTTGTTTGAGTTGAAGTAGTCACAGGGGTCAAGTATTTATCTTTATTAAGAGACACTGTGTCACTGTTTCAGGACGAAGCTTGCTTACAAAGTAATGCTTACTATCCGCGGACGCCTGATTACACTTTTCTGGAGTCCATGTCTGTTGATCTGAACATTGATATTTGCCATTTTGTCTATGGACTAATTATTTTGGATTAACGCTTTGGTACTACGACCTAAACTACTTATGATTGAAGGTTAAAGAGGACTGCTCGCGACGGGCTTCCAACGATGGCCACTCCAGCTCATCGAGCATTACACCAACACTACTTCTGTTCCGCCATCGCCTGAAGGTCCATCGGGCAGCCGTCCTCTGAACCTTCTCAACCTGTTGAACCTGAGTTTTAACATGGGGATGCCAAACAGGTGATGCATACTCTAGTTGAGGCCTAACCAAGGGTCACGAAAGGATCCCGGCTAGCACAAAACAACGATCCAACGTCGAACCGACTGCGATAAGACGCTGGCAGATGTATGCTTGTTGACGCATCGTACCACTGTTGGCCCGATGTTTGGTCGGCATTTATTGCTGGCTGGGCAGTTATCTCACCTGGGACCTCGATCCTGATGACCAGTCAGACGCGCACCCAGTTGAGCTACCGAGGCCTGCTGTTCTGTGATGAACCATTTTAACCAAATTTCATAACCCGTATCCTGCTGAATAAATTATTTTATACCGCAATCAGGCATTCTAGTAACCTAATAAAGGGGGTCGAATAACTGCACGCTATAATCGGTAGTGACCTATAATACCTTCTACTGACCTATAATACGTCTAATGACCTTTTATAGACCGGTCCTACTTTTCAGGTCACTAATTTACAAGTGTAAACAATAACATGCAACCTTTTATACTTTGGAAAACAACGAAACTTCAAGTTAACATCTTTGCAATATTTATTTGAACAGAATTTCAGAAATTTCAACTAAATTCTAACCTTCTCGGCCTTTCCTGGTTTGAATGGCCCGTTGGAATAACTGCGCACTGCTACTGCAGGTGAGTCTCAACCTCGAAAATGATTTCTAAAGCTAAAATAAACTACTTATTTGCAGATTTTCATACAGAATGTAAAGCGCTGAGAAACTTTTATTCGAGCGTCCACGTTGTTTCCTACGTCTTTGTGGCGTGGTGACGTCAGAAACTTTGCACTCGTTGACGTCACGTTATACTACGTGTGCGCGCCATGGGACTGAATGTCGTTTAACATGCCACACTGTCTGTTGTCTTTTTTGCTTAAATATACTAAATTATTGCAAAACCCCTTGATTTTTTAATTGCGGTATAAACTAAATACTAAAGCTCGCCCCTATAAAATTGTCTAAGGCTCACCGATTATATTTTATTATTAAAGACACTAACCATGTATTTACTATTGAATCACACCCATTTCTGACTGTAAACCAATCAAATTACTAGATATATTGTATTTATATATCAAAATCACCAACAATATAAGCAGTGTAGATCATTTTACATCTATGAAAATTGTATAAAACTGCGATAAAATCTTTATCATTTCAAAATTTTCTCCCCAACTTTGGAATATTAACAGTTTACATATCAATTACTCGTGTATATGTCTAAAACTACAATGATCATGGTATACTTGATGATATAATTTGTTTTCGATTATGAAAATTTAGCTGCTTTCGTTTATTTTCGGTACAAATTTGTTTTCGGTTTTCCCAAACACCTCAGATTCTATGAACGATTCGTGAATATCAATTAAGGCCTTTATGGAAAGGTTTCACTTCTATTTTTCAAATTTATTTTTAAACCTTTACCACTCTCTGGGCTGATTCAGCAGGCGACACACTGTTGATATGTTTCTTGTTTTTCCTAGAAGACAGGACTTGACATCTCATTCGGTTTATTAGGGTAGACCATAATGCCTTCCGCTTTATGGGGTCATTAATCCTGGCCACAAACAGACTGACCTAATTATCATGGATTTTGCCAAGGCCTTCGACAAGGTACCTCACAGGAGGCTATTGTATAAACTGTATTATTATGGGACACTGAAAGTGGATTAGCTCATGGCTCTTTTGGCGCTCACAACAAGTTTTACTTGATGGCCAAGCATCGGGTCCAGTCCGTGTTTAGTCTGGTGTCACTCAAATTTCGGTACTTGGGCCGGTCTTTTTCTTGGTATTTATCAAAGATATTCCGGTCATCTGTTCGTTTGTTTGCTGATGATTTTGTTTTGTATAGGAATATATATACTCCTTCTGACTGTCTTATCTTACCAGTTGACCTGGATAGCCTAGCGCGTTGGGAAGTAGAAGTAAAACAAAGATCAGGAATTGATACAATTAACTTACTCCACCCATAAAAGACACCAAAGGGAAAGAAATACAAACATTAAGCGACCAGACCATAATGGAAACCTAAACAAAGGAAGGCCATAAGGACAGTTACTTTCCCACAAAATGGCCATATGGTCATCCGAAACTAAAAGACACAAGTGATACACACAGTAAGTAACAAACAACAACATAAAATAAATCGCCACAGAAGAGCCGCCTTGGAACGGTCAGTGGAAGATTTCCACTGGGGGGCTTAAATCGATTTTACGTGGCCACAATCCTCGCCCTTACTTCCGTCGCGATTTAGACAAATAATTTGTTCAGTCCGCATGAAGGCCTCCTAACTCATCAGTGCAACATCTCCGTGAACACAAAAATCAAAGAACCACAGAGGTGAGACAACGGTGAGGACTCGACAGCAAGAAACCACTGAAATGCTGGAGCAAAAGAAAACCAACAGTTAGACTCCGATGAGCCCGACCAGAGACAGAGGCTGATTGGCAAATAAAGTTCAATGTGGCCAAATGTCATTCAGTGAGGGTGTCACGGCACCCTCTAGACAAGCAGATTAAATTGGACTACTCACTACATCAGCATACACTGGAGCATGTCAAATCCGCAAAATATCTTGGCATCACCATCACTGATAACCGGGATTGGGGTCAAAATATATTTTTTTTTTAGATTACATCCTAGGCAACTTGGACATAAGGGTTTCTTAGACACAATTTTGCTATTGCTCCTAGGCAGACAAAGTATGTTGCATATAAAACATTGATTCGACCTCAATTTGCGTATGCATCACCTGTTTGGCACACCCATGTTTAAATTCAGAATCAACAGGTTGAGAAGGTTCAGTGAACGGCTGCCCGATTGACCTGCAGGCGATGGCGAAACAAAAGTAGTGTTGGTGATATGCTTGATGAGCTAGACTAGCCATCGTTGGAGGCCCGTCGTGAGCAGTCCTCTTTAACCTTCTTTTATAAGATAAACTCTGATACAGTGTCTCTTAATATAGATAAATACTTGACCCCTGTGACTAGTTCAACACAAACAAGAGCATCAAAATTAACAACAGTCAATATCGTAGGTACCAGGCCTATAGTGATGCCCTAAAAAGTCTTTCTTACCTAGAACTATTCTTCAGCTCTTCTGTGGTAAATGCCAAAACTGCAGAGGACTTCAAAGCCCGCATGGTATAGATTGGGACTCAGATTTATGCGTTTTAGTACACCTCTTTAAACAGATTGTAAATAGTTTTAGAACTAATACAGTGATTTCTATTTTTTTTTTTTTGGCTAAATTCTAAATTTAGCGGACAGAATTTAGCAAACCACATAACTGAGGCAATGGCCAAGTATGACCGTCTCAGTATATAAAGATAGATAGATAGATAGATAGATAGATAGATAGATAGATAGATAGATTAGATAGATAGATAGATAGATAGATAGATAGATAGATAGATAGATAGATAGATAGATAGATAGATAGCGTGCAGGAGTTCCGGTAGTGGTGGATTTAGTGAGCTTAAGAAAACGGTATAGAATATTAATCCATTACGCTAGAACCGTCATAGAATGTGGGGCCTGACCCACCGGCGTGCAATTAAAGAGGGAAGCAAAGTTGTCAACCGTGATTGGGTCAAGTACCATGCATGCAGTCTGTCGTATATAACATTTATACTGTACCCAATCATTTTTTATCGAAGACTGATTTTACGAAATTTGGTGCTGAAGTCATAATAACTGTCATTGCAAGTATATATTTTTCTGAATTTATATACAATATCACCAATAAATTCGGGATCCGATAGACCTTGGTGCAAAATGATGATATGTTTATTAGTTTATGATACCCATAACCCTGATTAAAAAGTTTAGCAGTTAACAATTTATTACGAGTGTTGAAGTCAGCAACAGAACTAGACACTTTGGCAAATAAAATTAAATACGACATATTAACGCCAAAGGATGTCGCACGAGGAACATCACCATCCAGGAAAGGAAAATTTACAATCTCAATATCATCGCATTTATCATAAATTTTGGAGGAAACAAACCTATAAACAATAGATAGATGTAAACTAGAAAGAAAAAGTCACTCAGGAAAGACCACAATCCAAGAACGCAGCCATCTCAAGGCATCTATAGAAAATGACACGGAGGTACACACAAAAACAGACGAAACATGAACCAGCGACACAAAGCCAAATAGCAGTTAGGACACTGCAAAAGAACGACCGCCTTGAGGCGGTCAGTAGTAAAATTACTGGGGGGGGGGGGGGGGGGGGGGGCTTCAGCTCCGGAGTTTATGAAATTTCAGTTCCAGTACAGTATCAAGCAACATAACAATAACAAATTGATCATTGATCGGCATGGAGGCTTTCTAGCTCAACAGTGAGTCATGATAAAATACATGGTAAAATGGTCATGTATAGATTAATATTTTCATGAAACAGGGTTGAGACTCAACAACAATCCGACGTCAGAGCAGAGGAAAACCACCAGTTCGATCACGGAGGGTCAAACCCAGGAAATATCCGGCTCCACTCTTACCGAGTTCAAAGGATTTAGGGTGGGACCGTCATCAAAGAGTCCGGAGTCCACCGTCGTGTAACCAAAGAGCGAAGCAAAGCTGTCCACTGTAAAAGGACGCGGCCTGTCGCATAACATCCATGCTATAACCACTTTTCTTGTATTTAGCAACAATTTTTTCTGAACTGACCAGAAAAATTATCACTACCTAGTATTCTTCTAAATTTATAAACTAAATCCCAATAAAACTCAGGTTCCGACAGTTCCTGTTGCAGAAGCGTCTTCAAAGAAATGCGATATTTAGAAATAATGTCGTGGTGTCGATATAATCCAAACACGGGGCCTCGGTATCAGAAGAATTTGCTTTATTTAACTGAAGTTCTGCGGTGGGGGGGGGGGGGTAAATTTGACTGATCAAACCATCGAAATAGTGATTGTCACTATTACATAATCATCCAAATATCTAGAAGTCGAGCTTCCAAAGGATAACCCTTTCTAGAACAGATTTAACGTCACTACAGCTGATGTCTGGGAATGTGTAGCGCTCGTAAAATTCTCCCTGCCCTACATCATAGTGTAGTTTATATTTTCTTGTCCTTTGGGATCATTGATTCCATTGTGGAATTTTCGAAATATTTTAGGGTCACTGATAAGGCCTAAATGACCGAAACTAGCTAGTCTGGCCCAGAAAACATGTACACTCCATATTTTCCAGTTCTTTGGTGTATTCCTTGCTTCCAAAGGATACTCCTTTCTAGAACAGATTTAACGTCACTACAGCTGGTGTCTGGGAATGTGTGGCGGCCGTAAAAAGTCTCCCTGCCTTACATCATAGTGTAGTTTATATGTTCATGTCATTTGGGATCATTGATTCCATTGTGGAATTTTGAAAAATATTTTAGGGTCACTGATGAGGCCTAAATGGCCGAAACTAGCTAGTCTGGCCCAGAAAACATGTACACTCCATGTTTTCCAGTTCTTTGGTGTATTCCTTGCTTCTAGAACATATTTAACGTCACTACAGCTGGTGTCTGGGAATGTGTGGCGGCCGTAAAAAGTCTCCCTGCCTTACATCATAGTGTAGTTTATATTTTCTTTTCCTTTGGGATCATTGATTCCATTGTGGAATTTGAAAATATTTGAGGGTCACTGATGAGGCCTAAATGGCCGAAACTAGCTAGTCTGGCCCAGAAAACATGAACACTCCCTATTTTTCAGTTC
Source organism: Lucinisca nassula (assembly GCA_963580285.1). Lineage (NCBI taxonomy): Eukaryota > Metazoa > Mollusca > Bivalvia > Lucinida > Lucinidae > Lucinisca > Lucinisca nassula. Next base: position 43,749,920 of record OY757019.1, read on the forward strand.
TTTGGTGTATCCCTTGCTTCCAAACGATAACCCTTTCTAGAACATATTCAATGATTTCAGATTGGTTTTCAACGGAAAGGGACATCATGAAGTCTCTTTCATAACACAACAAGAACAGATCACCCACAGGGGGTGGGGAATTCGTACCCATCGGAATACCCACAATTTGTCTAAATAGCTTAGTACCAAAGTAGAAGTAAAACAAAGATCAGGAATCGATACAATTAACTTACTCCAACCACCAAAGACAGCAAAGGGAAAGAAACACAAACATTAAGCGACCAGACCATAATGGAAACCTAAACAAAGGAAGGCCATAAGGACAGTTACTTTCCCACAAAATGGCCATATGGCCATCCAAAATAAAAAGACACAAGTGATACACACAGTAAGTAACAATCTTATGTAAACATTGTCAAGTAGAAAGGTGAGAGCTTCGCACACTTTCTGACATGGCCACAAAGTATAATTTTTTATTGATATTTGATATTTGACCTCTAAGTATGACCTTGACCTTTGAGACCCCAACCTGGGTCATACAGGCAACACATTGTCTCATTGTGGTTAACATTTCTGCCAAGTAATTTCAAATTCTATCAAAAAATAAGAAAGTTATTGACCAACCACGAAAAAGGCCTCTTTTTGATATTTGACCTCTAAGTATGACCTTGACCTTTGAGATACTAACCTGGGTCATACAGTCAACACATCGTCTCATGGCGGTTAACATTTCTGCCAAGTAATTTCAAAAGCCATAAAAAATAAGAAAGTTATTGACCAAACACGAAAAAAGGTCCCTTTCTTGATCTTTGACCCCTAAGTATGACCTTGACCTTGATCGATGCGTGCGACACATCGTCTCATGTTGGTTAACACTTCTGCCTAGTAATTTCAAAACCCATCTAAAAATAAGAAAGTTATTGACGGACACGATTTGCCCGTACATACCGACAAACTTTCAATGGAGATAACTCAAAAAGTATAAATGCGAGAGTTATAGTTCTTGCGCTATGCACGTCGTCTAATGTTGATTAATATTTATATGCAGTTTCGTGAAGATAGCTTGAACGGTTTTCAAGTTATAGAACGGACACGATTTTGTGACAGACGGACAGACAGACAGACGCCCGGGGGAAAAACAATAATATGTCTCCCCGAAAAGCTGAGAGACATAATAAAAATATTGGGTTCAGCATAAATGTTATACGACAGACTGCATCCAATCACGGTTGACGACTTTTCTTCCCTTTTTAATTGCACGCCGGTGGGACAGGCGTCAGATTCTATTACGGTTCCAGCGTAAAGACTTACTGATAATTAGAGAGAATCTAATTTTATGTAATATTGGTTGATGCCTGATGCTCTGCCTCTGGTTGGGCCCATCGGAGTCCAACGGTTGGTTTTCTTTAATGGTTTCTTGCTGTCGAGTCCTCACCATTGTTTCATCTCTGTGGTTGTTTGATTTATGTGTTCACGGAGATGTTGCAATGATGAGTTAGGAGGCCTTCATGCGGCCTGAATGTTTTTTGTCTAAATCGCGGCGGAGGATTGTGGCCACGGAAAATCGATTTAGCCCCCCCCCCCCCCCCCCCCCCCCCCCTCAGTGGAATTCGTTTCACCGACCGTTTCAAGGCAGTTCTTCTGTGTCGTGTTTTATTTTTGTTATGGCTTGTCTTTGTGTGGGTGTGGGTGAGTGTGTGTGTGTGTGTGTGTCGCTTATATTATTTTGTTTTGGTTACCCAATTGGCCATTTTGTGGGAAAGTAACTGTGTTTTTGACTTTCTGCTATTGATGTTTCCATTATGGTCTAGTTGTTTCATGTTTGTGTCTCTTTCCCTTTGATGTCTCTGATGGGAGCTGTGTGTTAATTTAATTGTATCGATTCCTGATCACTGTTGGTTTTCTTTTGCTCCAGCATTTCAGTGGTTTCTTGCTGTCGAGTCGTCACCGTTGTCTCACCTCTGTGGTTGTTTGATTATTTGTGTTCATGGAGATGTTGTACTGGGGAGTTTGAAGGCCTTCATGCGGACTGAACAAATTATTTGTCTAAATCGCGACGGAAGTACGGGCGAGGATTGTGGCCACGTAAAATCGATTTAAGCCCCCCCCCACCCCCACCCCCCAGTGGAATTCGTTTCCGCTGACTGTTCCAAGGCGGTTCTTCTGTCGCGGTTCAAGGCAGCAGCAATTTCGTCTCTACACTTATTGAAATCAATTTTAGAAGGAAATCGCTATTTCGGTACTTTCGAAATTATATTTCGTATCCTGGAATCAGGAATATTTTTTTAAATTGCCAATAATAATATGACCAGCAGCAGGATAGCAATACATTGAATTTTTAAAATTAAGGCGTACCAAATTTAGTGACACAGAGGCCTTTCTGATATTTAATCTTCTTCAGTGTGTCTCAACCCCAAAGTTTTGAAACCAAAACGGATGATGGACAAGACCCGGCAAACACAGCACATCCCCTTCCGAGCACACACCGACCGACGTAGCCTATGAGACAGGTCAGCTGGAGGCATCAGGCAAGAGAGCCTACCAGCGGACTTATAGGCGTCCCCCACCGAGCCAACATCAGCAAACATGACCCACACTCCACGGAAGTCCCGGGCATCAGGAAGGAGATGTCCAAAGTAGCGAGACTTGCAAAATTTAAAATATAACAAAAAGTGTAAACCAAATCCGCTAAGATACATGTCTCACCTGACAAGTCAGTCTTAGTTTTAGAACAATTAGAATTTTATGCTGCAAAAAATAAAGGATATACTATAATTATTTAAATTAGTACTTGAGCACTGACGTCAACACCGCAGTATAAACCTCAGCACTAAGGAACTGATACTAAGCTGATGATACCCTTGGGGACGATCGAATCATCCACCAGCAGAGATATCGACCCAGTGGTTGCAATTAAGGCGTAACTATACCAAATTTAGTGACACAGAGGCCTTTCTGATATTTAATCTTCATCAGTGTGTCTCAACCCCAAAGTTTTGAAACCGAAGCGGATGATGGACAAGACCCGGCAAACACAGCACATCCCCCTCCGAGCACACACCGACCGACGTAGCCTATGAGACAGGTCAGCTGGAGGCATCAGGCAAGAGAGCCTACCCGCGGACTTATAGGCGTACCCAACCGAGCTAACATCAGCAAACATGACCCACACTCCACGGAAGTCCCGGGCATCAGGAAGGAGATGTCCAAAGTAGCGAGACTTGCAAAATTTAAAATATAACAAAAAGTGTAAACCAAATCCGCTAAGATACATGTCTCACCTGACAAGTCAGTCTTAGTCTGAGTCTTACAATCTCAGGTATCAGGAGTGTTAATGTCAATATCAAGATTAGAAACAAGTTTATTGAAATTAAAATGATAGATCTAACAGGTTTATTGTATTTTTAGCAAATTATGGGTGTTTCAATAATTTGAAAATAAGCAGGAATGGATGAAATCACCGAACTGTCCCAAAAGATACTAGGTAAATCTATAAAATCCAAACCCTTATTAATGAAGAATATTTTGGAGTAGTGACGTTTGTGATTAGTTTCAGAATCGATGAAAGGACGTAGAGCATGTTGGGTATAACTTCTAGTTAAAAGAGCAGCATCGTATAATTAATTAGAACTTTTGTAGAATTTATTCGCCTCTGTGTCCAGAATGCATAATACAGAAATGGGTAATGAACTTAGATGTGCCTTCCAGTTTCATTTGTTTTCTTTGAAATTGCATTAGAGTCTTATATTTGGACATTTACAAAATAGAAGTGAATGCAATGATCAGGAATCGATACAAAACGTTTTGATGGACCAAACTTCGAGCGCCTGTTTTAGCCCTTAAATCTCTGTACTGGAAGCAAACAGTAAAGATCTAAACACAGCGTCTGATCTGGGTCTGACCTGTTTACCAACAAACACGATTCTATAGGTAAAGTTGAAGTAAAACAAAGATCAGGAATCGATACAATTAACTTACTCCACCCATCAAAGACACCAAATGGAAAGAAACACAAACATTAAGCGAAAAAAAAAAATAAAAATAAATAAATAGAAAAAAAATAATAAAAAAAAGGAGAGGGAGGAGCATCTATTTGTGGAGCTAGGGATGACATGCTGCCGACTGGATGTTCTTAAGGAGACAGAAAGACTTACGATGCCCTTTTTTGTCTTCTTAGCTGGTAGTCGGTACCATCTCAACTACACCTCCAGGACAGAACCTGCTCATGTATATCGTGTCACATACATACATACATACATACATACATACATACATACATACATACATACATACATACATACATACATACATACATACATACATACATACATACATACATACATACATACATACTTACATACATACACTTTCGCTAGTAAGGTGCTTCTAACACACAAACACACACACACACTGTTTGTGTGGATTAGCAAAAGAAGTGTTAGAAATGTTACTTTATCAATTATGTTGCTGCATACAATGTTTTAGCTATTAAAGAACGTTGTCGCATACCCCTTTTTCCAACCACCCATCCATACATACGTACTTACATACACGCGTGCGTGCGTTACCAATTTATACATAAATATATATATATATATATGTATATATACTTACAAATCTTTAGAAATGTTACTTTATCAAATGCACGATATACAAAAAATATGGAGTCAGTAAGGGGCGGAGGAGCTGACAAAAAAAAAACAAAAAACATTAAGCGACCAGACCATAATGGAAACCCAAACAAAGGAAGGCCATAAAGACAGTCACTTTCCCACAAAATGGCCATATGGCCATCCAAAATAAAAAGACACAAATGACACACACAGCAAGAAACAAACAACAACACAAACAAACCGCCACAGAAGAACCGCCTTGGAACGGTCAGTGGAAAGATTTCCACTGGGGGGCTTAAATCGATTTTACGTGGCCACAATCCTCGCCCTTACTTCTGTCGCGATTTAGACAAATAATTTGTTCAGTCCGCATGAAGGCCTCCTAACCCATCAGTGCAACATCTCCGTGATATAACCACAGAGGTGAGACAAAGGTGAGGACTCGACAGCAAGAAACCACTGAAATGCTGGAGCAAAAGAAAACCAACAGTTAGACTCCGATGGGCCCGACCAGAGACAGAGCATCAGGCACCAACCAACATTACCTTGAATTAGATCTCTCTAATTCTCAATAAGTAGAAGTAAAACAAAGATCAGGAATTGATACAATTAACTTACTCCACCCATAAAAGACACCAAAGGGAAAGAAATACAAACATTAAGCGACCAGACCATAATGGAAACCCAAACAAAGGAAGGCCACAAGGACAGTTACTTTCCCACAAAATGGCTCAAACAAGCAGTTGTTATACAACGAGGAACGAACATCGGTTAATAATGAAGCCTTTACATCGGAACCATCATAGAATCTGAGGCCTGACCCACCGGCGTGCAATTAAAGAGGGAAGCAAAGTTGCCAACCGTGATTGGGTTAACTACCATGCATGCAGTCTGTCGTATAAGATTGTACCCAATCTTTTCATATCGAAGAATGATTTTACGAAATTGGGTGCTGAAGTCATTGCGGTTATATATTTTTCTGAATTTATATACTAAGTCACCATAAAATTCGGGTTCCGATAGACCTTGTTGCAGAAGAGATTTAAGTACAATATTGAATTTTGAAATTAAATCAGAATGGCGTCCATAAAATTTTGAAAAGGCTTTACGTAGTTACTGGTACCGATAACCCTGATTAAGAAGTTTAGCCGCTAATAATTTATTTTGAGTGTTGAAGTCAGTTACATGACTACACACTCTAGCAAATCGAATTAACTGCGAAATATAAACGCCATAGGATGGCGCACGAGGAACATCACCATCCAAAAAAGGAAAATTTACAATCTCAAAATCAAAGTCATCACGTTTATCATAAATTTTGCACGGAACAAACCCATCTACAATAGATAGATGTAAATCCAAAAACGGGGCCTCGGTATCAGAAGAATTTGCTTTATTTAACTGAAGTTCTGGGGGTTAAATCTGACTGATCAAACCATCGAAATAGGTATTATCAATATTTAATAAATCATCTAAATATCTAGAAGTGGAGCTAAAAGCTTCAATAATTTCAGATTGGTTATCAATGGAAAGCGACAGCATGAAGTCTCTTTCATAACAATACAAGAACAGATCAGCCACAAGAGGTGCGCATTTCGTACCCATCGGAATACCCACAATTTGTCTAAATAATTTAGTACGTTATATTGGTTACCTAAACTTCATAAAAATCCTGATCATTGCATCCACTTCTATTTTTCATAAAAGACCATACAAAGCACGGTTTGTTGCAAATTCAAGCTCCAGTACCACCACTAAACTCTCCAAATTAATAACTTCATGTCTTACTGCTATCAAACAACATGTGATAGAAATATTGCGACAAAATCTTCGAAAGATCAGGTAGAAATCTGTTTTGGTCTATAAAAAAAATCTAATGAAGTTTTAAATAAATTGAAATCCAGGCGTTTTCGTGCTTCAAGTCTGTCTACTTATGATTTTTCCACCCTTTACACTACACTTCCTCATAATCTTATAAAATAAAAACTTAATGATTTAATTGAATGGACATTTTATAGATAAGACTTCCTCTATCTTGCATGTAATGTTAGAAATGCTTTTTTTCACTTCTGAAGAGCATAAAAATTATACTTTATGGTCATGTCAGAAAGTGTATGACGCTCTCACCTTTCTACTTAACAATATTTACAAAAGATTTGATACTAAGTTATTTAGTCAAGTTGTGGGTATTCCGATGGGTGCTAATTGTGCACCACTTGTGGGTGATCTGTTTTTGTTTTGTTATGAGAGAGACTTCATGATGTCCCTTTCTGCTGAAAACCAGTCTGAAATCATGGAAGCTTTTAGCTCAACCTCTAGATATTTTGATGATTTATTAAATATTGTTAATAAATATTTCGATGGTTTGATAGTCAAATTTACCTCCCAGAACTTCAGTTAAATAGAGCAAATTCTTCTGATACCGAGGCCCCGTTTTTGGATTTACATCTTTCTATTGTAGATGGGTTTGTTTCTTGCAAAATTTATGATATACGCGATGATTTTGATTTTGAGATTGTAAATTTTCATTTTTTTGGATGGTGATGTTCCTCGGGCGCCATCCTATGGGGTTTATATTTCGCAATTAATTCGATTTGCCAGAGTGTGTAATTTTATAGACGTCATTCTGATTTAATTTCAAAATTCAATATTGGATTTTAATCTCTTCTTCAACAAGGTCTATCGGAACCCGAATTTTATGATAACTTAGAATATAAATTCAGAAAAATATATAACCGCAATGACTTCACACCCAATTTCGTAAAATCCTTCGATATAAAAAGATTAGGTACAACATAAATGTTATACGACAGACTGCATGCATGGTAGTTAACCCAATCACGGTTGACAACTTTGCTTCTCTCTTTAATTGCACGCTGGTGGGTCAGGCCTCAGATTCTATGACGGTTTCAGCGTAAAGGCTTACTGAAAATTAGAGCGATCTAATTCAATGTAACGTTGGTTGGTGCCTGATACTCTGTCTGTGGTTGGGCCAATCGGAGTCTAACTGTTGGTTTTCTTTTGATCCGGCATTTCAGTGGTTTCTTGCTGTCGAGGACTCACCGTTGTTTCATCTCTGTGGTTGTTTGATTTTTTTGTGTTCACGGAGATGTTGCACTGATGAGTTAGGAGGCCATCATGCGGACTGAACAAATTATTTGTCTAAATCGCGACGGAAGTAAGGGCGAGGATTGTGGTCACGTAAAATCGATTTAAGCCCCCCAGTGGAATTCGTTTCCGCTGACCGTTCCAAGGCGGTTCTTCTGTCGCGATTTATTTTTGTTATGGTTTGTCTTTGTGTGTTTGTGTCGCTTATATTATTTTATTTTGGATAGCCTATTGGCCATTTTATGGGAAAGTAACTGTCCTTTTGACTTTCCGCTGTTGATGTTCCCATTGGGGTATGTTGTTTCATGTTTGTGTTTCTTTCCCTTAGGTGTCTCTGATAGGAGCTTCGGGTTAATTATATAGATTCCTGATCATTGCCTCCACTTCCATTTTGTCTACATCGTGTATCCAGCCTTTCATTCTTTCTTTCATTCATTCTTGCTTGCTTTCTTCCTTCTTTTGTTACAGAATTGAGCTACGTCGTGAGTAAACCGGAAAATACATGTGCAAATGGAAGAGGCGCAGTTCATTTAGAATCATTTTGAAAATAAGAGTTCTGTTTGAGCCGGTGCTAGGGGGCGTGGCCGGTGTTGCGCATTTCGGTTCTGGTCATGGATAGGCTCGATGGGGCCGGGTCTACTGTTTTCGTTTGTTTGGTGTATTCTTTGTTTCTAAAGGATCGAACTATTCAGAACGTATTTGTCTTCACTGCAGCTGGGACTGTGCCGTGTGGTGGCCGTAAAAAGTCTCCCCGTACATCCATCATAGTGCAGATTATATTTTCTGGTCGTTTGGGATCACTGAGTTCATTTAGAATCATTTTGAAAATAGAGTTCTGCTTGAGCCGGTGTTAGGGGATGGGCGTGGCCGGTGTTGCGCATTTCGGTGCTGTCATGGATAGGCTCGATGGGGCCGGGTCTGCTGTTTTCGTTTGTTTGGTGTAATCTTTGCTTGTAAAGGATCGAACTATTCAGAACTTATTTATTGTTCGCTGCTTTTTTCCGTGTGTTGTCTACATCGTGTATCAAACTTTCTTTCTTTCTATTTGACTTATTTGTCAAACATGGGTTCACAATTCTTGCCAAAATTTGATGATTATGACAATGATGCGTGAAAGAAGATACCTCTGGGTTACATCTGTATCGTTTGCCGCTCAGATGATGCTGGTCAGCTGGACTAGCTCATGGGAACTGAGAGGCTAAAACAGGTACATAGTTTTTAACCCATATACCTTCCACCTTAAAGTTTTGGAGGGGTCCATTTCCACTTAAAGGGGTGTCGGGTTTGTTTTGTTTGTGGTAAGCTTTACAAAACTGTAAGAGTCAGCGTTCTTACTCACTAGGCCAAGGAGGCCCCTCGTAATGATATCTGAATAGAATGAAAGGTTGGATACACGATTTATTCATGTTTCTAATACATAGCAAAGCACTCAGGGATCAGGTTTGGCGAAAATTTATTTAGAATTCGGGACATAAATGGCCATCTAAAGTAACAAGGCTGTGGCTTTTAGCTCCGAACGAATTAATATTTAAGAATAACATGTACAGATTTGGGATACAACTGGCCACCTGAAGTGACTAGGCTGTGGCTGCTAGAACCGAAGAAAGTACTATAAACAACTTGAAAGACAAATATAACGGTAGAAAAGTAGAAGTAAAACAAAGATCAGGAATTGATACAACTAACTTACTCCATCCATAAAAGACACCAAAGGGAAAGAAATACTGTTTTGGGATCCAACTGGCCACCTGAAGTTATCAGGCTGTGGCTTCTAGCCCTGAATAAAGTATGGTATACAAATTAAAATCGCCATTAATGCTGTAAATTACATGTACATACTAATGGGAAATTGTTTTGCTATGCATTATAAATATGATCGGGCTCTGTTGATACATGTAGCTGAACGAGCAATGTTCTCGTTCGATGTAAACACCAAATAATAAATAAATAAATAAATAAAATAAAAAACACCCCCTCCCCGAAAAAAAAGGCTGGTAAAGAAGGCGGAAACTAGCTAGTCTGGCCCAGAAAACATGTACACTCCATATTTTCCAGTTCTATGGTGTATTCCTTGCTTCCAAAGGATAACCCTTTCCAGAACACAGTTGACTCACTGCAGCTGGTGTTTGGAATATGTGGCGGTCGTAAAAAGTCTCCCTGCCCTACACCATAGTGTAGTATATATTTTCTTGTCCTTTGGGGTCATTGACACCATTGTGGAATTTTGAAAATATTTGAGGGTCACTGATGAGGCCTAATTGGCCGAAACTAGCTAGTCTGGCCAAGAAATATTTTCCAGTTCTGTGGTGTATTCCTTGCTTCCAAAGGATAACCCTTTCTAGAACATATTTGTTGCTTTAGAAAGAATAAGGTTGTATCAGTTTTAACAATAAGACCAAGTCATACTTCCGCGAGTCGTAAGTATACACTCTTGTGCGGTGCCAGCTGGAAACAGGGGATAATATATTATCCACAGGCTAATATGACAGGTCAGAGAAATAATTATATCCAAAGAAAATAATCTCCTCTCGTAAATGCTTAATTGATTTTTAAACAAGTAACCTGTAGCCATTTCATGGTCTCATGATATCTTCCTTTCGTACAATACATTCTTTTCGCGGCAGAAGCGTTTGTTCCTCAAAATGCACGTTCTCTTTATCCCTGGTAATGGTCAAATGTGACCGACGCAGTATCAGAAGATAGATAGATAGATAGATAGATAGATAGATAGATAGATAGATAGATAGATAGATAGATAGATAGATAGATAGATAGATAGATAGATAGATATACCTCTTTCGGGTGACGGATTTTACCTGCAGCAAAAATTTAAATTCCACAAGCAGACACGAAAGAAGAAAAAATAAATTTTATTTTATTTCTAAAAAAGTGAATATAACATAGCTTAAATTCGCAAATTAGATTTTAATTAAAAAACAAATGATAAAAATAATAATTATTGCTCTTTTTTATTAGCCAATCATATTGTCGGGACGTGGAGGTGTGACCGAATGTGGTCTATTTTTAGCTACATCGCCAAATAGAAAGTGAGTGGAAAGAAAACTTTCCTAAACAGCGTTGACACTCGTGGTAAGATTGTTTATTAGTGACAGAAATGTGTGACAGATTGTCTGCAGCATTAACAATCTAGTATGAATGAATACATCTGCTGCATAGTCATTTAAATTTTAATGCAACTGTCAAGATTGCTCAGAGGCGTTTCGTACAGAGACGTTTCGTACCAGTCTTTTTTTTTTTTTTCTCTCTCCTTTTACTGCTACTCGCTCACACATGAGCATTACGAGCAGGATTTCCTAGGTGGTAACCAGTACTTTTTTAAGCAATGTGGATGAAGTGTCTTGCTCAAGGGCACAACCCTTTTGGTCAGCATGAGGCTCGAACCCCCAACCTCTTGATCACAAATCTGATGCGCTACCACTGTCATGTCTGACTATATGTTACAATGTGTGAACTTGATGGTGGCATTGAATACTTTTAACTTATAATAATATGTGTTTTGAAGACTGTATCTTAAATCTTGCATCTTGTCAAGGGCGTACTACGTGATTTTTCATCTACAAGAACAAGAACAAGGTTTGTGGTGTTGCACATAAGTTATCAAACCCCAAAAAGGGATGAGTTTTTGATAGTGCCACCTGCAGGTTGAACTCTTCATAATCAGTGTTATTGATAAGCTTTTGCCCGAGGAGTACTGTTACTCCTTCAACCAAAGACTATAGGCATATCCTGTGATTCTGTGAGGGTGTCGGTACTCCTAAATTCAAAACTAGGGTCGTACCTTCATCATCTGTCATCACAGCAACTGCATGCAATTGGTAAAAGGTGAGAAATTCAGGGCTCAGCAAAAATACAATAAAACGTGCGACCAGTGAAGACTCAGATCAGCAAGCGCATCTGTGAAAGCTAATCAGTCTGTCCCGGTTGCTGTGTTTGCGTTCTTTTATGATGCGCTCCCAGTCATTCTGCTTAATGTTCAAAGATGCCGGCAAGACATCTTAGGGTGTTAATTTAATAGGCTACTTGATAGATAGCGGTAAATAAGCATGCACTGCATGCTGACCGGACCACCTGTGATTCACAATTAAATATATGAGTACCCAAGTATTACAAGTTAATTCTGCCATTGTGATTCAATAAATATAATTTTGGTCAAATGTATACAGAACACGGCAGACAAAGAGATCAGTCTGTGCAGCGGTGGTTCTATCTCAGACATGCATTGATGACAATGTTGCGAGAAAAAAATATGTTGGGATGATAAAAGTATGAAAAATAGAAGTGGAGTCAAAAGTAAACAACCACCATGATGCAATAATCAAAGGCGCCGACATACACGTGTCAGAAAACTGCAATAAACAAGGTTTTTAAGCCTCCGGTTAAGAGTTTCTGCCAATGACCAAAAGACGTGAAAAAATGAGTCATGGACGCAGATTTTCTTGCATCTGCGGACGCTAAGCAGAAAGAGCTAGAGCTAACACTGCCTGGTCGGATATATATTCGCTGTTACATTAATTATAACTTTCCTAGCCCAGTTGTTGTTGCTTCTGTTTTGTTTTTCCACAAAATACAGAGTAATCCATTTCAACGTGAATTTCTGCGATTTGGGAGAAATAGCCGCCAGAAATTTCTCATGCATTTGATTTTTTTTTTTTCGTGCGTTTTTCCGGAGAACCTCTGTCAGGTGCTCCACAAACTTAACTTTTTATCGTCTGCGCATCTGTTTTGTTATTTAATTCCTAACTACATGACAATGTGAATCTGTCGATCTGTCGAACCCAATTTTTTTTCTCGACGATGACACTCCGTAGAAGTCAATGTGGTTGCCTAGCAATATTCATTTTTTATGCACGCATATCATAAAGTTACTGGTCATGCTTCAGGCATTGTCAATAAAGTTAATAATGCGGGCGGCTTTCCCTTAGATAATAAATACCGTTATGTAATCACGCATCAATAATCAGTTTCTTAATCATGTTGATAGTTGTTATAACTTGAGGCTGATTAAATATAAGTTCAATATATGATCGTCAAAAGGTAAGGTTGAAGTGTTTCAGGGTAATTAAAACAAATGCCATCATTCATGAATGGATGAATTTCGAATTGTTCTTGAAGATTGGAACAGTTTTTGTTGAAGACTATGATGCGGCGAAAATTACCGCGATTTCGATTGCTTTTTGTCAGGCATCACATTTTTTTCCATTGCCGATACGACTGCAATGGAATGACCTTGGCGTATCGCCAATTTGACGGTCGTATTTGGTACGACTTTTTCTTCATATCTAGGCATATTTGCTCGATTTTAGAGTCATATTTACGACGTTACGACCCTTATCAATTACTCTGCATAATGAAATACGTCCTCAGTGCTGGTATCATTTACCTGTCCTTTGCCCAAACTTTGGTTATTTATAGAGCTTTAACATCACAGAACAGGTACTTATCCAGAGTTATCCCTATAGGTGTGGTGCTAGAAGTCGGCATCTGGTATGGAGAAATATTAACTGAGGTACATTATGCCCAGCTTGATGGTTATAACGTCCACGTTCAAGCAGAAAAAAATCTGGGATGCCACGCATGGTTGTTGCATGAAATTTTGCATTGAAGGTGAAGGGGTAAACATGACCTCACCCATCAGTAGCAGCAAGGCTTGAAAATTCTTTCTAGCACACCAGACAAGGAAATCTGTGATTTTACCCTGGGATAGAAATTTATGTTCTGACCCTGGTGCTCCGACCCCAAATCGAATATAATCACATGTTTTATAAATGTACTGGTTGATTACAATCTCATGCGCGGAGGCGTCATGCGTGACATCACTAAACATTCCTGTTGTGTCATCACAAAATGGCAGATGTCAGTAACCGAAGTGACAGCAGCATTAAAAGTTCGCAATAGAAATGGAAGGTATGCAAGAAAAAGAATCCAATATGGGTGTGAGGGGTGGATAGAAAAATCCGTCCCTCGGGATCACTGTCCGGCATCACTCGGCAAGCCTCAATATGCCGGACAGTGTCCCTCGGGACGGATTTTTCAATCCACCCCTCACACCCATATAAGATTCTTATAATCTGAACAGGGCTGGAAAATTGTTCAAAATTTCACTCGTCCTGCATGACTAAGGGCATGTAGATTTTGGTAAATTTCATAGGATCTAGACAACATTTTTACTTGTCCAAAATGTTTACTCGTCAGGACAGGCCAGTGAGTTGAATTTCCAGTAATCAATATTACAGAATATATTACATTATGGCTGTTGAAATAAGAGTACCCACTCTAAAGAAAGAGTATTGAATACGGCTCAGCATGCTAAAGGTTAATTGCAAGAATCCATATTTGACTTTGGCCTACATTTCATGGTTCACTGACTTTGTGAACTACATGTATTTCCACAACTTTCACCCTAATCTTCAATTCCATTTCTTAACCCTTGTCCTGCTGAATATTCATATATGCCACTCCCACTACAGATTATCAACCAATCAGATTACCTGTAGCAAATTATTACAACAGATTCACAATCTGAATGACAAACAATGTAGATCCTGATCAGATGGCTTCTTCAGAAGGAAGAAGCCATCTGATCTGGATCTACATTGTTTCAAAGAAAAGGCATATCCGGGCTCAGCAGGACAAGGGTTAAGAACTGTTAGTGTTTGTTAAAAACTTGCATGTAGGGATGACACTTCCAAGTCCATTTCTCTACTGGTATAGGAGTTCATTTGTTGAAACGTGGTACAAACTTGCATCTGGGGATAGCAATGTTAAGACAAGCATCCAAATTTGACATTGACCTACATTTCATAGTTCACTGACTTTGTGAACTACATGTACTGTGTCAACCCTAACTTTCGCCCAAATGTTCTTGTCCATTTTTCAAGAACTACCATAATGATCCTAAGTATTGGGATAGACAGGCATAAAGCAAACAGTGCAGACCCAGATCAGTCTGCTCCTGAATGAGCAGTCTGATCAGGGTCTACGCTGTTTGCCATTCCGTACACACCTTTTGGACTCTTTGCTGGATTGAGAAACAAATTTGTTAAAATTTTAGAAGAATCTCAACAAGTCCTCAAGGTGTCCGAGTTTTAGGATTTTTATGGTATAACATTTCATGAATCTTTAAATGCAAGCATCCATATTTGACCTTGAATTAGGTTTCATGGTTCTTTGACTTAGTGATCTGTTGTGTCAATCCTAGCTTTTATCCTAATGATCAGGTCCAATTCCTATTCAATTCATTAACAGGCCTCGTATTTTTCAGGCTTTTGCAGGATTTCAGGCTTTTAGAGCTTGATATTTTTCTTCATTTCAGGCTTTTAGATTTAGATTTTTTGTTCCTTTAGTCTGTTTAAAAAACTATTTAACCCTTATCCTCCTGAATAAATTTATTTATCTACACCCATTTCTGACTATAAGCCACCCAAATTTCTTCGTATTTTCACAAACTGCATTACAAACAGTGTAGATCCTGATCAGATGGCTTCTTCAGAAGCCATCTGATCTGGATCTACACTGTTTGCAAAGGTAATAGGTGGGTCTTGTTCAGCAGGATAAGGGTTGAACCTGCAAAAACGGGCCTTTCAGGCATGGAAAATCGTGGTCAGTATGAGGCCTGATTAATGATACTTGGTACAAAGTTACTACAAACTTGCAGGGATGGCAACTTAATGCAAACATGAATGTTTGACATTGACTGGCATTTCATGTTTCACAGACTTAGTGAAAATTTTGTGCCTACAAAAAAATTAGCCTTGTTCTATATGACCAATACATTTTTGGGATCCATGTTTTAACCCCATTTTAAATCTGAAACTGTGTTATAATAAAGAGTTTTATACGTTTATGCATACATGTACGGCATAGCTGATCTGTCATTCTGGTCCGGATGGCTAAGCTGTTTGCTTTGAATGCTTTCTAATCCAAGGCCCATTGGTTCAGTCTCTGATCAGGGCAGTTTACTAATAGGCGAGGTACTTTAATTTTTATGGTCCAACTAATTCCTTGAGAAATTCTTTTAACACCAAAACACAGGGCTATGTTATATTAATTACCAAAAAAAAAGTCCTCAAAAAATATCCGTGCCAGTTCTGAGAAAATTAGGATTTAATCCGCAGAAAAAACATTAAATAAGTAATGGCCAGATAACAGCACCATACACTGTTTTACCGGCTGTAAGGCGCCTCACGCGCAAACAAATGACGTCATCAAAAACAAACTTACGTCAGTAATTGATAAAGTGGAGTCTTTCTACATTCTATTTTTTTAAAACATGCCATTTATATTTTCCTTGTATGCTATTGATAAACAAGATCTATGTTCAAGTTGTAAAAATAAACATTTTTTTTTTTTTGGTTGGAAAATACATTTGTCAATGTCTCATGACAAAATTTTAATGTATGGAAGCACATTTGTGCCATCAGAATCAAATGAATTAATATCGTAAATATGTATACGGTGTATTCCGGAAACATGGCGCACGTAAGATTTTGATAGCTATGTGTGCCTTTGTGGAAGCAACCACTCAAAAATCACAGTCAGAACAATTGCAACACTGTCCTATCTACTTACTGCAATAGAAATTGGCCGCTGACTTTTTAACAGGCAGGAAAAATAATAGGTGTGTACCCCCCTTGAAATTGATTTACAAATTGTGTCTCCCAACATTGCACACAATAACTGTTTTGAGCTGACTGAACACAAAGGTTGACTCAAACAACCTTAAAAGGGACAAAATCCGGATGAGAAAAAATATCATTCAGCTAATTTCCAATGAGGAATCCATATATGAAATTTCAAAACCCTGGTATACAAGGTTCTAAAGTTTTACTATGCATCACAAAGCATAGGCCTACAATGTACCCAAAGGGCCATTAGCCACAAAGTATTTTTCGGAATTTAGTCAAAAGTTTATCAGGACATCTACGCGTCACCAACTTACAAGGCTCTAGCTCCAATAGATTTTGAGATATTTTGCTGACAAGAGTTTAAAAAAAAATTCAAAGGGCAATAACTTTTGAAAGGGGCATAATCCGGATAAGAAAATAATACGCGTTAGCTAATTTTCCATGAAGAATCGATATATGAAATTTCAAGACCCTTACATGCACGTTTCTTGCGTTATGCTATGCATCAAAGGCATAAAGGAAAGTCGAATGGACGATCCAGAAGCAATATGCCCCTCCAACTTTTTTAAAGTTGGGGTCATAAAAAACATAACGAAAACACGCATATTCAAATCTATGGGAAGATTTGATCACCCCTCAAAAACTCCAGAGAAAAATTCTGAGTTTTTTCTTATTCATCACGAAACGAGACGTTGCTCCCAAGTTTGTGGGACTTTTACCTGACATTGAGATGAAATGACATCTCAATCCCTGTCGTCCAATGAATCCAAAAGGGTTTACATGCATGGACAGGCTGACTCGCAGCAACTTTTCTGGATATTCTCAGCGCTTTAGCAGTACTCATATGCGGTCGGAATCATTTCTGTGTGGAAGCATTAGCAGCCCAATCTATTACTCCAAGCCCAGATGGGTGGGGTCAAAAACACGCCAATATTATTTTGACCCTTCGAACCCCACTTTTATATAGTACAGGGATAAATATTAAATTTTTATATCAGCTCAAAAACATAGATTGTGGGTACTCGGTAGAAACGCCAAGTTCAGGCGGTTCTGTCGAGCTCCGCAATCTACTTACGTTTTGAGCAGAAATTAGAAAAACATCATTTTGTTATCTTAAAATTCCATTTTTGGGCTGAACAACTGACAATGTTTTTGTTTCGGTGTGATTCGTAATGTCTGCTCAAAAGCATAGATTGTGGGTACTCGATAGAAACCCCCTCCTACTGGAGTTTTAGTTTATACTAATTTATTTTAGTTCGATTGCTATTAAAGCCTCAAGCTTAATTAATCGCGCTCGAACACTCATTCCGGATGTTTTCACGCGCACGAGGGAGAGGCAGTTGACTTTAACACCACTGCTACCCATTTACACCTGGGTGGATGGGGCACTGGGAAGTTTTAGGGGGTGTTCATGTACATTATTTTTCTTACTTCTGCTAAAATAAGCCTCCATGATGTAGTGGATAAGCTACTAGCCTCATAAACCAGGTGTCGTGGGTTCCATCCAAGGGCTTTGCCAGACTCTCAGATGAGTCTTTAAGTCGAGGTCCGGTCTCCGTATGCAGGGGTTTCATCAATAGACGGGTAGTGGGGATTTTCCCGTTTACTTAGACATTATTCCCCTGCTACGCTTGATAAATTTGTAAGGGCTTTATTCAGATAACATTGAAAATCACACTCCTTATATTAACTTGAAATCCAGATGCCGAAATGTTTTTGAAACCACTGCATATGACATTTGCTGTTGACTGGATGTAAACCTCAAACACACTCACTCACTTATTTCTGCTCAAAACATAGATGAGGCGGTTCTATTGAGTATCAACAATCTCAGAAGCTATGTTTTGAGCAGAAACAAAAAATAATAACCCATAAACCCCAAGTTTTTTCAAGTATAAAGATAAAAGTGGGTTAGTGGGGGTCAAAATTATATAGGCATGTTTTCGTGATGTGTTTGATTTTGATTTTCCTTATAACTTATCATTTATTTTGGCGCACAGAAACTATCATTTTTTTAGTGATATTAATTTTTTCTTGTTTTATGCGACTTTCCTTTATTGTCTACGCCCACGGGTGTAGACAATCTTAATGATAGCTTATATATAACATATATTTGCCCTTATCTAGTTCTTCCCACATCCAACTCCTAATGCTTTCATTTCTAGACCACAATCTTGGCAGATTGTTGTTTTCATGACGTAAACCTAGAATGTAAAATGAAACTTTAAACTAGAATGCCAAATGAAGAAACCGTAAATGTAGGCATGTAGTACAATTAGTTGTAATTGACAGTGAAAAAAAAATCAGAAATTTTGTTTTATGTGACATTGGTGCTAAGCTTTGGAAATCCTCATTTGATATCTGTGACTTTTTTTACACTTTGTGGCAACTGGCACATTATAGTTCCACACAAATTAATGTGTGCTTAGCATAGACTCAAGCTTTTTATAAAAGCTAATACTTGTTTTTCGAAATTTCACACAAAAAAATATACAAAAAAAATTTAAAAGAAAACTTTTATCTTCAGAATTTTTAGTATTTTTCCCCAGATAGAACTATTCATTTTGGATGATTTAATGAAGTCAAGATAAATTGTTTAACATACGCCTGGTTTTTGTTCATTTTTCGTACTTTTTTCACCCCCCAAAAATACCCTTTCCCCTCGGATTTTTTTTAGGACTTTTTTATATAAATCAGGACACCTTCCTGATACTAAAACTGCTGATAACATTTCTCAAGGAATTAGTTGTGGGTCAAGGGTCATTTCAGGCTTAATGTTCTGGCCTATAAATATTTCTTATTACATATCCCTGCTGGGCATTTTTATGCTCCTGGAATCAAAGATTTGGGGGCATATAGCTTTTGGTCTGTCTGTGAGTTTGTCTGTCTTTGAAAACGTTAACATTGGACATAAGTCATAACTTTTGAGTGGTAACTGATATGCCTAGGGCTATCATATTTCACATGTGCATTCATTGTCTCAAGACCTTTCCAATGGTACCATCATTTTTTACCTTATGACTTTGGCATTTGACCTACTTTTTAAAAACTTTAACTCTGTCCATATATTTCGATTGCTAAGTGATTGGGCTTTCATATTTCACATATGCATTTTTTGTCACAGGACCTTTCTGGTGATACCATAATTTTTGACCTCATGACCTTGCCCTACTTTAAAAAAAAAAATAGAATTGGCCATATTACTTTTGATAAGTGATAGAGCTTTCATATTTCACATGTGCCTTCCTTTGCACAAGACTTTTCCAGTGGTACCATAATTTTTGTCGCACCTGCTTGTTGCAGGGTGCGACATAGGCGTCCGCTTTAACGTGCGTCCATCTGTCTGTAAACATTTACTTCGAAGTTCGACATTTATGTCAAAGTTTTTATATAAGCCAACTACAAACCTCAGCTACCATTAAACCTTACATGAAGCATCTCCCTGACCTTCTGACTTTGTAGGCACCATGACATCGTGACTTTGACCTATATTTTGCGCTCCAGTGACTGACCATTACGCCGAAGTTCGACATTTACATCAAAGATTTTGTTTAAGTCAACTACAAACCTCAGCTGCCATCAAACCTTACATGAAAGATCTCGTACACCTTCTCATTTTGTAAGCACCTTGACCTGGTGACTTTGTCCTATATTTTGCGCTCCAGTGACTTCGACCATTTCGTCAAAGTTCGACATTTAGGTCAAAGTTTTTGTTTAAGTCAACTACAAACCTCAGCTACCATCAAACCTTACAGGAAACATCACCCTGACCTTCTCACTTTGTAAGCAACTTGACCTGGTGACTTTGACCAATATTTTGTGTTTGTTCGTCCATCCGTCTGTTAACATTTACGTCGAAGTTCGACATTTAAATCAAAGTTTTTATTTAAATCAACTAAAAACCTCAGCTACCATCAAACCTTACATGAAGCATCTCCCTGACCTTCCAAATTTGTAGGCACCTTGACCTGGTGACTTAGACCTATATTTTGCGCTCCAGTGACTTTGACCATTAAGTGAAAGTTCGACATTACGTCGAAGTTTGTATTGTAATCAACTATGCAACTAAACAACCATCAAACCTTTCATAAAACATCACCCTGAGCTCCTGACTAGGCAAGCACCTTGACCCGGTGACCTTGACCTATATTTTACGGTCCAGTGACTTTGACACAAACGTCGATGTTCAAGATCTTGTCAAATAAAAGGCCTACAACCATAAAATCTTGCATAGTGCTTCTCCTAGATGTACTGACTCTGCAGGTACCTTGACATGGTAACATTGACCTATAGACTTTGACACATTTTACGTTGAATTTCCAGATCTCCTCAAATAAAAGGCCCACAACCATCAAATCTTGCATTGTGCTTCGCATAGATGTACCGACTCTGCAGGTACCTTGACCCGGTGCAGAGCTGAATCCGGCCCACACACTAGTACTGGTAAACCGCTTAGAGGATCTAAGCCTGTCCAGGAACCGCGGTGCGAGGCGGACCGTCCATTCTAATAAACCCTATTGGTTTCATTGGACGACAGGGCTTGAGATGTCATTTCATCTCAATGTCGGGTAAAAGTCCCACAAAATTGGAAGCAACATCTCCAAAATGACCTTTACAGTGTTGACGGGGACGTTAAACCTCAAATCAAACCAAACAAAAACCTTGACCCGGTGACCATGACCTATATTTTATGCTCCAGCAACTTTGACACATTTTACGTTGAAGTTCCAGATCTCTGCGAATAATAGGCCTACAACCATCAAATCTTGCATAACGCTGCCCCTGATCAGATGTCGCATTCTGCGGTGTCTGATCTGGGTCAGCGCTGTATGTCAGGGTACCAGTGTTGGGGTTTCTGGTACCAATTGGGTAAATGTCAAGCTAAATTGTCTCTGAAAAATATTTAAAAAAAAATAAGATTACTGTCTGCTTTTTAAAATTTCCATTCACCTTTTTTGCATTATCTGCTGGTTCCTAGTCTGAAGGTTATAAGTGTTGGAAAAACAGGTAACCAGACCCCCCTGACGGTAAAAGGTCAGAGGGGTCTGGTTACCTGTTTTTCCAATATTGACACTGTGCAAGCTGGGAGCAAGCAAATAATGCAAATATGGTGAATGGCATTAAAAGGGTCAACCTATTTTGTCACTGAGATAAAATGGCTGACCATTTTGCAAACACTGCAGGCCCAGATCAGATGCCACTGAATCTGGACCGACACTGTTCGCCCATTACGAAAACGAGCCTATACAAATACATTGCCACCTTTATCGCCGAAAAAATGAAAATTTTATGGTGAAAAATTGTGATATTTTTCTTATTTCTGCTCAAAATATAGATTATGGGCACTCGTTAGAACCGCCTCATCGAGGCGGGTCTAACGAGTACCCACAATCTATATTTTAGAGCAGAAATAAGAAAAATAACGTTTACCCCATGAAACCCCAGTTTTACTATATAAAAGTGGGGTTCAAGGGGGTCAAAACTATATAGGCGTGTTTTCGTGATGAATGTCCATATTTTGGGGAACACTAGGATTAAATGGGTTTAGACATTTCTGACCCCATCCCCCTCAGTTGTTGAGGTAACATGGTGCTTGCAACAGCTGTTCAGGTGTTTGTTGTTGTTGCATTGATATTTGGTGTTCAGTTATTCTTTGTCATATACTGTATTTACCCAAAGTATTCGGACACATCAACTCCTTACCATGGTCGTCCTAAATACAGTAGAACTTCGATGGCTCGAACACCGATGACTCGTTTACCATGGATGTGTCGAACACATTCTTGAGCCCCTAGCGAAATCCTCTACATAAGAAATAGTGGGGGATGATTCAGGAGATTTTAGTCTTTTATCTTGCAAATGTATGGTGTGTGTACTCATTAGAATCGCCTCAACAAGGCGATTCTAATGAGTATACGCAGCATACATTTATGTTAAAGAACACTGAAAACAGGCCCCAAACTATCCCTTTTATGCCTCCTGGCAGTAACCCTCAGTGGCTCGAACTACCCCTGTCTCGAACAGAATTTCGTGGTCCCAAAGGTGTTCGAGCCATCGAAGTTCGACTGTATATAGGTTACTGTTGACATTGGCCTTGACTGAAAAGTCTGTCAGGTGATTACTGGGTATTTTCCATTACCTCTTGCACAACAGAAATAATTATTCTTTACTTCATAAGGTGACAAGATAGTGAGATGGTAGATAATCTTATTTGGTATGCAAGATAAAGCTGTGTTTTATGGCTATAATTGTTACTTTTTCCTTTATCTGCCCCACTAGTCACATGGTGGCTGAACAGCAGACAGTGTAAACCTTATTTGGGCCCCGTCAAGCGATTTTGGTACTTATCGCCTATGCGAGCAGCGAAGGTTCAGGCGAGCCTGCGCATCCGCGCAGTCTCGCCAGAACCTTCGCTGCTCGCTCATACAAGCAGTGAATCAAGAGGAACCTTCAGACAGAAAGCCATATGCCCCTCTGAATGGCTGGGCATGCACAGTTAAAATTTGTCATTACTGAATGCTCGAAGACACAAATTCCCTTGGCGGGGCTCATTTATAGTATTATATTTTATCAGCCTGGTTTTCAGATTTTTAGAGTGATCTGAATTTGTTTAAGCTCCAAATAATACAGTAAAAATCCCATCATGAGAACATGCCTATGTAATTTTGACACTCTTAACCCCCACTTTTATGTAGTAAAACTGTGGTTTACAGTGGTAAAGCCTATTTTTCTTATTTCTGCTCTAAAATATAGAAAGTGGGTACTCGTTAGAACCACCCCGATGAGGCAGTTCAAATGTGTACCCACAATCTATATATTGAGCAGAAATAAGTAAAAATGTCACAATTTTTCCTCTCATAAATTTTGTTTTTTTTCGGGGATAAAATTTACAATGTAATTGTATAAGTGTGTTCTCGTAATATAAAAATTTTGACACCTGAAGGCTTTGCCTTAATTCTATAATTTTGACAAATTTGTTTCACGACACAGCAAGGAGTCCAAAAGGTGCAGATGGAGTGGCAAACAGTGTAGACCCTGATCAGACTGCTTCAGGAGCAGTCTGATCTGGGTCTTCACTGTTTGCTTAGGCCAACCTGTCCCAATGCTTTGGATCTTTACAGTAGGGCAACTGGTAACAAGGCTATTTTAGAGATAATTTTTTCTTAAAATTTCAGACACCTTGAGGACTTTCTGTAATTCTCGTAGAATGTTAACAAATTTGTTTCATGGTCCAGCAAGAGGAGTCCAAAAGTTGCACACTGAATGGCAAACAGTGTAGACCCTGATCAGACTGCTCCTTCAGGAGCAGTCTGATCTGGGTCTGCACTGTTTGCTTTGGCATATCTGTCCCAGTACTTGGGATCATACTGGGCATCTGTGGCCTACTGGATAAGAGCACTTAATCTTACTCATTTGGTCTCTCACAGCTGGGGCTTGGAGCCTGGGTCGAGTCATAATTATGTGAGATGACAAGTTTTGCAACCGGTCAGCTGGTTGTTTACTCGGTAGTGGGTACTCAGGTTTTCACCCACCTCTGATTACAACAACAATCAGCTTGATTTAAGTGAAATAAACTTGAAAGGGCAGTTAAACCAAAACAAAAACAAACTAGATTGTGCAGTCCATGGTAAACCATCGCAAATACCCCTTTTTTATGAATAACACTAATGACTATGTATTAGCTAGCCAAAACTACATGTAAGTTAAAAAAAAAAAAGTTGCAAAGAACATTCTAACTGATGAGCAAAGTTTCAGAAGTGTAACTCCTATAGTATAGAAGATATGGCAAAGCCGTACTTTTTGACCTTTGACCTTTGGGTCAGGTTGAGGTCAAGGTCACACCAAAAGTAGCCCAATTTATTCTGTATTCCAAGGGCCATCCAATAACCAACGTTTCAGAAGTGTAGCTCAAATAGTTTAGAAGATATGGCAAAATAATACTTTTTGACCTTTGACCTTGGGGTCATGTTGAGGTCGAGGTCACACCAAAAGTAGCCTAATATATTTTATATTCCAAGGGCCATCCAATAAGCAAAGTTTCAGAAGTGTAACTCCAATAGTTTAGAAGCTATTAAACTTATACCTTTTAAAATTATAAAATTTTACTTTTTGACCTTGACCTTGGGGTCATGTTGAGGTCAAGGTCATCCCAAAAGTAGCGCAATTATTCTATATTCCAAGGGCCATCCAATAAGCAAAGTTTCAGAAGTGTAACTCAAATAGTTTAGGAGATATGGCAAAATCATACTTTTTGACCTTTGACCTTGGTCATGTTGGGGTCAAGGTCACAAAAAAGTAGCCCACTGCCATCTACATACCATGTACTATTTACATGCAAAGTCTGAAAAGTGTAACTTTAATGGTTGCAGAGGAGATCCATTTACAAGAAACGTGACAGATGGACAGACAGACAGACAGACGGACTGACGCCCTCTCAACTCTGGTACGAAAACAATATACCCAATTTTTCTTAATAGCGGGTATATAAAGCAAGTTATGTGTACTTGTTGAGGAGTACCCATAACACATGTACAGGTATATGTTTCAATGGAGAAGTAACAAAAAAAATCCAGACCTTATTTGGAGCTATGTTTTATTTTTACCATATACAGGCAAGCATAATAAATGTCAAAACTTGTCAAAGTATACAGTTCAAAAATAAGAAAAGTTTTGAACCACTGACTATTTTGGCTTGATGATTTCTAATTTCTATTGAAATAATACAACAAGGTATGTTCTCGTAAGACATTTTATTTATTGACACATTTGTTGTTACTTGAAATTCATTAAGCAAACAGTTAGTGAAACTGCTTGCTAACCGAACACAATTATTACGTCATAAAGGGGTCGAGCAAAAAAAATCACAAATATCAATTGTAGTAACATGTGTGGCCACCTCTGACATCTATGCATGTCAGACACCGCCTTTGCATACTGTTAATGAGTCACCTAATTTAATTCTGGCCTATCCTGTCCCATTCTTGTGTTTGAATCACTCTCAGCTGAGCTCGAGTTGAGGCACTATTGACATGACTCTTTGTGGCATGACTCAACATGTCCCTTGTGTCCTTGTGTGGGGCTGGTTTCTCTTGATGGTCTCTCATTGTACAATGGTATATTGACAACATTTTTCGTCTGGTAGTAAGGCCTTATGCAGGTGCAATTGTCAGGACTTCCTGCTTCAAGATGGCAATGCTCGCCTTCAAATGGCGAGTATTGTAGGCGATTTTCTTCATCAGGAGGGGATTAACAGAATGCCATGGCCGGCGGAATCCAATTGAACACTTTTGGGACATATTAGGTAGAGCCACAAAGTGTCATGTCAATAGGTATAGCCGTCAGAGGTGGCCAAACATGTTACTAAAGTTGAAAGTTGTGAAGGTTTTTTGCTGGACCCCTTTGTGCAGTCATCATGTATGATTGACACACACTTTGCTTAATGAATTTCAAGTTACAACAAATGTGTCAATAAATAAAATGTCTAACCCTTATCTTGCTGAATATTCATTTAAGCCACACCCATTTCTGTCTATCAACCAATCAAATTACTTGATGTAATTTATTGCTACAAATTCATAAACTGAATGCCAAACAGTGTAGATCCTGATCAGATGGCTTCTTCAGAAGGCATCTGATCTGGATCTATACTGTTTGCAAAGATAGGGGTTGTCGTGAACAGCAAGATAAGGGTTAATTAAAGAGAACATACCTTGTTTTATTATTTCAGTAAATATTAGAAACCATCAAACCAAAAAAGTGGTTCAAAACTTTTTTTGAACTGTATATTTTTGTATTATACTATATAGTAGTTTGTTATGATACAGTATTAATTTTTTTTTATTGCGTGTCTTTGATCTGACATAATAAGTGGCTTTCTCTTCACCCCTATAGATTCATGTCATGATAGCTCTGATGATGAAGTAATATATCCTTTATGCTGGCTATACTTTTTGAATTGACTATGCTGTATTTACACTAAATACATGGATATGGAATTTACTCTTAAATATATGGACACAACTCCTTACCACCTTTGTTCTAAAATTTTACAACCAGGGGCCAGTTGTTCAAAGCATCGTTAGCTTAACAAGCTCGTTAGTGGTCATATTGTTAACTGTTCTAGCAAGTTTAATATGTAAAATTTTGGTATTTTTGCTGAAAAATGTGAGCAGCTTTTGCGGATGCAAAAGCTGCTCACATTTTTTTCAGCAAAAATATTAGCATATTTGCCATAATAAATTATCAAAATTTTAACGATACATTAACTAACGTCGTCATTAGTTTTGAACAACTGGCCCCAGATGTTGTGTCTAAAAATAGCTGGATATGTGGGAAACAGTGTTGATACCACTGAGACGCCGCATTCTGTGAAGTTTCATCTGGGTTTACACTGTCTGTTTGTTAAGGCACATCTGTTTGAATACATACAGTCGTAATGATCCTAAGTATTGGGGCAGGAAGGCCAAAGCAAACAGTGCAGACCCAGAACCATCTGTTTAAATACATACAATACTGAAATGATCCTAAGCATTGGGACAGATAGGCCTAAGCAAACAGTGCAGACCCAGATAAGGCAGTCTGATCAGGGTCTACCATGTTTGCTGTTCCGTCTGCATCTTTTAGACTCATTGCTGTTGCTGGATTGTTAAACAAATTTGTTACTTACAGCAAATTATTAGGATCTTTACAGTAAATGTGGTAATTACAAGTTGTGAAGTGAACAAAAATTTTCTCTGGATCCTTTAACTCATAAGATGCCAATCACGACAATTGTGGTCTGCTTTGTCTTCTGCCAGTTTCTTTAAAACAGTGTGGACACTTGTATTGGTGGACATTTGTATGGGAGTTTTCTGGTATGAAAAATATTTCTAAAAAGTTTGCAAGAAGATTCAGCAGACGACATAAGCAGACAACATTTTCAGATGTAGTTTTTCTCAGCATCTTAAGCGTTACTATTTATAGCTTATAAAAAACTTGTTGTGTGAATGGATACCATAAACAATCCTCAAAATTCGGACATTTTTAGGACTTGCTGTTATTCTCCTAAAATTTTAACACATTTGTTTCACGATCCAGCAAAGGCAGCAAGGAGTCCAAATGGTGCAGGCGGAATGGCAAACAGTGTATACTCTGATCAGACTGCTCCTAAGGATCTGGGTTTGCACTGTTTGCTTAGGCCTATCTGTCCGAATACTTAGGACCATTATGGTAGCCATGATCAAGTACTTACTCCGTTGCCTCAGCGAGTAATCATCCAAAATGTGCAAACAGAATGGCAAACCGTGTAGACCCTGATCAGACTGCTCCTTAGAGGAGCAGTCTGATCTGGGTCTGCACTGTTTGCTTAGGCATATCTGTACGAATACTTAGAACCATTATGGTAGCCATGATCAAGTACTTACTCCGTTGCCTCAGCGAGTAATCAGCCAAAATGTGCAAACAGAATGGCAAACAGTGTAGACCCTGATCAGACTGCTCCTAAGGAGCAGTCTGATCTGGGTCTGCACTGTTTGCTTAGGCCTATCTGTCCCAATACTTAGGATCATCACAGTAGCCATGATCAAGTACTTACTGTGTTGCCTCGGCGAGTAATCATCAAGCATATGGATTTGTTAGCAGACAACTACTTTTCTCATTCTTCTTTTCAGTTTCATCAACATCACAAAAAATGACAGACATACAAGAGAATGGGGACGGTTTGAAGACTGACACAATAGAGAGCCCATTCAGGAAGTGGGAGAGCCCGGACAGGCCCACAAGGTGTACCTACCACCAGGCCAAGTCTATGGATGAGTCGCCACATGTACACTTACCATTGTAAGTCAGAAGACTATCGTCAGTCAGTTGAGACAATTAACCCATGAAATGCCAATCACGACAACTGTTGTCTGCTTTGTCGTCTGCCGATTACTTTAAAATTCATTTTTTGCAAACAGTGTGGACCCAGATCCGACTGCTCCTCTAGGAGCAGTCTGATCTGGGTCCACACTGTTTGCCTGTATGCAAAAAAAAAATATTTTTAAAAAGTTCAAAAGAAGATTCAGCAGACGACATGGGCAGACGACATTTTCAGATGTAGTTTTTTTCTCAACGTCTTAAGGGTTAACTCTTCAGGTGCTGCAGAAAATTCTTGAACAGTTGACAATCCTTTTTCCCCCCATTTTCTTAGGGAAAATAAGGCTTGACATTTCATTGTTTACCCAGCATTTACTTTGAAAATGTCATATGCTATTAGTGCTTACTGCTTAGCACTTGAAATGTTAAGAATGCTTGAATAGTTTTCAGAAATTCTCATCACGAAAACACATGTATATAATTTTTGCCCCCCACTTAGATCCTACTTTTAGATAGTAAAACTGGGGTTTAACTCTTATCATGCTGTTCACGACAACCCATATCTTTGGAAACAGTGTAGATCCAAATCAGATGGCTTCTGAAGAAGCCATCTGATCAGGATCTACACTGTTTGACATTCAGTTTATGAATTTGTAGGAATAAATTAGATCAAGTAATCTGATTGGTTCAAAGTCAGAAATGGGTGTGGCTAAACTGAATATTCAGCAAGAGAAGGGTTAAGAATGCTTTAATAGTTTTCAGAAATTCTCCTCATGAAAACACATGTACATAATTTCCCCCCCCCCCTCCCCACCTTAGAGTTAGATTCTACTTTTGAATAGTAAAACTGGGGTTTAAGGGGCAGGTATACATCAGTTTTCTTTGTTCTGCCTAAAAACATAGATTGTGGGTACTGGTTAGAACTACCTTACTGAGGCAGGTCTAACGAGTACCCACAATATATCTTTTTAGGCAGCAATAAGAAAAATTAAATTTTCCTTGTTTTTGGTTGTAAAATTTTACATATATTTATCATATGACATTGCGTCTTAGAATGTGTTACTGCCATGCATTAAATTGGGTAATCCACTAGTGGATTAAATAACATGCAAATTAGTTAGATATCCGTAGTAACGTTAAATGTATGACATCCTTAATGACGCCGCATTTGCTTACGGCAGAATATTGACATGTTTGTTAAAAATCATCATAACATGCATTTGAAATGTGGTATGATAAAAAGAATCTTGCAAATTTTGTGCTCATGTATTATAGAATTTATTACTGGCCCCGATAGCTCAGTTGGTAGAGTGTCCGCTCCGGGGAAGGGGAGGTCACAATTCAATCCCAGGCTGCAACATACCAAAGTTGTTAAACATGGTACTAGCTGCTCCTTGCTTGGCACTCAGATTCATGGGGTAGAGCTAGGACTGGTCTACCCAGTGTCAGGATAATGTGACTGGGTTTGGTATCATGTAATGTGTCTGGGACATGATACTTCAGTGAGGCAGCACTATAAAAGTGAGCATTGAGCTACCTGTCGCAACCAGACACCGTCCTGATATGACTGAAAAATTATTGAATGCGACGTTAAACCCGAATTCACACACATTATAGAATTTATTAAACTCACTGAGGAAGAGAGATAAAATGCTCGGGCAAGACTCGCATTTTATCCCTTTTCTTGTTCAATAACTCTTTCAATAAATTCAATAATACATGAACACTCATCTAAGATTCTCTATTTTTGTAATGCGATTGATAACTTTCAGTCTGATAACAATCATAGATGGTGTTAGAATCAGAATCTTTTTTGGCATCACATGGAGACCCCCCCCCCCCAAATACCCCACTTTATATAGAGAAAACTGGGGTTTATGGGGGTAAACATTATTTTTCTTATTCTTGCTCCAAGACATAGGTTGTGGGTACTCGTTAGAACCGCCTCAATGGGGCGGTTCTAACGAGCACCCACCACCTATGTTTGCAGTATTTATAAGAAAAATATCGCTGATTTTCATCAGAAAAATGGCCGTTTTGGAGATGTGTAAAGAAGCACTGATTCGCACGGGTGTGTTATCATAATGGTGACACTTCCAGTGACAATAATTCAGCCAGGAGTCAGTCCCTCTGGAAATGGCATTTGAGCCACCCCAGCAGGCACATAATGTTAATGTGATACATTTCAGATTGAAGTGCATGTAATAGAGTGCCCTTACTGTAACGCAACATCAACGTCGGTGCAAAGTCATGACATTTATGCAGTGTCACATCTTATGTTGGTGCAACATCACGACAGGCCCCCACCTATCGGGGCTTGAAGAAATATATGGGCTGCATGATGCTTCCATGCAGAGCTGAATCCGACCCACACACAAGTACTGGTAAACCGCTCAGAGGATCTAAGCCTGCCAGTGTGCGTGTCGGACCGTCCATGCTTATAAACCCTATTGGTTTCATTGGGCGACATGGCTTGAGATGTCATTTCATCTCAATGTCGGGTAAAAGTCCCACAAAATTAGAAACAACATCTCCAAAATGACCTTAACAGTTTGACTAGGATGTTAAACCTCAAATCAAACAAATAAAAACATCACAACATTGCACTGACGTTGATATGACGTTGCCTTAGCGACTTGTGACTGCTGGGATCTTATGAGTAGACCTGTTTATTTGCCATTTCTGAACATGAAAGGTGCAGGTCAGCCTGCACATCTGCACAGTCTTATCAGCACCTTTGTGTTCACTATTGGATAGTACCAGGGATTTTCCTAGTGCAAATTTGGGGCGGGTAATCGGCCCCTATTTTTCCCAAATTAGAGACATATATTCCCAAATTTTACAACAAATTTCCCAATTCCTGATTTTGTGCTATATTTTGATGAAAATTTCATGAAAATTGAACCAAAACTGACAAAGTTACAACTGATTTAAATTCCCAACTTTAAATATTAGCGAGCTGTTTTTCCCTAACCCAACGGCCCCTGGACCCTGATTTTGAAGGGTAGGAAAATCCCTGAGTACAATACCTTAAGTTTCTATATTTAACGGAAAGATGTCAAGAAAGCCTGCATCGGAAAATGTCATCTGTTTATGTCATCTGTTACACTATCTTGCAAATGTTGTTTTTTTTTTAAATTGTATACAGACAAATAGTGTGGACACTGATCAGACTGCTCCTAGAGGAGCAGTCTGATCTGGGTCCACATTATTTGCAACAATGACCTTTTAAGTAACTAGCAGACGACAAAGCAGACAATAAAGCAGACAACAATTAATGTGATTGGCATTCCATTTTGTACCAGAAACCCAAAAGCGAGTACCCTGGCAAACAGTGCAGGCCCAGATCAGACGCTGCAGAATGCGGCGTCTGATCAGGGCGTACACTGTTTGCAGAAAGTTTAGCCATTTTCCAAATAAATTTAGAAGAAAACATAACCTGACACCCCTAAATTTTGAAAAGGACTCCTGCTATATATAAGGAGGAAGATTCCATTTGGTACAAAAAGGGTTAAGGGTTAAAATTGCATGACTCCTGCTAGTCTGTATAGCTGAGCAGGTCTGTTTATATGTCTTATTTGGTCTCAAACCCCAAAGACAGATATTCATTTGACAGGGTTCATTTGAATTATTACATACATTTTAGGAAACCTAAACCAGCTATCATGCGCAATGTGTTAGAGAATATCGGAGATACTCCACTGGTAAAACTGAACAAGATTCCGGCATCTGAAGGACTGCAGTGTGACATTTGTAAGTACACTTAGCTTTCTCTATGGAACCCGGGAAGGGACATAATTTTTTTTTTTTTTAATATGTTGTGCGAACAAGATATTAAGTTAAGCGAACAAGAATATTGTGCAGACAAGATATTATCTTATGCGGACAACATAATTTATGTTGTGCGGACAAGATAATATCTTGTTTGCACAACTTAATATCTTGTGCGGACAAGATATTATCTTGTTCGCACAACATATTACAATGTATCTTGTTTGCACAACATAGAGCTTGGGAAGTTGTGTGAACAAGATATTTTCTTGTGCGGACAAGATACTATCTTTTTTGCACAACATATTATCTTGTGCGGACAAGATATTAAGTTGTGCGAACAAGATAATATCTTGTTTGGACAAGATATTATCTTGTGAGCACAAGATATTATCTTGTGCGCACAAGGTATTATTATCTTGTGAGCACAAGATCTATGTTGTGCGCACATGATATTATCTTGTGT
Source organism: Lucinisca nassula (assembly GCA_963580285.1). Classification (NCBI taxonomy): domain Eukaryota; kingdom Metazoa; phylum Mollusca; class Bivalvia; order Lucinida; family Lucinidae; genus Lucinisca; species Lucinisca nassula. The sequence goes on from OY757019.1 coordinate 43,782,358, forward strand.
GCGCACAAGATAATATGTTGTGCGAACAAGATAATATCTTGTCCGCACAAGATATCTTGTCCGCACAAGATAATATCTTATCTGAACAAGATAATATCTTGTCCGCTCAAGATAGTATCTTGTTCAACATAATAAAAATAAAAAATCATGTCCCTTCCCGGGTTCCGTATTTCTCTGTGTAATTTACATAAAATTTTGCTTAACCTTTACCACCCTCTAGGCTAATTCAGCAGACGAGAAATTGTTAATATTTTTCTTATTTTTCCCCAGAAAACAGGACTTGACATCTCATGCAAATTGTCTCCATTTGCATGAAATATCAAATCGTGTTTTCTGGGGAAAATAAGAAAAATGTTTCAAAATGTTGTCTGCTACATAGTTTTACCAGGAGCATGTTATAGTATATTTTACCCCATTAGATGCCAGTTACATCAATTGTCATCTGCTTTGTTGTCTGCTGGTTACTTTAAATGTTATTGTTGCAAATAGTATGGATCCAGAACAGATTGCTTGAAGAGTAGTAGTCTAATCATGATCCACACTGTTTGCTAGTCTGCTAAAATTGAGTGAGCAAAAGTGCAGTCTCACCAGAGCATTTGCTGTTCACAAACATGAAGGCAGAAACCTTGAGGTAGCTTCATTAAAGAAATCTTGAGCATAAGTACAGTCTCACCAGAGCATTTGCTGTTCACAAACAAAAAGGCAGAGACCTTGAGGTAGCTTTATTAAAGAAATCGTGAGCATAAGTACAGTCTCACCAGAGCATTTGCTGTTCACAAACATGAAGGCAGAGACCTTAAGGTAGCTTCATTAAAGAAATCATGAGCATAAGTACAGTCTCACCAGAGCATTTGCTGTTCACAAACATGAAGGCAGAAACCTTGAGGTAGCTTCATTAAAGAAATTGTGAGCATAAGTACAGTCTCACCAGAGCATTTGCTGTTCACAAACATGAAGGAAGAGACCTTGAGGTAGCTTCATTAAAGAAATCAAGAGCATAAGTACAGTCTCACCAGAGCATTTGCTGTTTACAAACATGAAGGCAGAGGCCTTGAGGTAGCTTCATTAAAGAAATCGTGAGCATAGGTACAGTCTCACCAGAGCATTTGCTGTTCACAAACATGAAGGTAGAGGCCTTGAGATAGCTTCATTAATGAAATCAAGAGCATAAGTACAGTCTCACCAGAGCATTTGATGTTCACAAACATGAAGGTAGAGGCCTTGAGGTAGCTTCATTAAAGAAATCGTGAGCATAAGTACAGTCTCACCAGAGCATTTGCTGTTCACAAACACGAAGGCAGAAACCTTGAGGTAGCTTCATTAAAGAAATTGTGAGCATAAGTACAGTCTCACCAGAGCATTTGCTGTTCACAAACATGAAGGAAGAGACCTTGAGGTAGCTTCATTAAAGAAATCAAGAGCATAAGTACAGTCTCACCAGAGCATTTGCTGTTTACAAACATGAAGGCAGAGGCCTTGAGGTAGCTTCATTAAAGAAATCGTGAGCATAAGTACAGTCTCACCAGAGCATTTGCTGTTCACAAACATGAAGGTAGAGGCCTTGAGATAGCTTCATTAATGAAATCAAGAGCATAAGTACAGTCTCACCAGAGCATTTGATGTTCACAAACATGAAGGTAGAGGCCTTGAGGTAGCTTCATTAAAGAAATCGTGAGCATAAGTACAGTCTCACCAGAGCATTTGCTGTTCACAAACATGAAGGCAGAGACCTTGAGGTAGCTTTATTAAAGAAATCGTGAGCATAAGTACAGTCTCACCAGAGCATTTGCTGTTCACAAACATGAAGGCAGAGACCTTGAGGTAGCTTTATTAAAGAAATCGTGAGCATAAGTACAGTCTCACCAGAGCATTTGCTGTTCACAAACATGAAGGCAGAGACCTTGAGGTAGCTTTATTAAAGAAATCGTGAGCATAAGTACAGTCTCACCAGAGCATTTGCTGTTTACAGACAAGTACTGGAAGCTGAGGCTTTGTGATAGCTTCAAGAATGTAAATATGAGATCTGTGTTTTCGTGATGCAAATAGTATTTCTCTGTTTTTGTCAGTGGCAAAGTGTGAGTTTTTCAATGCTGGAGGAAGTGTTAAAGACAGGATTGGTGTCAGAATGGTGGAAGATGCTGAGAGGATGGGGGTCCTGAAACCCGGTGATGTCTTGATAGAACCAACTTCAGGAAACACAGGTACTATAATACGAGACATAACAATCAAAATCCTGTCTTCAGAAATGCTTGCTGATAAAGTACAGGAGGCAGTTGTTCAAAACTAACAATGTCGTTAATTAAAATATCATTGATCATTCAATATGGCAAAAAAAAAAATTTTTTTGCTGAAAAAAATGTGAGTAGCTTAAAAGCTACTCACATTTTTTCAGCAAAAAAATTAGAAATTACTTCAAAAAGATAAGATTTTGACCCCTAACAAGAATGTTAAGCTAAAAATGCTTTGCACAACTGGGCCCAGATACTTGACATGTTGCTTTGTTGAAAATTTTGAAATATATCCAGTGACTAGACAAGAATTATCCAGAACCAGGAATTAGAAATGTTGCCCACATTTTGAACAAAGAGCTGGTCTAAAATCTCGCGTTTTGGACAAAGAGCTAGTCTAAGTCAGCAATTTCAGAAATTTTCCCCACATTTGGGAAAAAGAGCTGGTCTAAAATCAGCAATCTTAGAAATTTTTCACAACATTTGGTACAAAGAGCTAGTCTAAAATCAACAATTTAAAAATTTCCCCACATTTGGGACACATTTGGGGAGCGTGATACCTCAGGGGAGCGTGATAGTGCAGTGGTTAGTGCACTTGCCTCTGATGCTAGTGGTCCCGGGTTCGATCCCGGCAGCGGCGATAAAATTTCGGTGTCCGAACACACTCCATTGGCATCATTTGCAGGGATGAATGTCATAAAGTGCACCATCCTTCGGATCGGGACGTTAACTGGAGGCCCCCTGTGCAGGGAGAACCATCCCCTGTGCAGGTTAAAGATCCCTACCGTAATTACATGATTACTGTGTAGGCTTTCATCCTGCAAACTTGGAGTGTATGTAATGTACACCTGTGGTAATGGCAAAATATGACCGACACAGTATCAATAGAAAGAAAGAAGAAAGAAAGAGCTAGTTTTGGAAAATTTCCGCACATCCAAGATGTTGAGAAAATTCTGAAAATTCTGGTATTCTGGATAACTTCAGTCATTGGATATATTTTTAGCTCACCTGACCGAAGGTCATGGTGAGCTTTTGTGACAGTAAGATGTCCGGCGTCGTCGTGCGTCGTCCGTCGTCCGTCGTGCGTCGTCCGTGCGTAAACTTTTTCTTGTGAACACACTAGAGGCCACAGTTTTGGTCCAATTATCATCAAACTTGCTCAGAATGATAATCATGACAATATCTCGGTCAAGTTCGAATTTGGGTCATGTCGGGTAAAAAAGTAGGTCAGTAGGTCAAATCATAGAAAAACCTTGTGAACACTCGAGAGGCCACAATTTTGGTCCAATCATCATCAAACTTGCTCAGAATGATCATTGTGACAATATTTTAGTGAAGTTTGAATATGGATCATGTCGGCTTAAAAAGTAGGTCAGCGGGTCAAATCATAGAAAAACCTTGTGAACACCCTAGAGGCCACAATTTTGGTCCAATCATAATCAAACTTGCTCAGAATGATCATCATGACAATATCTTGGTCAAGTTCGAATATGGGTCATGTCCGGTCAAAAAGTAGGTCAGTAGGTCAAATCATAGAAAAACCTTGTGAACACTCTGAAGGCCACTGTTTTGGTCCAATTATCATGAAACTTGCTCAGAATGACCATTGTGACAATATTTCAGTCCAGTTCGAATATGGGTCATATCGGGTTAAAAAGTAGGTCAGCGGGTCAAATCATATAAAAACCTTGTGAACACCCTAGGGGCCACAATTTTGGTCCAATCATAATCAAACTTGCTCAGAATGATCATCATGACAATATCTCGGTCAAGTTTGAATATGGGTCATGTCCGGTTGAAAAGTAGGTCAGTAGGTCAAATCATAGAAAAACCTTGTGAATACTCAGGAGGCCACAAGTTTGGTTAAATCATTAATCTTGCTCAGAATGGTCATTGTGACAATATCTTGGCTAAGTTTGAATAAAGGTCTTTTCGGGTCAAAAAGTAGGTCAGTAGGTCAAATTAAAGAAAAAACTTGTGAACACTCTAGTTTTACATAGACTTATATAGGGAAAATCTTTAAAAATCCTTTTCTCTGAAACCACAAGGCCTAGGTCTTTTATATTTGGTATGAAGCTTCATCTAAAAGACCCCTAACAAGATTATTCAAATGATAGTGCTGAGGCCAAAAATGTCCCCGCCCCCGGGCCCTTTGGTTTTACATAGGCTTATATAGGGAAAATCTTTAAAAATCTTCTGCTCTGAAGCTGCAAGGCCCAGGACTTTGATATTTGGTATTAAGCTTTATCTAGTGGACCCCTACCAAGATTGTTCAAATTATAGTGCTGGGGCAAAAAATGCCCCCGTTCCGGGGCCCTTTGGTTTTACATGGCCTTATATAGGGAAAATCTTTAAAAATCTTCTTCTCTGAAACCGCAAGGTCCAGGACTTTGATATTTAGAATGAAGCTTCATCCATTGGACCTCTACCAAGATTGTTCAAATTATCGCCCTTGGGCCAAAAATGCCCCCGCTCAGGGGCCCTTTGTTTTTACATAGACTTATATAGGGAAAATCTTTAAAAATCCTTTTCTCTGAAACCACAAGGCCTAGGTCTTTTATATTTGGTATGAAGCTTCATCTAAAAGACCCCTAACAAGATTATTCAAATGATAGTGCTGAGGCCAAAAATGTCCCCACCCCCGGGCCCTTTGGTTTTACATAGGCTTATATAGGGAAAATCTTTAAAAATCTTCTGCTCTGAAACTGCAAGGCCCAGGACTTTGATATTTGGTATTAAGCTTTATCTAGTGGACCCCTACCAAGATTGTTCAAATTATAGTGCTGGGGCAAAAAAAGCCTCCACCTGGGGCCCTTTGGTTTTACATAGGCTTATATAGGGAAAATCTTTAAAAATCTTCTTCTCTGAAACCGCAAGGCCCAGGACTTTGATATTTTGTATGAAGCTTCATCTAGTGGACCCCTACCAAGATTGTTCAAATTATAGCCCTTGGGCCAAAAATCCCCCTGCTCAGGGGCCCTTTGGTTTTACATAGACTTATATAGGGAAAATCTTTAAAAATCTTCTTCTCTGAAACCGCAAGGTCCAGGACTTTGATATTTAGAATGAAGCTTCATCCAATGGACCTCTACCAAGATTGTTCAAACTATCGCCCTTGGGCCAAAAATGCCCCCGCTCAGGGGCCCTTTGTTTTTACATAGACTTATATAGGGAAAATCTTTAAAAATCCTTTTCTCTGAAACCACAAGGCCTAGGTCTTTTATATTTGGTATGAAGCTTCATCTAAAAGACCCCTAACAAGATTATTCAAATGATAGTGCTGAGGCCAAAAATGTCCCCGCCGCCGGGCCCTTTGGTTTTACATAGGCTTATATAGGGAAAATCTTTAAAAATCTTCTGCTCTGAAACTGCAAGGCCCAGGACTTTGATATTTGGAATTAAGCTTTATCTAGTGGACCCCTACCAAGATTGTTCAAATTATAGTGCTGGGGCAAAAAAAGCCTCCGACTGGGACCCTTTGGTTTTACATGGCCTTATATAGGGAAAATCTTTAAAAATCTTCTTCTCTGAAACCGCAAGGCCCAGGACTTTGATATTTTGTATGAAGCTTCATCTAGTGGACCCCTACCAAGATTGTTCAAATTATAGCCCTTGGGCCAAAAATGCCCCCGCTCAGGGGCCCTTTGGTTTTACATAGACTTATATAGGGAAAATCTTTAAAAATCTTCTTCTCTGAAACCACAAGGCCTAGGTCTTTTATATTTGGTATGAAGCTTCTTCTAAAGGACCCCTACCAAGATGATTCAAATTATAGTGCTGGGGCCAAAAGTGGCCCCGTCCTGGGGCCCTTTGGTTTTACATAGACTTATATAGGGATAATCTTTAAAAATCTTCTCTGAAACCACAAGGCCCAGGACTTTGAAATTTGGTATGAAGTTGCATCTAATGGACCTCTACCAAGATTGTTAAAATTATAGCCCTGGGGCCAAAAATGCCCCCACTCTGGGGCCCTATGGTTTTACATAGACTTACATGGGGAAAATCTTCAAAAATCTTCTTCTCTGAAACCACAAGGCCTGGGTCTTTGATATTTGGTATGAAGCTGCATCTAGTGGACCTCTATCAAAATTATTCAAATTATAGCCCTGGTACCAAAAATGTCCCCGCTCCGGGGCCCTTTGGTTTTGCATAGACTTATATAGGGAAATCTTTAAAAATCTTCTCTGAAACTGCAAGGCCAAGGCCTTTGATATTTAGTATGGAGCTTTATCTAGTGGACCTCTACCAAGATTGTTCAAATTATAGCCCTGGGGCCACAAATGCCCCCACCCCGGGCCGGGGCCCTTTGTTTTTACATAGATTTATATAGCCCTGGGGCCATTTGGTTTTGCATAGGCTTATGTAGGGAATATCTTTAAAAAAATCTTCTTCTCTGAAACTGCAAGGCCCAGGTCTTTGAAATTTGATGTGTAGCTTTATCTAGTGGACCTTTGCCAAGATTGTTCTAATTATAGCCTTTGTTGATGTTTGGTATGAAGCTTCAACTTTAAGACCTCCCTCAACATTATGCACATTAAAACCCTGGGGCCAATAATGGCCCTCTCTGGGGCCCACTTGTTACACTATGGCTCAGGTGAGCGATCCAGGGCCATCATGGCCCTCTTGTATACCAATAGTACCCCCCTTCACCCCCCCCCCCCACACACACACACACATCCATAGGGGCTTGGAGAAATAGATTTGACTGCTGCATGGTGCTTCCATGCAGAGCTGAAACTAACCAAACTTTTGAGTGCTGGTAAACCACAAAGAAGGTCTAAGCCTGCCTGGATAAAAAGGTGGGAGTCAGACCATCTTTTAAACTTAAGCAGCTCCTTTGGGCAGTAGGGCTTGAGATGTCATTTCATCTCCAAGTTGGGTAAAAGCAACATCTCCAAAATGACCTGGATAGTGTTGACAGGGATGTACAACCTCAACATAAACAAAGTCAAATCAACAATTTAAGAAACTTTCGCCTCATTTGGGACAAAGAGCTAGTTTAAAATCAGTAATTTTAGAAATTTTCCCCACATTTAGGATAAAGAACTGGAGTTGCTTTTTGCCCAAGATGTTGGGAAAATTTTTAAAATTGCCATTTCTTGGTAATTTTGCTCATTGAATATATTTCACACATTTTTGACAAGACCAAAATGTACTGCTGCCCATTGGGCTTGGAGAAATAGATTGGGCTGCATGCATAGTGCTTCCACATAGAGCTAAACCAACCAAACTTTTGAGTATTGGTAAACTGCTTAGAAGGTCTAAGCCAGCCCAGAAAAAATGGTGGGAGTAGGGCCAACCTCTAAACCCTAGCAGTTTATTTTGGTGGGAGGGCTTGAGATGTCATTTCATCTCAGAGGTGGGTAAAGAAAAACCCCATAAAATCAGAAGCAGTGTCTCTACTATGACCTAAATAGTCTTGACAGGGACGTTAAATAGAAGTGAAGGCAATGATCAGAAATCGATTCAATTAACCCACACCTCCCATCAGAGATACGGGAAAGAAACACAAACATGAAATAACAAGACCCTAATGGAAACATCACTTGTGGAAAGCCAAAAGGACAGTTAATATCCCACAAAATGGCCAATTGGCTATCCAAAACAAAAAGATACAAGCGATACACACATTGAAAGACAAACTGTAATAAAATAAACCTTGAAAAAACCTCATTGCAAACAAAAAACAAAAAATATGTATAGATTATATAGAAAAATGACCATTTATGGTAATTTTTCTATATAATCTATACATTTCTGGAATCCGTTTTTATGCAGTGTTACTCCAAAACTGTTTTATAATGAACTGTGTTATAAAGAGGTTTATGCGTACCATAATATTTTGCTTCTATAGGTATTGGTCTGGCTTTAGCATCAGCAGTTAAAGGCTACAGATGTATTATTGTGATGCCGGAGAAAATGAGCATGGAAAAAGTGAGTTTTATTTTTCGCAGCATCTATGAACCCACCACAATTTGTCAACTGCTCTAGCAAGCATAAATGACATAGGGATAGTTTTAGCATTGTCTCATAGCTGCAGATAAGGAAGTATCATTTTTCAGCATTGTTACTTAGTGCCAGATAAGGAGGGATAATTTTTCAGCATTTTCATACCTCCAGATAAGGAGGGATAAGTTTTCAGCATTGTCACATAGCTCCAGATAAGAAGGGATAAGTTTTCAGCATTGTCACATAGCTCCAGATAAGAAGGGATAAGTTTTCAGCATTGTCACATAGCTCCAGATAAGGAGGGATAAGTTTTCAGCATTGTCACATAGCTCCAGATAAGAAGGGATAAGTTTTCAGCATTGTCACATAGCTCCAGATAAGGAGGGATAAGTTTTCAGCATTGTCACATAGCTCCAGATAAGGAGGGATTAGTTTTCAGCATTGTCGCATAGCTCTAGATAAGAAGGGATAAGTTTTCAGCATTGTCACATAGCTCCAGATAAGAAGGGGTAGGTTTTCAGCATTGTCACATAGCTCCAGATAAGGAGGGGTAAGTTTTCAGCATTGTCACATAGCTCCAGATAAGAAGGGATAAGTTTTCAGCATTGTCGCATAGCTCCAGATAAGAAGGGATAAGTTTTCAGCATTGTCACATAGCTCCAGATAAGATGGGATAAGTTTCAGCATTTTGTCACATAACTCCAGATAAGAAGGGATAAGTTTTCAGCATTGCCACATAGCTCCAGATAAGAAGGGGTAAGTGTTCAGCATTGTCACATAGCTCTAGATAAGAAGGGATAAGTTTACAGCACTGTCACATAGCCCACGATAAGAAGGGATTAGTTTTCAGCATTGTCACATGGCTCCAGATAAGAAGGAATAAGTTTTCAGCATTGTCACATAGCTCTAGATAAGGAGGGATAAGTTTTTAGCATTGTCACATAGCTCGAGATAAGGAGGGATAAGTTTTCAGCATTGTCACATAGCTCCAGATAAGGAGGGATAAGTTTTCAGCATTGTCACATAGCTCCAGATAAGAAGGGATAAGTTTTCAGCATTGTCACATAACCCCAGATAAGAAGGGATTAGTTTTCAGCATTGTCACATAGCTCTAGATAAGAAGGATTAAGTTTTCAGCATTGTCACATAGATCCAGATAAGAAGGGGTAAGTTTGCAGCATTGTCTATTAGCTCCAGATAAGGAGGGATAAGTTTTCAGCATTGTCACATAGCTCCAGATAAGGAGGGATAAGTTTTCGGTATTGTCACATAGCTCCAGATAGGAAGGGATAAGTTTTCAGCATTGTCACATTGCTCCAGATAAGAAGGGATAAGTTTTCAGCATTGTCGAATAGCTCCAGATAAGAAGGGATAAGTTTTCAGCATTGCCACATAGCTCCAGATAAGAAGGGGTAAGTTTTTAGCATTGTCACATAGCTCCAGATAAGAAGGGATAAGTTTTCAGCATTGTCACATAGCTCCAGATAAGGAGGGATAAGTTTTCAGTATTGTCACATAGCTCCAGATAAGAAGGGATAAGTTTTCAGCATTGTCACATAGCTCCAGATAAGGAGGGATAAGTTTTCAGCATTGTCACATAGCTCCAGATAAGGAGGGATAAGTTATCAGCATTGCCACATAGCTCCAGATAAGGAGGGATAAGTTATCAGCATTGTCACATAGCTCTAGATAAGGAGGGATAAGTTTTCAGCATTGTCACATAGCTCCAGATAAGAAGAGATAAGTTTTCAGCATTGTCACATAGCTCCAGATAAGAAGGGATAAGTTTTCAGCATTGTCACATAGCTGTAGATAAGAAGGGATAGTTTTCAGCATTGTCAAATCGCTCCAGATAAGAAGGGATATGTTTTCAGCATTGTCACATAGCTCCAGATAAGAAGGGATAAGTTTTCAGCATTGTCACATAGCTCCAGATAAGGAGGGATAAGTTTTCAGCATTGTCACATAGCTCCAGATAAGAAGGGATAAGTTTTCAGCATTGTCACATAGCTCCAGATAAGGAGGGATAAGTTTTCAGCATTGTCACATAGCTCCAGATAAGGAGGGATAAGTTTTCAGCATTGTCACATAGCTCCAGATAAGAAGGGATAAGTTTTCAGCATTGTCACATAGCTCCAGATAAGGAGGGATAAGTTTTCAGCATTGTCACATAGCTCCAGATAAGATGGGATAAGTTTCAGCATTTTGTCACATAACTCCAGATAAGAAGGGATAAGTTTCAGCATTGTCACATAGCTCCAGATAAGGAGGGATAAGTTTTCAGCATTGTCACATAGCTCCAGATAAGGAGGGATAAGTTATCAGCATTGTCACATAGCTCCAGATAAGGAGGGATAAGTTATCAGCATTGTCACATAGCTCTAGATAAGGAGGGATAAGTTTTCAGCATTGTCGCATAGCTCCAGATAAGAAGGGATAAGTTTTCAGCATTGTCACATAGCTCCAGATAAGAAGGGATAAGTTTTCAGCATTGTCCCATAGCTGTAGATAAGAAGGGATAGTTTTCAGCATTGTCACATAGCTCCAGATAAGAAGGGATACGTTTTCAGCATTGTCACATAGCTCCAGATAAGAAGGGATAAGTTTTCAGCACTGTCACATAGCTCCAGATAAGAAGGGATAGGTTTTCAGCATTGTCACATAGCTCCAGATAAGGAGGGATAAGTTATCAGCATTGTCACATAGCTCCAGATAAGAAGGGATAAATTTTCAGCATTGTCACATAGCTCCAGATAAGAAGGGATAAATTTTCAGCATTGTCACATAGCTCCAGATAAGAAGGGATAAGTTTTCAGCATTGTCACATAGCTCCAGATAAGGAGGGATAAGTTTTCAGCATTGTCATATAGCTCCAGATAAGGAGGATAAGTTTTCAGCATTGTCGCATAGCTCCAGATAAGGAGGGATAAGTTTTCAGCATTGTCACATAGCTCCAGATAAGAAGGGATAAGTTTTCAGCATTGTCACACAGCTCCAGATAAGGAGGGATAAGTTTTCAGCATTGTCACATAGCTCCAGATAAGAAGGGATAAGTTTTCAGCATTGTCGCATAGCTCCAGATAAGGAGGGATAAGTTTACAGCATTGTCACATAACCCCAGATAAGAAGGGATTAGTTTTCAGCATTGTCACATAGCTCCAGATAAGAAGGGATAAGTTTTCAGCATTGTCACATAACCCCAGATAAGAAGGGATAAGTTTTCAGCATTGTCACATAGCTCCAGATAAGAAGGGATAAGTTTTCAGCATTGTCACATAGCCCCAGATAAGAAGGGGTAAGTTTTCAGCATTGTCACATAGCTCCAGATAAGAAGGGATAGGTTTTCAGCATTGTCACATAGCTCAGGATAAGGAAGATTCGCAATATTTTTTCTTATTTCACCATAAAATGTGGGTATTTGTTAGAATTGGCTAAAAGAGGCAATTCTAACAAGTACACACAACATATGATTTTAACAAGAAATAAGGAAAACTGTTCTCAGATATGCTCTTTGCTCCTTCATACCTTGTGCTGTGATTGTCAGTGTCAACAAAGTTACGTGCATAGGGATACTTTCCGGCAGTATTGTTGTCCTTGTCGACATTAACAATGTTAAGTCTGTGTGTTCATATTGGTTTCTTAAAAATTAAGGCCACTAGGCTAAAGAAACGTCCTACACACATCCACTATGATGTACCCAGCCCAGTTCTGTTGCCTGTTGTTGACCATGACAAACTTATGCTTGGCTGTACATTGTTTAGTTTGTACATGTAGCTCTGTTTCTTGAACACCACTAGCAATCACTACATAGCCATTCCGGTAAGTTCTTGTTTTGGATTAAGAAGTTGAAATCTGATAAATTCAGGTTGTGTTTTTGATATTTAAATGAACAGTCTTATTATCTTTGAACTTTTCATTGCCTTCACTTCTATTTGATGTCATTGTACCCAAAGTTTCGAAAGAGCTTTAAAAATATTCTTACTAATGTTTCTTCATTTGTTCACACTTATAGATGACTTTTTTGAAACCACTGAGCAGAAGAAAAAAAAAGCAATTTTTTTTTCAGAGGGATATTAACGGCCCCAATAGCTCAGTTGGTAGAGTGTCCGCTCCGGGGAACGGGAGGTCACGGGTTCGATCCCGGGCCGTGACATACCAAAGTCGTTAACAATGGTACTAGCTGCTCCTCGCTTGGCACTCAGTTTTACGGGGTAGAGCTAGGACTGGTCGACCCAGTGTCAGGATAATGTGACTGGGTGTGGTATCATGTAATGTGTCTGGGACATGATACTTCAGTGAGGCAGCACTATAAAAGTGAGCATTGAGCTATCTGTCGCAACCAGACACCCTCGTGATATGACTGAAAAATTGTTGAAAGCGACGTTAAACCCGAAATCACACACACACATTTCAGAGGGATACAAAATTGTTTACAAATGACTACTGTCTGCCAAGTGAGATATTGGGATTATACACGTTAAGGGGAGGAATTCTTTCAGAAACAGTTTGGTCCCCCTTTTTATCTGGATACATAATGGTCCAAAAATATCCCTTTCTACTTTGGCTCCAAACAGTAGCGTTATACTAATACACTTAGGCTGACTAGCTAGCTCAGATCAATAATATAATGTTATTAATCAAATAATTTCGTATTGGCCCAGTTACAGGTCCGAGGTCTGCTGTATTGGCACGAGGCCGAAGGCCGAGGCCAATACAGCTGACCGAGGACCTGTAACTGGGACAATACGAAATTACTTGATTAATGACAATTTTATTAATTGACGCAATTAAAAACATGATTTATGATTTTTGAATATTGGTTGACCTTGTGTAATATAGGATAATCAATTAATAATTGTGTGTAAGTTCTGCAGCAGAAGTTAAGGCCACTTTTTGCAGGGTTATCTGGTTTTCGCCAACCTCTGATTAACGATTGGCTCAATACAAGTGAAATAATTTTGGAAGGGCTGTAAAACTAAAGAAATGACCAACTAGAGGTTCTAAGAAATATTAACCCTTATATTGCTGAACCACAATAACTCCTGCCTTTGAAAGCAGCGTAGATCCAGATCAGATGGCTTCTGGAGAAGCTATCTGAACCTGTACCTTTGCGAACAGAGTAGATCCTGATCTGGAGAAGCTATCTGAACCCCTACCTTTGCAAACAGTGTAGATCCAGATAAGATGGCTTCTTTAGAAGCCATCTGATCTGGATCTATACTGTTTATCATTCAAGTTATGAATTTGAATGGACACATTTTTTATCAAGAAACTTTGCCCAGAAAACAGGTACACTACATATTTTCCAGTTCTGTGGTGTATTCCTTGCTTCCAAAGGATAACCCTTTCTAGAACATATTTAACATCCCTACAGCTGGTGTCTGGGAATGTGTGACAACCTTAAAAAGTCTCCCTGTCCTACATCATAGTGTAGTTTATATTTTCTTGTCCTTTGGGATCATTGATTCCATTGCTAAATTTTGAAAATATTTGAGGGTCACTGATGAGCCCTAATTGGCCGAAAATAGCTAGTCTGGCCCAGAAAACATGTACACTCCATATTTTCCAGTTTTGTGGTCTGTTCCTTGCTTCCAAAGGATAACCCTTTCTAGAAAATATTTATTGGTTCAAAGTCAGAAATGGGTGTGGAAAAATTAATGTATTCAGCAGGGCAAGGGTTGAAAACTGCTACGTGTATCACTTATGTTTTGTAGGTAGATGTACTACGAGCCCTGGGAGCTGAGATAGTTAGAACACCAACAAGCGCTGCCTTTGATTCCCAAGAATCACATATAGGTGTTGCGAAAAGACTGATGGAAGAAATTCCTAATTCACATATTCTTGATCAGGTAATCTAACCAATCAAATACTACTATAAAGCAGACATTTTGCTCATGGACATTCTGCTCGGTATCTGAGCTGTTAACAAAAGATACTCAGGAGAAATTGGACTCATTGTGTAAACTGTAACTTAACCAAATAGATGGGAATCGTGAAAATCAATGATATGCACATATGCCATTCTAAAATTTGTATTGTAAGAAAATATGCGTCTGTGGAATAGCCTACCCACATGATCAAATGTGAAGAATTTAAGGGGAATAGGAACACCTGACAGATTTTTTTTCACCATTTTTCAAAGGGAGACAACTTTCAGAACTTCCTGTTCGCTTTTCTGTAAGCTCTGTCCCACTGAAAAAGGGGTCTACTCTTAAAGGAAAGAATTTGCTCCTTAGGAGCAAATTCTTTCCTTTAACCCTTTTTGTACCAAATGGAGTCTTCCTCCTTATATATATATTGCAGGAGTCTATTCCAAAATTTAGGGGTGTCAGGTTGTGTTTTCATCAAAATTTATTTGGAAAATGACTCAACTTTTAGCAAGCAGTGGAGGCTCTGATCAGACGCCGCGTTGTGCGGCGTCTGATCTGGGCCTGCACTGTTTGCCAAGGTAGCCCTTCAGGTGTTTCTGGTACTGAATGGTTTAACAGTTGAACCCTATTGACATGGGAGACAAAAATACTTTTGCAGGAGTTGCCTACCCTGAAGGTGTTCTCATTCCCCTTAATAGGGTTGAATTCAACAAAGTTTTACCATGTGGAGATGGTCTGACATAGACATGATATATTTATGCTCTCTTGTTATGTTTCAGTATCGTAATGCCAGCAATCCTCTTGCCCATTATGATGGAACAGCAGAGGAAATCCTGAAAGCCTGTGATAGTAGGTAGAGTTTGTTCGTTCGTTTAGGTTAAGGCATTTTATGGCTGCCATGGTCAAGTGGACAGAACTCCATAGCTCCACAACAAGACATATGTTAAGTGCTTCTGGGCTGTAAATCGTGGCAGGTTGTCCAACAAGAGTAAATGGCTTTGAGCTGCCGGTGCCTGACCATAGAAAAATGAAGCACTGCCTGTTTTTTTGGAATTTTAAAGGCTGATCGAAAAATGAGCCGAAAATGTGTAGAAATCAGTGCCAATACGACTGCAAATTGTGATTTCTATACTTTGCTCAAGAGCGATAAGTGATTCAATAGTGCTCTTTCTTTTTGCGGCTTGATATTGGCCATTTGACTAATATCAAGCGGCAAAAACAAAGAGCACTATTGAATCACTTAGTAGGTAGAGTTTGTTATCCAATAGACATAAACCTCTTTACCGTATGTATTCTGACAGACAGGTCTTAACAAACATTGTAGACCCAGATGAGATGCCACAGAACATGGCATCTCATCGGGGTCTAAACTGTTTGCCACTCTTTCCGCTATTCTTAGACCCAACATCAGGTTGTAAATTGTATTTTTTTTTTCAAATTTTAGAACAAGAATGTTAAGGAGTTGAGTTGGCCGAATTCTTGAGGTAAATACGGTATAATACTGTTTTGGATATAACATGATTTAAAGATGGATGCAATTCTTTCCTAAATGAGTTGACCCCTTTTTCAGAGTGGCTGAGTTTGTAGTCATTCCTTGTAAAAAATGGCCGGAAATTTGCCAGGGTCCTGTTGTTCAGTATTATCAATGTTGTTAGTTAACCCTTGCTGAATATTCATTTAAGCCACACCCATTTCTGTCTATCAACCAATCAAATTACTTGATGTAATTTATTGCTACAAATTCATAAACTGAATGCCAAACAGTGTAGATCCTGATCAGATGGCTTCTTCAGAAGCCATCTGATCTGGATCTACACTGTTTTGCAAAGAAAGGGGTTGTCGTGAACAGCAAGATAAGGGTTAACATAGCGTTAAAACTGTTATCACTTAGCATAGTGAATACACTAATGATTTTGCTGAAAAATTTGAGTAGATTTTTATGTCCCCGGTAGCGATAGCGGGGACATATTGTTTTTGCCCTGTCTGTTTGTTTGTTTGTTGGTTGTTGGTTTGTACGTGGACAACTTTAACGTTGGCCATAACTTTTGAACCGTTTAAGATAGAGCTTCCATATTTGGCCTGAAGGTTCCTTGTGACAAGACCTTCACATTCATGCAAAAAAAATTGACCTGTGACCTTGACCTTTGACCTACTTAAAAGAAAAAAATAACATCGGTCATAACTTTTGAACCACTTGAGATACAGCCTTCATATTTAGCAAGTATGTTCCTTGTGACATAAGCTTTACAGTCATGCAAAAAATTTTGACCTGTGACCTTGACCTTTGACCTACTTAAAATAAAAAAAATCACATTTGGTCATAACTTTTGAACGGTTTGAGATAGAGCCTTCATATTTTGCATGTAGGAGCTTTACATTCACACAAAAAATTTTGATCTGTGACTTTGACCTTGACCTTTGACCTACATAAAAGAAAAAGTTAACATTGGTCATAACTTTTGAACCGTTTGAGATACAGCCTTCATATTTAGCATGTATTTTCCTTGTGACAAAAGCTTTACATCCATGCCAAAAAATTTGATCTGTGACCTTGACCTTGGCCTTTGACCTACTTAAAATATAAAAATAACATTTTGGTCATAACTTGAACGGTTTGAGACAGAGCCTTCATATTTTGCATGTAGGTTCCTCTTGACAAGAGCTTTACATTCACATAAAAAATTCTGACCTGTGACCTTGACCTTTGACCTACATAAAAGAAAAATTTAACATTGGTCATAACTTTTGAACGGTTTGAGATACAGCCTTCATATTTAGCATGTAGGTTCCTTATGACAAACGCTTTACATTCATGCAAAAATTTTGACCTGTGACCTTGACCTTTTACCTACTTAAAAAAAGAAAAGAAACATTTTTGGTCATAACTTTCGAACCGTTTGGGATAGAGCTTTCATATTTGGCATGTAGGTTCCCTGTGATTAAGGTTTTTCATTTATGCAAAATGTTCAGACCATGACCTTGACATTTGACCTACTTAATAGAAAAAATAAAATTGTCCATAACTTTTGAAGGGTTTAAGATAGAGCCTTAATATTTGGCATGTAGGTTCCTTGTGACAAGAACTTTATATTCATGCAAATTTTTTTTGACCTGTGACCTTGACCTACTTTAAAGAAAAAATATTATTGTTCATATCTTTTTATCCGTTTAAGATAGAGCTTTCATATTTGGCATGTGAGTTTCTTGTGTCAAGGGCTTCCCACACAAACATCTTGATCTGTGAGCAACTTTGAATAAAAATGACCATGCCCGGGGACATGTTCGCATTTCACAAACACATCTTGTTTTTTGGCAAATTCAAAAGCTGTTCATATTTTTACAGCCAAAAAACCACTCTGTTAGATACTGTGCTTACTACAAGGGTTAAGATTTTGATCGCTTACAAGCTCGTTTTGCTAACAATGGTTTTAACTGGGCCCGGACTTTTCTGTTCTCCTAATTGGCTGTCAGTTTTCAAAGAGAGACTATTTTGTTAGAACAGCCTTATTGTCATTGAGGTGGTTCTTGCAAACACCCGCAACCACTGTTTGAAGTATCAGTAAAAAGACTATCACAAATTTCCATGAGAAGAATAATCGGTTTGGAGAGATGAAAGAATGCACAATGTCACAAGTGTGTGTTATCATAATGCCTGCGCTGTTTGCCAGTGAGACCCGTTTTGTGGGTTTCCCATATAAAATGGGTTAATAACAGTTACTGTATAACATAATTTCAGATAAAGTAGATATGGTGGTAGTTGGTGCCGGGACAGGGGGAACCATGACAGGCATTGCCAGGAAATTTAAAGAAAGATGCCCAAATTGTAAGGTGGGTACAGTAGAACTTCGATGGCTCGAACACCGATGGCTCGTTTACCATGGATGTGTCGGACCCATTCTTGAGCCCCTAGGGAAATCCTCTAGATAAGAAATAGTGGGGGATAATTAAGGAGATTTTAGTCTTTTATCTTGCAAATGTATGCTGTGTGTACTCATTAGAATCGCCCCGATGAGGCGATTCTAATGAGTACACACAGCATACATTTTCATTATAGATCACCGAAAAGACGTCTAAAAGTATCTCGTTATGCCTCCTGACAGTAACCTCAGTGGCTCGAACTACCCCTGTCTCGAACAGATTTTCCTGGTCCCAAAGGTGTTTGAGTCATTGAAGTTTGACTGTATTTATATTTTGAGCCACATCATGTGAAAACCTGTTTTGTGGCATTTGCAAACAACAATGGTGCAGATGTGCAGTCTGATCAGCACCTTTATCATTCACTGTTTGGATTGTACAGTGCCTCTAGTTTGTACAGTCGAATTTCAATGGCTCGAACACCTTTGGGACCTCAAAAATCTGTTCGAGACAGGGGTAGTTCGAGCCACTGAGGTTACTGTCAGGAGGCATAACGAGATACTTTTAGACATCTTTTCGGTGTTCTATAATGAAAATGTATGCTGTGAATACTCATTAGAATCGCCTCATCGAGGCGATTCTAATGAGTACACACAGCATACATTTGCAAGACAAAAGACTAAAATATCCTTAATTATCCCCCACTATTTCTTATGTAGAGGATTTCGCTAGGGGCTCAAGAATGGGTTCGACACATCCATGGTAAACGAGCCATCGGTGTTCGAGCCATCGAAGTTCTTCTGTATATCTAAAATTTCAGGACAGTTGCTATCCTGTCGTAGCCAGGATGATAAAAATTCGATGTTGTAGGCAGGTGACCACTTTTGAAGGGTTATTTAATATATCATCTTCGTTTTTATAAATTCTGACCCTGGACATTATAATCAGGTTGCAGCTTGTGGAGGTCCACTTTATTGGATCTGTAAACCCTTTAACCCTTTTTGTACCAAATGGAATCTTCCTCCTTATATGCCAGGAGTCCATTTCAAAATTTAGGGGTGACAGGTTGTGTTAACTTAAAAAAAATTATTCAGAAAATAGCTGAACGTTTTGCAAATAGTGTAGGCCCTGATCAGACGCCACATTCTGTGGCGTCTGATCTGGGCCTGCTCATTTTGCCAGGGTACCCTTTTTGTGGTTTCTGGTACAAAATGTGGTTTCTGGTACAAAATGACCACACAAACCAATACAGTTGCTTTTGCAATGTAGATTCAGATTAGATGGCTCATTATGACACTTCTCATAAGAGCCTACACTACAGTCAGCTCTCTTTATACCAACATTCAATATAAAGACAAAACTCGATATAAGGGCAATTTAAATGGAACAAATCCTTAAAAAAGATGTGTATACCATGAGAAATCCAAGAATACATTACAGTAGAACTTTGATGGCTCGAACACTGATGGCTCGTTTACCATGGTTGAGTCGAACCCATTCTTGAGCCCCTAGCGAAATCCTCCACATAAGAAATAGTGGGGGATAATTAAGGAGATTTAAGTCTTTTATCTTGCAAATGTATGTTGTGTGTACTCATTAGAATCGCCTCGATGGGGCGATTCTAATGAGTACACACAGAATACATTTTCACTATGGAACACCGAAAGGATGTTTAAAAGTATCAGGTTATGCCTCCTGGCAGTAATCCTCAGTGGCTCGAACTACCCCTGTCTCGAACAGATATTCGAGGTCCCAAAGGTGTTCGAGCCATTGAAGTTCAACTGTATATGAAATACACAAATAACTGTTTGTTTTGGTTATTTGTTAGAATTGCCTCACCAAGGTGATTCTAACAAATATCCGCAACATCATGCTTCTTGCAGTAAATGAAAAAAATATTTTTCTACCTATGAGTCTGTGGCCAACTCTGAAAGAGATTATTTTCTTAAATTGTTTTCAAATTCAGTAATACCGGTGTTAAGCAAGCACCTGAGGGATAAACATAATGAAATTGCTTGAGACAGATGCTTGCTTGATGCAGGTAAATTTTAATGCATTTGCCTTTTTGGGTAAACAGAAACATGCTTTCTTCAGACAGGTTGCTTGCTTAATAGAGATGGCCACTATGACAGGTTTTACTGTATGAGCATTGTTGGATATGTGTTTAAGATGATATCAGAATGGTAATTTTTAAGGAAAATAAATACACCAGAAAAGAAATTGCTCCTACTGTAATGACCCTACTAAGTATTGGGACATATAGGCCATAAGCAAACAATGTAGACCCAGATCAGACTGCTCCTGAAGGAGCAGTCTGATCAGGGTCTACACTGTTTGCTATTCCATCTACACCTTTTGGACTTCTTGCTGGATCGTGTTACATTTTCTGAAAAATTTGAGGCAAAATTACGGCAAGTCCTTAAGGTTCCTGAATGTTTAGGATTGTTACGGTATATTTACTTCCATTTTTTGGCAGGTTTGACTGTATGAACATTGTGGGATATGTGTGTCAGATCCTCTTTGTCATTTATTTTTCTTTTCATTTAATTACATATTGTTTAAGAGAAATGAATACACCAGAAAAGAAATTGTTCCTATCGTAACGATCCTAAGTACACCACAACCTCTTTATAACACTATTGTTGGGGTCCAAAACAGAAACCCTGTTAGTTAAACAACCGTGTTATATCCAAACAAAAATGTATATATTATATAGAAAAATGACCATTTATGGTCATTTTTCTGTATAATCTATTCATTTTTTGGGATCCATCCTGAAACCGTGTTATATCCAAAACCGTGTTATAATGAACTGCATTATGATGAGGTTGTGGTGTATTGGGACATATAGGCCTAAGCAAACAGTGTAGACCCAGATCAGACTGCTCCTTCAAAAATGACCTAAAATAGTGTTGACTGGGCGTTAAACTCCAATACAAACCAAAACCAAAACAAATTCAGAGGTTAAACACGAAAGTTAAAACAAAGTTCCAGCAGTTTTCCACAAAAGTACCGCAATGATCCTACGTATTGGGACAGACAGGCCTGAGCATACAGTGCAGACCCTGAAGGAGCAGTCTGATAAGGGTCTACACTGTTTGCTATTCCATCTGCACCTTTTGGTCTCCTTGCTGGATCGTGTAACAAATTTTTCTCAAAGTTTTCGGAGAATTACAGCAAGTCCTTAAGGTGTCGGAATGTTTAGGATTGTTATGGTATATTTACTCCAATTTTTTGGCAGTTGCGCTAACTCTGGCTGTATAATAGGGGGAATTTAGATTAAGTATTGTGTCTGGCTGTTTATTTAATAGAGTAGTTTAGATTAAGTAATGTGTCTTTCTGTTTATTTAATACTGTCCAACTTCAATGGCTCGAACACCTTTGGGACAACGAAAACCTGTTCGAGACAGGGGTAGTTCGAGCCACTGAGGGTAACTGCCAGGAGTCATAAAGGGATTAATTGTGGGACTTCTTTTTGATGTTCTGTAATAAAATGTACGTTGTGTGTACTCATTAGAATCGCCTCATTGAGGCGATTCTAATGAGTACACACAGCATACATTTTCAAGTTTAAAGTCGAAATCTCCTTACTTATCCCACACTACTTCTTATGTGAAGGAATTCCCTTGGGACTCAAAAATGAGCAATCAGTGTTCGAGCCGTCGCTGTTCCACTGTAGAGGGAATTTAGATAAAGTAATGTGTCTGGTTGTTTATTTAATAGAGGGAATTTAGATTTAGTAATATGGCTTCTTGCTGGAGGAGAGAGTTGGCTGCTGAGCAGTTGTAAAATATACATCAAAATGCTTTGCGATGACTTGTTGTGCTGCTGAAGAGAGGAGACCTTTATACAACGGTGACCGTTACTAGAGGCTTTAAGTATACAAGGGGCTTCTCCAGAATTTCCGATGAGTCTTTAAGCCAAGGTCCCATCTCTGTATTACCTTTGTTGTAGGTGAGACATAAAACTCAAACACACACATACATTACACAGAGGATCTTACATGAGTGTTCATGTATTATTGAATTTATTAAACGAGTTGAGGAAAAGGGATAAAATGCGAGGCTCTGCCGAGCATTTTATCTCTTTTCCTCAATGAGTTTAATAAATTCAATAATACATGAGCAAGAATGCAAGATTCTATTTATCATATGACATTTAAATGCATTTTATTCACGATTGTTTACAAAAATTTCTTTATTCCGCCATAAGTAAACGCGATGTCCTTAAGGACATCGTACATGTAACGTTACGGGACATATCTGCCTAATTTGCATATTTAATCCACTAGTGGATTATCGAAAATATTACATGGCGTTATTACACTCTCAGACACGACGTCATATGATAATGTATACAAGCAACTGAGCACAAATATTCAAAGATGCATTTTTGCTTGCTGTGCCTCAAGTACAGTTGAACTTCAATGGGTCAAATACCTTTGGGACAATTTGTTGTTGAGGCACAAGGAGTTTGAGCCACTGAGGGTTAATCTGGGCACCAGGTCAGGGGACATAATCGTGATATGAGCCCCGCCAAGCGAATTTGTGTCTTTGAGCATTCCGTCATGACAAATTTTAACTGCGCATGCCCAGCCATTCAGAGGGGCCAGGGATATGGCTTTCTGTCTGAAGGTTCCTCTTGATTCACTGCTTGTATGAGCGAGCAGCGAAGGTTCTGGCGAGGCTGCAGGGATGCGCAGGCTCGCCTGAACCTTCGCTGCTCGCATAGACGATAAGTACCAAAATCGCTTGACGGGGCCCATATGTTTTTGATTTTCTTGAAGATAAAGGTATGTTATGTGTACTCATTAGAATAGATAAAGGTATGATGTGTGTACTCATTAGAATAGATAAAGGTATGTTGTGTGTACTCATTAGAATTGCGTCTTGAGGCAATAGGCAATTCTAATGAGCACACACAACATACATTTTTTTAAGACAAAATAAGAAAATTTTCCGAAATATATGAATATCTGCGATTATGAGAAATTTTTCCTATGGACTGAAGATGGAATTTCAAAACAGCCGTGGTAAGCAAGCCATGGATGTTCAAAACAGCCGTGGTAAGCAAGCCATGGGTGTTCAAAACAGCCGTGGTAAGCAAGCCATGGGTGTTCAAAACAGCCTTAGTAAGCAAGCCATGTGTGTTCAAAACAGCCGTGGTAAGCAAGCCATGGGTGTTCAAAACAGCCTTAGTAAGCAAGCCATGGGTGTTCAAAACAGCCATGGTAAGCAAGCCATGGGTGTTCAAAACAGCCATGGTAAGCAAGCCATGGGTATTCAAAACAGTTGTGGTAAGTAAGCCATGAGTGTTTTGCTGCAATCATTTTATTTGTTTTCTTTAGATTATAGGTGTAGACCCTGAAGGTTCTGTTCTTGCCCAGCCTGAGGAGCTGAACAAGACCGCAGTAACCATGTACGAAGTTGAGGGAATAGGATATGATTTTATTCCAACAGTTCTCGACAGACAGGTAGGTTCTGTGTAGCGTGATGTGTCTGCTTTCTGTATTCAGGTAATTGGTGTTGACCCTGAAGGCTCTATTCTAGCCCAGCCAGATGATCTCAACAAATCGTCAGTGACAATGTATGAGGTGGAGGGGGTAGGGTACGATTTTCAGCCAACAGTACTGGATAGGAAGGTAAGTCTCGTTTGGCTGTCCGAAATCAGAGGTTAAACACAAAAATTTAAAACAAAGTTTCAGTAGTTTTTCACATAAGTAACGTAAAGATCCTTAGTATTGGGACACATAGGCCAGAGCAAACAGTGCAGACCCAGATCAGACTGCTCCTAATGGAGCAGTCTGATCAGGGTATACACTGTTTGCCATTCCGTCTACACCTGTTGGGCTCCTTGCTGGATCGTGCAACAATTTTGTTAAAATTTTAGGAGAATTACAGCAAGTCCTAAAGGTCCTAAGTTTTATTCAACAGTTCCCCCACCCATACCTATGACCTGAAGGTCAAGGTCATGGACTTATAATTTCTACGGTCATTCTCTCCCTTCCGCTGATTCAAGAAGGGCAGTTGTCAGTTTTGGCGAAAAAATGTGCACTGTACTGGTTAACCGCTTACGTATAAGCCTGCCCAGGAAAGTGTTGATAGGTAAACTGACCGGCTCAAAAATGACCTAAATAGTGTTGACTGGGCCGTAAAACTGCAATACAAACAATACAAACAAACATGGACTTATAAATTTTTAAGGACACAGGTTAAGGTATATGTACCAGGTAGAACTTGAACTTTTATCATTCATTTGGTTCATATTTGGTTTGATGATAGATAATATATACAGTAATACCCCCACTCATGCCTACGACTTAAGGCCAAGGTTGCAGACTTAGGAATTTTTAACATTATTTTGTTAAGAGTTCATATTTTGTTAACCATACGATGGATTGGGTTTATATTAGGTATGATAATAGACACAGGTCCAGCGTGACATACAGCAATACTCCACCTATGTATGTGACGTCAAGGCCACAGACACAGGTTTTCTTAAATTTAAAGTATGCTAAGAGCTCATATTTTCCAAACCATATCATGGATTTGCTGCATATTTGGTATGATCAAATACAGGTCCAAAGTTTTATTAACCCATACCACCACCCCTGATGTCAACGTCAAGGTCACAGACTTGGAAATTTTGAATGTTAAAGATTTTTAGAGCTCATATTTTCCAAACGATGTAATGGATTTGCTTCATATTTGGAATACATGTCAAAAAATTTCATTCAGCCATTACCGTGCCCTTGAACAAGACTTCAAGGTCAGGATCACGGACTTAGAAATTTTTAATGTTAAAGTTTAAATAGCTCATATTTTCCAATATATTTGATGGATAGGATTCATATATGGCATGATAATGGTTATTTTTTCAAAGGCTGAATCGGTAATACCCCCACCTATGCCATTGACCTCAAGAACACTATTCCAGATGAGTTATGTTGTCCCATGACAGCTGTTGTTGCAACATGATTTTTTCGGGGTGAGGTGGGCCCCTGGGCGGGGGCATCTGTGTCCGAATGACACATTTCTAGTTATGGTAGATTTTATGTCTATCACATGGATTGTTTATGTAGACGTAATTTTGTATAGTAATTCAACACCAACACAAAATAATCCTTATCATGTATTAGCATGAACGTTACGCCATCATGGCTTCATCAGGACATAAAAAGTAAAATATTATAAATATTGTAGAAAATAAATAATGTAAACATAGAGATATACAAGAAAAAAGATAAAACATTATGAGGTACAGGACTCGAACTCCAGACATCGCGATTTAAAAAGTATACATTATCACTCCATTAACACATACATATAATTATCAGTCAGCTTGTTTACTCTTGTTTTGTCTACGCATTTGCTCTAGTAGAGTTAAGGAAACGCACAAAGATAAAAATATCCAATGCATCTGCCGTGTAATCTATGCAAATTGTATTCTCTATTCCGGGTTAATTTGAACAAACCATACTCTGTTGAATTTTATTGTTTAAATAATTTTTTACTTTTTCATTTAGTTTGTAGACAAATGGTACAAGTCAGTCGATAAACCATCTTTCCAGATGGCTAGAAGATTGATAAGAGAAGAGGGCCTTTTATGTGGTAAGTTGTTTGCCTGAAGTTACACCCCAATTGCTTTATACATGTAACACTATTGTTGGAGTCCAAAGTGGAAACCGTGTCAGTTAGACAACTGTGCAAGGGCTGGAAAATTTCATTTGTCCGCTCGCCATGATCCTATGAAATTTAACAAAATCTACATATGCTTAGTCATGCAGAACGAGTGGAATTCTAAAGAATTTTCCAGTGCTGCATGTTATATCCCAAGAAAAATGTATAGATTATATAGAAAAATGACCATTTATGGTCATTTTTCTATATAGTCTATACATTTTTGGGATCCGTCTTGAAAATGTGTTATATCCAAAACCGTGCTTTAACAAACCATGATATAATGAGGTGGCAGTGAACTTGGGTAATATGACTTTGTAAGTGTAAGTGACTGAGGTGTCCTTACTTATTTTATAGAAGTGTTGGTACTAAATTGATGGAGCACTATACAAATTACATTGTGGGATAATACACACAACATTACACATAAAAAATTCACATACAAAAAAGAAAAGGAAACAAACTCTTTACTTGAAACAATTAGCTTCTCCCATCAAGGCTTGTTGGAAAGTGACTGTCCTTTTGGCTTTTTGCTACTGATCTTTCTATTAGGGTCTAGTTGTTTCATGTTTGTGTTTCTTTCCCTTTGGTGTCTCTAATGGGAGCCATGGGTTAATTGTATCGATTCCTGACGATTGCTTTCACTTCTATTCTTGAAAAATAGATTGGGCTGCATTGTGCTTCCACATAGTGATGAAACTAATCACACATGAGGACTGGTAAACTGCTTAGAAGGAGTAAGTCTACCAAGCGATAGTGATGTGAGTCAGTCCGTCCAGTGCTTATAAGCCTTTTGGTTTCATTGGGTGGCAGGGCTTGAGATGTCATTTCATCTCAGTGTTGTTAAAGTCCCACAAAATTGGAAGCAACATCTACAAAATGACCAAAATAGTGTTGACGGGGACCTTAAACCTCAGTTTAAACAAACAAAACTTAAAATAATTTCAAGAAAAAATAAGGGCTGTGTAAAATTTTCCTTAGGAACTCTAGTTTGAAACAGTTGTGATAAATCAGCCACCTGTTGCGCCCCCGCCCATCGGGGCCTGGAGAAAAAGATTAGGCTGCACGATGCCTCCGTGCAGAGTTGAAACCGACAGAACTTGAGTACTGGTAAACAGCTTAGGTATAAGTCTGCCCAGGAAAAGTGATGTGAGTCTGACAGCTCCTTTAACCCTTGCGGTTTCTATGGGCGGTAGGGCTTGAGATGTCATTTCGTCTCATTGTCGGGTAAAAAGTCCCACAAAATCAGAAGCAACGTCTTCAAAATGACCTTAATGACGTAAAACCTCAACTAAAAACAAAATCAGCCACCTGTGTTCCGGTCATCACATTGATAACACACCCGTGCGATATAGTGCATTTTATCACATCTCCAAAATGGCTACTTTTTTATGAAAATCTGTGATATTTTTCTTATAAATACTGCAAACATATGTTGTGGATGACCGTTAGAATCGCCTCATTGAGGCGGTTCTAACGAGTACCCACAACCTATGTCTTGGAGCAAAAATAAGAAAAAGAATGTATACCCCTGTAAACCCCAGTTTTTGGACGGGTTTTTCAAGGAAAATTTCCGTCCTTTAGAATAGCTATGTCCGTGCGGGCGCCTGCATCCTGGTTTACCTTTCGGTTAACCCTGAAAAGCCCGTCCATAATGCCATTTGGCATTTTTCATGTCTGTATATAAAGTGGGGTATAGGAGGGGGTCTTCATTTCATGGACCTGTTCATGTGATTAAGTTTCACTGTATTTCATTGACAGGGGGCAGCAGTGGTTCTAACATGTACTGTGCAATAAAAGCTGCCAAAGACTTTGGGTTGAAGAAAGGCCAAAAATGTGTTGTGATATTGCCAGATTCCATAAGAAACTACATGTAAGTTCAAATTGTCGATAAAGATTTGAGCCTTGTTCGGGTCACAGGTGAGATGCTAAGTTCTGTAATGGCGGTCAGGTGGATTTTCTCCATGTGCTCCAGGTTTTGCCCACCTCTGATAAATGAATGGCCCAAAATAAGTGAAATAATTTTGAAAGGGCTGTAAAAGAAAAAAATTAAACAAAACAAAAAAAGATGTTGATAAACTGAGCTGACACATGAGAAAAAGGCTGTTAGAATTCTGCAAGTATGTTCTTCAGATGTGTGTAGCCATCTTTTGATTGATTGATTTGAGGTTTAAAGTCCCCGTCAACACTGTATAGGTCATTTGGAAGGCACTGCTTCCAATTTTGTGGGTCTTTTATCCGACATTGAGATGCAATGACATCTATAGCCCTGCCACCCAATGAAACCAATAAGGTTTATTGGCATAGAGGGTCTGACTCGCACTGCTTTGCCTGGGCAGGCTTAGATCCTCTAAGTGGTTTACCAGTACTCATGTGCGGTCTGTTTCAGCCCTGCGTGGAAGCATCATGCAGCCTAACTATTTCTTCAAGCCCTGATGGACGGGGGCCGATATGCAGCCAACTAGTTGGACAATACTTCTTGCATCAAAATCATGTTAACAAGTTTGAACATTCCTGTTAGCCTCACTGTATAAGGAGAAAACTCCGTGTTTAGATGCGTATACATTATTTTTTCTTATTTTTGCTCCAAGACAGGTTGTGGGTCTTCATTAAAACTGCCTCCATGAGGTGGTTCTATCGAAAACCTACAAATGTTTGGACCAAACAGTGCACATTCTTTTGCCAGAAACTGACAACTGCCCTTCTTGAATCAGCAGAAGGGAGAGAATGACTTGAAAAGATTTCATAACAATGAGCTACCTCATTAGGGTCAACATAATTTTCATCCTGTTCTTTACTCTGACCATATCCCTATATACAAAATAGTGCTTCCTCGCAGAGCTGAAACCGACCAACCTGAGTACTGGTAAACAGCTTACGTCTAAGCTTGCCCAGGAGAAGTGGTGTGAGTCGGACCGCTCCTTAAACCCTAGTGGCTTTTTAGCTCACCAGAGCCGAAGGCTCCGGGGGAGCTTATAGGATAGGCAGTTGTCCGGCGTCGTCGTCGTCGTCGTCGTCGTTGTCGTCGTCGTTGTCGTCGTCGTCGTCTGACGTCAACACTTTCAAACATCTTCTTCTCTGAAGCCACTGGACCGATTCAGCCCAAATTTTATCTGTAGCATCCTTGGGCAGGGGGATTGAAAGTTTGTGTTTTTTATGAAAATCGGCCCATTAGTTTGGTTGCTATGGCAACTTAGAGTTTCCATAGACTTATAATGGGGAAAATTGAAAAATGGCATTTACTGCCAAGTCATTGCAGATATTTGGACAAAACTTTTATAGAAATGTTTCTTGAGTAAAATTCTTTCAGCCATATGCTTTTATGCCAACCTGAGGGTCCCCCAGGTTGTGCCGGGGCCATGCCCCACCCCCCTCCACTTCATAAAAGGCCATATATCTCAGAAACCATTCAGATCCCGACCCCTAAACCATATATATTCTTGTTCCTATTGATAAGACGCATTTAGTAACACCAACCTTGGGGTCCTCAGGGATGTGCCGAGGTCATGCCCCACCCCCTCCACTTAATAAAAGGCCCAATATCTCGGAAACCATTCAGATCCCCACCCCTAAACCATATATATTCTTGTTCCTTATGATAAGACCCATTCGGTGACATCAACCTGGGAGTCCCCTGGATGCGCCGGGGCCATGCCCCACCCCCTCCATTTCATAAAAGGCCCAATATCTCGTAAACCTTACAGATCCCCGCCCCTAAACCATATATATGCGTGCTTCTTATGATAAGACACATTCATTGACACCAACCTGGGGGTGCTCAGAGATGCGCTGGGGCCTTGCCCCACCCCTCTACTTCACAAAAGGCCATATATCTCAGAAACTGTTCAGATCCCCACCCCTAAACCATATATATTCTTGTTCCTATTGATAAGACGCATTCAGTAACACCAACCTGGGGGTCGTCAGGAATGCGCACAGGTCAGGCCCCACCCCCTCAACTTTATAAAAGGCCCAATATCTCGGAAACCATTCAGATTCCCACCCCTAAACCATATATATTCTTGTTCCTTTTGATAAGACCCATTCAGTGACATCAACCTGGGAGTCCCCTGGATGCACCGGGGCCATGCCCCACCCCCTCCATTTGATAAAAGGCCCAATATCTCGGAAACCTTACAGATCCCCGCCCATAAACCATATATATGCTTGCTTCTTATGATAAGACACATTCATTGACACCAACCTGGGGGTCCTCAAAGACGCGCTGGGGCCTTGCCCCACCCCTCCACTAAAAAAAAGGCCATATATTTCAGAAACTGTTCAGATCCCCACCCCTAAACCATATATATTCTTGTTCATTATGATAAGACGCATTCAGTAACACCAACCTGGGGGTTCCCAGGGATATGCTGGGGCCATGCCCCACCCCCTCCATTTCATAATATCACAATATCTCGGAAACCCTACAGATGGCCACCCCTTAACCATATATAGTCTTGTTCCTTATGATAAGACACATTCATTGACACCAACCTGGGAGTCTCCCTGGGCCTTGCCCCACCCCTCCACTTCACATAAGGCCTTATATCTCAGAGAATGTTCTTAGCCCCACCCTAAACCATATATATTCATCTTTCTTATGATAAGACGCATTCAGTGACACCAGCTTGGGAGTCCCCGGGGCACGCCCAGGCCATGCCACACCGCTTTACTTCATTAAAAGCCATATATATCAGAAATAGTTCAGATCCCCACCCCATAACCATATACTTGTTCCTTATGATAAGACTCGTTCAATCACACCAACCTGGAGGTCTCTTTGTGCTGAGGCAATGTGCCCCGCCCTTCCATTTCATAAAAGGCTTTATATTTCAGAAACCATTCAAATCCCCACCCCATAATCATATATGTTCTTGTTCCTTATTATTAGCACACCTACTGTAGCGGGGTCCGCAGGGGCCATTCCTATTTCATAAAAGGGCCTCAAATCTCTGAAACCGGTCAGATTCCCAGCACTGAACCATATATATACTTGGTCCTTATGATAAGACACATTTAGGGACAACAGTTTGGGCTTTCCTGGGATCAACAGGGCATGCCCCAACCCCTCAACTGTTAAAGGAGCCTTACAGATCCCCACTGCTAAACCATATATATTTTTGTTTCTTATGATAAGACGCATTTAGTGATACCAACCAGGGCTCCATTGGGTCCATGCCCCACCCCCTCTACTTCATAAAAGGCCTAACTTTTCAGATGCTGAGTCCACATGGGTGCTCATTTGGACATGGGGGTTCATTTGGTGGATTAAAATGATATCATGTTAAAATACATGGCTGCCATTGGGCAGGATGGGCAGTGCCCACCTGAGCTCTGGTGAGCATAGTGGCCCATGGGCCTCTTGTTTTAGGTGGTAGGGCTTGAGATGTCATTTCAGTGCAGGGTAAAAGTCCCACAAAATCGGAAGCAGCATCTCCAAAATGACCTAAATACAGTCGAACTTCAATGGCTCGAACACCTTTGGGACCATGAAAATCTGTTCGAGACAGGGGTAGTTCGAGCCACTGAGGGTTACTGCCAGGAGGTATTACGAATATACTTTTGGATATCTTTTCAGTGTTTTATAATGAAAATGTATGTTGTGTGTACTGATTAGAATCGCCTCATCGAGGCGATTCTAATGAGTACACACAGCATACATTTGCAAGAAAAAAGACAAATCTTCTAAAGTATCCCCCAATATTTCTTATGTCGAGGATTTCCCTAGGGGCTCAAGAACGGGTTCGACTCAGCCATGGTAAACGAGCCATCAGTGTTCGAGCCATTGAAGTTCTATTGTAGTGTGAAACCTTAACACGAACAAACAAATATCTCTGTTTACAAGAATGGCTACATACAAAATCAAAGATGAAAGAGTCCTCCTCTGAAACTCAGGGTTAACCCTTGACCTGTGGCATATTTAAATATGCCACACCCACTACTGATTATCAGCCAATCAGATTACATGATGCTAATTATTGCATCAAATTAAAAATCTGAAAGATAAACAAAGTAGATCCTGATCAGATGGCTTCTTCAGAAGCCATCTGATCTAGATCTACATTGTTTGAAAAGTAAGGCATATCTGAAACACAGGGTTGCAAGAGTTAATTGTTTGTCTCTGCAGGTCAAAGTTCTTGAGTGATGACTGGATGAGTCAGAGAGACTTTCTACAACTGAATCAGACTTCAGAGGACTCTAAATCATGGTAATTTCATCTATGTGCCCAGACAGGGTCCAGGGCCCAGTTGTTCAAAACATTGTTAGTTTAACTAGCCCATTAGCAATCTGGGTCCAGTTGTTCAAAACACTGTTTGCTTAATGAGTTCATTAGGGATCTGGGCTCAGTTGTTCAAAACACTGTGAGCTTAATGAGTTCATTAGGGATCTGGGCCCAGTTGTTCAAAACACTGTTAGCTTAATGAGCTCATTAGGGATCTGGGACCAGTTGTTCAAAACACTGTTAGCTTAATGAGCTCATTAGGGATCTGGAACCAGTTGTTCAAAACACTGTTAGCTTAATGAGCTCATTAGCAATCTGGGCCCAGTTGTTCAAAACACTGTTAGCTTAATGAGCTCATCAGGGATCTGGGACCAGTTGTTCAAAGCATTGTTAGCTTTACGAGCTTGTTAGTGGTCAAATTGTTGACTGTTCTAGTAAGTGCAATGTCCAATACTCTGGTAATGTTGCTGAAAAAATGTGAGTAGCTTTTGCATTTGCGAGTAGCTTTTGCATTTGCAAAAGCTTCTCACATATTTTCAGGAAAAATATTACTATATTTTCCATATTCATTGATCAAAGTTTTAACAGTATGATAGCTAATGACCTCATTAGTTTTGAACAGCTGGCCCCTGGTTGTTAACTTTCTAGTAAGAACAATATTTAATACAGAGATATTTTTGCTGAAAAAAATGTGAGCAGCTTTAGCAGATGCAAAAGCTGCTCACATTTTTTTTTCAGCAAAATTATTGGCATATTTGCCATATTAGAACGAAGTTTTAACTTCAAACATCATTAGTTAACAACGTTGTGCATGGAAACAGTTGTTCAAAGCTAATGAAGTCATTAGTTAACATATTGTGATGCCCACATGATTTGCTACATTGCATCTTGAGGGACTGACTACTTTGGGATACAGTAACAAAACCAAGGACAGTTGACGAACTTTATTGTTCTAATAAACAGCATTTATACCGCACTCAGGCATTCTAGTAACCTAATAAAGGGGGTTGAATAACTGCACGCTATAATCGGTAGTGACCTATAATACCTTCTACTGACCTACAATACATCTAGTGACCGTTAATAGACCGGACCTACTTTTCAGGTCACTAATTATTTACAAGTGTAAGCAAAAATATGCACCCTTTTATACATGGGAAAACAACGAAACTGCAAGTTAAAATCTTTGCAATATTTATTTGAAAAGATTTTCAGAAATTTCAGCTAAATTCTTACCTTCTCGGCCTTTCCTGGTTTGAATGGTCCGTTGGAATAACTGCGCACTGCTACTGCAGATGAGTCTCAACCTTGAAAATAATTTCTAAAGCTAAAATAAACTACTTATTTGCAGATTTTCATACAGAATGTAAAGCGCTGAGAAACTTTTATTCAAGCGTCCATGTTGTTTCCTACGTCTTTGTGGCGTGGTGACGTCAGAAACTTTGCACTCGTTGACGTCACGTTATACTACGTGTGCGCGCCATGGCACTGAATGTCGTTTAACATGCCACACTGTCTGCTGTCTTTTGTTTTTTTGCTTAAATTTGCTAAATTATTGTGAAACCCCTTGATTTTTGAATTGCGGTATAAACTAAATACATGATTAAAGACACTAACCATGTATTTACTATATCAGATCCTCTTATATCTAGTTTGCTCCTACCTGTTTACAGACAAATCTTATCCTCTAATAAGATAACTCAGTTTCTGCACGGAACAATTTCCTCACCAAAATACTATCTTCAACCTACAATGAGGAACCACGACTTTTATGCCCCCGCCATTCGAAGAATGGTGGAAAGGGCATATAGCGTTACCCCTGTCCGTCCGTGCGTCCATCCGTGCGTCTGAAGCTTAAATGCAATCAATAACTTCCTTATTTCTTGATGGATTTTAAAATTACTCAGCAGAAATGTTAACCATCATGAGACGACGTGTCAGTGCAAAACCCAGGTCCGTACCTCCAAGGTAAAGGTCATACTTAGAGGTCAAAGGTCAAAACAAGGGTCCGAAACTTAAACGCAGTCAATAACTTTCTTATTTCTGGATGGATTTTGAAATTACTTTGAAGAAATGTTAACAACAATGAGACGATGTGTCATGTGCAAACCCAGATCCGTACCTCCAAGGTCAAGGTCAAACTTAGAGGTCAAAGGTAAAAAAAATGGTCAGAAACTTATACGCAGTCAATAACTTTCCTCATCTCTGGATGGATTTTGAAATTACTTGGCAGAAATGTTGGCCATCATGAGACAATCTGCCTCACACACAACCAAGGTCCTTACCTCCAATGTCAAGGTCATACTTAGAGGTCAAATGTGAAAAAACGGTCCAAAACTTAAACACGGTCAATAACTTTCTATGGATGAATACGAACATAGACATAATGTATTTTCAGGTGGGGGCATCCGTGTCCTATGGACGCATTTCTAGTTCTTGCATACCTTCCATTTCTGAGCGTGAATTTTTAATACTGCAGTCACTTCGGTTTCTGATGTCCGCCATAAAGTGATGACACTACAGTGATGTTTAGTGACATCACATGATGTGCTGTGATGTCAACCTTAACGACGGCGCATATGAGGTCTTATTCAAATAGTGCATTAATCAAACACCGGAGAATATTCGATTTTGGGTAAGAACACCAGGGTTAGAACAGAATTTTTATCCCAAGCTGAAACCTAGGATTTCCTTATCTGGTGTGCAAGAAAAAAATCTCTCCCTGTCAGTCAAATGCTGCTTATATTTCTCATCGCCCATTCCTCTAGAATCAATATCCAACCTGTCACATTCCAACACCCAACGCACCAACCATTGTGTTGGAGGTTGGGATCTCAATGTGTTGCATGATGAAACTTACTAGTTCCAACAGAATTGCCGCTGGTAAAGTGCATACTTGGCAACCTCTGCAAGGCAAATGTTAGAGAAAAGAAAAAAAAAATGAATAAAACTTCTGACTGTTATTTGCGATCAAGAAATTATTAAGACTCTTGGATTGAAATCTACCACCAAGTAAACTTTAAATTTGATACTGACTTAGAACAGCTATGGTTTACTGATGACCCAGATAGAAAAACCATTGATTCTCTAGGGAATAAGTACCTTGAGTGTTTCTGATTTAAGGGGATTGGGTACACCTTGGCCCCCACCCATCAGGGCTTGAAGAAATAGATGGGCTGCATAATGCTTCCACACAGATCTGAAACGGACAGCACACGAGTACTGGTTAACCGCTTAGAGGATCTAAGCCTGCCCAAGCAAACTGGTGCGAGTCAGACCGGATCTAAGCCTGCCAAAACAAAGTGGTGCGAGTTAGACCGTCCATGCTTATAAATACTATGGTTTCATTGGGCGACAGGGCTTGAGATGTCATTTCATCTTATTGTCAGGTAAAAGTCCCACAAAATTGGAAGCAACATCTCCAAAATGACCTATACAGTATTGATGGGGATGTTAAACCTCAATCAATCAATCAACCACCATTTTATAAAGGGAGAAAACTTTTGGGACTTTCTGTTCATTTTCTATGAACTCTGTCCCATGGAAAAAGGGGTCTACTCTTAAAGGGAAGAATTTGTTCCTCAGGAGCAAATTCTTTCCTTTAAGAGTTGACCCCTATTGACATGGGAGACAAAAATACTTTCGCACAGGTTGCCTCCCCTGAAGGTGTGTCCATTCCCCTTAAGAAAAACAGGTGCACCTGCAAGTAAGATAACTCTGCTGTTGCCTCAAATATGGGGAAGTTATTATGGAGATTAGAGACGAGAAAGCCACAGATAATATGCCAGTTAGTGAAACCATGACAGAATACATCATCTCCCATTCACAATAATGTTCGTTTAACATTGCTACGAAGGCCACTGTATACATAAATCAAATAATTTTAATGTCAAATAAACCTACCCATCTCAACAAAAAGAGCCTTTTAACCGTACGCAGGTCTGGGTCAGTCTGACAAAAAAAAAATCTAGCCAGAAATGCCACTGGCATGTCCCATTTCCATAGACGCTTCACGTGACCTCCCTAGTGACGAGTCCTGATTGGTCCCTGAGATCACATGACCCATCAGACCAATAGGCACGTGACCCCGGCGTTCACGCCAAGCATGGAGAAAAAGTGCATATTTCAATCAGACTTTGTTGTGGTCAACAGCTCTGAAGAGGATAAAAACGGATAAGTGTTTTATTCTTTTTTGATATTACATTAACTTTTGCTAGTTTCCACAACGTACCTAGGCTTTTTATGAAAGCTTATTTGTTTTCCAAAATTCTTTTCCTTGTTGAATTTATTTTGGATTTT
Organism: Lucinisca nassula; assembly: GCA_963580285.1. NCBI lineage: Eukaryota > Metazoa > Mollusca > Bivalvia > Lucinida > Lucinidae > Lucinisca > Lucinisca nassula. The sequence goes on from OY757019.1 coordinate 43,818,461, forward strand.
TTCTGCCGACGTGTACATGTGAACTGTCCGCCATTTTTGATTTTCACTGTGAAGTTTTGTTTATCATGTGGTCAGCCATTCCTGGCTTTTGATAACCATCCCACTTCCTTCTACGTGCTATGCCATGGTTGTCTACGTATTATTCATTGTGAATATTCTAAATCCTTTTCAAATAAAAGCCGGCATTGTGGAAACTGAAATTGGACCAGGTCTTCCAAATGTTTTTAGCTCACCTGTCACGTAGTGACAAGGTGAGCTTTTGGGATCACTTTTTGTCCGTCGTGCGTCCGTGCATGCGTGCGTGCGTGCGTCCGTAAACTTTTTCTTCAAACAACATCTCCTCCTAAACCACTGATCAGATTTTGACCAAACTTCACAGGAATGATCCTTAGGTGGTCCCCTTTCAAAGTTGTTCAAATGGTTCTGGTCTGTTGCACATCTAGGTCACAGGAGCTAAAAATATATTTTTTTACTGAAAATTTTAAAAATTTTCTTCTCTGAAACCGCAAGGGCCAGGTCTTTGATATTTGGTGTGAAGCTTCATCTAGTGGACCTCTACCAAGATTGTTCAAATTAAAGCCCTGTGGCCAAAAATCCCCCGCCCGGGCGGCTTTGGTTTTACATAGGCTTATATAGGGAAAATCTTTAAAAATCTTCTTCTCTGAAACCACAAGGCCCAAGTCTTTGATATTTGGTGTGAAGCTTCATCTAGTAGACCTCTATCAAGATTGTTCAAATTATAGCCCTGGGGCCAAAAATGCCCCTGCCCCGAGGGCCTTTGGTTTTACATAGGCTTATATAGGGAAAATCTTTAAAAATCTTCTTCTCTGAAACCACAAGGCCCAGGTCTTTGATATTTGGTATGAAGCTTCATCTAGTGGACCTCTACCAAGATTGTTCAAATTATAGCCGTGGGGCCAAAAATGCCCCCGCTCCGCGGGCCTTTGGTTTTACATAGGCTTATATAGGGAAAATCTTTAAAAATCTTCTTCTCTGAAACCACAAGGCCCAGGTCTTTGATATTTGGTATGAAGCTTCATCTAGTGGACCTCTACCAAGATTGTTCAAATTATAGCCGTGGGGCCAAAAATGCCCCCCGCTCCGGGGGCCTTTGGTTTTACATAGGCTTATATAGGGAAAATCTTTAAAAATCTTCTTCTCTGAAACCACAAGGCCCAAGTCTTTGATATTTGGTGTGAAGCTTCATCTAGTAGACCTCTACCAAGTTTGTTCAAATTATAGCCCTGGGGCCAAAAATGCCCCCGCTCTGGGGGCCTTTTGTTTTACATAGACTTATACAGGGAAAATCTTTAAAAATCTTCTTTTCTGAAACTAGAAGGCTATTTGGTATGAAGCTTCATCTAGTGGACCGCTACCAAATTTGTTCAAATTATAGCCCTTGTGCCAAGACTGTAGTAGAGACACTGATTCTCAGGTGAGCGATTCAGGGCCCTCTTGTTAGAATCAAGATACAAAGACCGTCATGACCCCGCCCATAGGGGCTTGAAGAAATATATGGGCTGCATGATGCTTCCACGCAGAGCTGAATCCGACCCGCACACTAGTACTGGTAAACCGCTTAGAGGATCTAAGCCTGTCCAGGAACTGCAGTGCAAGGCGGACCGTCCATGCTAATAAACCCTATTGGTTTCATTTGGCGACAGGGCTTGAGATGTAATTTCATCTCAATGTCGGGTAAAAGTTCCACAAAATTGGAAGCAACGTCTCGAAAATGACCTTTACAGTGTTGACGGGGACGTTAAACCTCAAATCAAACAAACAAACAAATCAAAGACCGTCAGCACTCGTCCTTTTTGAAGTTTTCGGAGAGCATATCAAGTTCAGGTACCGCAACCAAGAGACGCTCTTCAACTACTTCCCGTGACAGTTTCAGTGCTAAACACCCCCGACTAGAAGAGCTCAATCAGTTCACATCTACTAATAGATCGTTCTCGGATCGGGGTGCAGGGTCTTTTCGTTCCAGAGGTCAGACTTGAACGAAACCTCCCAATAGAGGAAGATCCAAGTCTGAAAAAATGACTTTCTTCCTTCCCTTCCTCTTCTCTCAGTAGCCAGGCTATTTCAGTTCCATCAAGCCAGGGCTTCTATCACCAAGATATTTGGACTTTATCCATTTTGGGAAAGGGTTACAGGATTCCATTTGTTTGGGAACCTGCCCTTTCTCAAATGCCCATACTGTTTCCGGTAAACAGTATCAGGAAAAAGAATTTTTTTTTATTGGAAGAGGTAAGAGTTCTTCTCCAAAAGAAAGACGTAGAAGTAGTAAAAGAACCCCTTTCTTCAGGCTTCTACAGTCGGATCTTTCTGGTCAAGAAAGAAAATGGGAAATGAACTCATCATCAACCTCTGACACTTAAACAAGATGATGCGAGTTGATCATTTCAAAATGGAAATTTCGTCTTCGATTCGTCAGGTCATTTCTCCCAATTCGTGGGCGATTTCCGTAAATTTAAAGGACGCTTACTTACACATCCCCATCCACAGATCATTCCGCAAATACCTTCGTTTCACCTTGGATGGGTTCGTGTATCAGTTCCGTTGTCTTCCTTTATGGAATTTTCAACGGACCGTTTTCCTGTTCACCAACTTAATAAAATGGAAGCAGCTCACATCAGAAAATTAGGCCCCAATCTCTTGTAGTATTTTGATGATTGGCTTTGTCATCATCTTTCCAGATGCGACCTTTTATCATGCCTTTACCTAACTTGGCAGGTTATTGTGAATCTAGGTCTCATTCCATTTTGGAGAAGTCGGTATTGATTCCATCTCAAGATACTTCTCCTTTTCAAGCCCTACAACCTCCGATTTATGCCAGGAGTTTGTTGTTTCTTTTAGGAATTCTTTTTTTTGCATCAGACCTGTTTCCCTGGGCAACTTTACCTTAGACCGCTCCAGTTTTTTAGCTACTGTATCGCTGGATACCCCATCTGGACTATCTAGAACAATTAATTCCTTTATCACTAGAGTTTTTCGAATAGCTCTCTAGTGGTGATGAATCCCTCCATTTATCAAATCGGGACTCCTTTTCGAGAGGCTGTTTCTTAGTTTCATTTCGGATGCCAGCCTATCGGGTTGGTTTGCCCACCTCGAACCTCAGGGGTTAGTTGTTCAGCGTACTTGGGGCCCGGAATCGGCGGGGCTATATATATAATCATTCTGGATTTTCAGGCCAACTGAGGAACAGTTGCATAATGATTGCTTCGGACAATTCGACCATAGTGTGGTTTCTCCGTTAAAGGTGGTGGGTGGGGGAGGGGGGGGGAGGGGGCTTTTGGGGACTCATTCCTCTTCCCTGTGTGCTTTTACATGGAAGATTCTAACTTGGTGTCATCAGGAAGGTATGGTCAAGAAGGAAAATGGAAATTAAACAAGATGATGCTAGTCGATCACTTCAAAATGGAAATTTCGTCCTCGTTTCGTCAGGTCATTTTTTCCCAATTCGTGGGCTATTTCTGTAGATTTAAAGGATAATCTTTGTCGGACACCTCCCGGGAGATTGAATGTCATTGGGATCACCCCTCTAGAGCAGATCACCATCAGTTCTATACCCGGTGTTTCCCAAATGGGAAGAACCTTCTTTGGTCCTGTTTGCAACTTGGTTCGACAATCAACTTCCATTGTTTGTGTCTCCAGTTCCAGATCACATAGAATGTACAGCAGATTCATTATCTCTAGATTGGGGGAATCTTTTGCATATGCGTTTCCACCATTCAAGTTAGTTCCTCTAGTCCTAGAGAAAATCAAAGCGTACAATAGCTGAGTCATTCTGATGCCTCTATGGCCTCAGAGATCTTGGTTTTCAGTTGTACTGAGCCTAGTCCCAAGACTACCAATCCGTCTTCCAGTCGTTCCGGATCTAGTATCTCAAAATGTAGATCAAGCATTCCTATCCGGGAATGATTCGCCTACACACCTGGATGTTGTCAGGAATCAAATCAGAGGTAGACATTTCTGGGTTCGCTTCTGAGTGTATCTCCAAATCTAGAAGGAGCTCCACTCTCAAGTTTTACTCTGGAAGATGGAAGGTATTTTCTAGATGGTGTAAGGAAAGGAAATTTATCCAGTCAGTCCCTCTTTAGAGGTTTTTGGTGGATTTCTTTTGCTACCTGTTCTCTATCCTTAAATTGTCTATTTCATATATAAAAGGGTACGTATCGGTAATCTCATACACATTAAAATATTCGTCGGCTACAGACATTTCATTAAAACCTGTTCTTACAAACAAACTTATTAAAGGGGGTTTCACTATGCCGACAGGTTTCCAGGACTTTGACTCCACATTGGAATCTTACATGCGTGTTGTGGTCTTTAACTAAGCCACCTTACGATCCTTGAAATCAGCCTCTTTTGTTCATTTGACTCATTAGGCTGTATTTCTATTGGCCTTCGCTTCAGTTCGCATAAGTGAGATTTATGCTTTGTCAATTGCAGAGGGTTGTTTCAGGTATGTCAAGAACAATGACTCCATTTCACTTCTCACTTAACCTGGGTTTCTGGCTAAAAATCAGCTTCCTGTTTCCATGCCTGAGCCTAGTATTATTCCTGGTATTTCCAGGATTCATGGATCGGATGCTGATGAGAAACTTTTGTGTTCTGTTCGAGCCTTACGTTTTTACATCAGAGCGTCTAGAGCTATTCGAGCTGATCTCCATACATTTTTCATTCCAGTCAAGGGTTCTGGAGATATTTCTCCGTCCTCGATGTCAAGGTGGATTTGTAAAGTGATTAAGCTTGCTTATGCTAATCTCACATTTATCCAATTATCATTCCTGAATATCTCGACCCATGTGGTTAGAGCTCTGTTTACATCTTGGGCATATTGGAACTCCATTTCTCATTCCCCGTGCAGCTTATTGGCGTTCCAATCACATATTTTTCATCCTTTTACCTGAGGAATTTGGCCCCATTCGTAATGATAATCGTTCCTTGGGTAGATTAGTAGCTTCTCAGACTATTGCTGAGAAGCACTAATTGTGGGCTCTTTTTTTCCTTGGTTGTTTTTTAGCCTGTTTTGAATAGGTGTGAACCTTCAACTCTGGTCCCTTTCCATTTATCTTCCTCACTTACGGAATTTCAATTTGGATCACTTGCAGTCATGTGAATCCCTTCCTTATGTTACCATCATTGGAGGGATCAGAAATGGATAAAACAACCAAGGTAGGAGGAGTTTGATATGTATAACTCTTTATTCTTTCATCCAACCCTCCACTTGCTTTGAATTCTGGCTCTTTTTGTAGTGATGGGTAGGTTTATTTGACATTAAAATGAAATTTGTAATGTAAAATTAATTTTAAATAATAATATACCTACCCATCACTACAATGGCATGTCCCGCCTCCCAGCCTCCCCCGAAATAATATAGTTAACTGATTGAAATATGAGATTTTTCTCCACACTTGGCGCGAACGCTGGGGGCTCACTTGACCCGTATCGTCTGCCCATTGGTCTGATGGGTCATGTGATCTCAGCGACCAATCAGGACTCATCACTAGGGAGTCACGTGAGGCTCTTTTTGTAGTGATGGGTAGGTATATTATTAATTAAAATTAATTTTACTTTAAAAATGTCATTTTAAGTATAAAAAAGTTAATGGGCTTGGTCACAATATCATAAAAACTATGATGACTCAAGGATGCATTGGCTGAACAAAATGTGAGAAGCTTTGTGATAAATATTCATGGTCCCAAATGTGTTGAGCCATTGAAACTGACTGTAGTTGACTTGCTAAGATCTCTGCCATTGAATGGGTTGGCAGATTTTTAGATATGTTTGTTTGATTTGAATTTTAACGTCCCTGTCAACACTGTAAAGGTTATTTTTGGAGACGTTGCTTCCAATTTTGTGGGACTTTTACCCAACATTGAGATGAAAGACATCTTAAGCCCTGCCGTCCAATGAAACCAATAGGGTTTATAAGCATGGAAGCATCATGCAGCCCATCTATTTCTTCAAGCCCCGATGGGCAAGGGCTCTTTTAGATATGTTACTTTATGATTGGATATGCCTCAGAATTGACTACCAGAGTTGACTACCATAGTTTTTGATGAGTTGACTTATACACTTAGATATGACTTTGAGTTGATTAGATTCAGATGACTTTTACTGTAGCACTAGGCAGTATGAGGCTTTCTGGTTTGGGAACACCTGTTTCACCTAGTTCAGTTCTGCTTCCAAAAATTTGAAGGACTCATTTAGCAGAAGAGCTTTTGCACTGGGATGACTGATTGATTGATTTGAGGTTTAACGTCCCCCTCAATACTGTATCGGTCATTTTGGAAACATTGCTTCCAATTTTGTGGGACTTTTTCCCAACACTGAGATAGAAATGACATCTCAAGCTCTGTCGCCCATTGAAACCAATACAGTTTATAAGCATGGACGGTCAGACTCACACTGCTTTACCTGGGCAGGCTTGATCCACTAAAGGGTTTACCAGTACTCGTGTGTGGTCAGTTTCAGCTCTGCGTTGAAGCAGCATGCAGCCCATCTATTTCTTCATGTCCCAATGCACAGGGATGATGTCGGTGTTAATTTTCAGTTTAGGTCTAGAATTTATGCAGTCCAATATCTTCCAAAAGACAGGCATTAATAGGCCAGCTACAATGTTCTCAGATAGCTCTCATGCATATCCATAAGTTTGTTTATTTTGAGGTTTAATGTCTCGGTCAACACTGTAAAGGTCATTTTGGAGACGTTGCTTCCAGTTTTGTGGGACTTTTAACCGACATTGAGATGAAATGGCATCTCAAGCCCTGGTGCCCAATGAAACCAATAGGGTTTATAAGTATGGGCAGGCTTAGATCCTCTAAGGGGTTTACCAGTACTCGTGTGCGGGTCAGTTTCAGCTCTGCATGGAAGCATCATGCAGCGCATATATTTCTTCAAGCCCCGTTGTGAGGGGGACATCATATCCATAAGTAAATTTAAATTCTTTTCTTTGTCAAACCAGTTGAAATACGTCTATTTTTTATTACAACTTTTAGGAATGAGCGACCCTGGTATGACCTGTTTAAGTTTACTTGTTTCCAGCAGAAAGGATCATATTTACCCAAAAAATTCGCGCCATACTTGGTCTAAAATTTAAACAAATACAATTTAATCGAGTTTGTGATGAGTAGTAAACAGTGAAGACCCTGATTGCATTGTTTCATCTAGGTCTACACTGTTTGCTTAGACCTGTCTGTCCAAATACAAAGGGAAAAAATGGTACAAGAGTGACTAAATTTGCATACCCTTAAGATATCAAGTAAAAATGCATCTGAAAATGTCTGTTTTTGCAGTCTGCTACATTTCATACTTTTTATGCCCCCGCCATTCGAAGAATGGTGGAAAGGGCATATAACGTTGCCCCTGTCCGTGCGTCCGTTCGTCTGTCCGTGCGTCCGAAACTTAATTGCGGTCAATAACTTCCTTATTTCTTGATGGATTTTAAAATTATTTGGCAGAAATGTTAACCATCATGAGATGACGTGTCACGTGCAAAAACCAGGTCGGTACCTCCAAGGTCAAGGCCATACATAGAGATCAAAGGTCAAAAAAAGGTTCCCCAACTTAAACGCAGTCAATAACTTTCTTATTTCTGAATCGCTTTTGAAATAACTTTGTAGAAATGTTAACCATCATGAGACGATGTGTCACCTGCCAAACCCAGGTCCGTACCAAGGTCAAGGCCAAACATAGAGGTCAAAGGTCAAAAAAGGGTCCCCAACTTAAACTCAGTCAATAACTTACATATTTCTGAATGGATATTGAAATTACTTTGAAGAAATGTTAACCATCATGAGAAGATGTGTCACGTGCAAACCCAGATCCGTACCTCCAAAGTCAAGGTCATACTTAGAGGTCAAAGGTAAAAAAAATGGTCCGAAACTTAAATGCAGTATATAACTTTCTTATCTCTGGATGGATTTTGAAATTACTTGGCAGAAATGTTTGCCATCATGAGACAATTTGCCTCACACAAAACCAAGATCCTTAGCTCCAAGGTCAAGGTCATACTTGGAGGTCAAATGTGAAAAAAGGGTCAAAAACTTAAACACGGTGGATGAATACGAACAAAGACATATTTTCAGGCGGGGGCATCCATGTCCTTTGGATGCATTTCTAGTTAAAAATATTGTTGCATACAATGTGGACCCTGATCAGACTGATCCTAGAGCACAGAGTAGATTCCTGCCAAATGGCAAATGTGCTGAGGCTGATTCAGGACTTAGTTTGTTGCTCATGTTCCAAGGTCCTTTTTGCTGGTGACTAGTTCTTTTGGTATGTTTTGCTGTTTTTTCTGCTAACAGCAAGGGTATGCAGAAGGTGGCTTTAAATGCGAGTAATTTTAGCATTTATGCGACATATTGTTTGCATCATGGCACATTCTCACTTTTATATATGCCTGTGGTGTATCCTTTCATTGACTCATCTTTAAACCTTAAGATGCCAATCACAGCAATTGTCATCTGCTTTGTTGTGTGCTTTTGTTTGTTTGTATTGGAGTTTAATGGCCCAGTCAACACTATTTTAGGTCATTTTTGAGCCTGTCAGTTTACCTATCTACACCTTTCCTGGGCAGGCTTATACATAAGTGGTTAACCAGTAAAGTGCACATTCTTTCGCCAGAAACTGACAACTGCCCTCCTTGAATCAGCGGAAGGGAGAGAATGACTGCAGAAAATATTTCATGATCAATCTCCACGAAAGAATGTTGCCGACCCCGGCAGGTATCGAACCGGTAAGACGTGCATCCGACTGAGCTGCAGAGGCCGGCATTTGTTGTGTGCTGGTTACTTTAAAAGTCATTGTTGTAAACAGTGTAGACCCAGATCAGTCTGATCAGGGTTCACACTTTTTACCTGTATGCAAAACATTTTTCAAAAATTTGCAAGAAGATAAACAGTCGACAGTTTTAGATGTACATGTAGTTTTTCTTGGCATCTTAAGGGTTAATGCTTGTCTTGAGCATAATACACCTCAACATCATTATAACACGGTACTTAGGGTCCAATCAACGGACCGTGTTAGTTAACTGAATTGTGTTATAAATGCTGACCGTATTTGTCATGGATCAGTCTATTCTACTAATACACTGTAAACACAAGCCTCCGGCGCTATTGATAAGTCTACAATGTTCCACATAACAAGGTGTGAAAATAAGATCAAGTTAGTCTCTAATTTGCATTTATCCCTCAGTCATAAAATTTAATCAACAATCAATATGAAAATGATTTAATCACTCCTACGTCTAACGGTAGATGTCGGCCTCTGCCCATCGGGGCTTGAAGAAATAGATGGGCTACATGATTCTTCCCTGCAGAGTTGAAACCGACCCGCACACGAGTACTGGTAAACCGCTTAGAATATCTAAGCCTGCCCAGGCAGAGGCGGTGCGAGTTGGCCTGTCCATGCTTATAATCCCTATTGGTTTCATTAGGCGGCAGGGCTTGAGATGTCATTTCATCTCAATGTTGGGTAAAAGTCCCACAAAATTGGAAGCAACGTCTCCAAAATGACCTTTACAGTGTTGATGGGGATGTTAAACCTCAAATCAATTAAACAAACAAACAAACTAACGGTAGATGTATGCATAATAAAAATAGACTATTCTACTGTCTCGTGCATGGTTATGTTTTGGCCCCAAAATAGCAGATGCTTGGCGGGAAAAGTCGACCTTACCACACTTAAAAGTCAGAGGGAAGTAAAGTTTTTGTGCTTGAAACTTGATAGAAACTTTGGATTTAAATGTTGGTTGGGGAAAATTTGGGGTCCAAAGCAAAACCGTGCTATATCCGAATTCATGCTGTAACGAATTGTGCTATAACGAGGTCCGGGTGTAATGCAGAGTACGCATTTTTAGAAAGTTGTAAGCATCTTGCTGATGTTTTTGTGTAGCTGGAGTTCATTTAAAGTCACTTTCTTTACTTTGCTTTACAGTATTCATGCTTATGATACCTTTTTAACTGTCATCATGATAAAGGGTTTTATACTAAGCTTTGTCATTTAACTCCTAAAATGTCAATCACGGCATCAGCAGACATCATTTTCAAATATTTTTTTTTGCTTCTTTCAGTGAAACTAAGGCTTGATACTTCATGTGAATCGTCTTCTAGGCAGACAATTCACATGCAATGTCAAGTCAGATTTTGTGAGAAAGATAACTAAAAAAATATAATACCGTCTGCTTCAGAATTATGCTTTCCACTATGTTGAGTTAAAAGGCACCATTTACTGAACTAAGATATAATAAAATGTTCTTTCATTTTGTCACCTGCTTTAACCCATAAAATGCCATTCAGGACAGTTGTTGTCTGCTTTGTGGTCGGCCAGTTACTTTAAAAATCATTTTTGCAAACAGTGTGGATCCAGATCAGACTGCTCCTGTAGGAGCAGTCTGATCTGGGTACACACTATTTGCCTGTATGAAAAAATATTTCTAAAAGGTTTGCAGATTCAGCAGACGACAGAAGCAGACAACATGTTCGGATGTAGTTTTTCTCGGCATCTTAAGGGATAAGCATGACCTGCTATAGGAGTCCAGTTTTCTATCAGTTTGTCCATCCATTTGTCAGTCCATCAACATTTGCTTCAACCGTAGTGTCAACCCAAGTGTTTAACCCTTAAGATGCTGAGAAAAACTACCCGTTCATCTAAATTTTTTTGCAAACTTTTAAAAAATATTTTTGCATACAGGCAAACAAGTGTGGACCTAAATCAGTAGATCTAACCAGCAGATGACAAAGCAGACGACAGTTGTCATGATTGGCATTTTATGGGTTAAGCCCATTTCTCAACAACTATAATCACAGGTGTGACACAGCCTTCAGCAGAAGTGGATGTACTAAATTCATGGCATTATATATGCACCTTTTCTTCAGTTTTTCACTAATGCTGACTTCTATGATTTCATCACCGACAAGTTCTCTTTTGTTTTGTTTTCCAACTCAAGGCCCCTAACATACTTGATTGTAGCCTTTATCCAGGACACCTACAGATAGATCATCAGAGTTGTCTTTTCTTGGTTTCAAGTGGTGTGGTCTCTTGTTAATTTTAAGCTTTTCTATTAACTGTTTGTTTTGTTTATAGTTGTGTTTGAAATCATTTCAGGTTATTAAGATAATTATTCAGAGTTCATGCCTGAATAATCAAGTTAACATACCTTAAAAATCCTTAAAATTCGGACAGCTTGAGGAATGGCCGTAATTCTTAAATTTTGATAAATTTGTTTCAGCATTCAGCAAGGAGTCTAAAAGGTGCACGTGGAATGGCAAACAGTGTAGACCCTGATCAGACTGCTTCTTTAGGAGCAGTCTGATCTGGGTCTGCATTGTTTATTTAGGCCAGTCTGTCCCAATACTTAGGATCGTTACGGTATCTAGAGATTAACTAACAGTGGATTTAAAACTAGGGAAATAAGGGTGTTGGGAGTCTGATAAAAACGTAGGGCGCTAGCATGTTTTTATCAGGACTTGCAATGTCCCTGGCATTTATTTTCTTATACTTTAAAACAACTATTGATCAGATTATATACATACATGTATATTATATAGCTTCTAAAATGTTGTTTTTGTCTCTTCTGAGGTATTTACATGACATCAACTATTGCCAAAAGTGAAGTCATTGATGTGAGTTGAACGGTGTGAAATTGTCCCACGGGGAAATATTTCTGGGTGAGAAATATCACTCATTTTCCCCAGAAATCCCTATAATTATGTGTTAGCTATGTAAAATATATCTATATATTTTGTTAAACTTGAATGTGAAAACTCACAGATTGCTAAACAAAAATGTCCAAATTTTAGGAGAATTACGGCAAGAAGATGTCCAAACTTTTAGGATTTTTTACAGTAAATTAACCCATTTGGTACCAAATGGAATCTTCCTCCTTATGCCCCCAACTTCAAAGAAGTTGGAGGGGCATATTGCTTCTGCTTCGTTCGTCCATTTTTCCATTTGCTTTTGATACATAGCATAACTTAAGAACCGTGTATGCTAGGGTTTTGAAATTTCATATATGGATTCCTCATGGAAAATTAGATGACAAGTATTTTTTTCTCATCTGGATTGTGCCCCTTTCAAGAGTTATTGCCCTTTGAAATTTTTTAATAAAATCTTGTCAGCAAAATATCTCAAAAGCTATAAGAGCTAGAGCCTTGAAAGTTCATGAATAGATTGGTGGTGATGAGTAGATGACCTGATTTTGACTAAATTGCGAAAAATACTTTGATTTATGGCCCTTTGTCACTTTGGGTATTTGTACATTGTATGATTTGTGATGCAGAGCATAACTTAAGAACCGTGTATGCTAGAGTTTTGAAATTTCATATATGAAGAGTTACAAAGGGTTAAAAGAAATAAGAGGATCTTACATCAGTGCTCATGTATTATTGTATTTATTAAACGAGTTGAGGAAAAGGGATAAAATGCGAGGCTTGCCGAGCATTTTATGCCTTTTCCTCAACGAGTTTAATAAATTCAATAAAGCATTAGCACGAATGCAAGATTCTATTTATCATATGACATTTAAAACGCATTTTATTCACGATTGTTTACAAAATATCAATATTCCGCCATTTGTAAACGCGACGTCGTTAATGAGGTCGTACATGTAAAGTTACGGGACGTATCTAGCTAATTTGCATATTTAATCCACTAGTGGATTATCGAAAATATTACATGGCGTTATTACACTCTCAGACGCGACGTCATATGATAAGTAAACAACTGCACTTTTTCCCCATAAAATAAGCCTTTTCTGAGTTTTGTCAGTATATTTTTAAAAACTACATCAGATATCCAAGATTTAAAGCGTGGGCTTTGGCCGTGTGTAGATTATGCTGCCTGTATACAGCTGTGTATTGTACAGCTTAGCTTAATGCATGATGTTGCTTTGCAACAGTTTAGACCACATGGTATTGCTTAAAACAGGGATATTTTCTGCACATTGCACACCGTAATGATCCTACCTGTTGGGACAGACAGGGGTAAGCAAACAGTGCAGACCCAGATCAGACCAGGGTCTACACTGTTTGCCATTCAGTCTGCACCTTTTGGACTCCTTGTTGGATCATGAAACACATTTGTTTCAAATTTTAACCCTTATTTTGCTGAATATTCATTTAAGCCACACCCATTTCTGTCTATCAACCAATCAAATTACTTGATGTAATTTATTGTTACAAATTCATAAACTGAATGCCAAACAGTGTAGATCTTGATCAGATGGCTTCTCCAGAAGCCATCTGATCTGGATCTACACTGTTTCCAAAGATAGGGGTTGTCGTGAACAGTAAGATAAGGGTTAGGAGAGTTATGGCAAGTCCTCAAGGTGAACAAATTCTTAGGATTTTTACAGTAGCTTACATACCAAAGTCGTTAAAAATGGTACTAGCTGCTCCTCGCTTGGCACTCAGGTTTACGGGGTAGAGCTAGGACTGGTCGATCCAGTGTCAGGATAATGTGACTGGGTGTGGTATCATGTAATGTGTCTGGGACATGATACTTCAGTGAGGCAGCACTATAAACGTGAGCATTGAGCTCCCTGTCGCAACCAGACACCGTCGTGATATGACTGAAAAATTGTTGAAAGCGACGTTAAACCCGAATTCACACACACACACACACACACACAGTAGCTTACATTTTAATTCTGTTTATGTCACATGTCTCATTAGTGTGTGATTGTCATCATGATTGCCACATTTTTTGCCATCGGCTTCACAGTCGTAAGCTTTTAACTGTCTTTTCTGTATATATAACTTGTTTTCATACTTCATCCACATATATTTTAATAATTTATTTTACTGGAAAACCGGTTGGGTGGGGGATGGGGTAGGTCTCCACTTGAATAAAATGTCAAGACCAGCTTTAACCCTTTACCACTCAGATACGTGTTTTTACGTGTCTGCACCCCTCCCCCATTTTTAAGCCCCAGAAGCACCTAAAATCTGCATTTCTACCCCTGGATAGTTAAGTTTGCTTTAGGATTTGTTGGGCAAAAAAGTGACCTGTTTTTTCACGCGCCTCCCCACTAAAAATCTTCTGGGGGGAATTGAAGGGGGGCAACGCCCCCCTCACATCTAGAATAATTTTGGGTGTATAGCCCAACCAGCCGCTAAAATTTATATCTGAGGGTGTCTGGGGTCAAAAATGCCTGAAAATTGATGCTGATAAAACATGCTGCAAACAGTGAAAATGGCCAGTGCCAAACACCTTAATTGTTGCCTTGACAGCTGTGTGAAGATTAAAATGGGGTTCAAAATTCATGTGAAAACATACTTTTTGCCAACTTTGAGATGCCCCCTCTTTACCATGACAACAATGATCAAGTCATGAAAGGTTGCATTTGAAAGGCTACTGCCCAATGAACATTCATACCGAGTTTGGTGTAAAACAGACCATCCATTATGAAACAATGGCTAGTTGAATTTGCTGTCAGGTGCAACACTGTGAAAATCAGCAAAATTCACAAAATCCCTGAGTGGTAAAGGGTTAAAGAAAATTTTAGAAAATATTTACATTACGATATCAAACCCATGCAACATGGTTCATTTTTTCACACCTCCAAAATGGCTACATTTCTGATGAAAATATGTGAAAATTTTCTTATTTATACTCATAGGTTGTGGCCCACAACTTGTGGGTACACGTTAGAACCACCTGAACCGCCTCATAGAGGTTCTGCCGAGTACCCTCAATCTTCATCTTGGAGCAGAAATAAGAAAAATACCACCAATACCCAGTTTTCTCGGTATCAAGTTGAGTTTAAGCAGGGTGTTCATTTCATGGACTTGAACATGTGGTGGAAATTATGGCTAATAGTAAAGAAAGATTATGCAGGAAACCGCACAATCAAAGAAGCTATAGTAGTCACAGATAAAATTGACTAGGCGTAGCTATTTGCTGAGTCCACAAGAAGATTTGGTAGAGTGATTTTTGCATGTTTTCTGCAAGTGGACCAAATGGCCATATATGCCACAACTTTGTGTTATAGTTGAATTCACACAGTCGGGTGACTTGATTTGCCTTTTTGTAAATACAATATTCCACAGGCAGGTACAAACGATAGCGCCTAGTCAATCTTATTTGTGTCTACTATACCTGTATTATCTGAAGAAAATTCTAAAGCAGACGATTAACATGTAATCCAAGCTTTATTTTTGCTGAAAAAAAGAATTTTTCCTTCCAAAAAATGCCGTCTGCTAAAAGTGCTTAGCACTTGAATTGTTAAAGGTCAATACTTCTCTTCCCTTTGCTGTAGGTGGTGGAATCTACATGTGAGTGCCCTGAATTTACATTCCCCTCTGACTCTGGCCCCTCATGTCACCATAGAGGAAACCCTGGAGATATTAAACAGGGAGGGGTTTGACCAGGTCCCTGTTGTAGATGAGGAAGGGTATGTATGATTATTCTTGGTTTGAACTGTAGCAAATTTCGCCGGCATTTGGTAGCTAAGTCAGATGCGCGTCCTACTGGTGATCAGGAGGACGCGGGTTCGATACCTTCCGGGGTCGGCAACATTCTTTCATGGAGATTGATCTTGAAATCTTTTCTACTGTCATTCTCTCTTCCCCTGATTCAAGAAGGGTAGTTGCCAGTTTCTTGCGAAAGAATGTGCACTGTACTGGTTAACAACTTACCTATAAGCCTGCCCAAGAAAAGTGTCAGGTAAACTGCATGGCTCAAAAATAACCTAAATTCTGTTGACTGGGCCATTAAACTGATACAAACAAACAAATCACAATTGTATGAAACAATTTCTGACTTCAAAGCTTATTGCATATATGAAAGTCATTGCTTGTGATTATTCTTATTTCTAGTGATTATTCAAACCTTGTCCAATGTCTTCATCAGGTTTGTTTGATTTGAGGTTTAATGTCCCCGTCAACACAATATAGGTCATTTTGGAGACGTTGCTTCCATTTTTGTGGGACTTTTACTTACCGACATTGAGATGAAATGACATCTCAAGCCCTGTCGCCCAATGAAACCAATAGGGTTTATAAGCATGGACGGGCCGACTCGCACCGCGGTTCCTGGACAGGGGCTTAGATCCTCTAAGCGGTTTACCACTACTAGTGTGCGGAAGGTTTCAGCTCTACGTGGAAGCCTCCTGCAGCCCATCTATTTCTTCATGCCCAGATGGGTGGGGGCAGGTCTTCATCAGGTACATTCTGCACTGACCTTTGCAGTAGTGATGGGGACGTTAAACCTCAAATCAAACAAACAAACAAATTATTACATTTGTATGTCAACCTCAGCCCGGTAGTTTAAAGCATTGTTATCATAACCCATAAGATGCGTCTGCTTTGTGGTCTGCTTGTAAATTTAAGTCATTTTTGCAAACAGTGTAGGAGCAGTCTGATCTGGGTCCACACTGTTTGCCTGTGTGCAAAAATATGTTTTTAAAAGTTTGCAAGAAGATGTCACAGACGACATAAACAGACAACATTTTTAGATGCAGTGTTTCATTTCATCTTAAGGGTTAATGAGCTCTTTAGTGGTCACAGCTTTTATGCAAAAATAACATTATTGTATTTGCCATATCAAACTATCAAAGTTCTAATGATAATGTTAACAAACGACATCGTTAGTTTCTAACAACTGGCCCATGTTTTATTATCGATGAAGAATCACATAATTATTTTCCAGAAAAATCCTGGGCATGGTCACCGTTGGTAACATGATGGCGCAGGTTGTCAAGTCCCGTGTCAAGACCTCAGACCCAGTGTCAAAGGTCATGTATAAACAGTTCAAAATGGTGAGTGCTCCATGAAAAAATGTTTACTTTTCTATTACAAGTTGTATACAATATTTTTTGTTTACTGTGTTCTACATTGTTGGAATGCTATTCCAATCTACACACTAACCTCTTTATAGCAGTGTTCATAATTGCGAGGTTTTGTTGCCTGCATTTATACTTTTTGAGTTATCTCCCTTGAAAGTTTGTTGGTATGTATAATGTATTGGCAAATCGTGTCCGGTCAATAACTTTCTTATTTTCAGATGGATTTTGAAATTACTTGGCAGAAATATTAACAACCATGAGACGATGTGTTGCGGGCATGAGGCAGGTCTGTACCTCAAAGGTCAAGGTCATACTCAGAGGTCAAAGATAAAAAAAGGGGCCATTTTTCAATAGCTTTCTTATTTTTAGATGGATTTTGAAATTACTTGGCAGAAATGTTAACCACCATGAGACGATGTGTTGCTACATGGCCCAGGTTGGTACCTCAAAGGTCAAGGTCATACTTAGAGGTCAAATGTCAAAAAAGGGGCTTTTTTCGTGATTTGTCAATAACTTTCTTATTTTTTGATAGAATTTGAAATTACTTGGCAGAAATATTAACTATCATGAGATGATGTGTTGCATGCATGATTCAGGTTGGTAACTCAAAGTTCAAGGTCATACATAGAGGTCAAATGTCAAAAAGGGGCCTTTTTGTGTTTGGTCAAAAACTTTCTTATTCTTGGATGGATTTTGAAATTGCTTGGCAGAAATGTTGACCACCATGTGAGGATGTGTTGCATGCATGACCCAAGGTCATACTTAGAGGTCAAAGGTAATATAAGGGGCCTTTTCTTCAAGGTTTGTCAATAATTTTCTTATTTGTCGATGGATTTTGAAATTTCTTGGCAGAAATGTTAACCACAATGAGACGATGTGTCTCTTGCATGACCCATGTTGGTACCTCAAAGGCAAGGTCATACTAAGAGGTCAAAGGTAAAAAAGGGGCCTTTTTAGCTCACCTGAGCCTTAAGGCTCATAGGTGAGCTTATAGTATAGCCATGGTCCGTTGTCTGTCCGTCCGTCCGTCATCCGTCTGTCCGTCCGTCCGTCCACCATTTTCAAAGATCTTCTTCTCATATACTGCAGGGCCAACCAAAGCCAAATTTCATATGGAGCCTCAGTGGGATGGGGGAACGAAAGTTTGTTCGCGGGGTCTGGATCACATGACCAAGATGGCCGCCATGCCCATATATGGTAAAAAGCCTTCAAAAATCTTCTTCTCCAGAACCATAAGGCCAGTGGCCTTGAAACTTGGCATGTAGCATATGGTACTCAGGCCCATCATGGTTTGTACAAATGGTGACCCTGGGTTGACCTTGACCTATTTTACAGCAATGTCAAATTTGCCTACTTAGGCTTTTGCATGGGGCAAAGTGAAAATTATGGATTTGTAGGAAACCATTGAAGACAGTGTCACCAAAATTTGTATATCAGGTAAAGTAACTGAATACATGAAGATCTATGGGTGATAAAGGTCAAGGTCATTCATTGGCCTTAGACCCAAGATGGCCGCCATGCCCATTTATGGAAAAAAACCTTCAAAAATCTTCTTCTCCAGAACCATAAGGCCATTGGCCTTGAAACTTGGCATGTAGCATATGGTACTTGGGCCCATCATGGTTTGTACAAATGGTGACCCTGGGTTGACCTTGACCTTTTTTACAGCAATGTCAAATTTTCTGACTAAGGCTTTTGCATGGGGCAAAGTGAAAATAATGGATTTATAGGAAACCATTGAAGACAGTGTCACCAAAATTGGTAGATCAGGTAAAGTAACTGAATACATGAAGATCTGTGGGTGAGAAAGGTCAAGGTCATTCATTGGCCTTAGACCCAAGATGGCCGCCATGCCCATATATGGTAAAAAGCCTTCAAAAATCTTCTTCTCCAGAACCATAACGCCAGTGGCCTTGAAACTTGGCATGTAGCATATGGTACTCGGGCCCATCATGATTTGTACAACTGGTGACCCTGGGTTGACCTTGACCTATTTTACAGCAATGTCAAATTTGCCGACTTAGGCTTTTGCATGGGGCAAAGTGAAAATAATGGATTTATAGGAAACCATTGAAGACAGTGTCACCAAAATTTGTAGATCAGGTAAAGTAACTGAATACATGAAGATCTATGGGTGAGAAAGGTCAAGGTCATTCATTGGCCTTAGACCAAGGTCATTCAGGATCCATATTTCAGATATTTTTTCTCCAAAACTGCTGAGCCAATTTAAGTGAAATTAAGTAGGAAAATTGTCACCAGACAGGTGAGCGGTTCAGGACCACTGGTCCTCTGGTTTAGTGTTCTGTCAATAACTTTCTTATTCCTGGATAGATTGTGAAGTTACTTGGCAGAAATGTTAACCATCATGAAAAGATGTGTTGCGTGCTAGACCCAGGTCGGTACCTCCAAGGTCAAGGTCATACTAAGAGGTCAGACCTCAAAAAATGTTGTTTTTTTTGTGTTCAGTCACTAACTTTTTTATTTCTGGATGGACTTTTTAAAGTAACCATGCAGAAATGTTCACCTTCATTAGATGATGAGTTGTGTGCAAGACAAAGGTCCATACCTCAAATGTCAAGGTCATACCTAGAGATCAAAGGTAAAAAAGGGGTCTTTTTTGTATACAGTCAATAACTTTCTTTATCTTTGATGGATTATGAAATTACTTGGCAGAAATATTAACCATCATGAGATGATGTGTTGTACCTCAAAGGTCAAGGCAATACTTAGAGGTCAAAGGTATAAAAGGGCTTTTTTGTGTATGGTCAATAACTTTCTTATTAGGGCCCCGCACTGAAAGTGTGGGTGCCCTATAGTAATCACTCTGTCCGTCCGTCTGTCTGTCTGTCCGTCTGTCCGTCCACAAATTTCTGATAGCGCTGCCGGGGCCCTAGTCAGTTTCACTGACAGCTCTAGTTTCTCTTAGAATATTTTTTAAAGTTACTTTGCAGAAATGTTCATCTTGCACACAAGACCCAGGTCAATACCTCCAATGTCAAGGGCATACTTAGAGGTCAAAAAGGGGGAGACATCTGTGTTTTTGTAGAAAAAAAAATTCTAGTGTTAGAGACCATTTATCAGCAACTATTAGAGCTTTGTACAAGCTTGCATATTGGGATGGCAACTTTAAAGCAAACATCCATATTTGACCTTGACCTATATTTCATGATTCAATGACTTAGTAAATTATTGTGAATCCCAAGCATTCAGACTAAGGTATGTGTGTGTTTCTCCAGAACTGTAAGAGCTTCATTAATGATACTTGATACAAACTTGCAGCTAGAGACAGCAATTTTAATGCATGCATCTTTATTTGACATTGACCTACATTTCATTTTATGGTTCACTGACTTTGAAATTTATTCATCAACCCTAGCACATTCAGCCTAATATAAGAGCCCATTTCTGGAAAAAATATAAGAGCTTTATTAACGATACTTGGTACAAACTTGCATCTAAGGATGGCAACCTGACCAACATTTCATGTTTTGAGGACTGAGTGCACCCCCCCCCCCCATGGTTTAAAGATGAATCCTAAAAATCTGCAGATTATTAGCTCATCTGAGGACGAAGTGCTAATGGTGAGCTATTGTGATCGGTCAATGTCCGTCATGCGGCGTCAACAATTTGCTTTAAATGCTTACTCCTCCTTAACCCTTGAGCCAATTTCAATAAAACTTTATAGGAATATTGCTTAGGTGACCCTCTACAAAAATAGCTAAAATCGTTCCTCTCTGCTGAGCAAAATGGCTGCCGGAGCTAAAAATAGAAAAATCTTTAAACGACTTCTCCTGTACCTTAAGGCCAATTTCATTCCAACTTTATAGGAGTGTTGCTTTAAGGTGACCCTCTACCAAAATAACTAAAACGGTTCTGCTCCAGTGAACAAAATGGCCACCAAAGCTAAAAATAGAAAATTCTTTAAATGACAACACCTCCTGTACCCTTGGGCCAAATTAATTCAAACTTCATAGGAATGTTGCTTAGGTGACCCTCTACTAAAATAGCTAAAATGGTATTGCTCTGTTGAGCAAAATGGCCACCATAGCTAAAAATAGAAAAAAACATCGTAAATTTGCTTCAAACACAAACTCCTCCACAACCCTTTGGCCAATTTGATTCAAACTTCACAGGAATGTTGCCCAAGTGACTCCCTACCAAAATAGCTAAAATCATTCTGTTCTGACAAACAAGATGGCCACCAGAGCAAAAAATAGAAAAAAATCTTTAAACGACAACTCTTGTACCCTTGGGCCAATTTCATTCAAACTTCATAGGAATGTTGCTTAGGTGACCATCTACCAAAATAGCTAAAACAGTTTTGGTCTGATGAGCAAAATGGCCACCATAGCTAAAAATAGAAAAACATTGTAAATTTGCTTCAAATACCAACTCCTACTTAACCCTTTGGGCCAGTTTGATTCAAACTTCATGAAAATGTTATGTAGGTGACTCCCTGTAAAAATAGCTTAAATCATTCCGTTAAGACAGACAAGATGGCCACCAGAGCTAAAAATAGAAAAAAATCTTTAAACTACAACACCTCCTCAACCCTTTGGCCATTTTCATTCATACTTCAGAGAAGTGTTGCTTAGGTGACCCTCTACCAAAATAGCTAAAACGGTTCTGCTCCGGTTAACCAAATGGCAGCCAGAGCTAAAAATAGAAAATATTTTAAACGACAACTCCTCCTGTACCCTTGGGCCAAATTAATTCAAACTTCATAGGTATGTTGCTTAGGTGACCCTCTACCACTTAGCTAAAATGGTTCCGCTCCGATGAACAAAATGGCAGCCAGAGCTAAAAATAGAAAAAATCTTTAAACGACAACTCCTCCTGTACCCTTGGGCCGAATAAATTCAATCTTCATAGAAATGTTGCTTAGGTGACCCTCTACTAAAGTAGCTAAAACGAGATTGCTCTGATGAGCAAAATGGCTGCCATAGCTTAAAATAGAAAAAACATCGTAAATTTCCTTCAAACGTGAACTCCTCCTCAATCCTTGGGCCAATTTGATTCAAACTTCACAGGAATGTTGCCCAAGTGACTCCCTACCAAAAGAGCTTAAATCGTTCTGCTCTGAATAACAAGTTGGCTACCAGAGCTAAAAATAGAAAAATTCTTCAAACGACAACTCCTCCTGTACCCTTGGGTGAATTTCATTCAAACTTCATTGGAATGTTGCTTAGATGACCCTCTACCAAAATCGCTTTTCGCTCTGATGAGCAAAATGGCCGCCATAGCTAAAAATAGAAAAAACATTGTAAATTTGTGGTCAAAACATGAACTCCTCCGAAACATTTGGGCCAATTCAATTCAAACTTCAAAGGAATGTTATTTAGGTGACTTCCTACCAAAATACATGTAGCGAAACCTTTCCACTCTGACAAAGAAGATGGCAACCAGAGCTAAAAATAGAAAAAAATCTTTGAACAACAACTCCTCCAGTACCCTTGGGCCTATTTCATTCAAGCTTCATAGGAATGTTGCTTGGATGACCCTCTACCATATTAGCTAAAATGATCCTGCTCTGATGAACACAATGGCCACCAGAGCTAAAAATAGAATTTGCTTCAAATACAAACTTTTCCTAAACTGTTAGGCCAATTTGATTTAAGCTTCACAGGAATGTTTCCCAGGTAAATTCCTACCAAAATAGTTAAAATCATTCCGCTCTGATAAACAAGATGGCCACCTGGGCTAAAAAAAATTCAAACCAAAAACTCCTCCTGTACCATGGGGTCAATTACATTCAAACTTCATAGGAATGTTGCTTAGATGACTCTCTACCAAAATAGCTAAAAGGGTCTTGCTCCGATGAACAATATGGCCACCAGAGTTAAAAATTGAAAAACATTGTAAATTTGCTTCAAATGCAAACTCTTCCTAAACCCTTTGGTCAATTTGATTCAAACTTCAATGGAATGTTGCCTAGGTGTCACCCTACCAAAATAGCTAAGATTGTTCCACTCTGATGAACAAGATGGCCACCAGAGCTAAAAATAGAATGTACTAGAGACAATGACATTCAGGTGAGCGAATCAGGGCCCTCTGGGCCCTCTTGTAGTAAAAAATGTTGATAAACACAGAATCGTTTACAAGGGTCATTTCATATGAGAGCATTTTATCCCTTTTTAGCTCACCTGAGCACGAAGTGTTGCTTAGGTGACCCTCTACCAAAATAGCTAAAACGGTTCTGCTCTGGTGAACAAAATGGCCGCCAGTGCTAAAAATAGAAAATTCTTTAAACAACAACTACTCATGTACCCTTGGCCTAAATTTATTCAAACTTCATAGGAATGTTGCTTAGGTGACCCTCTACTAAAATAGCGAAAAGGGTATTGCTCTGATGAGCAAATTGGCCGCCACAGCTAAAACTAGAAAAACATCGTAAATTTACTTCAAACGCATCTTCATTAGATGATATGTTGCACACAAGACCCAGGTTGACACCTCCAATGTCAAGGTCATACTTAGAGGTCAAAAAGGGGGAAACATCTCCCCAACCCTTGGGTCAATTTTATTCAAACAGGAATGCCCAAGTGACTCCCTACCAAAATTGCTAAAATCGTTCTGTTCTGACAAACAAGATGGCCACCAGAGCTAAAAATAGAAAATATCTTTAAACGACAACTCCTCCTGTACCATTAGAGTCAATTTCATTCAAACTTCATAGGAATGTTGCTTAGGTGACCATTTACCAAAATAGCTAAAACGGTTATGCTCTGAGCAAAATGGCCACCATAGCTAAAAATAGAAAAACATCATAAATTTGCTTCAAATAGTAACTCCTCCTTAACCCTTGGACTAATATGATTCAAACTTCACAGGAATGTTATGTAGGAGAAATCTTTAAACGACAACTCCTCTCAACCCTTGAGCCAATTTCATTCAAACTTCATAGAAGTGTTGCTTAGGTGACCCTCTACCAAAATAGCTAAAACAGTTCCGCTCCGGTGAACAAAATGGCCTCCAGAGCTAAAAATAGAAAATTCTGTCAATGACAACTGCTCTTGTACCCTTGGGCCAAATTAATTCAAACTTCATAGGAATGTTGCTTAGGTGACCCTCTAGTAAATTAGCTAAAACGGTATTGCTCTGATGAGGAAAATTGCCGCCATAGCTTAAAATAGAAAAAACATCGTGAATTTGCTTCAAACGCGAACTCCTCAATCCTTGGGCCAATTTGATTCAAACTTCACAGGAATGTTGCCCAAGTGACTCCCTACCAAAATAGCTAAAATCTCTCCGCTCTGACTAACAAGATGGCCACCAGAGCTAAAAATTCTTCAAACGACAACTCCTCCTGTACCCTTGGGCCAATTTCATTCAAACTTCATAGGAATGTTGCTTAGATGACCCTCTTCTAAAATAGCTTAAACAATTTCCCTCTGATGAGCAAAATGGCTGCCATAGCTAAAAATAGAAAAACATTCTAAATTTGTGTCAAACATGAACTCCTCCGAAACACTTATGCCAATTTGATTCAAACTTCACAGGAATGTTATTTAGATGACTCCTACCAAAATAGCTAAAATCTTTCCACTCTGATAAAGAAGATGGCCACCAGAGCTAAAAATAGAAAAAAATCTTTGAACAACAACTCCTCCTGTACCCTTAGGCCTATTTCATTCAAGTTTCATAGGAATAATGCTTAGATGACCCTCTACCATATTAGCTAAAATGATCCTGCTCCAATGAACAAAATGGCCACAAGAGCTAAAAATAGAATTTGCTTCAAATGAAAACTTCTCCTAAACTGTTAGGCCAATTTGATTTAAACTTCGCAGGAATGTTGCCCAGGTGACTCCCTACCAAAATAGTTAAAATCATTCCACTCTGATAAACAAGATGGCCACCAGGCCTAAAAAAATCTTCAAACTACAACTCCTCCAGTTCCCTGGTGCCAATTACATTCAAACTTCATAGGAATGTTGCTTAGATGACTCTCTACCAAAGTAGCTAAAATAGTCTCTCTCTGATGAACAATTTTGCCACCAGAGCTAAAAATAGGAAAACATTGTAAACTTGCTTCAAATGCGAACTCTTCCTAAACCCTTGGGCCAATTTGATTCAAATTTCAAAGGAATGTTGCCCAGGTGACACCCTACCAAAATAGCTCAGATCGTTCCACTCTGATGAACAAGATGGCCACCAGAACTTAAAATAGAATGTACTAGAGACAATGACATTTAGGTGAGCGAATCAGGGCCCTCTGGGCCCTCTTGTCCTCAACAAGTTTAATAAATTCCGTAATACATGAACACGAATGCAAGTTTCTATTCATCACATAACATTTCAAGAACATTTTAAACACAAAATTTAATTTAAAAAATATCAATATTCCACCATCATTAAGGACTTTGTACATGTAACTTTACAGAGCGTATCAAACTAATATACCATGGGCCTCTGTGGCCTAATGGATAAAAGTGCTGATTCTTAATCATTAGGTCTCTGGGCGCTGTGGGCTCAAGCCTTGGGTCACATGTGAGATGCTGAGTTCTGGAAATGGAAGGTCTGGTGGTTTTCTCCGGGTATTCCGGTTTTTGTCCACTCTGATTAACGATGAGCTTGACAGGAGTGAAATAATCTCGAAAGGGCCATAAAACCAAATCCCCCCAACCCCCAAACAATAACTAATTTGCATATGTAATACAGTAGTGGATTACCAAGTTTATTACATGATGTTATTACATTCTCAGAGGCAATGTCATATGTTTGAAGTAACTCCATATCGGTAATGCTGTGTTAGAGCCCTACCATGTGTTTTGCACAGCAAGATTAATGAAAACATACTCAGTAATGTCGCGGATTTGATACCTACCAGATCGGCAACATCCTTTGGTGATGATTGATCATGAAATCTTTTCTATGGTCATTCTCTCCCATTCACTGATTTAAGAGTGAGTGAGTGAGTTTTAGTTTTACGTCCCACCAACAGCTAAGGTCATAAGGGACCTCGGTTTAAAGACTCATCCGAAAGTCTGGAGAAGCCCGGGATCGATCCTGCGATCCCTGGTTTACAAGGCGAGTAGCGTAACCACTGCACCACGGAGGCTTCTGACACTGATTTAAGAAGGGCAGTTTCAAGAGAAAGACTGAGCACAAAGACTGAGTATTGGTTAATTGCTTAATAAGCAGAGTTTGGTCAGGATAACTGACCCAACAGATATGACTTAAATTGTGTTGACTTGGTTGTTAGATGCCAGTCAAAGCATACTCAGTTTGATTAAAACATCATTTCAGGTGCATATGGAAGTGTCCCTGGGTCAGCTGTCTAGGATGTTGGATACCGATCATTATGTCCTTGTTGTACATGATCAGACACAGTGTAAGTTGTAATTCTTCAATCCAGGACCCATTTGTTTTAACCTTCATGATGCCAAGAAAAAAACTGTATCTGAAAATGTTGTCTGTTTATGCCGTCTGCTGATTCTGTTTGTGTCGTCTGCTACATCTTCTTGCAAGCTTTTAAAACCTATTTTGCATACAGGCAAACAGTGTGGACCCAGATCAGACTGCTCCTATAGAAGCAGTCTGATCTGGATTCATACTGTTTGCAAAAATGACTTTTAAAGATACCAGCAGACGACAAAAGCAGACGACTATTGTTGTGATTGGCATCTTCTTGGTTAAAAGCTAAAAGTGTTGTAAGTCTTCGTATCTTTAAAATTTATATATTGATTATGGCAAGATTATTTTTTGCTGAAAAAAATGTGGGTAGTGTTTGCAATGAATAAGCTACTCACATTTTTTTCAGCAAAACACTTGAGTATTTGATACTGTACTTACTAAAACAGTTTATGTCCCCTATCCTTGTCCAACAGGGAGGGCTTGGAGAAAAAGTTGGGCTGCATGGTACTCCTATGTAAAGCTGAAACCAGCTGGACGTTTGAGTTCTGGTAAACCACTTAGAAGGACTAAGCCTGCCCAAGCAAAGTAATGCAAGTTGGACCTTCCCTGTTTATAAACCCTAATGGATGTTTTGGGTGTTAGGGCTTGAGATGTCATTTTCATCTCAATATTGTGTTAAGATTCACACAAAATTGGAGCAATGTCTCCAAAATGACGTAATTAGAGTGATCACAATAGCTCACCTTTAGCACTTCCAAAAAGAAGAGGCTGTGTTGGTCGCACATGTATCTTGCCTCGTTCTTCGTCAGCATGTAGCTTGTTCACCCCCTACAGGCCACAATTTTGCTTCACTCTTCATGAAACTTTACCAAAATATTTGTCTTGATGATATCTGGGGTCAAGTTTGAAAGGGAGAAGAACTATGTAAGTAATTGTGCTTTCATTCTAATCCCAAACTGAATCTACATGTTCTTGTTATACCCCCGGTATACGAAGTATACTATGGGGCTATATAGTTTTCGTCTTGCCGTTTGTCCGTTCGTCCGTCCATCCGTGTGTCCGTCTGTCCATCCGCACCAACCAAACGACATTTAGGGGGCAAAAAATTTGGACAGTTTGACACTTAAGTATATATTCGTGCGTCCAAATGGACTTTATTCCGTTATTTTGGTACAGTAGTGGCAAAAATTGTCTCTTAGGTGGCTTGCCTCTTAAGAGAATTTGCTGCTTAAGTATTCAATATGCCGACGCCTAGCCACTTAAGTAACCATTCATGTGAACGTCCGTCCGTCTGCACCAACAAATGTATAGTTAGGTGGCTATGTAAATGGACAGAATCAATGTAAGTCTATGGGATTTATTCCGTTAGACACCAAAAATACTTCTTTTCTTTGGCTAAAAGTAGCCACTTACGTATCAGTCCTGCAAAAATAGCCACATAAGTATACATCCGTGAGAATGTCCTTGCGTCCATTCGTCCGTCCATCTGTCTGTACCAACGAAATGACAATTAGGGGGCAAAAAATTTGCACAGTTTAACACTTATGTATGTATTCGTGAGACCAAATGGACTTTATTCCGTTATTTTGGTACTTAAGTGGCAAAAATTTGCTCTTAGGTGGCTTGCCGCTTAAGAGAATTTGCCGCTTAAGTAGTCAATATGCCGACGCCTAGCCACTTAAGTATCCATTCGTAGAGACGTCCATCCGTCCGTTAACATTTTGGTTAAAGTTTTGCGTCAGAGTTTCTAGGAGATTGTATCTTCTGAACCCTTTGATAGATTTAGTTGATACTTACACTGAAGTTACATACTGGTCTAAAGATTTCATTGATGCATGTCCCACCCCCCACAGTGACCTTGATGTCAAGGTCACAGACTTAGAAATTTTACATTTGGTTAAAGTTTTGCGTCAAATTTTCTGAGAGATTGTATCTTCTTAACCCTCTGATAGATTTAGTTGATACTTACACTGAAGTTACATACTGGTCTTAAGATTTCATTGATGCATGTCCCACCCCCCACAGTGACCTTGAGGTCAAGGACACAGACTTTGAAATTTTACATTTGGTTAAAGTTTTATGACAAAGTTTATAGATGCCTACTATATTCTAAACTCTAAGACAAATTCAGTTGATACTTGCATCAATGTACCAGTCCCAACATTTCGTGATGTATGTCCCTTCCCCCACACACGTCGACCTTGACCTCAAGGTCATGGACTTAGAAATTTGGTTAAAGTTTTATGACAAAGTTTATAGATGCCTGTATGTTCTAAACTCTAAGACAAATTCAATTCATACTTGCATCGATGTTGCATACCAGTCCAAAGATTCCATTGATGCATAACACACCCTGCTGCTTCAGTAACATTGATACCCCCACTCCTTCAGTAACTTTGATGCCCTAACTCCCTTGGTCCATTTAGAAATTTTATGATTAGTTTAGCTTTTACAAGCACATTTATAGATTCTTATAGCTTCTTGACATCTTCATTCATATTACATACAAGCTTGAAAGCTTTATCAGAGTATGGCGCTGGCCGGGGGTATACATGACCCACTGGTCGCTTTCTCTAGTCTCATATTGTAATGATGTTGTTGCTATAATAATAAATATGGTTAAACCAAGTTTGACAATGGGTTATGTAGGGTCAAAAACCAGGTCACATGGTCAAAAACTTGTTCATGCTAGCAGCCACAGTTTTGCTTCACTCTTCTTGAAACTATACCAGAATGTTTTTCTTGATGATATCAAATATGGGTAATTTCAAATAAAAAAATTAGGTCACTAGTTCAAATTTCTTTAAAACCTTGTTCACCCTCTTGTTACCACAGTTTAGCTTCAGTCTCCAGGAAACTTTACCAGAATGTTTTATGTGAAAATATCTTGGACAACGTGGCTCATGACGGGTCAAAAACTAGATCACCAGGCCAAATTTCTTTAAAACCATCTTCAACGTCTGGAGGCGACAGTTTTAATTCAATCTTCATGGAATTTTACCAGAATGTGTGTCTTAATGATATCTAAGTGTCGGTTAAAAGTGACTTTTAAGTCCCACAAAATTGGAAACATCTCCAACATGACCTATACAGTGTTGGTTGGGACATTAAACCTCAAATCAAACAAACAAAATCTTGATTGAGTTTGAATATGGGCCATGTCAGGTCAAAACAAGGGTCACTATGTCAATTTCTTTAAAACCTTTTGCACCCTCAAGAGGCCAGTGGTTTCATTGGGCGACAGAGCTTGAGATGTCATTTCGTCTCAATGTCGGTTAAAAGTCCCACACAATTGGAAGCAACATCTCCAAAATGACCTTTACAGTGCTGACAGGGATGTTAAACCTCAAATCAAACAAACAAAACCCTCAAGAGGCACAGTTTTGCTTCATTCTTCTTATCGGGGTTTTTAGTTTTCGTCCTGCTGTTAGTCTGTTTGTCCGTTCGGATGTCCATCCGTCCGTCTGTCAACATTTTGGTTAAAGTTTTACATTAAAGTTTCAAAGAGATAGTATCTTCTGAACCCTTCGATAGATTTAGTTGATACTTACACTGAAGTTACATACAGGTCAAAAGATTTCATTGATGCATGTCCCACCCTCCACAGTTACCTTGAGGTCAAGGTCATAGACTTATATTTGGTTAAGTTTTATGACAAAGTTTATAGATGCTTATTATGTTCTAAACTCTAAGACAAATTCAGTTGCATCAATGTTGCATACCAGTCCAAACATTTTGTGATGTATGTCCCATGGTGACCTTGACCTAAATGTCACAGACTTAGAAATTTTACATTTGGTTAAAGTTTTATGGTAAAGTTTATAGATGCCTGTATGTTCTAAACTCTAAGACAAATTCAATTTATACTTTCATCGATGTTGCATACCAGTCCAAAGATTTCATTGATGCATAACCCACCCTACTGCTTCAGTAGCATTGATGCCTCCACCCCTTCAGTAACTTTAATGCCCTCACTCCATTGGTCCATTTAGAAATGTTATGTTTGGTTACCTTTTACAAGCACAGTTATAGATTCTTATAGCTTCTTGACATCTTCATTCATATTACATACAAGCTCAAAAGATATATCAGAGAGTGGCACTGGCCTGGGGTATACATGACCCACTGGTCGCTTGCTCTAGTTTGTATCAAATTGCTTCTCAGCAGTTTATGTTCTTTCTATCTAAAATTGCAGTCAAAGGCAAACATACTATGGCTAAGCGACAGATGATATTTGGTATTGCGACCAGAATTGATCTTCTGAACTTCATCACCCAGAATACCCGGTTGACAGATGAACCAAAGTCACCAAGATAAATGACGACTAGAGATATGGATAATCCAAGATATGAAGAGGATTTTGTATTGTTTTAACCCTTCAAATGCTATCCTGGCAGACGGCATTTTCAAATTATTTGTTTATTTATTATAGTTCAGAGAAAAGGCTTGACATGACATATGAATCACCTGTCATCTGAAAAAAAATGAGAAAGGAGTAGTTTAATCTTGTGCTCTGTAATTTTCCACTGTTCATGAATTTTTTCTGAAAAATAAAAGACATAGATGAATTTTCCACATCTCTTGATCTTTTTTTTTCTGAAAAAATAGAAAAAGAAATTGTCGTCTGCTGTAGAATTTTTCATAGCACTTAAATTTTTTTCTGAAAAAATAAAAGACAAAGTTTGTCATCTGCTGTAGAATTTTTTTCACAGTTTTTTAATTTTTTCTGAAAAATGGAAGACATAGATTGTCGTCTGTTGTAGAATTTTTCCACAGTTCTTGAATGTTTCTCTGAAAAATAGAAAAAGAACTAGTCGTCTGCTGTAGATTTTTTCATAAAACTTGAATTTTTTTCTGAAAAAAAAAAAACAAACAAACAAACAAAGAGCATAAATTGTTGTCTGCTTAAGAAATTCCCACAAACTGGAATTTTCTTTTAAAAAATAAGAATAGAAATAGATCTTCTATATATCTTTCCATTACACTTGAATTTTGCTTTGGAAAATAAGAGAAGAAATAGATTGCCGTCTGCACTAAAACATCCATAGTACTTGAAGGGTTAAGGAAACTACCATATTTGATATATGAGCCCTTCCAAGCGAATTTGTGTTTTCGAGCATTCCGTCATGACAAATTTTAACTGCGCATGCCCAGCCATTCAGAGGGGCCAGGGATATGGCTTTCTGTCTGAAGGTTCCTCTTGATTCACTGCTTGTATGAGCGAGCAGCGAAGGTTCTGGCGAGACTGCGCGGATGCACAGGCTCGCCTGAACCTTCGCTGCTCGCATTGGCGATAAGCACCAAAATCGCTTGACGGGGCCCATATGTATTTGGACAGATAGACTTGGGCAAAGAGCATAGATCCAGATGAGACATCACTTCTATGGTGTCTCATCAGT
Source organism: Lucinisca nassula (assembly GCA_963580285.1). Lineage (NCBI taxonomy): Eukaryota > Metazoa > Mollusca > Bivalvia > Lucinida > Lucinidae > Lucinisca > Lucinisca nassula. Next base: position 43,850,009 of record OY757019.1, read on the forward strand.
GTCTACACTGTTTGCCACTCATTCAGCTTTATTTTGACCCAATTCTGGAGTTGTAAATTGACAATTGTCACACTTTTGTTTGCATAAATTACCAACACATGTTTGTTACTAATGGACATTCTTCATTAATTGATGTTCTTTTTTTTCTGAAATTGTCCCATTTTAGTATGAGTCTCCTACCATATTTCAGTGGATTCCTGTAATGTATAACCCACCTCTGGAATCATGGGGGTTGGTGGGGGTGGGGGTGTCACCCCCTCCAACACCACCTTTCTTTCCACTCAGTCCCTACAAATTCTGAGCCCTGTAAAACACTGAACAAAATTTTGTATGATACATTCTTTCAGTATAATATGTAAGTGTTGCTATCAGTGTCTTAGATTTTTGTTATCATGTCTTCCAAGAAATATGGAAAAGTGTTAACTCTTGAGGACCCATAAATTCCAGTTCCAGAACCACCTGTATTAAGCAAGCACCTGTCTTAAAGGTGCATTATTGAGCAACCAGGTCACACATTTTTGTTTCTGGTTGTATCTTCAATGCATACTCCTTTGTCATGCGTACACTTTTGGAGCCAAATACAGCTTCAGAACTTTTTGAAAATGGTCATTTTCATTGGTGTTTACCCTTCGCTCTGAACATGTGTTCAGAATTTCTGTTCTAAAAATAAATCTGTCACTTTGCACATACATAGTGACAGTATCGTCTCTGAGTGTTGTTACTTATGGCATGGTATTCAGCGTCATATTTTTTTTTTCGATTCAGGCATGGCCTAAGAAAACAAGGCCAAAAATGAACGTCGCATAACGTCATATATGGGGATTCTATTTTTGTCACAAACTAAAATAGATCTAACTAGTGTTCGAAACCTAGTTAGGGAATCCCTCTCAAACTCATTTACCTGTCATCATAATTGTTCGCATTTTTGCATAAAATGCATTCATTTGTATTGTTTTAAAGAAAAATACCGGCTATATGTATTTTATTTTTGGAAGCATTTTTTCCAGATAGCTCAATAATGCACCTTTAAGCAAGCGATATTGAAATATCCCATGACCGCTTGCTTATGACAGGTTAGACTGTACTTTTGTTGTGATCAAATTAATGCTTTAAAATGGGACTAATAATAATCTGGCATTCTTGCCTTTCAAAAAAATAATAATAATAAATATATTAAAAGATAACATACACAGATTAGGAAGGGAATATTTGGTACCGGTAGATAAGAGAAAATGTAGACTTTTCAGGGTGTTTCAGGGAGACTAAATATTTCCAAGGAGTTCCCTATTTTCAAGCATTTTAAGGTTTTTCATTTGTTGATCTGGCAGCCATAGAGCTTATGGCTTGTGCAAAAGCAAAACATTTTGTTTCCACACCCTTTGTAGATCAGAAACCACAAAAATGGACTGGCAGAGAGTGCAGGCCCAAATAAGATATGGCATTTTGCGACATCTGATCAGAGCCTTCACTGTTTACAAAAAGTTCAACCATTTTTAATTAAGGAAATTTCAAAATAAATAACAGTGTTACACACATTTAATTGAAAATGGACTCTTCCAGTTTCTAAAATGGGAAGCTCATTTGGGATAATTTGATACAACCCTTGTCCTGCTGAACATGATAACCCTTACCTTTGCAAACAGTTTAGATCCAGATCAGATGACAGAACTTCTGCCATTTGATCAGGATCTACAATGTCAGGCAGTTTTTGAATTGAACAAATGCACTGTATCATGTAGTTTGGTTGGTTGATAGTTAAAAATGGTTGTGGCCAAGATAATATATTCAGCAGGATAAGGTTTAAATTTTATATAAAGTAAAAACACCTCTATTAAATTTAAACAGGTCAACATTCAGTTCCCAAAAAAGGTAAATGTGTTAAAACTTACAAGTATTAAGCAGTCACCTGTTTTAAGCCAGTACATTGGTGCTTGTTTAATACAGGTTGGCCTGTACATGTTTCTGGAAATCATTTTAGCATATGACCTCGCGTCTGAGAATGTAAGAACTTCATGTGTTGAATTCGGTAATCCACTAGGGCATTAAATATGCAAATTAGTTAAATACGTCCTGTAACGTTACATGTACAGCGTCCTTAATGATGTCGCATTTAGTAATGTCAGAATATTGACATTTTTGTAAACAAATCGTGAATAAATTTCGTTTAAATGTCATGTGATAAAAAGGCTCTTGCGTTCGTGCACATATACATGTATTATTAAATTCATTAAACTCATTGATTTTGTTTGTTTTCTTTGAGTTGAGGTTTTGCGTTCCTGTCAACACTATTAAAGTCATTTTGGAGACATTGCTTCCGATTTTGTGGGACTTTTACCCGACATTGAGATGAAATGACATCTCAAGCCCTACCACCCATAGAAACCGCTAGGGTTTACCCTCTCCCTGCCCTACAGCATAGTGTAGATTATATTTTCTTGTCCTTTGGGATCATTGATTCCATTGTGGAATTTTGAAAATATCTGCGGGTCACTGATGAGGCCTAATTGGCCGAAACTAGCTAGTCTGGCCCAGAAAACATATACACTCCATATTTTCAGTTCTATGGTGTGTTCATTGCTTCCAAAGGATAACCCTTTTATAGAACATATTTAAGGAGCAGTCCGACTCTCATCACCTTTTCTGCGCAGGCTTAGACCTAAGCTGTTTACCAGTACTCAAGTTTGGTCGGTTTCAGCTCTGTGCCGAAGCACCGTGCAGTGCAATCTATTTCTCCAGGCCCCGATGGGCAAGGGCACGATTAAACTCATTGAGGAAAAGGGATAAAATGCTCGGCAAAGCTTTGCATTTTATCCCTTTTTCTCAACTTGTGTAATAAATTCATTAATACATGAACACTCATGTAAGATCCTCTATGAATGATAATGACCCGGTGATAATGTGGATTATTTTGTTGACTTACTACCAGTAATACTTAGCATCCAGTAAAAGGGACTTTGGATGACAGGGTAAACCCATGTAGCCCCTGATCAGATAGATGCAGCAATATGCAGCATCTGCTCAGGGGGCTGCACTGTTTGTATTAAATACTAAACTTGTCACTTGTAAACAAAAATGAGCCAGCGCATGACAAAATCTACTAGAAGTCTTGAGCGACCAGCAAAGACTCAGATGAGCCTGTGCATTTGCACAGTCTGATCAGAGACTTCACTGATCGCACAGACCTATTATAGGCTAATACCTATGCACAGAAACATAAGCAAAAGGTCTTGTTACAGTGGATAGGTGGGCAGGTTGATTTGAGTCTCTGTTGGTCGCACTGGTCTTATTGTAGGTTTTGTTATGTGCCAGCTCAAATTATATGTACTTGCATTTTATATCAAATCCAATGAAGCTCAGCTAGTCTGTTGGAATTCAGCTGTTAAACTGATTTATTTTGTTAAGCTGTCTTATGTTTATTATATAAGTACACAGAAATCCTACTATATGTTGGTACTCTGAATAAAGTATTCTTTTCTAAATGCAAGAATTTCTGCTAAACAAAGTTTAAAAACAAAAGCCAAAAAGAAAGGAAAAAAAAACCCTGACACCTCTTAAACTTGGATTTCAATGAAAGGCCAAGGACTCTGACCAATCAATCAAGGCATTTTGATTAACGTGCAGGTACAGGGAGAATGTCCACATAAGTGGGCCCCCTTCCAGGTAGCTGGCTTGCTGCACGCATGGCAGATCTTACACCAGATCTCCAGGCCTGTCTATCATGAGGATCGATAGCAGAGAGCTTCCATTCTCTGCAATCTCTTTCTGTCAGCTGATTCCAGGTCATCTTTCCACTTTCCACCTACCCGTATGTCACAGGCAGTCTTGACTGTACCGTTGGAGCGTTCAACATGTCCATACCAGCGGAGCCTTCTCTCTTTCAGGATGAGGTCCAGGTACTCAATACCAAGACTTTCAAGTAACTCACTGGACCTGACAGTGACAGCGTCCTGTGGCTTGACATTGCAGATCTGTCTGATCATTGCCCTGTCATTCCGCTGAAGACGTTGCAGTTCCTTGGCACCATGTACACCTGTACACAGGGTCCTCTATCAAGCGCTTGAGCCCACTGCATTTCTTGTGCACCCAGAAATTGCAGCTATTACAAAAGATACTGTTGCTGCCCACTCCAGTGTGACATACAGCACATGGGAACTGGCCTGTACTCTGCAGGAGGTCCAGACCTGAACCACAGATCAAGATCTTTGTCTTTCCTGCATTCACTCTCAGCCCTTTTGCCTCCATTGCGTCTTTCCAAGTTAAGAGCCTCCTGACACATTGCTTAAGGGATTCAGCTATGATGACAAGGTCATCAGCATACAGGTCCTCCCAGGGGACTCCAGAGCGGAACTCGCATGACAAGGCTTCAAGCACAATGATGTAAAGCAGTGGGCTGAGAACAGAGCCTTGATGAACACCCACCTTCACTTCGAATGCTTCACTGTAACCATCACCAACACGGACACGGCTCCCAAGTATTAGCATACCTCCCTTGGACCAGTGGCACAATCCGCTCGTCCACTCCAAGTTTTCTTAGTGCCCACCAGATGACTTTCCAAGGCACTCGATCAAACGCCTTCTCCAGGTCTACAAAAGCCATGTAGAGTCTTCTGTTGGCCGCCAGATACTTCTCTTGCAGCTGCCATACAACAAAAATTGCATCTGTTGTGCCTCTTCCTGGGACGAAGCCAAACTGGGAATCATCGATGGACACCAACTGCCTAATGAGGCCATCCACAATCCTCTCCAGGACTTTCATGACCTGTTCTGTCAGCTTGAGACCATGGTAGTTGCTCCGTTCCAATGCATCGCCCTTGCCCTTGTAGAGACAGACAATGAAATTCTGTTCCCAGTCATAGGGTACCTTTCCATCATGGATGATTGCAGCTGCAAGGTCGCGGATCATTGAGGCACCCGCATCACCTGCAGCTCTGATCATCTCCACCACTATGCCAGAAGGGCCTGGTGCTTTGCCAGTCTTCATCTGAGAGATAGCCTTCTTAACCATATCAATAGTGATTGGATGGTTCATCAGACAAGTGGTCTGGGTCCCAGTCAAACTCAACATTGAGTAGCCTTTGGTAGTGTTCTAACCAGGCCCTCTGCTTTGAGTCTTCACTCATTGACATCTCCCCTGCATCATTCTTTACTGGTTTGTCACCTACAACATAGGCATTCTCTCTTCTCATCTGGTTAGCAAGGCGGTATACTTCTGAGGACTTAGGGTCAATATTCTGGTAGATCTTCTCAGCTTCTTGGCGAGCATGGTGCACTGCACATCTGGCTATGTGTTTGGCCACAAGATATGATGCACGAGTGCCCTTACCAGTCTTCCATGCCTTAAAGGTTTGCCGCTTGGCTGCAATGAGCTTATTAACATGCTCATTCCACCACCAGGTTTCGTGACGCCAGCCGTGGGGCCCGAGTTGTGCCACACACCTCTTCAGTTGTCTTGAGCAGACCTGTCTTGATGCTGTTCCATATATCCTCAGTGGTAGCATCAGCTACACCTGCTGAGGCACTCACATGCTGGCTGAAAACCTCCTAGAAATGATTTCTTGTCTTAGATTCTTTTAGCTTCCAAACTTTTAGTCTGGGGGTGAACTTGTGTTTGTGTTTAGGTGGCACATCAATCCTCATGTCGCATACAAGAAGCTGATGTTGCAGGGCTACTTCATCGCCAGGGATCAAAGAAGTAGCCCTGCAACATCAGACTGTACAAAGGCTGATTTGGTCCTAGTGTTATATATTTTTCATGCTTTACTCAACTTAAATATTCTGTATATATTTTTATGCCCCAGCATCGGATGATGCAACGGGCTTATAGTATTTTTGGTTTTCAGTACCTATGTGGGTATGTGCATACTTCCGTACGAATGTACGTTCTTCCGTACAAATGTGTATACTTATGTACATGATCCAGTTAGACTCATACTAAGACATTTGTAACAGGCAGATCTTGAACTAAGAGCTCATATTTTCCAAACTATTTGATGGTTTGGTTCATGTTTGGTATGTTGATAGATATTTTCAAAACCAATTGATGGATTAGATTTAGATGTTAGATACAGATCCAAAGTGATATTCAGCAATACCCCCTGCCCATGCCCTTAACCTCAAGGTCAAGGCCACAGACAGAAATTTTTGAATTTAAAGTATGTTAAGAGCTCATATTTTCCAAACCGTATAATGGATTTGCTTTATATTTGGTATGCTGATAATTACAGGTCCAAAGTTTTATCAGCCATATCCCCACCCATGACCTCAGGGTAAAGGTCACAGACTTAGAAATTTTTAATTTTAAAGCTTTTAAGAGCTCATATTTTCCAAACCATTTGATGGATTCAGTTCATATGTGGTATGATGATAAATATTGTTTCAAAGGTCTAATAGGCAATAAAACCCACCTATGCCAATGACCTCAAGGCACTTTTCCAGGTGAGTTATGCTGTCTGATGACAGCTATTGTGGCTACATGACTTTTGGGGGGTGGGGGGAGGTGGGCCCCTGGGTGGGGTATCTGTGTCATATTGACATGTTTCTCGTTTGTAATGATATTATGGCACTGACATTATTATACCCCCGGCATACGAAGTATGTCAGGGGGTATATAGTTTTCGTCTTTCTGTCCATTCGTTGGTATGTTCGTTTGTTCTTGCGTTCGTACTTTCGTTCGGTCGTTCATCAACCTTTATGTCAAAGTTTTGCGTTAAACCTTTTTGATTGCTCATATCTATGTAACCACAGGTTGGATTCTCTTCCTATTTGGTACAGGATATCTCTATAGCATTACCTTTCATATGGAATATCTAAAGTAGAAGTAAAACAAAGATCAGGAATTGATACAATTAACTTACTCCACCCATAAAAGACACCAAAGGGAAAGAAATACAAACATTAAGCGACCAGACCATAATGGAAACCTAAACAAAGGAAGGCCATAAGGACAGTTACTTTCCCACAAAATGGCCATATGGCCATCCAAAATTAAAAGACACAAGTGATACACACAGTAAGTAACAAACAACAACATAAATAAATCGCCACAGAAGAGCCGCCTTGGAACAGTCAGTGGAAGATTTCCACTGGGGGGCTTAAATCGATTTTACGTGGCCACAATCCTCGCCCTTACTTCCGTCGCGATTTAGACAAATAATTTGTTCAGTCCGCATGAAGGCCTCCTAACTCATCAGTGCAACATCTCCGTGAACACAGAAATCAAAGAACCACAGAGGTGAGACAACGGTGAGGACTCGACAGCAAGAAACCACTGAAATGCTGGAGCAAAAGAAAACCAACAGTTAGACTCCGATGAGCCCGACCAAAGACAGAGCATCAGGCACCAACCAACATTATCTCTTTAATTTTCAATAAGCCTTTACGTTGGAGCCGTCATAGAATCTGAGGCCTGACCCACCGGCGTGCAATTAAAGAGGGAAGCAAAGTTGCCAACCGTGATTGGGTTAACTACCATGCATGCAGTCTGTCGTATAATATCCATGTTGTACCCAATCTTTTTATATCGAAGAATGATTTTACGAAATTGGGTGCTGAAGTCATTGCGGTTATATATTTTTCTGAATTTATATACTAAGTCACCATAAAATTCGGGTTCCAATAGACCTTGTTGCAGAAGAGATTTAAGTCCAATATTGAATTTTGAAATTAAATCAGAATGGCGTCTATAAAATTTTGAAAAGGCTTTGCGTAGTTTATGGTACCGATAACCCTGATTAAGGAGTTTAGCCGTTAATAATTTATTACGAGTGTTGACTAAGCCCCTGGGTCAAGCCCCTGGGTGGGTTGTCTGTCTGTCCGTCTGTCTGTTCATCTACTTTTATGTCAAAGTTTTGTGTTAAACCTTTTTCATTGCTGATATCTCTGTAACCAAATGTTAGATTCTCTTCATGTTTGGTAAAGGATATCTCTATAGCATTACCTTTCATATGGAATATCTAAGCCCCTGGGTGGGCTGTCTGTCTGTCTGTTCAGCTAATTTTATGTCAAAGTTTTGTGTTAAACCTTTTTCATTGCTGATATCTCTGTAACCACATGTTAGATTCTCTTCATGTTTGGTAAAGGATATCTCTACAGCATTACCTTTCATATGGAATATCTAAGCCTCTGGGTCAAGCCCCTGGGTGGGCTGTCTGTCTGTCTGTTCATCTACTTTTACGTCAAAGTTTTGTGTTAAACCTTTTTCATGGCTGATATCTCTGTAACCACATGTTAGATTCTCTTCATGTTTGATAAATGATTTCATGATGCATGTCCCTTCCCCCACCCACGGTGACCTTGACCTCAAGGTCACAGACTTAGAAATTTTACATTTGGTTAAAGTTTTATGTCAAAGTTTATAGATGCCTGTATGTTCTATTTGATGCCCTCACTCCCTTGGTCCATTTAGAAATTTTATGTTTGGTTTAGCTTTTACAAGCACATTCATAGATTCTTATAGCTTCTTGACTTCATTCATATTACATACAAGCTCGAAAGATATATCAGAGGGTGACGCTGGCCGGGGGTATACGTGACCCACTGGTCGCTTTCTCTAGTTTATATGAGAAATACTTTTATCATACATTTAGTATAAAATACTCAGTTTTTGAATATGCGATACGAAACCAATGCACGTATCACCCTTGCATGTGCTGCCATATCGCATGGGCTTTATCATACCCCAAAAATCCATATCACAACCCTTTATCGCACCCCTAAGCCTTTATCATACCTCTGACGTCACCCTATTTGGAACACACGGCGTTCTTCCTTTTGCGGCATTTCGCATTTGTTGTACAGGACGCCATTTGCAATTTGCAATATTTTCGTCTGTTCGAACTGTTTGGCAAAAAAAAAAAAAAAACATGGCACGGCGCAGTGAATACGAGAGGAAAATGGGTGAAAGAATGATGCAGGGGATTGCCGACAGACTTTTTCATCTGTCAAATTTCAAGGATCTCTTAAATTACATAGGTAGACCGAAGATAATGAGATTCTCATTGTAACTTTGGTATTAATACAATTTATTTTGAACAATTTTTTTTAAAATGTGAAATGTATGATAAATAGATTATGATATGGCATTTTTCATATCATTTCCCTCATCAGGCCTTTGGCCCTCGAGCTGATATGGGAGTCTCGGGCTGATATGGAGTATGATATGAAAATGCCATAGGATAATCTCTATGTATCGTATGAGAAATACTTGTATCATATTGTGATAGGAAACGAGGCATAATTGGGATCACTTAGGAAATCTTTACAGACTAAAGTCAAGGTATGTTGTGTGTACTCACTAGAATAGCCTCATCAACACAACTTTTAAGAATAAAATCAAGAAACACAACCCTACCTAAAATATCCAAGTGCAGCCCAACCTCTTTATAACACTATTGTTGGGGTCTAAAGCAGAAACCATGTTAGTTAAACAACCGTGTTCTATCCAAACAAAAATGTATAGATTATATAGAAAAATGACCATTTATTGTCATTTTTCTATATAATCTAGACATTTTTGGGGTCCATCTTGAAACTGTGTTATATCCAAAACAGTGTGATAACAAACCATATTATAATGAGGTTGCGGTGTAAATGGCGACCTGGTGCTACTGAATGAATTCTCTAGGGACGCAAGGGCAAGTTTGAACGAACCATCCATGTTTGAGGTGTTTAAGTTTCACTGTATAATGTTTTTATCAAAGCACATGCTGTTGTCTTTAATTTTGCCAGTTTTGTTGTTCTCTTTTGATATAGTAAACAAGGCAGCTTTATTGGTTCAGATATGGTAAAGGAGACATTCTTTAAAGATACAGTAAATTTCCTATATTAAGACCACCTTTGGGACTGTTCAAAAGTGGTCTTTAAGACCACTTTTGAACAGTCCCAAAGGTGATCTCTGACCAGAGGACACTGTATGCAGAAAACACAAAGAATTACTGCAGCCTACTAATTAAGCTTTTTAAAGCAGAAATGGTCTCAATTGAAGGTGGTCTTAATAGCAGAATTTCACTGTATATAATAAGACATAATAAGATATTTTAGCTCTTCTGTATGAAAGTTCAGAAAGCTACTTTTCTCACCCCAGTGTCAGCGCCCTCATCAGTGTCAGACTTAGTTTAAAAGTTTTGCAAGCTTCGTATGTATGCAAAAATTCATATGGATGAAACCAAAAGCTATATGCCCCACACATTTGACTTTTAAACAGATATTGGTCTGAAGTTTATCTTAGCATGACCTTCACCCCTGCTGATGACTCTGAGGTCAAGGTCATGAACTGAATTTTTCTTCTGTTTCACAGAAATAAAAAAAAGCTAACATGTCTGGCAACAGCCCTTGTTTCATGTACAGCTCAATGTGTTGCTTATAAACATTAACATTTCAGCCATGAAAGCTTGTTTTAATAGCATATAAGCAGAAAGTAGCATTTGCTTTGCTCATAAACTTTAAAACGCCAGCAGTTTTTAGCATTTTAATGTTAACCTCAAAGATGCCAAGAAAATCTGCAAGTGAAAATGTCATCTGTTTGTCGTCTGTTGAATCTCCTTGCAAACATTTCAAACATGTTTTTGCATACAGGCAAACAGTGTGGACCCTGATCCGACAGCTCTTAGAGGAGCTGTCTGATCTGGTTCTGCACAGTTTGCCAGAATGACTTTGAAGTAACCAGCAGACAACAAAGCAGACAAAGGTTGTTGTGATTGGAATCTTAACCCCAAGAAAAACTACATCTGAAAATGTCGTCTGCATATGTCGTCTGCTGAATCTTGTGTAAACATTTTAAAAATATTCTTGCATACAGGCAAACAGTGAGGACCCTGATCAGACTGCTCCTACAGGAGCAGTCTGATCTGGGTCCACACTGTTAGAAAAATATCTTTTAAAGTATTCGGCAGATGTCAAAGCAGACGACAATTGTCGTGATTGGCATTTTATGGGTTAAGGGTTAACATGTATAAGCAGGACATTATGTGCACTTATTTTAGGCTCAATTATTATGTGGGGGCTAGATCTAACAATAATGGTATATGTATATTTTCATATATTTTAATCAGTGCTTATTTTTCTGTTGAACTAATCTGAAAGCATGGGAAAAGGATAAAGATATATGTTTCAGAAACAGTTTACATATATAAAGATATGGAGAAGTATATGTGAGTGAGTGAGTGTTTGAGTTTTACATCTCACCAACAGCTAAGGTCATACGGAGATAGGACCTTGGTTTAAAGACTCATCCGAAAGTCTGGAGAAGCCCGGGATTGATCCTGCGATCCCTGATTTACAAGGCGAGTAGCGTAGCCACTACACCACGGAGGCTTCTAAGGAGAAGTATATGTATCGGGGTTAATTTTGGGTTAAATTATTTCTCCATTAACCCATATGTTGTGGGTTTCTTTTTTTAGTGGAGTAAGAGGATAATTTTAGGATAATTGTTTTTATTTCTCCATTCAATTGTATGTTGTGGGTACTTGTTCAAATCAGCTCCAAGTACAATGTATGTTGGTGGTACTTGTTAGAATCACCTCAAAGGGGTGATTTGTTGTGGGTTCTTGTTAGAATCACCTCAAAGGGGTGATTTGTTGTGGGTTCTTGTTAGAATCACCTCAAAGGGGTGATTTGTTGTGGGTGATTCTAACAAGTAACCACAACATACATTTCTAAAAAGAAACAAAGAAAAATTATCCCTTGACTACCTTATCCGTATCAGAACTTCCAGTCAAAGGAATTCTGATATAGAAGACAATGGAGTCCACAAATTTTTAAAAATGCAGACAATCTTTATAATTATTTATTTAGGATTAATGGGTACACCGTCGGGGCAGACAATTACTTTTTTGAAAACATATCTCCTTTTTGTAAGGAGTCTCCTCACAAAGAGAAGAATTAGCTCCTAAGGAGAACATTATTTCTGCTCTTGAGGAGCAAAGTCTGTACGAGTGCACCACCTTTTTTTAAGGGTTCAGAAGACAGGAAAGCAGAGTCACAAAAGTTGCAAAAATTGGTGTATATTTTTCTTATGACATATTGCTCTGTGTGAAGTTTATGTTTGTTTTTTGTTTTTTTTTGTTTGTTTTTTTTTTTTTGTTTTTTTTTTCTTATTTTTTATGAAGCTTTATGGCTTTCAGAACTATGAAGGTCATGTTGAGTAAATCACTTAACCCTTATCTTGCTGTTCATGACAACCCCTATCTTTGCAAACAGTGTAGATCCAGATCAGATGGCTTCTGAAGAAGCCATCTGATCAGGATCTACACTGTTTGACATTCAGTTTATGAATTTGTAGCAATTAATTACATCAAGTGATCTGATTGTTTAATAGACAGAAATGGGTGTGGCTTAAATGAATATTCAGCAAGAGAAGGGTTCACTGTCTTGCATTGTTCCATGGTAGGAACTGGACCTAATCATTTCATCAGAAGCTTGTGTCACCTGCTGCTGGCTTTGCTATAGAGCTTGTCTAGTAGCTACGGAACCCGGGAAGGGACATGATTTTTAGCTCACCAGAGCCGAAGGCTCCGGGGGAGCTTATAGTATAGGCAGTGATCTGCCGTCCGTCGTCTGTCGTCCGCGTCCACGTCCGCGTCCGCGTCGGCGTCAACATTTTCAAATGACTTCTCCTCCAAAACTGCTGGGCCGATTGAAGTCAAATTTCATGTGGAGCATCCATGGGATGGGGGAACAAAAGTTTGCTCGCAGGGTCCAGGTCACATGACCAAGATGGCCACTATGCCCATATAAGGTAAAAACCCTTAAAAAATCTTCTCCTCCTGAACCAGTGGGCCGATTGTGATGAAACTTGGCATGTGGCATTGGGGACTTGGGCCCATCATAGTTTGCTAAAATGATGACCCTCGGCTGACCTTGACCCATTTTACGCCAAGGTCAAATTTGGTTACATAGACTTTTGTATGGGAAATAGTCAAAACAGCATCATTTTTTAAAACTATTGCAGCCTGTGACCTGAAGATTAGTAAATGCAGTGGGCGAAATGTGCTAGTGAAACTACACTAGTTTTCAAGGTCAAGGTTATTCCCTGACCTTGGCCCAAGGTCATTCAGACATGAAAATTAAAAATTTGTTTTTCACTGAAACCACTAGGCCATTTGCAACCAAATTTTGTCTGAAAACTTTTTAGAACAAGGAAATGAAATTTAATTAATTTGAGTTTGGTCATATAACCAAGATGGCCGCTATGCCCATATAAGGGAAAAACCCTTAAAAATCTTCTTCTCCTGACCCAGTGGGCCGATTGTGATGAAACTTGGTATGTGGCATTGGGGACTCGGGCCCATCATAATTTGCTAAAATGATGACCCTCAGATGACCTTGACCCATTTTACGCCAAGGTCAAATTTGGTTACATAGACTTTCGTATGGGAAATAGTCAAAACAGCATCATTTTATTAAACTATTGCAGCCTGTGACCTGAAATTTAGTAAATGCAGTGGGCAAAATGTGCTAGTGAAACTACACTAATTTTCAAGGTCAAGATTGTTCCCTGACCTTAGCCCAAGGCCATTCAGTTATGAAAATTAAAAATTTGTTTTTCACTGAAACCACTAGGCCATTTACAACCAAATTTTGTCTGAAAACTTTTTAGAACAAGGAAATGAAATTTAAATTAATTTGAGTTTGGTCACATGACCAAGATGGCCGCTATGCCCATATAAGGTAAAAACCCTTAAAAAATCTTCTCCTGAACCAGTGGGCCGGTTGTGATGAAACTTTGTATGTGGCATTTTGGACTCGGGGGCCCATCATAATTTGCTAAAATGATGGCCCTCGGACGACCTTGACCCAATTTACGGCAAGGTCAAATTTGGTCACAGAGACTTTTATATGGGAAAAAGTCAAAATAGCATATATTTTTAGCTCACCAGAGCGGAAGGCTACGGGGGAGCATATAGTATAGGCAGTGATCCGCCGTCCGCGTCTGCTTCAACATTTTCAAATGACTTCTCCTCAAAAAAACTGCTGGGCCGATTGAAGTAAAATTTCATGGGCAGCATTCATGGGATGGGGGAACGAAAGTTTGGTCTCAGGGTCCAGGTCACATGACCAAGCTGGCCTCCATGCCCATATAACGTAGAAACCCTTCAAAAATCTTCTTCTCCTGAACCAGTGGTCTGCTTGTGATGAAACTTGGTATGTAGCATTGGGGACTGGGGCCTATTATAGTTAGCTGAAATGATGACTCTAGGATATCCTTGTCCCATTTTACACCAAGGTCAAAATTGCTCACATAGACTTTTGTGTGGGAAAAAGTCAAAACAGCATAGTTTTAGCTCACCAGAGCCTAAGGCTCCGGAGGAGTTTATAGTATAGGCATTGGTCCGTTGTCCGTCGTCATCGTCAACATTTTCAAACAACATCTCCTCTGAAACTACTTGTTCAATTGAAACCAAATTACATTTGGAGCCTCAGTGGGAAGGGGGAACGGAAGTTTGTCCGTGAGGACTCTATCACATGACCAATATGGCCACCATGCCCATATATGGTAGAAACCTTTAAAAATCTTCTTCTCAAGAACCTAATGGCCGTTGTTCTTGAAACTTGGTATGCAGCATCGGGGACTCAGGCCCTACCAAATTTGTTCAAATGATGACCTTTGATTGACCTAGACATATTTTACGTCAAGGTCAAATATGGTCACTTAGACATATGTATGGAAAAAGGGCAAAACAGTGGATTTTTCTGATTACCTGGTAACCTGTGGCATCAGAAATGATATTTGCAATCAGCTGAATGGAAGCTTTTCAACTCCAAAGGTCAAGGTCATTTGCTGACCTTTGTCCTGGATGGCTCAAATTCAGTATTTTAATCTTCTTCACTACTCAAACTGCTAGGTTGATTGAAATCAAATTACACATGGAGCTTCTATGGGAAGGGGGAATGAAAGTTTGTTCGTAAGGATTGGGTCACATGACCAATATGGCTGCCATACCCATATATGGTATAAACCTTAAAAAAATCTTCTTCTCAGGAACCAAATGGCCGATGACATTGAAACTGAGTATGCAGCATCGGGGGCTCGGACCCTACCAATTTTGTTCAAATTATGACCTTTGGCTGACCTTGACCTGTGTTTACGTCACGGTCAAATTTGGTCACATAGACAATTGTATGAAAAAAAGGCAAGACAGTGGATTTTACTGATTGCATGGTGGCCTTTTATTGTCACATGACCAAGATGGGCATCATGCCTGTATATGGTATAAACCACATGACCTCTGGTGAGCGTAGTGGCCCATGGGCCTCTTGTTTATTAGCTCACCTTGAGCACAACAAGGTGAGCTATTGGGATCGCTTTGTGTCCGTCGTCCGTCGTCTGTCCGTCCGTCCGTCCGTTCTTACAAAATGGGTTTATGTGGCTTCTTTTAGGTACAGAAGGGTTTTGTGTGGCACAATGGGTTTGTGTGGCTAGCCTCACAAACCCATTTTTCTGTTAGTACAGAGGGGTTCAGGGGGACTAGAAAAATCAAATAAAAAAAAGACACATAAATTTATGTCCATCACCTTGGACATGGATGTCCAGGATTATGAGGCTAAACTTTGAGATTGTGGGGCTGAGCCACATAAATTTAACTGGCTGTCCTGGGGCTGAATGCTGCAGTAGGAAAAAGTCCCTCTATGTGAGGAGCTAGACCCATAAGATGTATCAGTGCACTATAAAGAAAGTTCTGTTCTACCTTTAGAGGGCTAGATATCACAACCTCTGGTAGCCACATAAGTTTAGACAAAGACGGTTTCGTACAGACAGCCTTTATGTGGCTGATGTCCAAAGTTTGTGTGGCTAGCCACATTAGATGTACAGATTTGTGTGTCTTATACCCACATAAACCGTTAGCCACATAAAAATTTTAGCCCCATAAAATATGGACAGGTGCAGCCACACAAACCCAAAATGTGGGTCCGTCCGTCCGTCCGTCCGTCTGTCCGTCAACAATTTCTTTAAATGACATCTCCTCCTAGGCAAATGGCCGGATTTCAAAATCATTTCACAGAAATGGTCCTCTGGTGACCCTCTACCAAAATTGCTAAAATGGTTCTGCTCCGCTGAACAAAATGGCTGCCAGAGCTAAAAAAGAAAAACCTTTAAACGACATCTCCTCCTAGGCCAATGTCCCGATTTCAAAATAATTTCACAGAAATGTTCCTTGGCTGACCCTCTACCAAAATTGCTAAAATGGTTCCGCTCTGCTGAACAAAATGGCCGCCACATCTAAAAATAGAAAAACCTTAAAACAACATCTCCTCCTGGGAAAATGGCCGGACTTCAAAATCATTTCACAGAAATGATCCTCTGGTGACCCTCTACCAAAATTGCTAAAATGGTTCTGCTCCGCTGAACAAAATGGCTGCCATAGCTAAAAATAGAAAAACCTTTAAACGACATCTCCTCCTAGGCCAATGTCCCGATTACAAAATAATTTCACAGAAATGTTCCTTGGGTGACCCTCTAACAAAATTGCTAAAATGGTTCTGCTCCGCTGAACAAAATGGCTGCCAGAGCTAAAAATAGAAAAACCTTTAAACGACATCTCCTCCTAGGCTAAGTCCTGATTTCAAAATAATTTCACAGAAATGTTCCTTGGGTGACCTTCTACCAAAATTGCTAAAATGGTTCCGCTCAGCTGAACAGAATGGCCACCACATCTGAAAATAGAAAAACCTTAAAACGATATCTCCTCCTAAGCCAAAGGCCGGATTTCAAAATCATTTCACAGAAATGTTCCTCGGGTGACCCTCTACCAAAATTGCTAAAATTGTTCTGCATGGCGGAAAAAATGGCCGCCAGAGCTAAAAATAGAAAAACCTTTAAATCACATCTCCTCCTAGGCCAATGTCCCGATTTCAAAATAATTTCAAAGAGAGGGTCCCTGTCTGACCCTCTACCAAAATTGCTAAAACGGTGTTGTTTTGCTGAACAAAATGGCCACCAGAGCTAAAAATAGAAAAACTTTTAAATGTCATCTTCCCTAGGCCAATGTCCCGATTTCAAAATAATTTCACAGAAATGTTCCTTGGGTGACCCACTACCAAAATTGCTAAAATGGTTCCGCTCTGCTGAACAAAATGGCCACCACATCTAAAATAGAAGAACCTTAAAACGACATCTCCTCCTGGGAAAATGGCCAGAATGTTCCTTGGGTGACCCTCTACCAAAATTGCTAAAATGTTTTTGCTCTGCTGAACAAAATGGCCACCAGATATAAAAATAGAAGAACCTTTAACCGATATCTGCTCTAAGCCAATGGCCCGATTTCAAAATCATTTTACAGAAGTGTTCCTCGGGTGACCCTCTACCAAAATTGCTAAAATTGTTCTACTCCGCTGAACAAAATGGCCACCAGAGCTAAAAATAGAAAAACCTTTAAACGACATCTCCTCCTAGGCCAATGGCCTGATTTCGAAATAATTTCACAGAGACAGTCCTTGGCTGACCCCCTACCAAAATTGCTAAATCGGTTCTGCTTTGCTGAACAAAATGGCTGCCATACTTTTGCATAAATGTTCCTATGGTGACCCTCATCTAAACTTGCGAAAATGGTTTTATTCCAATGAACAAAATGGCCACCAGAGTTAAAAATAGAAAAGACCTTTAGATGACAGCTTCTCCTTGGCTAGTGGCTAGATTTGAAAATAATTTTACTGAAATGTTCCTTGGGTGACCTTTTACCAAAGCTGCTAAAATGGTTTCCCTTGCTGAACACAATGGCTGTTGGATATTATTATTTTAGGTCTAGCCTGCCCAGGCAAGGTGGTGCAGTTTGGACCATCTATGCACATGAACTATATTGGTTTCATTTGGTGGCAGGGCTTGAGATGTCTTCTCAGTGTTTGTTTAAAATTCCAACAAAATTGGATACAACATCTTCAAAATGACCTAAATAGTGTTGACTGGGTTGTTAAATCTCAATTTAAACTAAAAGAGCATAAGAGGACCAGTCTGATCTGGATCCACACTGTTTGCAATAATGACTTTAAAGTAACCAGCCAACACAAAGCAGAAGATAATTCTGAAGGGTTAAACAGAAACATCTTAATCACTCTTTGAAATTGTACATTTATATAAAAACAACAAGGTTTTAGACCTGTCAAAATATCAACAGGCAGTTGAAGTTAGACTATTATACATAGCTCTGTCACTGCTTGCATAATATGGTATGAATCAGTAGGACTCAAATAAACTGTGAAGTGACTAATATTGTTATGCCAGAAGGTATACATACTAAATTGCACAGTGACTCTGGCTCTCATTGCATAATAGAAGTCACTTAGAGGTTAGGACCCAGGTGTTTGACCTAGTTATAAACAGAGCTGCAAACATGGGCTAGATAACTACTAGGCTCTTGAAAATAATATAGGTGGCTTAAGGATCTGCGCTGCAGTATACAGAATCAGCACCAAAAACTGTTTATTTTGGATGGAGTGATGTAGATAAGGTGGGTATATGTTGATAGTTAAAGGATAATTTTCCTTATCAATAAAACATATGTTGTAGGTATTTATTAGAACCACCTTGCTCTTAAGGAATATATACACACCATACATTTTTATCGAAAAATAGGGGAGACTTTAGCTAATGTACCACTAAATACCCTCCATATCTACAGCTCTTTGAACTAAAGATTTGACTGATTGATTGTTTTGGTTTTAATGACACGTCAACCCTTGTGGGTCATTTTGTGTCCTCAGAGAAACGGAGAAAAGAGGTAGGAGAGATAGTAGAGGATATGAAAGTGAGGGACAGAGGAGAAGAGGCAAATGAATGGAAGGAAGTGTATATAGAAACGGAAGAAATAACATTCCCCCCTCTGCCCATACTTGCAGCAAGGACAGTAGGCCTTGTCAAACTGTGAGCCAATATCAGTTGGACACAAAGTTGGACACAACAGTGATGCAAGATACACTTATAGAGATTTAATTACAGTATTAATAAATGAATTCTGAGCCAAGGCACAGAAAAGAATCAAGCTGGCATATAGTATTGGCATGCCTAAATAGTGTTGACATGGATGTAAAGCTCAACACAAACAAACAAATTAACCCTTGCTCTGCTGAGCCTGGATATGCCTTGTCTTTCAAACAATGTAGATTCTGATCAGATGGCTTCTTGGCTTCTAAAGAAGCCATCTGATCAAGATTTACACTTACATTCAGTTTGTGAATTTATAGGAATAAATTACATCCTTTTAACCCAGTTTGTGCCGAAAAATTAGAATGGGATACTGGCAACCCGGGATTGGCAAACAGTGAAGGCCCAGATCAGATGGTGCAGAACTTGACGTTTGATCTGGGCCTACATTGTTTGTAAAAGGTTCTGCCGTTTTCCATATTAGGGGTTGAGGTTGACAAAACAGTGTAGACCTAGAACAGATGCCAAAGAATATGGCCTCTGTCTGATCAAAGTCTACTTTGTTACTAACAGTACCGGAAATTTTGAGTCAGATGCTGCAGAGTGTGGCGTCCAATCGGAATTTACACATTTTGCTTACAGTACAGAAATGTACAAGTAATAAACAAAATGTAAACAGTCTATACCGCAATTCAGGATCATTTTCCTGGCCTAGATTCCAAAACAATTGGCCCACCAGTGCTGTCATTGCTTTGAAATATGCTATTGTTTCCCAAAATAAAACTGACTTCATAACGAACTTAAGTTTTTATGCTTGAAAATCTAGTGTCATTATTTCCAAAAACAAAACTTAACGTCATTTATATTCAAATACAAAAACTCCAGTGCAAACTAACACAATTTCATGTTATCAGAAAATTAGTGTTAGAAGCTCTATGGTGAAATGGTTAAACTACTTGCCTAATAAAACTAGTTTCATGGATTCAGTCCCATGCTTCTCCACACTTGAGGCGTTTTTGATGCCGAGAATCCACAGCCTTTGAACACAGTGACTGAATTTAAGAAAAATTTTACAAAATCTCCACCTAAGTTCTTAAATGGTTCTGCTACATTGAACAAATAGCACATAGACAAAAATAAAAACATCATCAAAAGATAATACAACTTGACTCAGGTGAGCGAATTAGGTCCATCATGGACCTCTTGTTTTTAATAAGTTGTGCGCACAAGATAATATCTTGTGCGGACAAGATATTATCTTGTTTGGACAACATATTATCTTGTGCGCACAAGATATTATCTTGTGCAGACAAGATATGATCTTGTTCGCACAACATATCTTGCACGCACAAGATATTATCTTGTTTGCACAACATATTATCTTGTTTGCACAACATAGACCTCGGGAAGTTGTGCAGACAAGATATTATCTTGTGCGCACAACTTATGAAATAAAAAAAAATCATGTCCCTTCCCGAGTTCCGTAAGTAGCATTAGGCATACTAATTTTTTGTTCTTTTTTTATTTTATTTTATTTTATTTTTTTTTGTTGTTGTTGTTTATCTGTTACTTTGTAACAGTTTAGATTATCTACCCAAGGTGGTTGTGAGATTTTCATAATGACATAATGACATGATAACGTATTTATGTAACATACCCCGTGGTTGATTCATTCAGATCTCAAAAACTGTTATTTTTTCTGATTAATTTTAGTTATATTTTTCTTATTTATACTCCAAACATAGGTTGTTGGTGCTCTTTAGAACCACCTCATTGAGGTAGTTCTAATGAGCACCCACAAACTGTGTTTTGGAGCAGAAATAAGAAAAATAATGTTTACCCCTTTAAATCCCAGTTTTCAACATACAGTGAAATTCCGCTATTAAGACTACCTAAAATTAAGACTAATTCTGCTTTAAAAAGGTTAACTAGCAGGTTGTAGTTATATTTTCTTTGTGTTGTCTTCATGCAATGGCCTCTGGTCAGAGACCACCTTTGGGACTGTTCAAAAGTGGTCTTAAAGACCACTGTTGAACAGTTCCAAAGATGGTCTTAATATAGGAATTTTACTGTTTATTAAGTGGGGTTTACAGGCATGCTCAATAGACGCACTTGTTTTAAACATGATGTATTTTGATTTTCAAATTTTCAAATGTAATACAAAAGGCACTGCTAGTTTTGTTAAGGACCAAGCATAAATAGAGCTGATGTTACTTTGTATTTATAATTATTATGTTGATTGGTTAATGGTAATTAAATTTTAACTTTCTGTTTGTTTTTGTCTTGTTACGCATCCTGAATCTTCTCTCCCTTCCCCTTCTCTCCCTTCCCCGGATTCATTCAACATTACGCAAACACGCCTATACAAATACATTGCCACCGTTATCGCCGAAAAAATGAAAATTTTATGATGAAAAATTGTGATATTTTTCTTATTTATGCACCAAATATAGATTGTGGGCACTCGTTAGAACCGCCTCGTTGAGGCGGTTCTAACGAGTACCAACAGTCTATGTTTTAGAGCAGAAATAAGAAAAATAATGCATACCCCAAGTTACCCCAGTTTTTCTATATAAAAGTGGGGTTCAAGGGGGTCAAAATTATATAGGCGTGTTTTCGTGATGCATTCAAGAACGGCTGTCATCACTTTCTGTCCAAAGAATATGCACTGTACAGTTTACATCGAGAAAACACGCCTATATCATTATGGCCCACTTGAACCCCACTTTCATACGGGCCTCCGTGGCCTAGTGGTTAAGAGCGCTGACTCTTGATCATTAGGTCTCTCACCGCTGTGGTTCGAGCCTCGCTTGGGTCACATGTGAGACGCCAAGTTCTGCAACAGAAGGTCAGGTGGTTTTTCTCAGGGTACTCAGGTTTTTGCCCACCTCTGATTAACGATCCGCTCGATATGAGTGAAATAATCTTGAAAGGGCCGTAAAACCAAAAACCAAAAAAAAAAAGAACTCCACTTTTATAAAGTGAAACTTTACTTACGACAAGGTGACGCAGAGCAGTTCTAACGAGTTCCCTAAATCATATGTTTTCAGTAGAGATATGAAAAATATTGAATTTTTTTATCTGAAAGTTAATTTTTGGTTTTGAAATTTTCAATATATTTGAATTTTGTTTTGTTTGATTTGATGTTTAAGGTCCCCGTCAACACTATGTTGAATAGAAGTAGAGGCAATTATCAGGAATCAATTCAATCAACCCATAGCTCCCATAAGAGACACCAACGGGAAAGAAACACAAACATGCAACAACAGACCTAATGAAAACATCAATAGCGGAAAGCCAAAAGGACAGTTACTTTCCCACAAAATGGCCAATAGGCTATCCAAAATAAAATCACACAAGCGACACAAACACCTAAAGAGAAACCATAACAAAAATAAATTGCGACAGAAGAACTGCCTTGGAAGGGTCAGCGAAACAAATTCCACTGGGGGGGCTTAAATCGATTTATGTCATTTTGGAGATTTTGTGGGACTTTGAGATGAAATGACATCTCAAGCTCTGTCCCACAATGAAACCAATAGGGTTTATAAGCAGTGACGATCCGACTCGCACCGCTTTGCCTGGGCAGACTTAGATCCTCTAAACTGTTTACCAGTACTTGTGTGCTGTTGGATTCAGCTGTGCGTGGAAGCATCATGCAACCCATATATTTCTTCAAGCCCCAATTTGCAGGGGCCGAACTAATATATTTGTATAGGCACGTTTTTGTAATGCCTCTGTTCAATCAGCCCAATGTCTGTCCCCTTTATCTATTCAAGACTTCGTATTAACCCTTATCTTGCTGTTCACAAGAAACCCTATCTTTGCAAACAGTGTAAAGCCAGATCAGATGGCTTCTCTGAAGAAGCCATCTGATCAGGATCTATACTGTTTGGCATTCAATTTATAAATTTGTAGCAATAAATTACATCAAGTAATTTGATTGGTTGATAGAGAGAAATGGGTGTGGCTTAAATGAATATTCAGCAAGATAAGGGTTAATTTAGATTGTCAGAGTTACTTTTGTACCCCTCCCAACATGCACAAAACAGCGGGCTATCTCAGCCTGGCATTGTTATGGCTGGGATATGTCTACACAGTGGCAATCACAATAATCTATGTCCTATATGAGCCGACGCACGACAAAACCTCAAAGTAAAGACTCAGGCCAGTTTGTACCACACGGACTTAACCCATAAAATGCCAATCACAACACTTGTCATCTGCTGGTTAATTTAAAATTCATTTTTGCAAACAGTCGGGACCCAGATCAGACTGCTCCTCTAGGAGCAGTCTGATCAGGGTCCAGACTGTTTGCCTGTATACAAAAAAAATGTTTTAAAAAGTTTGCAAGAGATTTAGCAGACGACATAAGCAGACGACATTTTCAGATGTAGTTTTGGGGCGTCTTAAGGGTTAAAGACACATTTTTTGATTGCATAACACCCTAATGACCAGTTATTGAAGAAATCAGTTTTGAGATAAGATACATTTGGGGTATTCTGACTGTCATACAGGTAGGGGACCAAGAGAGGGTAATCAGTTACCTAGAGACAATTCACATCTATTTATTTACTTGTTTGATAAACATGTCCTGGTTTTGATATTAATGGAATGTATTCTTTTTTTTTTTTTTTTTTTTATTTTATTTTTAGTCACAATTATTGATAATCATTACTAAAAACATGCCTATTGAAATATCTTGGTTAAATTTTACGACCAAAAAGGATAAAAGTCCTGATATCTTTAATATTTCGACTCAAACATATATTGTGGGTACTTGTTAGAACCGCCTCGGGGAGGCGCTTCTAATGAGAACCCACAATTTGTGTTCAAAACATATATTGTGGGTACCTGTTAGAACCGCATCGGTAAGGTGCTTCTAACGAGAACCCACAATTTATGTTTTTGAGTAGAAATTAAAAAAAAATAATGTTTCCCCTCTTAACCCCAGTTTTACTATACAATATTTTTTTCATTGTGAGTACTCGTAAAAACGCCTCTGCGAGGGGATTCTAATGAGGACAATATATGTTTTTGAGTAGAAATAAGAAAAATAATGTATACCCCTTCAAACCCCAAATAAATAAATAAATGTTCTTTGAATGATTAAATCCCGGTGCAAGTCGGACCGTCCATGCTTATAAACCCTATTGGTTTTATTAGGCGACAGGGCTTGAGATGTCATTTCATCCCAGTGTCGGGTAAATATCCCCAAAAAATTGAAAGCAACATCTCCAAAATGACCTATACAGTGTTGTCCGGGATGTTAAACCTCAAATCAAACGAACAAACACAATCTTGAATTAATAAAATTCATTAAGTTTACTTCTTGTCAGATTTGAATCAATGAAACAATGACTGTCAGAGTTTTCCTTTACTTTTTTTTAAAAAAAATAAAATAAAAATAAAAAAAAAGTAATTTAAAACAACATTTTGTTGGAAACAATCTCTGTAAAAAATATACCATCACACAAGTTCCCCTTATAGAGCCCCCTTTTAAACATATCTCTCAGAGAGTCTCTGCTCATAATCACCTCATAATCACTTAGATAAGATAAGCCTTTGATGTGCCCTATGGTCCGAAGGACTTGATTATTGGAGATTATGTAACAGGCCACCCCTTTTATATAGAGAAAAAAATGTGTCTTTAAGTTCTGCGGTAAAACAATCCATAGGATCGTTGATTTTGGGCCGTTTAACATGCCTTTCTGCCAGCAAGTTCATCCCCTGGGGTTCATCCACCTAATATTGCTGGTGTTTCCCTTCTCCAAGACTTCAGATAGCCCACAAGTTATAGAAGGTACAAACGGCCAGCATTTAATGTTCTGATCAGACTGTGCATAGTGCAGGATGATCAGAGTCTACACTGTTATGTATGATTGTACACCATGTTTACAGTGGATGTGTCCAAATTCAAAAATGGGGGGACTAAGGTTAAGGGCTTTCTATAATGAGCCGGCGCATGGCAAAACCTACAATAAGACCAGTGCGACTATTAATCCAGCCGATTATTGCATATTCCACAAGAAACCTGCATTTTATGGTACAAGCATGAAACTTGGCACGAACAAAGTTTAGGGTCATATATTCGATTTAAGATATGGAGGCATTCGAAATTATGACCACTTCCGGTTTAAATCCAAGATGGCCGCCAGGCCATAGATTTCCATAGGTTTGACAAGATGTTAAAGCCGTTTTAGCTTTACTGTGCCGTTGTTTTTTTTTTTTTTTTTGTTTTGTTTTTTTTTTTTGCCCCGTTACTTCGTAATTTCATGAAAAGATTGAAGGGTTTTATTGTTCTGAGTTTATTTAAGCAACTGTCAATTTCGGCACTTAACTCATCAGTGCAAAATCTCCGTGAACACAAAAATCAATCAACCACAGAGATGAAACAACGGTGAGGACTCGACAGCAAGAAACCACTGAAATGCTGGAGCGAAAGAAAACCAAACAGTTAGATTCCGATGGACCCAACCAGAGACAGAGCATCAGGCACCAACCGACATTACATAAAATTAGATTATCTCTAATTCTCAGTAAAGTAGAAGTAAAACAAAGATCAGGAATTGATACAATTAACTTACTCCACCCATAAAAGACACCAAAGGGAAAGAAATACAAACATTAAGCGACCAGACCATAATGGAAACCTAAACAAAGGAAGGCCATAAGGACAGTTACTTTCCCACAAAATGGCCATATGGTCATCCGAAACTAAAAGACACAAGTGATACACACAGTAAGTAACAAACAACAACATAAAATAAATCGCCACAGAAGAGCCGCCTTGGAACGGTCAGTGGAAGATTTCCACTGGGGGGCTTAAATCGATTTTACGTGGCCACAATCCTCGCCCTTACTTCCGTCGCGATTTAGACAAATAATTTGTTCAGTCCGCATGAAGGCCTCCTAACTCATCAGTGCAACATCTCCGTGAACACAAAAATCAAAGAACCACAGAGGTGAGACAACGGTGAGGACTCGACAGCAAGAAACCACTGAAATGCTGGAGCAAAAGAAAACCAACAGTTAGACTCCGATGAGCCCGACCAGAGACAGAGCATCAGGCACCAACCAACATTACCTTGAATTAGATCTCTCTAATTCTCAATAAGCCTTTACGTTGGAGCCGTCATAGAATCTGAGGCCTGACCCACCGGCGTGCAATTAAAGAGGGAAGCAAAGTTGCCAACCGTGATTGGGTTAACTACCATGCATGCAGTCTGTCGTATAATATCCATGTTGTACCCAATCTTTTTATATCGAAGAATGATTTTACGAAATTGGGTACTGAAGTCATTGCGGTTATATATTTTTCTGAATTTAAATACTAAGTCACCATAAAATTCGGGTTCCGATAGACCTTGTTGCAGAAGAGATTTAAGTCCAATATTGAATTTTGAAATTAAATCAGAATGGCGTCTATAAAATTTTGAAAAGGCTTTGCGTAGTTTATGGTACCGATAACCCTGATTAAGGAGTTTAGCCGTTAATAATTTATTACGAGTGTTGAAGTCAGTTACATGACTACACACTCTAGCAAATCGAATTAATTGCGAAATATAAACGCCATAGGATGGCGCACGAGGAACATCACCATCCAAAAAAGGAAAATTTACAATCTCAAAATCAAAGTCATCGCGTTTATCATAAATTTTGCACGAAACAAATCCATCTACAATAGATAGATGTAAATCCAAAAACGGGGCCTCGGTATCAGAAGAATTTGCTTTATTTAACTGAAGTTCTAGGGGGTAAATCTGACTGATCAAACCATCAAAATAGGTATTATCAATATTTAATAAATCATCTAAATATCTAGAAGTAGAGCTAAAAGCTTCAATAATTTCAGATTGGTTATCAATGGAAAGCGACAAAATGAAGTCTCTTTCATAACAATACAAGAACAGATCAGCCACAAGAGGTGCGCAATTAGTACCCATCGGAATACCCACAATTTGTCTAAATAACTTAGTACCGAATCTAATATAAATATTGTCAAGTAGAAAGGTGAGGGCATCACACACTTTCTGACATGACCAAAGTGTATAATTCTTATGCTCTTTAGAAGTGAAAAATGCATTTCTGACATTACATGCAAGATAGAGAGAATCTTCTCTGTGAAAAGCCCATTCAATTAAATCATTAAGCTTTTCTTTTATAAAATTATGAGGAAGTGTAGTGTAAAGAGTGGAAAAATCGTAGGTAGACAGACTAGAAGCACGAAACTGTCTAGATTTCAATTTATTTAAAACATCATTCGAATTTTTTATAGACCAAAACAGATTTCTTCCTGATCTTTCAAAGACTTTATCACAATATTTAATTACATGCGTTTTAATAGCAGTAAGACAGGAAGTTAATAATTTAGAAAGTTCAGTGGTAGTGCAAGAGCTAGAATTTGCAATAAACCGTGCTTTGTAAGGTTTTTTATGAAGTTTTGGTAACCAGTATAGCGTAGGAAGCTTGTCTTGGCCTTCGTTAACACACACAGCAAACTTGGTGGCTGAAAGACAAACATGTTTATCTACTATAGCTCTCTCTTCAGCTAAAGGCTGAAGTTCATAGGCCTTAGTACCACCAAGCTCCTGCTTAAGCGTGTTAACATAGTGGAGCCGTCACACAACGACGACGTTGTTAGCGGCCTTGTCTGCAGGGGCCAAAACAAACTTCTTATGAAATTCTTGAATACCTAGTTTAAGATGACGTAAAGACGTCTTGGGCTTAGGAGGTAATAAGTTAGTATTTTGAGAATAGAAAGAAATGCGTTTATTCACTAGTTTTAAAATGCTAAGTTTCCAGTCCTTAAGGGCTTTATGCTCAACATACTCTCGCTTACACCATCGATTACCGAATTCATTCAATGAAGCAGCGATTTCATCTCTACATTTACTGAAATCAATTTTAGAAGGAAACCGATATTTCGGTCCTTTAGAAATTATATTCCTTATCCTTGAATCAGGAATAATTTTCAAATTGCCAGTAATTACATGACCAGCAGCAGAATAGCAATACTTTGAGTTTTTACAATCACATGAATCAGGAGTATTAGTATCAATATCAAGATCTGAAACAAGTTTATTGAAATTAAAAATGATAGATCTAACAGGTTTGTTATATTTATAGCAAATTATAGGTGTTTCAGTATTTTGAAAATAAGCAGGAATGGAAGAAAGTACGGATCTCTCACGGAAGATACTAGGCAAATCTATAAAATCCATACCCTTATTGATGAAGGATATTTTGAAGAAATGGCGTTTATGATTAATTTCAGAATCAATGTAAGGACGGAGAGTATGCTGAGTATAGCCTCTAGTTAATAGAGCCGCATCATATAACTGATGAGAACTATCGTAGAATTTATTCGCCTCGGTGTCCAGAAGACGTAAAACAGAAACGGGTAATGAACTTAAAAATGAAAGCATAGAGTGGCGTCCATGATTTAATAATATAATAGACAGTCACTTCAGTCTAGTATTGTTTCGTTTAAACGCACGTGATTTACGTTTAAAGTTACCATTTTTCCTGGTGCCGTGAGATCTAGTTCTGCGTTTACGACATTCCAGGAGTGAGAAAATATCAAAGTCCGGCATTCTGGAAATATTACCCTCATGATAAATGTTGTCATTAAATCCCAGTGGAAAAGGGGTCTGTAAAAATTTAATCCATTTCAGTTCAGCTTCATGTCTTTTGATTATTTTGAATCTAGTTGTAGAATTTGCATCGTAATAAAGTTTTTCCACTGGTTGTATAACAATGTTATTTACAGAATGACCTGTACGTCGAAAGTGACGGTACAAGAAAGTGTCAGTTTTCTTAGGCTTACTCATTCTACGATAATGCTCGTTCAATCTAGTTTTAAGCATGCGGTTAGTTTGACCGACGTACTGCATATTACAGTTTGCAGCACGTCAAGTAATTAGATAAATTAAATCTGTAGACTGTCATGTCAAATCAGACATGTTAACTACAGAGAAGCGTCTACCGTTTACAGATGAAGTAACGGTAGACGCAGTGCTTAAATGCGAACAACATCTGCACCTCTTGGCATTGCACTTAGAAATGCTAGGATACATTCCACTTCTTTTCCACGGATTAGTATATTTTCGAAGGATGGGCGATTTGAGAGGAGATAGTCTTATACGAAGACTACTCCCAAAAACATTGGTATTGCCTGCTCCTTTGAGATTAACTGAAGTTACAGAAGACAAATTTAAGGGTCTAACCAATACCGAAGGCAACATAGTATTAAAGTTCTTAATAGAATGGGGAATCCGTACAGAAGAAGCAGAGTGTAACCTAAGGGGTGATATTGATATTTTAAATGTATTTGTAATACTCATTTTGGTTAATAAGGTTGTGATACCGTCAAAACTAAAGCGATGTTCATACCGGTTATTAAATAAATACTGAAGAAGATTCCTTCGAATAGAAGGAAGGTACAACAAAAGCCCACAAAACATCCTAGTCTACTTAAAGTACAGGGATGTCAAACAAGCAGTTGTTATACAACGAGGAACGAACATCGCCTTTATGCTGGAACAGTCATGGAATCTGAGGCCTGACCCACCGGCGTGCAATTAAAAAGGGAAGCAAAGTTGTCAACCTTGATTGGGTTAACTACCATGCATGCAGTCTGTCGATTAACATTAGTGTTGAATCCAATTCTTTCATATCGAAGAATGATTTTACGAAATCGGGTACTGAAGTCATTGCAATTATATCTTTTTCTGAACTTATATACCAAATCACCATAAAATTCGGGTTGCGATAGACCTTCCTGTAAAAGAGATTTAAGTCCAGCATTGAATTTTGAAATTAAATCGGAATGACGTTTATAAAATTTTGAAAATACTGCGTAGTTTATGATACCGATAACCCTGAAGTTTAGCAGTTAACAATTTATTACGAGTGCTGAAGTCAGTTACATTAAAAGGCACTCTTGCAAATCGAATCAATTGCGAACTATAAACGGCGTAGGATGCCGCACGAGGAACATCACCATTCAAGAAAGGAAAACTCTAATCCCGCTAAATATTTAATTTAGGCAAAGCCATTTCCAAGGACCCACTATACATATTGGGTTCGGGCCATTCATTACGCAAACACGCCTATACAAATTTACTGCCACCTTTATCGTCGAAAAAATGAAGAGTTGATGATGAAAAATTGTGATATTTTTCTTATTTCTGCTCCAAATATAGATTGTGTGCACTCGTTAGAACCGCCCCATCGAGGCGGTTCTAACGAGTACCCACAATCTATATTTTAGAGCAGAAATAAGAAAAATAAGGTATACGCCCGGAAACCCCAGTTGTGCTATATAAAAGTGGGGTTCAGGGGGGTCAAAATTATATAGGCGTGTTTACGTGATGTCTGACTGAACCAAATTACTTGATCTAATTTATAAACTGAAAGTCAAAATGTAGATCCTGATCATCAGATCTGGGTCTATACTGTTTGCAAAGGTAGGGGTTGTCGTGTTCAGTTTTATAAGGGTAATGTTTGTTTGTTTGTTTGAGGTTTTACGTTCCCACCAAAGCTATTTATGTCATTTTGGATACTTTGCTTCCAATATTTTGCACTTTTACCCGACATTGAGGTGAAATGACATCTTAAGCCATATAGTTAAAACTGGTGTAGGCACAGAACAAAGCGCTTATTTATTATTCAATATTTCTTTTTTATTTATTTATTTTTTTTTTGTGTTGTTGTTGTTTTTAATATTTTTTCCAAATCCTTCTCCCTATCGTGCTTTTCATTTTACACTCTAATCTTATTCGCCCCCGCCCATCGGGACTTGAAGAAACAGATTGGGCTGCATGATGCTTCCACTCAGTGCTGAAACCGGTCGCACAGAAGTACTGATATACCGCTTAGGGGTCTAAGCCTTTCCAGGCAAAGTGGTGCGAGTCGGCTCGTCCTTACATACTAACCCTTTTGGTTTGTTTGGGCGGCTGGGATTGAGATGTCAACTCATCTCAATTTCGGGTAAACGTCCCACAAAATTGGAAGCAACGTCTCCAAAATAACCTAAATAGTGTTGATGGGGACGTAAAACTTCAATTCAAACAAACACTCTTTCTTATAAGGTCACCAGCACTCCAATGCTTAGTGTCCGGGAGTGTGTGTACTTGGCTTGGGATTCGCGTTGCCCAGCACTCACTATTATTTTACTTTACGTTTGCTACGCCAGAATAAATCGAATTCCAAACTCCATACTCCAAACTCCAAGCCAATTCCATACTCTTAGTTTCCGGATCAATGTCGACGTTGCAGTATACAATGGTCACCTCACGGCAAAACGTATTCAAACAAGCTGACGATACACATTTGAAAACATTCCATTAAGTCAAAATTCAACGCCACAGAAACTCATTTATACTACGGATGATAAACTTTTTACGGCCGTTGTGTTTCAGAGCCGTGCGTGACCATCATCTGCTTATCCGATCCCCTGACTCCGAGTATGAAGTTTACTACCCGTGCATGAGATTGGGATAGTTGAAGCTGTTGCATTACTTCTAAGCAGGCACACGTCACTAGGGCAACGTCAAATCAACGTCGGTGCAACGTCACGACGTTGCACCTACGTAGATGTGACGTTTTATAAACGTTATGACGTTGTTTCGACATCGATGTGACGTCACAATTACATCATGTGCCTGCTGGTAGATGTGACGTTGTATAAACGTCATGACGTTCCGACATCGTGTGAAGTCACAATTACATCATGTGCCTGCTGGGTTTGGTCATGGCATCTTCTGTTACAACTACAGCATGACCACTCGCTCTTTAGTCATAGAGATTTTTCCCACCTTGATCTCTACTCTCTGGGCTAATTCAGATGATGGCCAAGTTTCTTTTTTTTTCTGTTTTGCCTGAAAAACAGGTTTTGACGTGTCATGCAAATTGTTTCCAATGTAGATAATTTGCATCGGATGTCAAAATCTGTTTTCTGCGGAAAATGAGAGAAATAGTTTAACATAAGTAGGCCCTTCCCTGCACGAATGGCAGATCTCATTCCAGATCTCCAGGTATGTCTATCATGAGGATCTATAGCCGAGAGCTTCCATTCCGCGATCTCTCTCTAGCTGCTTCCAGGTTATCTTGGGCCTCCCAGGCCCACGTTTTCCATCAACCTGTATGTCAAAGGCTATCTTGACTGCACCCTTGGAATGTTCCACATGTCCATACCAGCGGAGCCTTCTCCTTCAGGATGAGGTCCATGTCCTCAATGCCAAGCCGCGCAAGTCGCTCGCTGTACCTGACGGTGACATTGTCTTGCCGCTTGATATTGCAAAGCTCTCTGATCATTGCCCTGTCATTCCGTTGCGAACGTTAGAGTTTTGGCTTTGTTAATGGCCAAGTCTCGCTTGCATGGAGCATTGCGCTCCGCGCACAAGGGCTGTATACATGACCGCGTGTCTTGAACGAAAGGTGACGGGAAGAGAGAAGTGGTAGCAGCTCCTTGAATTTCTTTCGGGCTGCTTTCACATGTGATGTGGCCGAAAGATCATAGCCACCGGCTGCAGAGAGCACGTATCCTAGGTAGCAAAAGGAAGCTTCCACCTTCAGCTTGTCATGGCCGAATTGGATTTCCCTTTGTGGTCTGCCGTCTATGGTAGGTGCAGTACCCTGGCACAGGGAATTTGTCTGCTGAGTGTATAGTCAGAGTCCTAGGCCTGAATGATTTGGAGAGATGTTTTCCCTTATTTCATCTTGAACGCACTGAAAAGAATCGCCTAGTATTCTAATAAGAACACACAACATACATTTTTGTCAAGAAGATCAAAACATATTCCCTAAGTTACTTCAGCTATGTATCTCCATTATGATACCCCCTATGCATCTCCATTATGATACACCCCCCCCCCCCCCCCACACACACACACACACACACATACCCGTGTGCTAAAATGGCGCATTTAATATCGTATGAAAATATAGATATTTCCCTTATTTCTAGGCCAATTATAAATTATGGGTGCTCGTTAAATGTTTGTAAACATAGAAAAGGAAAATTACGAACACCCCGTTTGGCTATATAAATTGGGGTGCAGAGTGGTTTTCATTTCATGGACTTGGTAACCTGATATTGGCCTGTCGCTACCGGACTAACCCTCGGTGGCTCGAACTACCCCAACTTTGAGTAAATTTTCTATGATCCCAAAGGAATGCGAGCCATCGAAGTTCGACGACTAAGTAATTTAGCTAATTTTCATGGTGTTTGTCAAACTGCCAGCCCCCGCCCATCGGGGCTTGAAGTAATAGATTGGCTGCATGATGCTTCCACGCGGAGCTGAAACCTGCCGCACACGAGTACTGGTAAACCACTTAGAGGATCTAAGCCTTCCTAGGCAAAGCGGTGCGAGTCGGTCCGTCCATGCTTATAAACCCTATTGGTTTCAATGGGCGACAGGGCTTGAGATATCATTTCATCTTAAAGTCCCACAAAAGTGGAAGCACCGTCTCCAAAATAGCCTATACAGCGTTGACGGGGACGTTAAACCTCAAATCAAACAAACACAACTCGCAAACTGCCGTCGCCTTTATATTCAAACATACCGGAGAAAACAAAACAACTTCATATAACCCATTTTGCATCAAATGTAATTTTCCTCCTCATATTACAGCAGGAGTTCATTTAAAATTTCTGCGACGCCTGATCTGGGGCTGCACTGTTTGCCGGTTACCCGTTTTAGGGTTGCACTGATGGGTTAGGAGGCCTTCATGCGGACTGTACATATATGGGTTAATCTGTTAGTTGTTTTTAGGTCCGGTTCTTCTGTGCTATTAACAGAAGTGAAGGCAATAATAAGGAATCGATACAATCAACCCAAAGGGAAAGAAACACAGATATGAAACAACAGACCCTAATGGAAACATCAATAGCGGGAAGCAAAAAGGACAGTTACTTTCCCACCAATGTTTGTGTTGAAGTTTTACAGCCCCGTAAATAATATTTAGCTAATTTTGGAGACTTTGCTTCGGAACGTGTGGGTTTTACCCGACAATGAGATGAAAATATGGGCCCCGTAAAGCGATTTTGGTACTTATCGCCTATGCGAGCAGCGAAGGTTCAGGCGAGCCTGCGCATCCGCGCAGTCTCGCCAGAACCTTCGCTGCTCGCTCATACAAGCAGTGAATCAACAGGAACCTTATGAAAGAAAGCCATATCCCTGGCCCCTCTGAATGGCTGGGCATGCGCAGTTAAAATTTGTCATGACGGAATGCTCGAAGACACAAATTCGGTTGGCGGGGCTCATATAATGCTACGTTGTTAATACCGACTTGTTGTCAGCCTTCAACCAGATGCCAATCCATGCATTAGGTAGAAAGGCTAAGAAACGGGGACTGGGGTTCCAACAAATGCAGCAGTATGATGCAACTTTAGGGGAATGGGAACACCTGGCCGTTTTTTTCTGCCATTTTTCAAACTGAGGCAAATTTCAGGACTTCCTTTTCGCTTTTCTATAAGCCGGGTCACATAGAAAAAGGGAGACGATGCTTCCGATTGTGTGGGACTTTTACCCGACATTGAGATGAAATGACATCTGAAGACCTGTCGCCCAAATGAAACCAATAGGGTTTATAAGCATGGACGGGCCGATTCGCACCTCTTCACCTGGGCAGGCTTAGGTCCTCTTAGCGGTACTAGTACTCGTGTACGGGTCGGTTTCAGCTCTTCGTGGAAGCATCGTACAGCCCGGTACCTCAGAAATATGAAATGGGTTATCCTATTACGTGGAAGATTCCAAAAAGTTAATGTTTTATGGTTGTCCGACATCAAAACACATTGTTGGCTTCGCTTTGTAGAGAGGTTGAGGGAAGGCTAGTTATATTTGTGTGACGAGTTTGAAAGGAAAATTAAGACAGATTACGAAAGAATGCAGAGAGAGAGAGAGAAAGAGAGAGAGAGAGAAATCTGCTATTTGCGGCTCCTCACCGAGAAACATGGCCAACTATATCTGACATTAGCCCGATGACTTTCAACCGTGACAGTCGCACAGAAAGTCAATATTGGGTTGTCTCCCTTTGACTGAGGCCTGCGATAGATACCTATCGTACCTGATGTACCTGTCGTGTAATCAATATTGTGTTTTAATCCGGCCGTGTGTGAAAATGACCCCGGGGGATATTACACGTGTGTTTGTGTGTGTGAATTCGGGTTTAACGTCGCTTTCAACAATTTTTTCAGTCATATCACGACGGTGTCTGGTTGCGACAGGGGGATATTGAACGATAAAAACGTCTAGTTAATTCTGATCTGCTTGTTTTGGTACTTTAAGCGAGAAAAATTCTCGTTTTGTCAAACGGTTAAAATTGAGCCTTTTTGTACTTAAAATATTATCGGTTCTCATAAATCCATTTTTTTCTGGAATGTGATATTCCACATTATTTAAAAAAAAAAAACATTTATAGTTAATGGACGTCAGATTGCATTATTTAAAATTACATTGTTTAGTAAAGCAACATGTTCATAAGTCCATGTAATAAAACCCCCTGTAAACCCCACTTTACATTACAGAAGAGAGAGGTTTAGAGGGGTTACAATGTGTATTATCCGCACCAAGACATTGTATTTTTCATCATAAAAATAATGTGCTTTTTTTTTTAGATATAAATTAACATTTCGAAGATAAGAAAGAAAACATTGTCACAAGGATATGTTTTCTTAATGGGTTGACAGTTTTGTTTGATTAGAGGTTTAACGTCCCCGTCAACACTGTATAGGTCATTTTGCGGACGTTGCTTCCAATTTTGAGGGACTTTTACCCGGCACTGAGATGACATCTCAAGCCCTGCCACCCAATGAAACCAGTAGGGTTTATCTGCAAGGACGGTCCAACTCGCACCACTTTTCATGGGCAGGCTTAGTGTCCCCATGCAGTTTACTAGTACTCATGTGCTGTGCAGTCAGTTTCAGCTCTGCTTGGAAGCATCATGCAGCCCAATCTATTTCTTCAAGCCCCGTTGGGTGGAGGCCGTAATGGGTTGACAGCAAAGGCCATGATCTAAGCTCGACGTCTGATCTGAGCATGCACTGTTTCCAGAATAAGTGTCCATGTTTGGGCTTTCCCGTCCAAAATGTACTTAAATCTGCTTGACTAGCATTATAATGTTAACAAGTCCATGTTACTGATGAACACCCCTTCTAAATCCAACTTTATATAGAGAAAAATGTGGTTTGCTGGAACATACATGTATATTTTTCTATTACTTTCGTTCCAAAAATATGTTGTGGGTATTCGTCAGAAGCGAGGCAGTTCTAACAAGATCCACTACCTATATTTAAAGAAGTAATAAACTATGACACATTTTTTTTTTAATAACCGTTTTCTGCAACCTAAAGAATGCATTATTTCACATGAACGTGTTATCATAATGGTCGCAATGATTATTCAATATTGTTACATATCCATGTAAGGTAATGCTTACTTACACTGTTTGAAATTAATTGTGACTAATCAAAAATATAAAACGAAGAATTAGGTTTTAATTACTCTTTATATACCTGTAACCATTTTAATTATCTATAATAACATACTGCAAATTCAAACATCAAATATTTATTCTGGAAAGAAAGGTTCATTGATTGTTAATTTGTTTGTTTGATTCGAAGTTTAACGTCCCCGTCAACACTATATAGGTCATTTTGGAGACGTTGCTTCCCATTTTGTGTGACTTTTACCCGACATTGAGATGAACTGACATCTCAAGCCCTGCCGCCTAGTGAAACAAATGGCTTAGATCCTCTGAGCGGTTTACCAGTACTCGTCTGCAGTCGGTTTCAGCTCTGCGTGTAATTGCATCATGCAGCCCATCTATTTCTTCAAGCCCCGAAGGGCGGGGCCGTTATTGATTGTTAATGTAAAGAAAAATATGTTCAAAATGCCGACAATAACAAACAACAAATTGGCCGATTTATCAAAAGGGACCAATCACTTACATATCTGCAAAATACATTACGAAAACACGCCTATACAAATGCATTAAAAACGTTACCACAGAAAAAAAAAAAAAATAAGAGGAAAACTTGTAATATTTTTCTTATTTCTGCTCAAAAACATAGATTTTGGGCACTCGACTGAACGGTTCTAACGAGCACCCACAATCTATGTTTTGAGCAGAAATATGAAAAATACCACAAGTTTTCATCTGAAAAATTTCATTGTTTGATTTTTAAATTTACAATGTATTTATATAGGCATGTTTTCGTAATGCATCCGTTGAGACGAGAACCTTGAGTCTTAGTTGTAAGCATAGAAATGCAAAGGAGATACTCTTACTGATTTTAATGCGGATAAATCTGTCTTGACACAATAATTGCCGATTATCTATCTATCTATCTATCTATCTATCTATCTATCTATCTATCTATCTATCTATCTATCTATCTATCTATCTATCTATCTATCTATCTATCTATCTATCTATCTATCTATCTATCTATCTATCTTTCTTTCTTTCTTTCTTTCTTTCTTTCTATCTATCTATCTATCTATCTATCTATCTATCTATCTATCTATTCTCAGTTGCTTCTTAGTGACTCAGTAAGCCTTAAATAATATATTTATCATGTCATCATTGTGTGAAAGGAGTAAAGATAAACAACTTCAAGTTTTCAGTTGTTCACAAATAATATTCATCTTCCTTTTTTTTCTTTCTTTATTTATTTATTTGAAAATACGCATGAAATATTGTTATATTCTCATTTATGCTGATAGCACAGAATTTGAGCACTCGTAAGACCGCCTCGTCGAGGCGAATCTAATGAGGTCCAACAATCTCTACTATATTATTCCCTTTTCCCCCGAGAAAGTATTTGTGGCGGCCTGTGCCGCCAATGTCCCTTAGCTAGTTTATATGTTTCTCTTCCATATTTTGTTCGTGCTAAACGAGTAAATCTTTCTTTCTTTTTTAAATGACGATAACTTCATCATATACGCTCTTTCTTTCTTTCTTTCTTTCTGCTCAGGTAAACGACGCACGTCAATATAATCGTTCATGATGGATTGTTAATCGATCAATACATTGAGTACCAAGTATTGTGACGCGCGCCGTTAATCTTTGCACCAATAGTAGTCACTAGACCAGTAAGTGGCAACTTGACCTGTAGTTGTATTTAAAAAGTAATATCATAAACCTGGGGACGGTAAATAAAAATAATTCAGACAAAATGAACAATTAAGACTCCGGGTCTCATCCGAGATTACGCTTCTTGCTAAAAAGAATCACCGTTTTATCATCACGATAGCAAGTCCGTGTAATGAAAACCCTCTAACCCCCACTTTATATAGAGAAAAGTGGGTATACATTATTTTCTTTATTTCTGCACCAAGACATAGGTTGTGGGTACTAGTTAGAACCAATCGCCTCTACTGACCGTGCATTTAGATAATATATTTATTTACTATATTTTTATTAACTTTGTTTTACGCCGCAGCCATAGATATTTTTGTCATATCGAGTTGTACGCAAAAATTACAGAATATAGACAATGCGTTTCTGAAGAGTTAGAAAGTCAACGGTTTTCCTAGACATATTACTGAGCAATTACTGAGTTTCATGTCAGTTTAATCTATCTATCTATCTATCTATCTATCTATCTATCTATCTATCTATCTATCTATCTATCTATCTATCTATCTATGCGAGTTGGATCGTTCATGCATATAAACCCTATTAGTGTAATTGGGTGGCAGGGCTTGAGATGTCATTTCCTCTCAATGTAGGGTGAAAGTCCCACAAAATTGGAAGCAACGTCTCCAAAATGACCTATACAGTGTTGATGGGGATAAATAAAGACGTATGTTATCAATGAAATGTTTCCAGCAATCATCCAAAACCTTTTCTTCTGTACAAGACATAGGTTGTGGGTACTCTATAGACCGGTTCTTGCAAATCTTGGATAATATGTATTTGTCTGTTGAAGCAATTAAAATAAATTTTAAAACAACAGTTCTAGCAATAACCCTCAACCTATAAGAAGGTACTGTGTCAAACGGATGTATTCTCGTAACTTGGACCCAGTATACATGTATAATTCACGGTCCCCGCCCATCGGGGCTTGAAGAAATAGATTGACTGCATGATGCTTCCACGCAGAGCTGAAACAGACCGCACACCAGTACTGGTAGACCGCTTAGAGGATCTAAGCCTGCCCAGGCAAAGCGGTAGGAGTCCATACTTATAAACCCTATTGGTTTCATTGGGCGACAGGGTTTGAGATGTCATTGCATCTCACTGTCGGGTAAAAGTCCCACAAAATTGGAAGCAACGTCTTCAAAATGACCTTAGTCCTATACTGTGTTGACATGGACGTTAAACCTCAAATCAAACAAACAAATCAAACATTTATATTGGATCCAAGATATAATAATAATAATAATAATAATAGATTCTCATTATCTAAATAATACCTATTCTGCTTAGAACTTAATGCATATGAATAAAGTTAATCTCTCCGGAAAGGAAATACAATATACCTTGCGCGCGTGTCCATTAATCTTCAGGCTTCCAGATGGTCAGTAGCCGGTATACAATACACATCACGTGTCACAAAAAGCGATAATTGTCTTCAGCTTAAATGCCCGTGATGTTTCCCCCCCCCCCCCCCACCCACCCACTGAGTGAGCTGAAAATATATTGACACAGAACCGCCAAGTTGATATGGTTCTTACAAGTACTTTCTATCTATATTTTGTGTAAAATCATACTGATTCCTGATAACCCGACTGTTTTATATAAAGTTTGGTTAACATGCATATTCTTTTTCGCAGCATCATGGAGAGAACACCAGAAAAAGGGTACACACCTCATCTTAAATCACTTAGCAGTTGAAATAAATAAATAATCAATTTAAATAAAAAAAGAAAAAATTCTAATAATCATTTGATTATACATAAATGAATAATAATAATAATAATAATAATAATAATAATAATAATAATAATAATAATAATAATAATAATAAAGTACACATAACGATAATACATCCGTGCGGCATAGTGCATTTTTGATATCTCAAAAACAGTTAATTGGTCAAAGTAAACACATCAATACTTGAAACATAGTTATAACCGCCTCATTGAGGTGGCTCTAACGAGTACCCACAACCTATGTTTTGGAGAAGAAGTGAAAAAAAAATGAATACCACAGTAAACCCCAGTTTTCTCTATATAAAGCAGTTTTTAATTAGGTTTTCATTACAACCAAGATGAAAATAATGAATACAAAACAATTAACATAGGCATAAATGGCATCTTTACGGTTATTTTTTTATTTTTTTTTTATTTACCAGACTGAATTCACAATAGCATTTAAATAATCAAACGCCTGTTAGAAAAATAAAAAATAAATAAAAATAAAATAAACATTCCTCTGGTATTCCAACAAACCAATGGTCGAACATCGAAATGTCAGATTAGCCTGTATCTGAGTAATTGGAATAAGATATATATTATAACCAAGTTATATAATTTTTTTTTAGAAATTTCGTGACAAATTCACATGGGTTTCTTTCTTTCTTTCTTTCTTTCTTTCAGCTGTAATCATACAAACATACAAAACAAACAAATGTAATCATAAATCTTATTACTAGCAATGTTTATTTAACTTTGCGTAGTAAGTATAAAGAATGCGCAAAAATCTAATCAGGTCATGAAAATAAAAAATTACGTAAATAAATAAATAAGATGCAGATCAGACACCGCATTTTAGATTAATTTACATTCCAAGGAGATGCCCAGGCGAAGTTGTGTTGATTTTACAGTCGATTGAAACTGACCCGCTTTGGGATTACACGCGTGTGTAGACGATAAAGCTTTTTCTGAATAAGCACCAAATTTAATCGCACAATGCCGTTATTAAATATTATTTTGAAATATTGTAATTGCTATCAAAATGCACAATATTGCATACACATTGCGTCTGATACGGGCGTTATTTTGCAATATTAACAAAAAGTGTAGATTTTAGCCGTTAAAGTCGGTTACTGTCGTTGTTTTTCCACAGATTTGTATGCTTCAAGTAAGGGTTATAGGCTATTAATTTGAAAATAAAAATGCCGGCAGCTAATTAAATAAAAGTTCCACTTATTTGATATCGTTTTGAAGGAATTTAAACGGACAATAAAATTTAATCGGAACATCTTTATCAAATTGAAAAATAAAAAAGTTATATTTGTTTAAAAATTGTTTTCCATTAAAGCCCCTGCTATTTCCAACAAGAGATTCTGTACAGGCAAGCCGAGAAAGTCAGCGCACAGTAAAAGGCTTAATCCTTTGCGCCAAAGGCATAAATGTCAATAACAGTTGCGGATGCCGCTTGAAGACGCATGCAATTTGCATACGCCCTATCTCCAGTAATTTTTCATGGAGGGTAAGCTGGTCCAACAGCGTGTGTCGGAAAAAGCTTTTCACCAAATATTGGTGTGATAAACAAGACATTCGAGGTTTATAAAATTTGAAATTATATATCGACTACATATTAAACGGTGGTGGTACTGCTTATAGACAAAAGAATTAGCTATTTGTGCTCCTTAGTCCTTACATTGCTTATCGTGTGAAGTCTGCTATTTTAAACTAAGCTAAAATTGATTTGGTCGTACTTGGAAAGCTACTAATACCATCATACCGATGCAAAAACATGTCCTCAGAGAAACAATTAGAGTCGTGCCCCTTGAAATATAAACATAAAGACAGATATAAAACAAAACAGTAATGGTAATATAAATGGGCTTATGGAGATGGCCGAGTGGGTTAGACGAGAGTCAGTGGTAAACAAAAAGCATGCATACAAAACGAAATCATCAGAGGCGCAGGTTCAAGTCTCGCAAAAAGCTTTAATATAACAGGAGTTGGAATATAATTAAAATGTTTTTTTATGTTTGCCTATATAACTGTAAAGGTTTTTTTTTCATCTTCCATGCACTTTTTATGCTAGTTTAATTTTTGCTGAAATATATTTATCGTTAACTCCAGCGGTTTAGCATTTGAATCTGACCGCCTTATCTTATTATGTGTTGTATTCTGAAGTTTGATCTTCACCTGAAAACACATCAGCCATTCCCAATTTACTGTTTCCCAAAGCCTAATAGTACCACGAATGATTTTTTTTTTTTCATTTGCGGAACGCTAGTTGAAGATTGCGTTTCACTTTCTTTGTAATATTTAAGGGCAATAGCCCTATGTAGTATATTGCGATATTTCATGGCTCCTAAAATGTCATTTGACACCTGATAATCTGTGATATATTTCTGTGCCAAGCATAGATTGTGGATGCTGGTTACAGTCGCTTCATTGATGCGGTTCTAACGAGTACCCACAATCTATGTTTTGTGTTTTAAAGCATAAATAAGAAAAAAATATAAAAATAAAACAAAAGTAATCAAAAACGCATGACCTTGAAAATCCAAGTTCTTTTTCATTTGCACCTTCGTGTGTGCGAAGAATGTGCATTTTGGGGTACTTTCTTGAAGATTGTCGTATGCTAAATTACACTGTTCCCATTATACAAGCATTTAAAAGGGTGGTGGACACAACCTGCAGATTTCCTCTTCGCTTCCCTTCTGCAAAAGAGTCTTGCTCTTAAAGGAAAGAATTAGGTCATTTTGGAGACGTCGCTTCCGATTTTGTGGGACTTTTACCCGACACTGAGATGAAATGACTTCTCAAGCCCTGTCGCCCAATGAAACCAATAGGGTTTATAAGCATGGACGGACCGATTCGCACCTCCTCACCCACCTGGGCAGGCTTAGGTCCTCTTAGCGGTTTACAAGTACTCGTGTACGGGTCGGTTTCAGCTCTTCGTGGAAGCATCGTGCAGCCCATCTATTTCTTCAAACTCCGATGGGCGGGGGCCGACCAGTTTCCGATTAAATTGTCATACGTTTTATTTATGCAGATAGTATGGGTCATGAGTGCTCGTATGAACCCCCTCAAGGAGACGTTTGTTCTGGGCACCTGTTATAATCGAATCAGTTAAGCGGTTTTTAACGAGTATCCACAACATATGTCTCCGGACAGAAAACTAATGTACGTCCCTGCAACAACCCAACATTTCACTGGTTTTCGAAAGTGTTAATTTCGAGGACTTTTAACGTAAAGGAAATGCTCTCACTTTGTTTCTTTGCTGGTTTGCAATAAATGGCTATGTATCATCAATGTCATTCTGCATGGCTCACTCGCGCAAATGTACGGTAAAAATACAAGGTACAGCTCTAAAGCACCGTGTCTAAATGTTGCCTATGTGCACACATTATCGTTTGTTCTCTGAGTGTTTGTACGATTAAGAAAAACCGTTCACAATGCGCCAGCATTGACACGACTTTGTTTTGGCGTGTTTGTGACATACCCATAGGCATGACGGTTGCACAAGAGCAAAACATTGGTCTTTATGAAAGCTGTGCTTGCTTTGGGGAGAGCTTTCGGTACAGAATTGAATATTCTGTTGCTTCTGATTGGATTTTGTCGTAAGCCATTATTTTTCTAAGAAGTACTACTGTTTATTAGAAGAAATATAAGTTGGTATTTGCTATTGTAAAAAGCAGCTGGTTTTAAAATGAACTAGAAAATAATGCTGACTGGCCACTGGAAACGCCTAGATTTTTTTCGCTGCAGTATGGGTTTGTTGACACTAACTGCCGAAAAGGCCAAAATATGCCGCACAACACGCACTTTTTTAGCTGCTTCTGGAATGTAAATGGTCTTACTGTCAAATTATATAAGTTCTGAAGCTAGATCTTTTGGAAGCAAGGAATACAGCAAATAAACGAAAATAGCAGAATCGGTTTTATTGAGTCTGTTCATGACCGGTACTGAAATGTGCAACACCGGCTTAAGCAGAACTCTATTTTCAAAATGATACCAAATGAACTCAATGATCCCCAAAAATATAATCTGCACTATGATGATGTACGGGGAGACGTTTTACGGCGGCCACACGGCACAACACCAGCTACAGTGAAAATAAATAAGTTCTGAAGTTAGATCCTTTGGAAGCAAGGAATACACCAAATAAACGAAAATAGCAGACTCGGTTTTATTGAGTCTGTTCATGACCGGTACTGAAATGTGCAACTATTTATATTTAT
Source organism: Lucinisca nassula (assembly GCA_963580285.1). NCBI lineage: Eukaryota > Metazoa > Mollusca > Bivalvia > Lucinida > Lucinidae > Lucinisca > Lucinisca nassula. The sequence continues at coordinate 43,893,964 of OY757019.1, forward strand.
ATATGCCTTATTATGGACACTTTAGACTTGTTGAAATGTGGTAGGACATGGAATATGCCCCAATTTACATTGTGAGTAAGGAGATTTTTTGTACTGTAGTACCACCTGACAGCGACTTCAGTTGAATATTTCTGATATGTGTACCGAAAGCGTGTCTGATCAGGTTCTACATTCTTTGCTTAAAGTACATGACGGTTTTGTATATCTTTCAGCATACAAAACAGCCCGGTACCTCAGAAATATGAAATGGGATATCCTATTACGTGGAAGATTCCAAAAAGTTAATGTTTTATGGTTGTCCGACATCAAAACACATTGTTGGCTTCGCTTTGTAGAGAGGTTGAGGGAAGGCTAGTTATATTTGTGTGACGAGTTTGAAAGGAAAATTAAGACAGATTACGAAAGAATGCAGAGAGAGAGAGAGAGAGAGAGAGAGAAATCTGCTATTTGCGGCTCCTCACCGAGAAACCGCTTGAAGACGCATGCAATTTGCATACGCCCTACCTCCAGTAATTTTTCATGGAGGGTAAGATGGTTCAACAGCGTGTGTCGGAAAAAGCTTTTCACCAAATATTGGTGTGATAAACAAGACATTCGAGGTTTATAAAATTTGAAATTATATATCGACTACATATTAAACGGTGGTGGTACTGCTTATAGACAAAAGAATTAGCTATTTGTGCTCCTTAGTCCTTACATTGCTTATCGTGTGAAGTCTGCTATTTTAAACTAAGCTAAAATTGATTTGGTCGTACTTGGAAAGCTACTAATACCATCATACCGATGCAAAAACATGTCCTCAGAGAAACAATTAGAGTCGTGCCCCTTGAAATATAAACATAAAGACAGATATAAAACAAAACAGTAATGGTTATATAAATGGGCTTATGGAGATGGCCGAGTGGGTTAGACGAGAGTCAGTGGTAAACAAAAAGCATGCATACAAAACGAAATCATCAGAGGCGCAGGTTCAAGTCTCGCAAAAAGCTTTAATATAACAGGAGTTGGAATATAATTAAAATATGTTTTTTTATGTTTGCCTATATAACTGTAAAGGTTTTTTTTTTTCATCTTCCATGCACTTTTTATGCTAGTTTAATTTTTGCTGAAATATATTTATCGTTAACTCCAGCGGTTTAGCATTTGAATCTGACCGCCTTATCTTATTATGTGTTGTATTCTGAAGTTTGATCTTCACCTGAAAACACATCAGCCATTCCCAATTTACTGTTTCCCAAAGCCTAATAGTACCACGAATGATTTTTTTTTTTCATTTGCGGAACGCTAGTTGAAGATTGCGTTTCACTTTCTTTGTAATATTTAAGGGCAATAGCCCTATGTAGTATATTGCGATATTTCATGGCTCCTAAAATGTCATTTGACACCTGATAATCTGTGATATATTTCTGTGCCAAGCATAGATTGTGGATGCTGGTTACAGTCGCTTCATTGATGCGGTTCTAACGAGTACCCACAATCTATGTTTTGTGTTTTAAAGCATAAATAAGAAAAAAATATAAAAATAAAACAAAAGTAATCAAAAACGCATGACCTTGAAAATCCAAGTTCTTTTTCATTTGCACCTTCGTGTGTGCGAAGAATGTGCATTTTGGGGTACTTTCTTGAAGATTGTCGTATGCTAAATTACACTGTTCCCATTATACAAGCATTTAAAAGGGTGGTGGACACAACCTGCAGATTTCCTCTTCGCTTCCCTTCTGCAAAAGAGTCTTGCTCTTAAAGGAAAGAATTAGGTCATTTTGGAGACGTCGCTTCCGATTTTGTGGGACTTTTACCCGACACTGAGATGAAATGACTTCTCAAGCCCTGTCGCCCAATGAAACCAATAGGGTTTATAAGCATGGACGGACCGATTCGCACCTCCTCACCCACCTGGGCAGGCTTAGGTCCTCTTAGCGGTTTACAAGTACACGTGTACGGGTCGGTTTCAGCTCTTCGTGGAAGCATCGTGTAGACCATCTATTTCTTCAAACCCCGATGGGCGGGGGCCGACCAGTTTCCGATTAAATTGTCATACGTTTTATTTATGCAGATAGTATGGGTCATGAGTGCTCGTATGAACCGCCTCAAGGAGACGTTTGTTCTGGGCACCTGTTATAATCGAATCAGTTAAGCGGTTTTTAACGAGTATCCACAACATATGTCTCCGGACAGAAAACTAATGTACGTCCCTGCAACAACCCAACATTTCACTGGTTTTCGAAAGTGTTAATTTCGAGGACTTTTAACGTAAAGGAAATGCTCTCACTTTGTTTCTTTGCTGGTTTGCAATAAATGGCTATGTATCATCAATGTCATTCTGCATGGCTCACTCGCGCAAATGTACGGTAAAAATACAAGGTACAGCTCTAAAGCACCGTGTCTAAATGTTGCCTATGTGCACACATTATCGTTTGTTCTCTGAGTGTTTGTATGATTAAGAAAAACCGTTCACAATGCGCCAGCATTGACACGACTTTGTTTTGGCGTGTTTGTGACATACCCATAGGCATGACGGTTGCACAAGAGCAAAACATTGGTCTTTATGAAAAGTAGAAGTAAAACAAAGATCAGGAATTGATACAATTAACTTACTCCATCCATAAAAGACACCAAAGGGAAAGAAATACAAACATTAAGCGACCAGACCATAATGGAAACCTAAACAAAGGAAGGCCATATGGACAGTTACTTTCCCACAAAATGGCCATATGGCCATCCAAAATTAAAAGACACAAGTGATACACACAGTAAGTAACAAACAACAACATAAATAAATCGCAACAGAAGAGCCGCCTTGGAACGGTCAGTGGAAGATTTCCACTGGGGGGCTTAAATCGATTTTACGTGGCCACAATCCTCGCCCTTACTTCCGTCGCGATTTAGACAAATAATTTGTTCAGTCCGCATGAAGGCCTCCTAACTCATCAGTGCAACATCTCCGTGAACACAGAAATCAAAGAACCACAGAGGTGAGACAACGGTGAGGACTCGACAGCAAGAAACCACTGAAATGCTGGAGCAAAAGAAAACCAACAGTTAGACTCCGATGAGCCCGACCAGAGACAGAGCATCAGGCACCAACCAACATTATCTCTTTAATTTTCAATAAGCCTTTACGTTGGAGCCGTCATAGAATCTGAGGCCTGACCCACCGGCGTGCAATTAAAGAGGGAAGCAAAGTTGCCAACCGTGATTGGGTTAACTACCATGCATGCAGTCTGTCGTATAATATCCATGTTGTACCCAATCTTTTTATATCGAAGAATGATTTTACGAAATTGGGTGCTGAAAGCTGTGCTTGCTTTGGGGAGAGCTTTCGGTACAGAATTGAATATTCTGCTGCTTCTGATTGGATTTTGTCGTAAGCCATTATTTTTCTAAGAAGTACTACTGTTTATTAGAAGAAATATAAGTTGGTATTTGCTATTGTAAAAAGCAGCTGGTTTTAAAATGAACTAGAAAATAATGCTGACTGGCCACTGGAAACGCCTAGATTTTTTTCGCTGCGGTATGGGTTTGTTGACACTAACTGCCGAAAAGGCCAAAATATGCCGCACAACACGCACTTTTTTAGCTGCTTCTGGAATGTAAATGGTCTTACTGTCAAATTATATAAGTTCTGAAGCTAGATCTTTTGGAAGCAAGGAATACAGCAAATAAACGAAAATAGCAGAATCGGTTTTATTGAGTCTGTTCATGACCGGTACTGAAATGTGCAACACCGGCTTAAGCAGAACTCTATTTTCAAAATGATACCAAATGAACTCAATGATCCCCAAAAATATAATCTGCACTATGATGATGTACGGGGAGACGTTTTACGGCGGCCACACGGCACAACACCAGCTACAGTGAAAATAAATAAGTTCTGAAGTTAGATCCTTTGGAAGCAAGGAATACACCAAATAAACGAAAATAGCAGACTCGGTTTTATTGAGTCTGTTCATGACCGGTACTGAAATGTGCAACTATTTATATTTATATATGCCTTATTATGGACACTTTAGACTTGTTGAAATGTGGTAGGACATGGAATATGCCCCAATTTACATTGTGAGTAAGGAGATTTTTTGTACTGTAGTACCACCTGACAGCGACTTCAGTTGAATATTTCTGATATGTGTACCGAAAGCGTGTCTGATCAGGTTCTACATTCTTTGCTTAAAGTACATGACGGTTTTGTATATCTTTCAGCATACAAAACAGCCCGGTACCTCAGAAATATGAAATGGGATATCCTATTACGTGGAAGATTCCAAAAAGTTAATGTTTTATGGTTGTCCGACATCAAAACACATTGTTGGCTTCGCTTTGTAGAGAGGTTGAGGGAAGGCTAGTTATATTTGTGTGACGAGTTTGAAAGGAAAATTAAGACAGATTACGAAAGAATGCAGAGAGAGAGAGAGAGAGAGAGAGAGAGAGAGAGAGAAATCTGCTATTTGCGGCTCCTCACCGAGAAACCGCTTGAAGACGCATGCAATTTGCATACGCCCTACCTCCAGTAATTTTTCATGGAGGGTAAGATGGTTCAACAGCGTGTGTCGGAAAAAGCTTTTCACCAAATATTGGTGTGATAAACAAGACATTCGAGGTTTATAAAATTTGAAATTATATATCGACTACATATTAAACGGTGGTGGTACTGCTTATAGACAAAAGAATTAGCTATTTGTGCTCCTTAGTCCTTACATTGCTTATCGTGTGAAGTCTGCTATTTTAAACTAAGCTAAAATTGATTTGGTCGTACTTGGAAAGCTACTAATACCATCATACCGATGCAAAAACATGTCCTCAGAGAAACAATTAGAGTCGTGCCCCTTGAAATATAAACATAAAGACAGATATAAAACAAAACAGTAATGGTTATATAAATGGGCTTATGGAGATGGCCGAGTGGGTTAGACGAGAGTCAGTGGTAAACAAAAAGCATGCATACAAAACGAAATCATCAGAGGCGCAGGTTCAAGTCTCGCAAAAAGCTTTAATATAACAGGAGTTGGAATATAATTAAAATATGTTTTTTTATGTTTGCCTATATAACTGTAAAGGTTTTTTTTTTTCATCTTCCATGCACTTTTTATGCTAGTTTAATTTTTGCTGAAATATATTTATCGTTAACTCCAGCGGTTTAGCATTTGAATCTGACCGCCTTATCTTATTATGTGTTGTATTCTGAAGTTTGATCTTCACCTGAAAACACATCAGCCATTCCCAATTTACTGTTTCCCAAAGCCTAATAGTACCACGAATGATTTTTTTTTTTCATTTGCGGAACGCTAGTTGAAGATTGCGTTTCACTTTCTTTGTAATATTTAAGGGCAATAGCCCTATGTAGTATATTGCGATATTTCATGGCTCCTAAAATGTCATTTGACACCTGATAATCTGTGATATATTTCTGTGCCAAGCATAGATTGTGGATGCTGGTTACAGTCGCTTCATTGATGCGGTTCTAACGAGTACCCACAATCTATGTTTTGTGTTTTAAAGCATAAATAAGAAAAAAATATAAAAATAAAACAAAAGTAATCAAAAACGCATGACCTTGAAAATCCAAGTTCTTTTTCATTTGCACCTTCGTGTGTGCGAAGAATGTGCATTTTGGGGTACTTTCTTGAAGATTGTCGTATGCTAAATTACACTGTTCCCATTATACAAGCATTTAAAAGGGTGGTGGACACAACCTGCAGATTTCCTCTTCGCTTCCCTTCTGCAAAAGAGTCTTGCTCTTAAAGGAAAGAATTAGGTCATTTTGGAGACGTCGCTTCCGATTTTGTGGGACTTTTACCCGACACTGAGATGAAATGACTTCTCAAGCCCTGTCGCCCAATGAAACCAATAGGGTTTATAAGCATGGACGGACCGATTCGCACCTCCTCACCCACCTGGGCAGGCTTAGGTCCTCTTAGCGGTTTACAAGTACACGTGTACGGGTCGGTTTCAGCTCTTCGTGGAAGCATCGTGTAGACCATCTATTTCTTCAAACCCCGATGGGCGGGGGCCGACCAGTTTCCGATTAAATTGTCATACGTTTTATTTATGCAGATAGTATGGGTCATGAGTGCTCGTATGAACCGCCTCAAGGAGACGTTTGTTCTGGGCACCTGTTATAATCGAATCAGTTAAGCGGTTTTTAACGAGTATCCACAACATATGTCTCCGGACAGAAAACTAATGTACGTCCCTGCAACAACCCAACATTTCACTGGTTTTCGAAAGTGTTAATTTCGAGGACTTTTAACGTAAAGGAAATGCTCTCACTTTGTTTCTTTGCTGGTTTGCAATAAATGGCTATGTATCATCAATGTCATTCTGCATGGCTCACTCGCGCAAATGTACGGTAAAAATACAAGGTACAGCTCTAAAGCACCGTGTCTAAATGTTGCCTATGTGCACACATTATCGTTTGTTCTCTGAGTGTTTGTATGATTAAGAAAAACCGTTCACAATGCGCCAGCATTGACACGACTTTGTTTTGGCGTGTTTGTGACATACCCATAGGCATGACGGTTGCACAAGAGCAAAACATTGGTCTTTATGAAAAGTAGAAGTAAAACAAAGATCAGGAATTGATACAATTAACTTACTCCATCCATAAAAGACACCAAAGGGAAAGAAATACAAACATTAAGCGACCAGACCATAATGGAAACCTAAACAAAGGAAGGCCATATGGACAGTTACTTTCCCACAAAATGGCCATATGGCCATCCAAAATTAAAAGACACAAGTGATACACACAGTAAGTAACAAACAACAACATAAATAAATCGCAACAGAAGAGCCGCCTTGGAACGGTCAGTGGAAGATTTCCACTGGGGGGCTTAAATCGATTTTACGTGGCCACAATCCTCGCCCTTACTTCCGTCGCGATTTAGACAAATAATTTGTTCAGTCCGCATGAAGGCCTCCTAACTCATCAGTGCAACATCTCCGTGAACACAGAAATCAAAGAACCACAGAGGTGAGACAACGGTGAGGACTCGACAGCAAGAAACCACTGAAATGCTGGAGCAAAAGAAAACCAACAGTTAGACTCCGATGAGCCCGACCAGAGACAGAGCATCAGGCACCAACCAACATTATCTCTTTAATTTTCAATAAGCCTTTACGTTGGAGCCGTCATAGAATCTGAGGCCTGACCCACCGGCGTGCAATTAAAGAGGGAAGCAAAGTTGCCAACCGTGATTGGGTTAACTACCATGCATGCAGTCTGTCGTATAATATCCATGTTGTACCCAATCTTTTTATATCGAAGAATGATTTTACGAAATTGGGTGCTGAAAGCTGTGCTTGCTTTGGGGAGAGCTTTCGGTACAGAATTGAATATTCTGCTGCTTCTGATTGGATTTTGTCGTAAGCCATTATTTTTCTAAGAAGTACTACTGTTTATTAGAAGAAATATAAGTTGGTATTTGCTATTGTAAAAAGCAGCTGGTTTTAAAATGAACTAGAAAATAATGCTGACTGGCCACTGGAAACGCCTAGATTTTTTTCGCTGCGGTATGGGTTTGTTGACACTAACTGCCGAAAAGGCCAAAATATGCCGCACAACACGCACTTTTTTAGCTGCTTCTGGAATGTAAATGGTCTTACTGTCAAATTATATAAGTTCTGAAGCTAGATCTTTTGGAAGCAAGGAATACAGCAAATAAACGAAAATAGCAGAATCGGTTTTATTGAGTCTGTTCATGACCGGTACTGAAATGTGCAACACCGGCTTAAGCAGAACTCTATTTTCAAAATGATACCAAATGAACTCAATGATCCCCAAAAATATAATCTGCACTATGATGATGTACGGGGAGACGTTTTACGGCGGCCACACGGCACAACACCAGCTACAGTGAAAATAAATAAGTTCTGAAGTTAGATCCTTTGGAAGCAAGGAATACACCAAATAAACGAAAATAGCAGACTCGGTTTTATTGAGTCTGTTCATGACCGGTACTGAAATGTGCAACTATTTATATTTATATATGCCTTATTATGGACACTTTAGACTTGTTGAAATGTGGTAGGACATGGAATATGCCCCAATTTACATTGTGAGTAAGGAGATTTTTTGTACTGTAGTACCACCTGACAGCGACTTCAGTTGAATATTTCTGATATGTGTACCGAAAGCGTGTCTGATCAGGTTCTACATTCTTTGCTTAAAGTACATGACGGTTTTGTATATCTTTCAGCATACAAAACAGCCCGGTACCTCAGAAATATGAAATGGGATATCCTATTACGTGGAAGATTCCAAAAAGTTAATGTTTTATGGTTGTCCGACATCAAAACACATTGTTGGCTTCGCTTTGTAGAGAGGTTGAGGGAAGGCTAGTTATATTTGTGTGACGAGTTTGAAAGGAAAATTAAGACAGATTACGAAAGAATGCAGAGAGAGAGAGAGAGAGAGAGAGAGAGAGAGAGAAATCTGCTATTTGCGGCTCCTCACCGAGAAACCGCTTGAAGACGCATGCAATTTGCATACGCCCTACCTCCAGTAATTTTTCATGGAGGGTAAGATGGTTCAACAGCGTGTGTCGGAAAAAGCTTTTCACCAAATATTGGTGTGATAAACAAGACATTCGAGGTTTATAAAATTTGAAATTATATATCGACTACATATTAAACGGTGGTGGTACTGCTTATAGACAAAAGAATTAGCTATTTGTGCTCCTTAGTCCTTACATTGCTTATCGTGTGAAGTCTGCTATTTTAAACTAAGCTAAAATTGATTTGGTCGTACTTGGAAAGCTACTAATACCATCATACCGATGCAAAAACATGTCCTCAGAGAAACAATTAGAGTCGTGCCCCTTGAAATATAAACATAAAGACAGATATAAAACAAAACAGTAATGGTTATATAAATGGGCTTATGGAGATGGCCGAGTGGGTTAGACGAGAGTCAGTGGTAAACAAAAAGCATGCATACAAAACGAAATCATCAGAGGCGCAGGTTCAAGTCTCGCAAAAAGCTTTAATATAACAGGAGTTGGAATATAATTAAAATATGTTTTTTTATGTTTGCCTATATAACTGTAAAGGTTTTTTTTTTCATCTTCCATGCACTTTTTATGCTAGTTTAATTTTTGCTGAAATATATTTATCGTTAACTCCAGCGGTTTAGCATTTGAATCTGACCGCCTTATCTTATTATGTGTTGTATTCTGAAGTTTGATCTTCACCTGAAAACACATCAGCCATTCCCAATTTACTGTTTCCCAAAGCCTAATAGTACCACGAATGATTTTTTTTTTTCATTTGCGGAACGCTAGTTGAAGATTGCGTTTCACTTTCTTTGTAATATTTAAGGGCAATAGCCCTATGTAGTATATTGCGATATTTCATGGCTCCTAAAATGTCATTTGACACCTGATAATCTGTGATATATTTCTGTGCCAAGCATAGATTGTGGATGCTGGTTACAGTCGCTTCATTGATGCGGTTCTAACGAGTACCCACAATCTATGTTTTGTGTTTTAAAGCATAAATAAGAAAAAAATATAAAAATAAAACAAAAGTAATCAAAAACGCATGACCTTGAAAATCCAAGTTCTTTTTCATTTGCACCTTCGTGTGTGCGAAGAATGTGCATTTTGGGGTACTTTCTTGAAGATTGTCGTATGCTAAATTACACTGTTCCCATTATACAAGCATTTAAAAGGGTGGTGGACACAACCTGCAGATTTCCTCTTCGCTTCCCTTCTGCAAAAGAGTCTTGCTCTTAAAGGAAAGAATTAGGTCATTTTGGAGACGTCGCTTCCGATTTTGTGGGACTTTTACCCGACACTGAGATGAAATGACTTCTCAAGCCCTGTCGCCCAATGAAACCAATAGGGTTTATAAGCATGGACGGACCGATTCGCACCTCCTCACCCACCTGGGCAGGCTTAGGTCCTCTTAGCGGTTTACAAGTACACGTGTACGGGTCGGTTTCAGCTCTTCGTGGAAGCATCGTGTAGACCATCTATTTCTTCAAACCCCGATGGGCGGGGGCCGACCAGTTTCCGATTAAATTGTCATACGTTTTATTTATGCAGATAGTATGGGTCATGAGTGCTCGTATGAACCGCCTCAAGGAGACGTTTGTTCTGGGCACCTGTTATAATCGAATCAGTTAAGCGGTTTTTAACGAGTATCCACAACATATGTCTCCGGACAGAAAACTAATGTACGTCCCTGCAACAACCCAACATTTCACTGGTTTTCGAAAGTGTTAATTTCGAGGACTTTTAACGTAAAGGAAATGCTCTCACTTTGTTTCTTTGCTGGTTTGCAATAAATGGCTATGTATCATCAATGTCATTCTGCATGGCTCACTCGCGCAAATGTACGGTAAAAATACAAGGTACAGCTCTAAAGCACCGTGTCTAAATGTTGCCTATGTGCACACATTATCGTTTGTTCTCTGAGTGTTTGTATGATTAAGAAAAACCGTTCACAATGCGCCAGCATTGACACGACTTTGTTTTGGCGTGTTTGTGACATACCCATAGGCATGACGGTTGCACAAGAGCAAAACATTGGTCTTTATGAAAAGTAGAAGTAAAACAAAGATCAGGAATTGATACAATTAACTTACTCCATCCATAAAAGACACCAAAGGGAAAGAAATACAAACATTAAGCGACCAGACCATAATGGAAACCTAAACAAAGGAAGGCCATATGGACAGTTACTTTCCCACAAAATGGCCATATGGCCATCCAAAATTAAAAGACACAAGTGATACACACAGTAAGTAACAAACAACAACATAAATAAATCGCAACAGAAGAGCCGCCTTGGAACGGTCAGTGGAAGATTTCCACTGGGGGGCTTAAATCGATTTTACGTGGCCACAATCCTCGCCCTTACTTCCGTCGCGATTTAGACAAATAATTTGTTCAGTCCGCATGAAGGCCTCCTAACTCATCAGTGCAACATCTCCGTGAACACAGAAATCAAAGAACCACAGAGGTGAGACAACGGTGAGGACTCGACAGCAAGAAACCACTGAAATGCTGGAGCAAAAGAAAACCAACAGTTAGACTCCGATGAGCCCGACCAGAGACAGAGCATCAGGCACCAACCAACATTATCTCTTTAATTTTCAATAAGCCTTTACGTTGGAGCCGTCATAGAATCTGAGGCCTGACCCACCGGCGTGCAATTAAAGAGGGAAGCAAAGTTGCCAACCGTGATTGGGTTAACTACCATGCATGCAGTCTGTCGTATAATATCCATGTTGTACCCAATCTTTTTATATCGAAGAATGATTTTACGAAATTGGGTGCTGAAAGCTGTGCTTGCTTTGGGGAGAGCTTTCGGTACAGAATTGAATATTCTGCTGCTTCTGATTGGATTTTGTCGTAAGCCATTATTTTTCTAAGAAGTACTACTGTTTATTAGAAGAAATATAAGTTGGTATTTGCTATTGTAAAAAGCAGCTGGTTTTAAAATGAACTAGAAAATAATGCTGACTGGCCACTGGAAACGCCTAGATTTTTTTCGCTGCGGTATGGGTTTGTTGACACTAACTGCCGAAAAGGCCAAAATATGCCGCACAACACGCACTTTTTTAGCTGCTTCTGGAATGTAAATGGTCTTACTGTCAAATTATATAAGTTCTGAAGCTAGATCTTTTGGAAGCAAGGAATACAGCAAATAAACGAAAATAGCAGAATCGGTTTTATTGAGTCTGTTCATGACCGGTACTGAAATGTGCAACACCGGCTTAAGCAGAACTCTATTTTCAAAATGATACCAAATGAACTCAATGATCCCCAAAAATATAATCTGCACTATGATGATGTACGGGGAGACGTTTTACGGCGGCCACACGGCACAACACCAGCTACAGTGAAAATAAATAAGTTCTGAAGTTAGATCCTTTGGAAGCAAGGAATACACCAAATAAACGAAAATAGCAGACTCGGTTTTATTGAGTCTGTTCATGACCGGTACTGAAATGTGCAACTATTTATATTTATATATGCCTTATTATGGACACTTTAGACTTGTTGAAATGTGGTAGGACATGGAATATGCCCCAATTTACATTGTGAGTAAGGAGATTTTTTGTACTGTAGTACCACCTGACAGCGACTTCAGTTGAATATTTCTGATATGTGTACCGAAAGCGGTGTCTGATCAGGTTCTACATTCTTTGCTTAAAGTACATGACGGTTTTGTATATCTTTCAGCATACAAAACAGCCCGGTACCTCAGAAATATGAAATGGGATATCCTATTACGTGGAAGATTCCAAAAAGTTAATGTTTTATGGTTGTCCGACATCAAAACACATTGTTGGCTTCGCTTTGTAAAGAGGTTGAGGGAAGGCTAGTTATATTTGTGTGACGAGTTTGAAAGGAAAATTAAGACAGATTACGAAAGAATGCAGAGAGAGAGAGAGAGAGAGAGAGAGAGAGAGAGAAATCTGCTATTTGCGGCTCCTCACCGAGAAACCGCTTGAAGACGCATGCAATTTGCATACGCCCTACCTCCAGTAATTTTTCATGGAGGGTAAGATGGTCCAACAGCGTGTGTCGGAAAAAGCTTTTCACCAAATATTGGTGTGATAAACAAGACATTCGAGGTTTATAAAATTTGAAATTATATATCGACTACATATTAAACGGTGGTGGTACTGCTTATAGACAAAAGAATTAGCTATTTGTGCTCCTTAGTCCTTACATTGCTTATCGTGTGAAGTCTGCTATTTTAAACTAAGCTAAAATTGATTTGGTCGTACTTGGAAAGCTACTAATACCATCATACCGATGCAAAAACATGTCCTCAGAGAAACAATTAGAGTCGTGCCCCTTGAAATATAAACATAAAGACAGATATAAAACAAAACAGTAATGGTTATATAAATGGGCTTATGGAGATGGCCGAGTGGGTTAGACGAGAGTCAGTGGTAAACAAAAAGCATGCATACAAAACGAAATCATCAGAGGCGCAGGTTCAAGTCTCGCAAAAAGCTTTAATATAACAGGAGTTGGAATATAATTAAAATATGTTTTTTTATGTTTGCCTATATAACTGTAAAGGTTTTTTTTTTCATCTTCCATGCACTTTTTATGCTAGTTTAATTTTTGCTGAAATATATTTATCGTTAACTCCAGCGGTTTAGCATTTGAATCTGACCGCCTTATCTTATTATGTGTTGTATTCTGAAGTTTGATCTTCACCTGAAAACACATCAGCCATTCCCAATTTACTGTTTCCCAAAGCCTAATAGTACCACGAATGATTTTTTTTTTTCATTTGCGGAACGCTAGTTGAAGATTGCGTTTCACTTTCTTTGTAATATTTAAGGGCAATAGCCCTATGTAGTATATTGCGATATTTCATGGCTCCTAAAATGTCATTTGACACCTGATAATCTGTGATATATTTCTGTGCCAAGCATAGATTGTGGATGCTGGTTACAGTCGCTTCATTGATGCGGTTCTAACGAGTACCCACAATCTATGTTTTGTGTTTTAAAGCATAAATAAGAAAAAAATATAAAAATAAAACAAAAGTAATCAAAAACGCATGACCTTGAAAATCCAAGTTCTTTTTCATTTGCACCTTCGTGTGTGCGAAGAATGTGCATTTTGGGGTACTTTCTTGAAGATTGTCGTATGCTAAATTACACTGTTCCCATTATACAAGCATTTAAAAGGGTGGTGGACACAACCTGCAGATTTCCTCTTCGCTTCCCTTCTGCAAAAGAGTCTTGCTCTTAAAGGAAAGAATTAGGTCATTTTGGAGACGTCGCTTCCGATTTTGTGGGACTTTTACCCGACACTGAGATGAAATGACTTCTCAAGCCCTGTCGCCCAATGAAACCAATAGGGTTTATAAGCATGGACGGACCGATTCGCACCTCCTCACCCACCTGGGCAGGCTTAGGTCCTCTTAGCGGTTTACAAGTACTCGTGTACGGGTCGGTTTCAGCTCTTCGTGGAAGCATCGTGTAGACCATCTATTTCTTCAAACCCCGATGGGCGGGGGCCGACCAGTTTCCGATTAAATTGTCATACGTTTTATTTATGCAGATAGTATGGGTCATGAGTGCTCGTATGAACCGCCTCAAGGAGACGTTTGTTCTGGGCACCTGTTATAATCGAATCAGTTAAGCGGTTTTTAACGAGTATCCACAACATATGTCTCCGGACAGAAAACTAATGTACGTCCCTGCAACAACCCAACATTTCACTGGTTTTCGAAAGTGTTAATTTCGAGGACTTTTAACGTAAAGGAAATGCTCTCACTTTGTTTCTTTGCTGGTTTGCAATAAATGGCTATGTATCATCAATGTCATTCTGCATGGCTCACTCGCGCAAATGTACGGTAAAAATACAAGGTACAGCTCTAAAGCACCGTGTCTAAATGTTGCCTATGTGCACACATTATCGTTTGTTCTCTGAGTGTTTGTATGATTAAGAAAAAACCGTTCACAATGCGCCAGCATTGACACGACTTTGTTTTGGCGTGTTTGTGACATACCCATAGGCATGACGGTTGCACAAGAGCAAAACATTGGTCTTTATGAAAGCTGTGCTTGCTTTGGGGAGAGCTTTCGGTACAGAATTGAATATTCTGCTGCTTCTGATTGGATTTTGTCGTAAGCCATTATTTTTCTAAGAAGTACTACTGTTTATTAGAAGAAATATAAGTTGGTATTTGCTATTGTAAAAAGCAGCTGGTTTTAAAATGAACTAGAAAATAATGCTGACTGGCCACTGGAAACGCCTAGATTTTTTTCGCTGCGGTATGGGTTTGTTGACACTAACTGCCGAAAAGGCCAAAATATGCCGCACAACACGCACTTTTTTAGCTGCTTCTGGAATGTAAATGGTCTTACTGTCAAATTATATAAGTTCTGAAGCTAGATCTTTTGGAAGCAAGGAATACAGCAAATAAACGAAAATAGCAGAATCGGTTTTATTGAGTCTGTTCATGACCGGTACTGAAATGTGCAACATCGGCTTAAGCAGAACTCTATTTTCAAAATGATACCAAATGAACTCAGTGATCCCCAAAAATATAATCTGCACTATGATGATGTACGGGGAGACGTTTTACGGCGGCCACACGGCACAACACCAGCTACAGTGAAAATAAATAAGTTCTGAAGTTAGATCCTTTGGAAGCAAGGAATACACCAAATAAACGAAAATAGCAGACTCGGTTTTATTGAGTCTGTTCATGACCGGTACTGAAATGTGCAACTATTTATATTTATATATGCCTTATTATGGACACTTTAGACTTGTTGAAATGTGGTAGGACATGGAATATGCCCCAATTTACATTGTGAGTAAGGAGATTTTTTGTACTGTAGTACCACCTGACAGCGACTTCAGTTGAATATTTCTGATATGTGTACCGAAAGCGGTGTCTGATCAGGTTCTACATTCTTTGCTTAAAGTACATGACGGTTTTGTATATCTTTCAGCATACAAAACAGCCCGGTACCTCAGAAATATGAAATGGGATATCCTATTACGTGGAAGATTCCAAAAAGTTAATGTTTTATGGTTGTCCGACATCAAACCACATTGTTGGCTTCGCTTTGTAGAGAGGTTGAGGGAAGGCTAGTTATATTTGTGTGACGAGTTTGAAAGGAAAATTAAGACAGATTACGAAAGAATGCAGAGAGAGAGAGAGAGAGAGAGAGAGAGAGAGAGAGAGAAATCTGCTATTTGCGGCTCCTCACCGAGAAACCGCTTGAAGACGCATGCAATTTGCATACGCCCTACCTCCAGTAATTTTTCATGGAGGGTAAGATGGTCCAACAGCGTGTGTCGGAAAAAGCTTTTCACCAAATATTGGTGTGATAAACAAGACATTCGAGGTTTATAAAATTTGAAATTATATATCGACTACATATTAAACGGTGGTGGTACTGCTTATAGACAAAAGAATTAGCTATTTGTGCTCCTTAGTCCTTACATTGCTTATCGTGTGAAGTCTGCTATTTTAAACTAAGCTAAAATTGATTTGGTCGTACAGAAATAAATTATTGGTTTAGACTCATATTCTAGACAGGTTTTTAATTATTTGGACCCCGTTTTGATTTATATCAGTCTTTGAATAGACTGCCTATTCGAAATTCGCAAAATTGCAGTATGTTTCCTCTGGCTTTCGTTGCCGGATCATTACAGGGTCACTGATGAGGCTTTATTAGCCGAAACTACGTAGTATGACCCATCTTCTTTCTTATGAATGTTTTCATTGCTCTTAAAGGAACTCATTTTTTGATTTTTATTTGCCTTCACTGCAGCTGGTGTTGTGCCGTGTGGCGGCCGTAAAACGTCTCCCCGTACATCAACCATAGTGCAGTTTATATTTTACTTTCGGTCCTTTGAGATCAGCGTGAACATTCTGAGAAATCAGAAATAAATTATTGGTTTAGACTCATATTCTAGACAGGTTTTTAATTATTTGGACCCCGTTTTGATTTATATCAGTCTTTGAATAGACTGCCTATTCGAAATTCGCAAAATTGCAGTATGTTTCCTCTGGCTTTCGTTGCCGGATCATTACAGGGTCACTGATGAGGCTTTATTAGCCGAAACTACGTAGTATGACCCATCTTCTTTCTTATGAATGTTTTCATTGCTCTTAAAGGAACTCATTTTTTGATTTTTATTGGAAAGCTACTAATACCATCATACCGATGCAAAAACATGTCCTCAGAGAAACAATTAGAGTCGTGCCCCTTGAAATATAAACATAAAGACAGATATAAAACAAAACAGTAATGGTTATATAAATGGGCTTATGGAGATGGCCGAGTGGGTTAGACGAGAGTCAGTGGTAAACAAAAAGCATGCATACAAAACAAAATCATCAGAGGCGCAGGTTCAAATCTCGCAAAAAGCTTTAATATAACAGGAGTTGGAATATAATTAAAATATGTTTTTTTTATGTTTGCCTATATAACTGTAAAGGGTTTTTTTTTCATCTTCCATGCACTTTTTATGCTAGTTTAATTTTTGCTGAAATATATTTATCGTTAACTCCAGCGGTTTAGCATTTGAATCTGACCGCCTTATCTTATTATGTGTTGTATTCTGAAGTTTGATCTTCACCTGAAAACACATCAGCCATTCCCAATTTACTGTTTCCCAAAGCCTAATAGTACCACGAATGATTTTTTTTTTCATTTGCGGAACGCTAGTTGAAGATTGCGTTTCACTTTCTTTGTAATATTTAAGGGCAATAGCCCTATGTAGTATATTGCGATATTTCATGGCTCCTAAAATGTCATTTGACACCTGATAATCTGTGATATATTTCTGTGCCAAGCATAGATTGTGGATGCTGGTTACAGTCGCTTCATTGATGCGGTTCTAACGAGTACCCACAATCTATGTTTTGTGTTTTAAAGCATAAATAAGAAAAAAATATAAAAATAAAACAAAAGTAATCAAAAACGCATGACCTTGAAAATCCAAGTTCTTTTTCATTTGCACCTTCGTGTGTGCGAAGAATGTGCATTTTGGGGTACTTTCTTGAAGATTGTCGTATGCTAAATTACACTGTTCCCATTATACAAGCATTTAAAAGGGTGGTGGACACAACCTGCAGATTTCCTCTTCGCTTCCCTTCTGCAAAAGAGTCTTGCTCTTAAAGGAAAGAATTAGGTCATTTTGGAGACGTCGCTTCCGATTTTGTGGGACTTTTACCCGACACTGAGATGAAATGACTTCTCAAGCCCTGTCGCCCAATGAAACCAATAGGGTTTATAAGCATGGACGGACCGATTCGCACCTCCTCACCCACCTGGGCAGGCTTAGGTCCTCTTAGCGGTTTACAAGTACTCGTGTACGGGTCGGTTTCAGCTCTTCGTGGAAGCATCGTGTAGACCATCTATTTCTTCAAACCCCGATGGGCGGGGCCCGACCAGTTTCCGATTAAATTGTCATACGTTTTATTTATGCAGATAGTATGGGTCATGAGTGCTCGTATGAACCGCCTCAAGGAGACGTTTGTTCTGGGCACCTGTTATAATCGAATCAGTTAAGCGGTTTTTAACGAGTATCCACAACATATGTCTCCGGACAGAAAACTAATGTACGTCCCTGCAACAACCCAACATTTCACTGGTTTTCGAAAGTGTTAATTTCGAGGACTTTTAACGTAAAGGAAATGCTCTCACTTTGTTTCTTTGCTGGTTTGCAATAAATGGCTATGTATCATCAATGTCATTCTGCATGGCTCACTCGCGCAAATGTACGGTAAAAATACAAGGTACAGCTCTAAAGCACCGTGTCTAAATGTTGCCTATGTGCACACATTATCGTTTGTTCTCTGAGTGTTTGTATGATTAAGAAAAACCGTTCACAATGCGCCAGCATTGACACGACTTTGTTTTGGCGTGTTTGTGACATACCCATAGGCATGACGGTTGCACAAGAGCAAAACATTGGTCTTTATGAAAGCTGTGCTTGCTTTGGGGAGAGCTTTCGGTACAGAATTGAATATTCTGCTGCTTCTGATTGGATTTTGTCGTAAGCCATTATTTTTCTAAGAAGTACTACTGTTTATTAGAAGAAATATAAGTTGGTATTTGCTATTGTAAAAAGCAGCTGGTTTTAAAATGAACTAGAAAATAATGCTGACTGGCCACTGGAAACGCCTAGATTTTTTTCGCTGCGGTATGGGTTTGTTGACACTAACTGCCGAAAAGGCCAAAATATGCCGCACAACACGCACTTTTTTAGCTGCTTCTGGAATGTAAATGGTCTTACTGTCAAATTATATAAGTTCTGAAGCTAGATCTTTTGGAAGCAAGGAATACAGCAAATAAACGAAAATAGCAGAATCGGTTTTATTGAGTCTGTTCATGACCGGTACTGAAATGTGCAACACCGGCTTAAGCAGAACTCTATTTTCAAAATGATACCAAATGAACTCAATGATCCCCAAAAATATAATCTGCACTATGATGATGTACGGGGAGACGTTTTACGGCGGCCACACGGCACAACATCAGCTACAGTGAAAATAAATAAGTTCTGAAGTTAGATCCTTTGGAAGCAAGGAATACACCAAATAAACGAAAATAGCAGACTCGGTTTTATTGAGTCTGTTCATGACCGGTACTGAAATGTGCAACTATTTATATTTATATATGCCTTATTATGGACACTTTAGACTTGTTGAAATGTGGTAGGACATGGAATATGCCCCAATTTACATTGTGAGTAAGGAGATTTTTTGTACTGTAGTACCACCTGACAGCGACTTCAGTTGAATATTTCTGATATGTGTACCGAAAGCGGTGTCTGATCAGGTTCTACATTCTTTGCTTAAAGTACATGACGGTTTTGTATATCTTTCTGCATACAAAACAGCCCGGTACCTCAGAAATATGAAATGGGATATCCTATTACGTGGAAGATTCCAAAAAGTTAATGTTTTATGGTTGTCCGACATCAAAACACATTGTTGGCTTCGCTTTGTAGAGAGGTTGAGGGAAGGCTAGTTATATTTGTGTGACGAGTTTGAAAGGAAAATTAAGACAGATTACGAAAGAATGCAGAGAGAGAGAGAGAGAGAGAGAGAGAGAGAGAGAGAGAAATCTGCTATTTGCGGCTCCTCACCGAGAAACCGCTTGAAGACGCATGCAATTTGCATACGCCCTACCTCCAGTAATTTTTCATGGAGGGTAAGATGGTCCAACAGCGTGTGTCGGAAAAAGCTTTTCACCAAATATTGGTGTGATAAACAAGACATTCGAGGTTTATAAAATTTGAAATTATATATCGACTACATATTAAACGGTGGTGGTACTGCTTATAGACAAAAGAATTAGCTATTTGTGCTCCTTAGTCCTTACATTGCTTATCGTGTGAAGTCTGCTATTTTAAACTAAGCTAAAATTGATTTGGTCGTACAGAAATAAATTATTGGTTTAGACTCATATTCTAGACAGGTTTTTAATTATTTGGACCCCGTTTTGATTTATATCAGTCTTTGAATAGACTGCCTATTCGAAATTCGCAAAATTGCAGTATGTTTCCTCTGGCTTTCGTTGCCGGATCATTACAGGGTCACTGATGAGGCTTTATTAGCCGAAACTACGTAGTATGACCCATCTTCTTTCTTATGAATGTTTTCATTGCTCTTAAAGGAACTCATTTTTTGATTTTTATTTGCCTTCACTGCAGCTGGTGTTGTGCCGTGTGGCGGCCGTAAAACGTCTCCCCGTACATCAACCATAGTGCAGTTTATATTTTACTTTCGGTCCTTTGAGATCAGCGTGAACATTCTGAGAAATCAGAAATAAATTATTGGTTTAGACTCATATTCTAGACAGGTTTTTAATTATTTGGACCCCGTTTTGATTTATATCAGTCTTTGAATAGACTGCCTATTCGAAATTCGCAAAATTGCAGTATGTTTCCTCTGGCTTTCGTTGCCGGATCATTACAGGGTCACTGATGAGGCTTTATTAGCCGAAACTACGTAGTATGACCCATCTTCTTTCTTATGAATGTTTTCATTGCTCTTAAAGGAACTCATTTTTTGATTTTTATTGGAAAGCTACTAATACCATCATACCGATGCAAAAACATGTCCTCAGAGAAACAATTAGAGTCGTGCCCCTTGAAATATAAACATAAAGACAGATATAAAACAAAACAGTAATGGTTATATAAATGGGCTTATGGAGATGGCCGAGTGGGTTAGACGAGAGTCAGTGGTAAACAAAAAGCATGCATACAAAACAAAATCATCAGAGGCGCAGGTTCAAATCTCGCAAAAAGCTTTAATATAACAGGAGTTGGAATATAATTAAAATATGTTTTTTTTATGTTTGCCTATATAACTGTAAAGGGTTTTTTTTTCATCTTCCATGCACTTTTTATGCTAGTTTAATTTTTGCTGAAATATATTTATCGTTAACTCCAGCGGTTTAGCATTTGAATCTGACCGCCTTATCTTATTATGTGTTGTATTCTGAAGTTTGATCTTCACCTGAAAACACATCAGCCATTCCCAATTTACTGTTTCCCAAAGCCTAATAGTACCACGAATGATTTTTTTTTTCATTTGCGGAACGCTAGTTGAAGATTGCGTTTCACTTTCTTTGTAATATTTAAGGGCAATAGCCCTATGTAGTATATTGCGATATTTCATGGCTCCTAAAATGTCATTTGACACCTGATAATCTGTGATATATTTCTGTGCCAAGCATAGATTGTGGATGCTGGTTACAGTCGCTTCATTGATGCGGTTCTAACGAGTACCCACAATCTATGTTTTGTGTTTTAAAGCATAAATAAGAAAAAAATATAAAAATAAAACAAAAGTAATCAAAAACGCATGACCTTGAAAATCCAAGTTCTTTTTCATTTGCACCTTCGTGTGTGCGAAGAATGTGCATTTTGGGGTACTTTCTTGAAGATTGTCGTATGCTAAATTACACTGTTCCCATTATACAAGCATTTAAAAGGGTGGTGGACACAACCTGCAGATTTCCTCTTCGCTTCCCTTCTGCAAAAGAGTCTTGCTCTTAAAGGAAAGAATTAGGTCATTTTGGAGACGTCGCTTCCGATTTTGTGGGACTTTTACCCGACACTGAGATGAAATGACTTCTCAAGCCCTGTCGCCCAATGAAACCAATAGGGTTTATAAGCATGGACGGACCGATTCGCACCTCCTCACCCACCTGGGCAGGCTTAGGTCCTCTTAGCGGTTTACAAGTACTCGTGTACGGGTCGGTTTCAGCTCTTCGTGGAAGCATCGTGTAGACCATCTATTTCTTCAAACCCCGATGGGCGGGGCCCGACCAGTTTCCGATTAAATTGTCATACGTTTTATTTATGCAGATAGTATGGGTCATGAGTGCTCGTATGAACCGCCTCAAGGAGACGTTTGTTCTGGGCACCTGTTATAATCGAATCAGTTAAGCGGTTTTTAACGAGTATCCACAACATATGTCTCCGGACAGAAAACTAATGTACGTCCCTGCAACAACCCAACATTTCACTGGTTTTCGAAAGTGTTAATTTCGAGGACTTTTAACGTAAAGGAAATGCTCTCACTTTGTTTCTTTGCTGGTTTGCAATAAATGGCTATGTATCATCAATGTCATTCTGCATGGCTCACTCGCGCAAATGTACGGTAAAAATACAAGGTACAGCTCTAAAGCACCGTGTCTAAATGTTGCCTATGTGCACACATTATCGTTTGTTCTCTGAGTGTTTGTATGATTAAGAAAAACCGTTCACAATGCGCCAGCATTGACACGACTTTGTTTTGGCGTGTTTGTGACATACCCATAGGCATGACGGTTGCACAAGAGCAAAACATTGGTCTTTATGAAAGCTGTGCTTGCTTTGGGGAGAGCTTTCGGTACAGAATTGAATATTCTGCTGCTTCTGATTGGATTTTGTCGTAAGCCATTATTTTTCTAAGAAGTACTACTGTTTATTAGAAGAAATATAAGTTGGTATTTGCTATTGTAAAAAGCAGCTGGTTTTAAAATGAACTAGAAAATAATGCTGACTGGCCACTGGAAACGCCTAGATTTTTTTCGCTGCGGTATGGGTTTGTTGACACTAACTGCCGAAAAGGCCAAAATATGCCGCACAACACGCACTTTTTTAGCTGCTTCTGGAATGTAAATGGTCTTACTGTCAAATTATATAAGTTCTGAAGCTAGATCTTTTGGAAGCAAGGAATACAGCAAATAAACGAAAATAGCAGAATCGGTTTTATTGAGTCTGTTCATGACCGGTACTGAAATGTGCAACACCGGCTTAAGCAGAACTCTATTTTCAAAATGATACCAAATGAACTCAATGATCCCCAAAAATATAATCTGCACTATGATGATGTACGGGGAGACGTTTTACGGCGGCCACACGGCACAACACCAGCTACAGTGAAAATAAATAAGTTCTGAAGTTAGATCCTTTGGAAGCAAGGAATACACCAAATAAACGAAAATAGCAGACTCGGTTTTATTGAGTCTGTTCATGACCGGTACTGAAATGTGCAACTATTTATATTTATATATGCCTTATTATGGACACTTTAGACTTGTTGAAATGTGGTAGGACATGGAATATGCCCCAATTTACATTGTGAGTAAGGAGATTTTTTGTACTGTAGTACCACCTGACAGCGACTTCAGTTGAATATTTCTGATATGTGTACCGAAAGCGGTGTCTGATCAGGTTCTACATTCTTTGCTTAAAGTACATGACGGTTTTGTATATCTTTCAGCATACAAAACAGCCCGGTACCTCAGAAATATGAAATGGGATATCCTATTACGTGGAAGATTCCAAAAAGTTAATGTTTTATGGTTGTCCGACATCAAAACACATTGTTGGCTTCGCTTTGTAGAGAGGTTGAGGGAAGGCTAGTTATATTTGTGTGACGAGTTTGAAAGGAAAATTAAGACAGATTACGAAAGAAATGCAGAGAGAGAGAGAGAGAGAAATCTGCTATTTGCGGCTCCTCACCGAGAAACCGCTTGAAGACGCATGCAATTTGCATACGCCCTACCTCCAGTAATGTTTCATGGAGGGTAAGATGGTCCAACAGCGTGTGTCGGAAAAAGCTTTTCACCAAATATTGGTGTGATAAACAAGACATTCGAGGTTTATAAAATTTGAAATTATATATCGACTACATATTAAACGGTGGTGGTACTGCTTATAGACAAAAGAATTAGCTATTTGTGCTCCTTAGTCCTTACATTGCTTATCGTGTGAAGTCTGCTATTTTAAACTAAGCTAAAATTGATTTGGTCGTACTTGGAAAGCTACTAATACCATCATACCGATGCAAAAACATGTCCTCAGAGAAACAATTAGAGTCGTGCCCCTTGAAATATAAACATAAAGACAGATATAAAACAAAACAGTAATGGTTATATAAATGGGCTTATGGAGATGGCCGAGTGGGTTAGACGAGAGTCAGTGGTAAACAAAAAGCATGCATACAAAACGAAATCATCAGAGGCGCAGGTTCAAGTCTCGCAAAAAGCTTTAATATAACAGGAGTTGGAATATAATTAAAATATGTTTTTTTTTATGTTTGCCTATATAACTGTAAAGGTTTTTTTTTTTCATCTTCCATGCACTTTTTATGCTAGTTTAATTTTTGCTGAAATAGATTTATCGTTAACTCCAGCGGTTTAGCATTTGAATCTGACCGCCTTATCTTATTATGTGTTGTATTCTGAAGTTTGATCTTCACCTGAAAACACATCAGCCATTCCCAATTTACTGTTTCCCAAAGCCTAATAGTACCACGAATGATTTTTTTTTTCATTTGCGGAACGCTAGTTGAAGATTGCGTTTCACTTTCTTTGTAATATTTAAGGGCAATAGCCCTATGTAGTATATTGCGATATTTCATGGCTCCTAAAATGTCATTTGACACCTGATAATCTGTGATATATTTCTGTGCCAAGCATAGATTGTGGATGCTGGTTACAGTCGCTTCATTGATGCGGTTCTAACGAGTACCCACAATCTATGTTTTGTGTTTTAAAGCATAAATAAGAAAAAAATATAAAAATAAAACAAAAGTAATCAAAAACGCATGACCTTGAAAATCCAAGTTCTTTTTCATTTGCACCTTCGTGTGTGCGAAGAATGTGCATTTTGGGGTACTTTCTTGAAGATTGTCGTATGCTAAATTACACTGTTCCCATTATACAAGCATTTAAAAGGGTGGTGGACACAACCTGCAGATTTCCTCTTCGCTTCCCTTCTGCAAAAGAGTCTTGCTCTTAAAGGAAAGAATTAGGTCATTTTGGAGACGTCGCTTCCGATTTTGTGGGACTTTTACCCGACACTGAGATGAAATGACTTCTCAAGCCCTGTCGCCCAATGAAACCAATAGGGTTTATAAGCATGGACGGACCGATTCGCACCTCCTCACCCACCTGGGCAGGCTTAGGTCCTCTTAGCGGTTTACAAGTACACGTGTACGGGTCGGTTTCAGCTCTTCGTGGAAGCATCGTGTAGACCATCTATTTCTTCAAACCCCGATGGGCGGGGCCGACCAGTTTCCGATTAAATTGTCATACGTTTTATTTATGCAGATAGTATGGGTCATGAGTGCTCGTATGAACCGCCTCAAGGAGACGTTTGTTCTGGGCACCTGTTATAATCGAATCAGTTAAGCGGTTTTTAACGAGTATCCACAACATATGTCTCCGGACAGAAAACTAATGTACGTCCCTGCAACAACCCAACATTTCACTGGTTTTCGAAAGTGTTAATTTCGAGGACTTTTAACGTAAAGGAAATGCTCTCACTTTGTTTCTTTGCTGGTTTGCAATAAATGGCTATGTATCATCAATGTCATTCTGCATGGCTCACTCGCGCAAATGTACGGTAAAAATACAAGGTACAGCTCTAAAGCACCGTGTCTAAATGTTGCCTATGTGCACACATTATCGTTTGTTCTCTGAGTGTTTGTATGATTAAGAAAAACCGTTCACAATGCGCCAGCATTGACACGACTTTGTTTTGGCGTGTTTGTGACATACCCATAGGCATGACGGTTGCACAAGAGCAAAACATTGGTCTTTATGAAAAGTAGAAGTAAAACAAAGATCAGGAATTGATACAATTAACTTACTCCATCCATAAAAGACACCAAAGGGAAAGAAATACAAACATTAAGCGACCAGACCATAATGGAAACCTAAACAAAGGAAGGCCATATGGACAGTTACTTTCCCACAAAATGGCCATATGGCCATCCAAAATTAAAAGACACAAGTGATACACACAGTAAGTAACAAACAACAACATAAATAAATCGCAACAGAAGAGCCGCCTTGGAACGGTCAGTGGAAGATTTCCACTGGGGGGCTTAAATCGATTTTACGTGGCCACAATCCTCGCCCTTACTTCCGTCGCGATTTAGACAAATAATTTGTTCAGTCCGCATGAAGGCCTCCTAACTCATCAGTGCAACATCTCCATGAACACAGAAATCAAAGAACCACAGAGGTGAGACAACGGTGAGGACTCGACAGCAAGAAACCACTGAAATGCTGGAGCAAAAGAAAACCAACAGTTAGACTCCGATGAGCCCGACCAGAGACAGAGCATCAGGCACCAACCAACATTATCTCTTTAATTTTCAATAAGCCTTTACGTTGGAGCCGTCATAGAATCTGAGGCCTGACCCACCGGCGTGCAATTAAAGAGGGAAGCAAAGTTGCCAACCGTGATTGGGTTAACTACCATGCATGCAGTCTGTCGTATAATATCCATGTTGTACCCAATCTTTTTATATCGAAGAATGATTTTACGAAATTGGGTGCTGAAAGCTGTGCTTGCTTTTGGGAGAGCTTTCGGTACAGAATTGAATATTCTGCTGCTTCTGATTGGATTTTGTCGTAAGCCATTATTTTTCTAAGAAGTACTACTGTTTATTAGAAGAAATATAAGTTGGTATTTGCTATTGTAAAAAGCAGCTGGTTTTAAAATGAACTAGAAAATAATGCTGACTGGCCACTGGAAACGCCTAGATTTTTTTCGCTGCGGTATGGGTTTGTTGACACTAACTGCCGAAAAGGCCAAAATATGCCGCACAACACGCACTTTTTAGCTGCTTCTGGAATGTAAATGGTCTTACTGTCAAATTATATAAGTTCTGAAGCTAGATCTTTTGGAAGCAAGGAATACAGCAAATAAACGAAAATAGCAGAATCGGTTTTATTGAGTCTGTTCATGACCGGTACTGAAATGTGCAACACTGGCTTAAGCAGAACTCTATTTTCAAAATGATACCAAATGAATTCAATGATCCCCAAAAATATAATCTGCACTATGATGATGTACGGGGAGACGTTTTACGGCGGCCACACGGCACAACACCAGCTACAGTGAAAATAAATAAGTTCTGAAGTTAGATCCTTTGGAAGCAAGGAATACACCAAATAAACGAAAATAGCAGACTCGGTTTTATTGAGTCTGTTCATGACCGGTACTGAAATGTGCAACTATTTATATTTATATATGCCTTATTATGGACACTTTAGACTTGTTGAAATGTGGTAGGACATGGAATATGCCCCAATTTACATTGTGAGTAAGGAGATTTTTTGTACTGTAGTACCACCTGACAGCGACTTCTGTTGAATATTTCTGATATGTGTACCGAAAGCGGTGTCTGATCAGGTTCTACATTCTTTGCTTAAAGTACATGATGGTTTTGTATATCTTTCAGCATACAAAACAGCCCGGTACCTCAGAAATATGAAATGGGATTTATTTATTCAAAATTTTATGACATATACATACATTTGTACTACAAATATACATACAAATGTCAAAGGATTGGATGTAGGCACAAAATGGGATATCCTATTACGTGGAAGATTCCAAAAAGTTAATGTTTTATGGTTGTCCGACATCAAAACACATTGTTGGCTTCGCTTTGTAGAGAGGTTGAGGGAAGGCTAGTTATATTTGTGTGACGAGTTTGAAAGGAAAATTAAGACAGATTACGAAAGAATGCAGAGAGAGAGAGAGAGAGAGAGAGAAATCTGCTATTTGCGGCTCCTCACCGAGAAACCGCTTGAAGACGCATGCAATTTGCATACGCCCTACCTCCAGTAATTTTTCATGGAGGGTAAGATGGTCCAACAGCGTGTGTCGGAAAAAGCTTTTCACCAAATATTGGTGTGATAAACAAGACATTCGAGGTTTATAAAATTTGAAATTATATATCGACTACATATTAAACGGTGGACTTATAGACAAAAGAATTAGCTATTTGTGCTCCTTAGTCCTTACATTGCTTATCGTGTGAAGTCTGCTATTTTAAACTAAGCTAAAATTGATTTGGTCGTACTTGGAAAGCTACTAATACCATCATACCGATGCAAAAACATGTCCTCAGAGAAACAATTAGAGTCGTGCCCCTTGAAATATAAACATAAAGACAGATATAAAACAAAACAGTAATGGTTATATAAATGGGCTTATGGAGATGGCCGAGTGGGTTAGACGAGAGTCAGTGGTAAACAAAAAGCATGCATACAAAACGAAATCATCAGAGGCGCAGGTTCAAGTCTCGCAAAAAGCTTTAATATAACAGGAGTTGGAATATAATTAAAATATGTTTTTTTATGTTTGCCTATATAACTGTAAAGGTTTTTTTTTTCATCTTCCATGCACTTTTTATGCTAGTTTAATTTTTGCTGAAATATATTTATCGTTAACTCCAGCGGTTTAGCATTTGAATCTGACCGCCTTATCTTATTATGTGTTGTATTCTGAAGTTTGATCTTCACCTGAAAACACATCAGCCATTCCCAATTTACTGTTTCCCAAAGCCTAATAGTACCACGAATGATTTTTTTTTTTCATTTGCGGAACGCTAGTTGAAGATTGCGTTTCACTTTCTTTGTAATATTTAAGGGCAATAGCCCTATGTAGTATATTGCGATATTTCATGGCTCCTAAAATGTCATTTGACACCTGATAATCTGTGATATATTTCTGTGCCAAGCATAGATTGTGGATGCTGGTTACAGTCGCTTCATTGATGCGGTTCTAACGAGTACCCACAATCTATGTTTTGTGTTTTAAAGCATAAATAAGAAAAAAATATAAAAATAAAACAAAAGTAATCAAAAACGCATGACCTTGAAAATCCAAGTTCTTTTTCATTTGCACCTTCGTGTGTGCGAAGAATGTGCATTTTGGGGTACTTTCTTGAAGATTGTCGTATGCTAAATTACACTGTTCCCATTATACAAGCATTTAAAAGGGTGGTGGACACAACCTGCAGATTTCCTCTTCGCTTCCCTTCTGCAAAAGAGTCTTGCTCTTAAAGGAAAGAATTAGGTCATTTTGGAGACGTCGCTTCCGATTTTGTGGGACTTTTACCCGACACTGAGATGAAATGACTTCTCAAGCCCTGTCGCCCAATGAAACCAATAGGGTTTATAAGCATGGACGGACCGATTCGCACCTCCTCACCCACCTGGGCAGGCTTAGGTCCTCTTAGCGGTTTACAAGTACTCGTGTACGGGTCGGTTTCAGCTCTTCGTGGAAGCATCGTGTAGACCATCTATTTCTTCAAACCCCGATGGGCTGGGGCCGACCAGTTTCCGATTAAATTGTCATACGTTTTGTTTATGCAGATAGTATGGGTCATGAGTGCTCGTATGAACCGCCTCAAGGAGACGTTTGTTCTGGGCACCTGTTATAATCGAATCAGTTAAGCGGTTTTTAACGAGTATCCACAACATATGTCTCCGGACAGAAAACTAATGTACGTCCCTGCAACAACCCAACATTTCACTGGTTTTCGAAAGTGTTAATTTCGAGGACTTTTAACGTAAAGGAAATGCTCTCACTTTGTTTCTTTGCTGGTTTGCAATAAATGGCTATGTATCATCAATGTCATTCTGCATGGCTCACTCGCGCAAATGTACGGTAAAAATACAAGGTACAGCTCTAAAGCACCGTGTCTAAATGTTGCCTATGTGCACACATTATCGTTTGTTCTCTGAGTGTTTGTATGATTAAGAAAAACCGTTCACAATGCGCCAGCATTGACACGACTTTGTTTTGGCGTGTTTGTGACATACCCATAGGCATGACGGTTGCACAAGAGCAAAACATTGGTCTTTATGAAAGCTGTGCTTGCTTTGGGGAGAGCTTTCGGTACAGAATTGAATATTCTGCTGCTTCTGATTGGATTTTGTCGTAAGCCATTATTTTTCTAAGAAGTACTACTGTTTATTAGAAGAAATATAAGTTGGTATTTGCTATTGTAAAAAGCAGCTGGTTTTAAAATGAACTAGAAAATAATGCTGACTGGCCACTGGAAACGCCTAGATTTTTTTCGCTGCGGTATGGGTTTGTTGACACTAACTGCCGAAAAGGCCAAAATATGCCGCACAACACGCACTTTTTTAGCTGCTTCTGGAATGTAAATGGTCTTACTGTCAAATTATATAAGTTCTGAAGCTAGATCTTTTGGAAGCAAGGAATACAGCAAATAAACGAAAATAGCAGAATCGGTTTTATTGAGTCTGTTCATGACCGGTACTGAAATGTGCAACACCGGCTTAAGCAGAACTCTATTTTCAAAATGATACCAAATGAACTCAATGATCCCCAAAAATATAATCTGCACTATGATGATGTACGGGGAGACGTTTTACGGCGGCCACACGGCACAACACCAGCTACAGTGAAAATAAATAAGTTCTGAAGTTAGATCCTTTGGAAGCAAGGAATACACCAAATAAACGAAAATAGCAGACTCGGTTTTATTGAGTCTCTTCATGACCGGTACTGAAATGTGCAACTATTTATATTTATATATGCCTTATTATGGACACTTTAGACTTGTTGAAATGTGGTAGGACATGGAATATGCCCCAATTTACATTGTGAGTAAGGAGATTTTTTGTACTGTAGTACCACCTGACAGCGACTTCAGTTGAATATTTCTGATATGTGTACCGAAAGCGGTGTCTGATCAGGTTCTACATTCTTTGCTTAAAGTACATGACGGTTTTGTATATCTTTCTGCATACAAAACAGCCCGGTACCTCAGAAATATGAAATGGGATATCCTATTACGTGGAAGATTCCAAAAAGTTAATGTTTTATGGTTGTCCGACATCAAAACACATTGTTGGCTTCGCTTTGTAGAGAGGTTGAGGGAAGGCTAGTTATATTTGTGTGACGAGTTTGAAAGGAAAATTAAGACAGATTACGAAAGAATGCAGAGAGAGAGAGAGAGAGAGAGAGAAATCTGCTATTTGCGGCTCCTCACCGAGAAACCGCTTGAAGACGCATGCAATTTGCATACGCCCTACCTCCAGTAATTTTTCATGGAGGGTAAGATGGTCCAACAGCGTGTGTCGGAAAAAGCTTTTCACCAAATATTGGTGTGATAAACAAGACATTCGAGGTTTATAAAATTTGAAATTATATATCGACTACATATTAAACGGTGGTGGTACTGCTTATAGACAAAAGAATTAGCTATTTGTGCTCCTTAGTCCTTACATTGCTTATCGTGTGAAGTCTGCTATTTTAAACTAAGCTAAAATTGATTTGGTCGTACTTGGAAAGCTACTAATACCATCATACCGATGCAAAAACATGTCCTCAGAGAAACAATTAGAGTCGTGCCCCTTGAAATATAAACATAAAGACAGATATAAAACAAAACAGTAATGGTTATATAAATGGGCTTATGGAGATGGCCGAGTGGGTTAGACGAGAGTCAGTGGTAAACAAAAAGCATGCATACAAAACGAAATCATCAGAGGCGCAGGTTCAAGTCTCGCAAAAAGCTTTAATATAACAGGAGTTGGAATATAATTAAAATATGTTTTTTTTATGTTTGCCTATATAACTGTAAAGGTTTTTTTTTTTCATCTTCCATGCACTTTTTATGCTAGTTTAATTTTTGCTGAAATATATTTATCGTTAACTCCAGCGGTTTAGCATTTGAATCTGACCGCCTTATCTTATTATGTGTTGTATTCTGAAGTTTGATCTTCACCTGAAAACACATCAGCCATTCCCAATTTACTGTTTCCCAAAGCCTAATAGTACCACGAATGATTTTTTTTTCATTTGCGGAACGCTAGTTGAAGATTGCGTTTCACTTTCTTTGTAATATTTAAGGGCAATAGCCCTATGTAGTATATTGCGATATTTCATGGCTCCTAAAATGTCATTTGACACCTGATAATCTGTGATATATTTCTGTGCCAAGCATAGATTGTGGATGCTGGTTACAGTCGCTTCATTGATGCGGTTCTAACGAGTACCCACAATCTATGTTTTGTGTTTTAAAGCATAAATAAGAAAAAAATATAAAAATAAAACAAAAGTAATCAAAAACGCATGACCTTGAAAATCCAAGTTCTTTTTCATTTGCACCTTCGTGTGTGCGAAGAATGTGCATTTTGGGGTACTTTCTTGAAGATTGTCGTATGCTAAATTACACTGTTCCCATTATACAAGCATTTAAAAGGGTGGTGGACACAACCTGCAGATTTCCTCTTCGCTTCCCTTCTGCAAAAGAGTCTTGCTCTTAAAGGAAAGAATTAGGTCATTTTGGAGACGTCGCTTCCGATTTTGTGGGACTTTTACCCGACACTGAGATGAAATGACTTCTCAAGCCCTGTCGCCCAATGAAACCAATAGGGTTTATAAGCATGGACGGACCGATTCGCACCTCCTCACCCACCTGGGCAGGCTTAGGTCCTCTAAGCGGTTTACAAGTACACGTGTACGGGTCGGTTTCAGCTCTTCGTGGAAGCATCGTGTAGACCATCTATTTCTTCAAACCCCGATGGGCGGGGGCCGACCAGTTTCCGATTAAATTGTCATACGTTTTATTTATGCAGATAGTATGGGTCATGAGTGCTCGTATGAACCGCCTCAAGGAGACGTTTGTTCTGGGCACCTGTTATAATCGAATCAGTTAAGCGGTTTTTAACGAGTATCCACAACATATGTCTCCGGACAGAAAACTAATGTACGTCCCTGCAACAACCCAACATTTCACTGGTTTTCGAAAGTGTTAATTTCGAGGACTTTTAACGTAAAGGAAATGCTCTCACTTTGTTTCTTTGCTGGTTTGCAATAAATGGCTATGTATCATCAATGTCATTCTGCATGGCTCACTCGCGCAAATGTACGGTAAAAATACAAGGTACAGCTCTAAAGCACCGTGTCTAAATGTTGCCTATGTGCACACATTATCGTTTGTTCTCTGAGTGTTTGTATGATTAAGAAAAACCGTTCACAATGCGCCAGCATTGACACGACTTTGTTTTGGCGTGTTTGTGACATACCCATAGGCATGACGGTTGCACAAGAGCAAAACATTGGTCTTTATGAAAAGTAGAAGTAAAACAAAGATCAGGAATTGATACAATTAACTTACTCCATCCATAAAAGACACCAAAGGGAAAGAAATACAAACATTAAGCGACCAGACCATAATGGAAACCTAAACAAAGGAAGGCCATATGGACAGTTACTTTCCCACAAAATGGCCATATGGCCATCCAAAATTAAAAGACACAAGTGATACACACAGTAAGTAACAAACAACAACATAAATAAATCGCAACAGAAGAGCCGCCTTGGAACGGTCAGTGGAAGATTTCCACTGGGGGGCTTAAATCGATTTTACGTGGCCACAATCCTCGCCCTTACTTCCGTCGCGATTTAGACAAATAATTTGTTCAGTCCGCATGAAGGCCTCCTAACTCATCAGTGCAACATCTCCGTGAACACAGAAATCAAAGAACCACAGAGGTGAGACAACGGTGAGGACTCGACAGCAAGAAACCACTGAAATGCTGGAGCAAAAGAAAACCAACAGTTAGACTCCGATGAGCCCGACCAGAGACAG
Organism: Lucinisca nassula; assembly: GCA_963580285.1. Lineage (NCBI taxonomy): Eukaryota > Metazoa > Mollusca > Bivalvia > Lucinida > Lucinidae > Lucinisca > Lucinisca nassula. The sequence goes on from OY757019.1 coordinate 43,927,348, forward strand.
AGCATCAGGCACCAACCAACATTATCTCTTTAATTTTCAATAAGCCTTTACGTTGGAGCCGTCATAGAATCTGAGGCCTGACCCACCGGCGTGCAATTAAAGAGGGAAGCAAAGTTGCCAACCGTGATTGGGTTAACTACCATGCATGCAGTCTGTCGTATAATATCCATGTTGTACCCAATCTTTTTATATCGAAGAATGATTTTACGAAATTGGGTGCTGAAAGCTGTGCTTGCTTTGGGGAGAGCTTTCGGTACAGAATTGAATATTCTGCTGCTTCTGATTGGATTTTGTCGTAAGCCATTATTTTTCTAAGAAGTACTACTGTTTATTAGAAGAAATATAAGTTGGTATTTGCTATTGTAAAAAGCAGCTGGTTTTAAAATGAACTAGAAAATAATGCTGACTGGCCACTGGAAACGCCTAGATTTTTTTCGCTGCGGTATGGGTTTGTTGACACTAACTGCCGAAAAGGCCAAAATATGCCGCACAACACGCACTTTTTTAGCTGCTTCTGGAATGTAAATGGTCTTACTGTCAAATTATATAAGTTCTGAAGCTAGATCTTTTGGAAGCAAGGAATACAGCAAATAAACGAAAATAGCAGAATCGGTTTTATTGAGTCTGTTCATGACCGGTACTGAAATGTGCAACACTGGCTTAAGCAGAACTCTATTTTCAAAATGATACCAAATGAACTCAATGATCCCCAAAAATATAATCTGCACTATGATGATGTACGGGGAGACGTTTTACGGCGGCCACACGGCACAACACCAGCTACAGTGAAAATAAATAAGTTCTGAAGTTAGATCCTTTGGAAGCAAGGAATACACCAAATAAACGAAAATAGCAGACTCGGTTTTATTGAGTCTGTTCATGACCGGTACTGAAATGTGCAACTATTTATATTTATATATGCCTTATTATGGACACTTTAGACTTGTTGAAATGTGGTAGGACATGGAATATGCCCCAATTTACATTGTGAGTAAGGAGATTTTTTGTACTGTAGTACCACCTGACAGCGACTTCTGTTGAATATTTCTGATATGTGTACCGAAAGCGGTGTCTGATCAGGTTCTACATTCTTTGCTTAAAGTACATGATGGTTTTGTATATCTTTCAGCATACAAAACAGCCCGGTACCTCAGAAATATGAAATGGGATATCCTATTACGTGGAAGATTCCAAAAAGTTAATGTTTTATGGTTGTCCGACATCAAAACACATTGTTGGCTTCGCTTTGTAGAGAGGTTGAGGGAAGGCTAGTTATATTTGTGTGACGAGTTTGAAAGGAAAATTAAGACAGATTACGAAAGAATGCAGAGAGAGAGAGAGAGAGAGAGAGAGAGAGAAATCTGCTATTTGCGGCTCCTCACCGAGAAACCGCTTGAAGACGCATGCAATTTGCATACGCCCTACCTCCAGTAATTTTTCATGGAGGGTAAGATGGTCCAACAGCGTGTGTCGGAAAAAGCTTTTCACCAAATATTGGTGTGATAAACAAGACATTCGAGGTTTATAAAATTTGAAATTATATATCGACTACATATTAAACGGTGGTGGTACTGCTTATAGACAAAAGAATTAGCTATTTGTGCTCCTTAGTCCTTACATTGCTTATCGTGTGAAGTCTGCTATTTTAAACTAAGCTAAAATTGATTTGGTCGTACTTGGAAAGCTACTAATACCATCATACCGATGCAAAAACATGTCCTCAGAGAAACAATTAGAGTCGTGCCCCTTGAAATATAAACATAAAGACAGATATAAAACAAAACAGTAATGGTTATATAAATGGGCTTATGGAGATGGCCGAGTGGGTTAGACGAGAGTCAGTGGTAAACAAAAAGCATGCATACAAAACGAAATCATCAGAGGCGCAGGTTCAAGTCTCGCAAAAAGCTTTAATATAACAGGAGTTGGAATATAATTAAAATATGTTTTTTTATGTTTGCCTATATAACTGTAAAGGTTTTTTTTTTTTCATCTTCCATGCACTTTTTATGCTAGTTTAATTTTTGCTGAAATATATTTATCGTTAACTCCAGCGGTTTAGCATTTGAATCTGACCGCCTTATCTTATTATGTGTTGTATTCTGAAGTTTGATCTTCACCTGAAAACACATCAGCCATTCCCAATTTACTGTTTCCCAAAGCCTAATAGTACCACGAATGATTTTTTTTTTCATTTGCGGAACGCTAGTTGAAGATTGCGTTTCACTTTCTTTGTAATATTTAAGGGCAATAGCCCTATGTAGTATATTGCGATATTTCATGGCTCCTAAAATGTCATTTGACACCTGATAATCTGTGATATATTTCTGTGCCAAGCATAGATTGTGGATGCTGGTTACAGTCGCTTCATTGATGCGGTTCTAACGAGTACCCACAATCTATGTTTTGTGTTTTAAAGCATAAATAAGAAAAAAATATAAAAATAAAACAAAAGTAATCAAAAACGCATGACCTTGAAAATCCAAGTTCTTTTTCATTTGCACCTTCGTGTGTGCGAAGAATGTGCATTTTGGGGTACTTTCTTGAAGATTGTCGTATGCTAAATTACACTGTTCCCATTATACAAGCATTTAAAAGGGTGGTGGACACAACCTGCAGATTTCCTCTTCGCTTCCCTTCTGCAAAAGAGTCTTGCTCTTAAAGGAAAGAATTAGGTCATTTTGGAGACGTCGCTTCCGATTTTGTGGGACTTTTACCCGACACTGAGATGAAATGACTTCTCAAGCCCTGTCGCCCAATGAAACCAATAGGGTTTATAAGCATGGACGGACCGATTCGCACCTCCTCACCCACCTGGGCAGGCTTAGGTCCTCTTAGCGGTTTACAAGTACTCGTGTACGGGTCGGTTTCAGCTCTTCGTGGAAGCATCGTGTAGACCATCTATTTCTTCAAACCCCGATGGGCGGGGCCGACCAGTTTCCGATTAAATTGTCATACGTTTTATTTATGCAGATAGTATGGGTCATGAGTGCTCGTATGAACCGCCTCAAGGAGACGTTTGTTCTGGGCACCTGTTATAATCGAATCAGTTAAGCGGTTTTTAACGAGTATCCACAACATATGTCTCCGGACAGAAAACTAATGTACGTCCCTGCAACAACCCAACATTTCACTGTTTTTCGAAAGTGTTAATTTCGAGGACTTTTAACGTAAAGGAAATGCTCTCACTTTGTTTCTTTGCTGGTTTGCAATAAATGGCTATGTATCATCAATGTCATTCTGCATGGCTCACTCGCGCAAATGTACGGTAAAAATACAAGGTACAGCTCTAAAGCACCGTGTCTAAATGTTGCCTATGTGCACACATTATCGTTTGTTCTCTGAGTGTTTGTATGATTAAGAAAAACCGTTCACAATGCGCCAGCATTGACACGACTTTGTTTTGGCGTGTTTGTGACATACCCATAGGCATGACGGTTGCACAAGAGCAAAACATTGGTCTTTATGAAAGCTGTGCTTGCTTTGGGGAGAGCTTTCGGTACAGAATTGAATATTCTGCTGCTTCTGATTGGATTTTGTCGTAAGCCATTATTTTTCTAAGAAGTACTACTGTTGATTAGAAGAAATATAAGTTGGTATTTGCTATTGTAAAAAGCAGCTGGTTTTAAAATGAACTAGAAAATAATGCTGACTGGCCACTGGAAACGCCTAGATTTTTTTCGCTGCGGTATGGGTTTGTTGACACTAACTGCCGAAAAGGCCAAAATATGCCGCACAACACGCACTTTTTTAGCTGCTTCTGGAATGTAAATGGTCTTACTGTCAAATTATATAAGTTCTGAAGCTAGATCTTTTGGAAGCAAGGAATACAGCAAATAAACGAAAATAGCAGAATCGGTTTTATTGAGTCTGTTCATGACCGGTACTGAAATGTGCAACACCGGCTTAAGCAGAAATCTATTTTCAAAATGATACCAAATGAACTCAATGATCCCCAAAAATATAATCTGCACTATGATGATGTACGGGGAGACGTTTTACGGCGGCCACACGGCACAACACCAGCTACAGTGAAAATAAATAAGTTCTGAAGTTAGATCCTTTGGAAGCAAGGAATACACCAAATAAACGAATATAGCAGACTCGGTTTTATTGAGTCTGTTCATGACCGGTACTGAAATGTGCAACTATTTATATTTATATATGCCTTATTATGGACACTTTAGACTTGTTGAAATGTGGTAGGACATGGAATATGCCCCAATTTACATTGTGAGTAAGGAGATTTTTTGTACTGTAGTACCACCTGACAGCGACTTCAGTTGAATATTTCTGATATGTGTACCGAAAGCGGTGTCTGATCAGGTTCTACATTCTTTGCTTAAAGTACATGACGGTTTTGTATATCTTTCAGCATACAAAACAGCCCGGTACCTCAGAAATATGAAATGGGATATCCTATTACGTGGAAGATTCCAAAAAGTTAATGTTTTATGGTTGTCCGACATCAAAACACATTGTTGGCTTCGCTTTGTAGAGAGGTTGAGGGAAGGCTAGTTATATTTGTGTGACGAGTTTGAAAGGAAAATTAAGACAGATTACGAAAGAATGCAGAGAGAGAGAGAGAGAGAGAGAGAGAGAAATCTGCTATTTGCGGCTCCTCACCGAGAAACCGCTTGAAGACGCATGCAATTTGCATACGCCCTACCTCCAGTAATTTTTCATGGAGGGTAAGATGGTCCAACAGCGTGTGTCTTTTTGTTTTTCATAAATTTATTATATTAGCCTATTTACAATAAAAACCGGTGGGGTGTAAGGAGCCCCACGCGGCCGACACCTTTGATATTACAATATGAAACCTAACCGAAAGACCTAGAAAAAACGTTACACATCGAGATATAGAAAATAAAAAATGGAGAGAATATTGCAAAAGCCTAGATAGAATTTTTTAATTGAACATTGATATGAGGAAAGAAAACTGGAAAAGGATAGATTTGCCGTGGATGAAATGAACCTTATGTGCACACAATAACGGTGCACAGAAATATAAACATATATGAAATTAAATTATAAACCTAGCCCTAACAGGTGTCGTAATTGCAAGGTTAGTAATGATCTGACTCTTATGCAAGTATAATGATATATAAAACGAATAATGCCTATGAAAAATTAATGTGTGTTTTCCAAAAATCTCGAAAGAAAAAAAAAATAAGGAGTGGGGATTTTTCAGTCCTTCACTGGTGATCTGGCTGATGTCGCAAGCGTCGTACAACAATGTTGCCCGAGGCTCACGGCACCAGCGAGAAAAGCACCAACCTGGGTCTTAAAGTAGTCTTAATAAATGAATCAAGAGGGAAAAAAACAGCAGTAATTGTAATGGAATCAACGTTGACAATGACACTATGGATACACGACGACAATAGACGATCACACACTGAAAAAAATGGGACACAAATTGGCTAGAATGTGAAAAAGCAGTAGAAAAAGCTGGGGTTGGTATACGGTGTAATATGCGCTAGTTTGTGAACCTTTGCAATGTGTGGGGTAAAAATACACCGTATATAGCCAGGGAGAGGAAAAAGCAAAATTAAATCTTATCTCTTTTTTATATATTGGACCCTGGAAATCGCTCTTTGACCCATTATGAAGGGCGGTGAAGGACTTAAAAACTACAGCCGCACACCCCGGTGACGAAAGACTCGGGTACCTTTCCCCACTAGGGCGCGAGACTGCGTTCATGTTAAAAAAGGGTATTTTTTAACTAAAGAAAAATATTATGCTGCAGATGCTATTTGCAATAGAGTCAGACTCTACATATACAGGTTAGTACGATACATGAAATATTCACAAATGACAAGTACATTTTCAAGATCGTCAGACGGCTAGGCCAGTCTGAAACGAGAAAACTGTATTAATATGTGCATATATACAAATATGGTGTAAATACAATATGTGGTTATAACGAAAGACGAAAATTGGATATCTTTTCAAAACTTCAGACATACAGTCCAGCTGCAGTCTGAAGATGAGAAAAAATAGACAGGAATTTACAATAAATTAATGAAATAGTGAATAATTTATGTTGGGCCTTTTAAATAATGACGTGGATATAGTTGTTGATTAAAAATGACTTTTTTAGAATTTGAATCAAAATTACAAAAAACTCCGTCCAAAATACACCAGTTTTTAATAAAAGAATCCAAAGACATTAAATACTGATCAGCCAAAATTCTAAATTGTAATTTACTAAAAAATTGAGAAACCAAAGAAAAAGAAGAAATGTTTTTATTTTCATGTTTAGCTAAATTTCGATTAATCCAGATAACATAACGCGATTCAGTAAGTAAAATTAAACAAATTTCTGTGATACGATTTGGTAAATTTGGTAAGATGTGAAATCGAAAAATAAGTTCGGAAAAAGTTATCTGGTTTTGTGTACATTCCCTGATAAGTTTAAGTACAATTCTGTTCAAAGGCACAACATATTTACATTCTAAAAATAAGTGATTTATTGTTTCTATTTTTGATTTGCAAAGAGGACATGAATTTTCTTTACTAATTTTCTTATTAAATAAATAATAATTTACATATATAACTTCGTGAATAATCTTCCAAAAAATATCTCTGACTTCAGAATCAATACAGGGTAAATACATATTTTTGAACAAAATTTTAAAGTTAATTTGGGGGTAAATATTTTGGAATTTGGGTCTGATATTGAGATTATTTAAGAGGGTTTCATAAAAAGTTTTAGTTTTCATAGTTGTAATCGAAATGTTATTGTTATTATTAGTGAACTTTCTAAAAACAGCAAGGGAAATTTCATAAAAATGAGGTAGTGTATCGCCGTGGGGAGAAGAATTGGTAGCCAAAGAAGGGTTAAATTTTCTAAGTTGAATGCCGATCCAATATTTAGCAAAATAAGTCCACTTAGCTTCATAACCAATAATCAATTTTTGTATGTGGGACAAATACATAGCTTCACATTTCAATTTAAAATTAGGAATATTAAGGCCGCCATTTAGGAAACTAAGATACAGGGTGTTTCTCGCAACAGGTTCAAATTTTGAATTCCAAACAAAACTAAAGCTAGATCTAGTTAACAATGTAATATAATGGGAAGGGATTATGGCCGCAGAAGCGTAATATAAAATTTTCGACAAACCAAGAGAATTCAAAACGGTAGATTTCCCCTTCAAAGATAGTTTTCTTAGTTTCCAAAGATTCAATGTTTTATCAAATCTGAGATAAAGTTTGGACCAAATTTCATCACTGTCTAAATTTTCTCCAAAATGATAACCTAATATTTTCAAGGATTTCACCCAACTAATACCGAAGGGATGGTCAGACCGAGTTTTCCATTTACCTAGATACATTCCCTTCGATTTATCATAATTAATTTTTGAACCCGAAATTCTGCCAAACTGTTTTACCCAATAGAAATATAAATGAATAGAAGTGTCACTTGTCAATATACCAGTGCTATCATCAGCATAAGCAGAAAATTTAGCTTCTAAGTTTGTTCCAGGTAATTTCAGTCCTTTGATTTCCTCTAAGTTTCGAATTTTATTTGCAAAAGGTTCGAGACAAATTACATAAAGCAAAGGAGATAAGGAGCAACCTTGCCTAACACCTCGCTTGAGTGGAAATGGTTCCGAAATGAAGTTATTTACAATTAATGAAGATGAAATGTCGGTATATAATAGTTTAACCCATTTCAAGAAGTCGTTGTCAAAACCAAAAGCTGTCAAAGTGTCATATAAAAAAGACCAAGATACTCTATCAAAAGCTTTTTCTTGATCCAAAGAAATGAAGCATGCTGATAAGTTTTTCTGTTCAATATAATCAATAATGTTTCGTAAAAGATGAACATTGTCAAAAATCGAACGTCCTCTAATAGCACAAGTTTGATCCATATGTATAATCTTGGGTAAAACCCGACTTAGTCGACTAGAGATAACTTTCGAAATAATTTTATAATCAACATTTAGAAGTGATATAGGTCTATAACATTTCATTTCATCCGCCCTAGTGTCATCTTTGCAAATCAGAGTGATATAAGAAAGTTTTTGACTGTCTGATAGTTCACCTTTTTCAAAAGCTAAGTTTATAACTCTACTAAAAGTATCACCAAGTATGTCAAAAAATGTTATATAAAAAGAACTGGAAAGGCCATCACTACCGGGGGATTTATGGGGTTTCATATCTTTCAGGGCAGATAAGATTTCGGATTTGTTTATTTTATTTTTTAGGTAATTATTATCAGAGGGTTCAACTTGAGGAAGATTATCAAGAAAAAGAGAGTTTAAGGATGAGTCTACAGGTTCTTCGGTATAGAGTAATTCATAAAATGATTTAAAACAGGTGAGTATATCTGATGATGATGAGTATGATACATTATGATGAGTAATGTTTTTTATAGTTTTAAATTTGGAAGTAGATACTTCTTTTTGAAAAAAATAACTGGATGGATTTTCATTAGTTTCTATATTCTTCGCCTTACTCCGAATCAAAGATCCTTTAGAAAGAGAAGTTTCAATTTCTTTCACCTTAGTTTTAATTTCATCTAAAAGTTTCAAATCTGAAGTCTGCTTAAGGTCCAAACGGTTATATTTTTGTTTCAAAAGTTTCAATTCACCATACAAGGTCTTATTTTTAGATTTAGAGTAATCTATGCAAAATAATTTTATGTTATGTTTCATATTGTCCCACCAGTTTAAATCAATATTTTCAGTTTTAGAAGTTATTTCCCAAAATATTTTGAAAGCAGAAACAAAAGCTTTATCTTCCAGAAGTTCATCGTTTAATTTCCAATAGGATTTACCAAAAGTTGTCCCAGCTCCATTTTGACAATTCAACTGCATCATAATGAAATCATGATCCGAACATGCACAAGGTAAAGTATCAAAAGCTATCAAGTTTTCCTTCAAGATAGAAGAAATATAGAATCTATCTATTCTTGTGCCAATCATATCGTAGTTAGGAATATTCTTTATCATCCAAGTTACAGCACGTTTGTTAGGATACAGGTGTCTAAAACAATCTACCAAGCTCATTTTCCCAATTAATGATTTGAAAGATTTCGACCCAATCATGCCTTTATCTAAGTTTCCACCAAGCTTATCTAATCTTGAGTCCATAATAAAATTGAAATCGCCACCAATGATAAGATTTTTAGCTCCACAAAGATGTCTTGACAAACTGGGAATGAAATCCAATCTTTCTGTTGAATTAGTCGGACAGTATACATTAAGAAGTCTGAAGTTTGAAATTTCTTCCCCGGAAAAATCTAGACGAATCAATCTTCCATAAATATCAGTATCAAAGTTCTCAACAACAAGTTTGTCATTGAAGAGAAAAATAGCTACACCGCATGAGTTAGATTTACCAAAGTTCCAAATACATCTTTTATTAAGATTGAATTTTTGTTCAATAGATCTAGCCAATGTTACATTATCAACATAAGTTTCTTGCAAAAGTAAAATATCAATTTTATTCTTAGTCGCAAAATCTTTAATCAAATCTTGTTTAAATTTGGATCTAAATCCATTGACATTTAAGCTTGCTATATTCAGATCCATCTCGCCAAGTTAGTGTGATGAATAAAGTTGTGAAGGTAAAAATACCGTGTTACACATGTGTCAACGCCTTCCGGAACCATCCGAGTATTTCACCGAAGTTAGCCGAGCAGTCAAGATAAAAAAAATCTAAAGTTACTGCAGGTATATTTTCCAATAATGTAATACCGAGAGAATAATTGAAGCGATCTAAGTTAGCTGAAAACTGTATACAGGTAAAGTGGAAAGACGAAGAATTAGTGCAGCGACAAACAAGGTAGATTAAAATCAGCCAGGTAAAATAAACCCGATACACTGCAACGAAGTGTATCGAGTGTATTTTACCTGTACAGGGTATGTTACAAATCACATGGAAAACAGAACAAATATACACAGGTAAGTAAATTAGATTGGCGTATTGGAAAAATCGAAAATCAGTGAAGTGAAGAAACGAGTAGACAATAATCAGATAGGTAAAATACACCTGGTGCGCTACGAAGCGCATCAGGTGCATTTTATCGAACACAGGTAATGTATATACAGGTAAGGTGATTATCTGAGACATAGTGTGATAAAGTTTATGTACATGTAGTGAGCTGTTTTTACAAACGGAGAAATTATACATGTATATAATGGGGTATGACGAAAATGGAGTACAGCGAAAAAGAACTCTGTCTCCACCGTCCCACGCCAATAAAGGCGAGGGACGGCGAAAACAGAGAACTTTTATAATGAGGAAACAAAATTTAAACGATTGACAGATTTTCTTTTCCAGGTATATGTTGTCGGGTAAATATTTACAGAGAAGAAAGAAGACTGGTTTTGAGAAACAAGGTAAAGAAACGGCTCCAAATCTGCCACCACTTGCCATTGTTGACATTTGACGGCAGACAAAGAGACTTATTCCTTTCCTTTGCAGGCATATGCTGTGAAGTAAGTATTGAAAAATAATGGAAATAAAGGAAGGTACAGTGCATGGTAAGTATGATACAAGGTACAAGCAAGAAAAAAGACTGACAATAAAGAAAGGTTTTATTGCCGTAAGGGTGTCTATGGTGGCATGTAGCTGCCATCGAGATGCGAGATCCTACTTACTAAGTAGATGTATTTTATGTTGACATACTAGTGTAAGGCGACATATTTGGTTTGTTTATCGTTATGATAAAAAATATCTCGATTTTCACTAACTAGCCCAGAAACTGCTTTACAATGACACCCAGTTCATTGATATTTTTACAACGAAGTGTTACTTACTATGTTGACATAAACTCGTTGTAATTTTTGTTATTATTGCTTTGTAATGACATCATGATAGGGTAAATCGACTTAGGTTTTTTATGTTTACTTATTTTTAAGTTGACGTATCTATATTTATAGATCAAGCACATGTGCTAGAATGTATATGATTACCGTATGTGCTTACATGTACGTGCCAACATTTTGAAATCCGTGGTTGGTTGCTAACTGGGCATGTAGCCATTCACAGGACAAAGAGAGGGCTTCTGCTATGCGCAGACATACTAAAACCATAAATTGAGCCGGAAAATACTTTTTTGGCTGCTGCACATCGTCTTCTCAGGAAAACGAACTCTATAAAATTACTGGATACTAAAGTTACGACGAGTTAAATCCCGAATATTTATGACCGCTACACGTCCAGTTTTCTTATGGAAAATGAGCATGTTTTAATATGCCAGATACAAACCTTGAGTTGAAGCCTCGTGTGGGGGTGGGGGAAATAAGGGCCATTTGGTATGGGTGGGCGGACAGGATTTTGAAAACATACCCAATTCATATACTTGTACTCTGAAAAAAGGGACCCATTCATATACTTAACTTTCGAAAATGTCACACCCATAATAGGAACTTGTATTACATACAATAAAAACTTTTAGAAAAAAAAACGTGCTGTCTGTCGGTCAGTCGTAAGTGCATAGATCGCTCGCGTGCGTCGTGTTCTTTTCACTTTTACGAGTGACTTCCTGCCAGTGATATATTAAGCAACTAGTGACTACCAGCACGAATCTTCCTAAATAAAAGCTAACGCTCAAGACGTGAAAGTGGAGCTGTGGCTTAAGAGTCTTTATACTTTCGTTGAGTGCAACGAGGACGTAGTATAATAAACTCATAAGGTCTCCATTTCTGAACGTATTCTGTTATTCTGAAGATTTGCCTATAACCCATACTTTGGGTATATATAACCTTTTCTATTCTGTTACATTCTCTAATTTAACGGCGACCTAATACCGGCTTTTATACTCCTTAAATGCTACATGGTTTATTGTCATGTCAGTTTAAAGCACTGAGACGACTTTGTAGTGAACTAAAAAGATATATTAATAAAGTGTCGTTTTCAAAATAAGTCGACTTGCCTGTTCCGCAAGGCGCCTTGTAAGCTATTTTTTTTTCAAGTTTGTGTATGTCATATTAAAGCACTATCTCGCTCATTTTTAGCAAAAATTTAGATAAAAAATGACAGAAATATAAGACGACATATTTTATGTTGACTAAATATCAGAGAACATATTTCATGTAGACTTAAAATATCGCAATGAACAAGAAAATTATGTAGACTTAATGGTGCTTTTGTTGTTTTATCTGTATAATAAGTATACTTAATATCTCGCATCTCGATGGCAGCTACATGCCACCATAGGTGTCCATACTCATAGTCCGTAAGCTCGCCATGGTCGTTTTCCAGCTAGTTCATTTATTGCCATTCCGTAATCTATCTCAAAATCCATAATCAGTCCGCGTCAATTTGCAAGTAAAGGCTGCCAAGAAACCCTTGTCTCATGTCAGTCTGTCCTTGTAAATAGGGGTAAATCCTGGGTTGAGGGTCAAGGGGTCCGGGGAAGGGGACCTTGGCCTGGCCGTCTTATTCGGCGTTATCCAAGGTCCTCCCTCCTCATCAGACCCCCTGTTCCTCTTCAGGCTTCCATCAGTTTCTTCTTCCATGGGCTGTTGCGGATCCGGATCCGACAACCCACCCCCGGAGGCACCAGTGTCCCCACTAGGGGAATTCACCCCAACATCTGGGTCTGCAGACACAGAGGCTGGGGCCACCGGCTCCTCCGGGGCAGGGGGTGACGCCGGACCGGGATCCGCAGTCTTGTCTTCCACAATCTTAGGCTCTACACTTCGCTCAACCCTAGCTGCGAAACTACTATTTGGACATCTTTGTCTCACGTGTCCCACGTGTCTACACCGTAGACAATATGGCGGACGACCGGCCATAGTTAGCAGAATGGACTGGCCCGAATTAAACCGGACGAGGTGCGGAATCTGCTGTTTGCGCAACTCATCCGTTCTAATTCGGACCTCACGGATCCCGTTGAAAGCCACTAACTTTTCATGAGCTGTAGTCATCATAGTGATCTCCATTACGGTCCCAAACTGTTGAAAGATCTCCCTTAAAATTGAGTTGTCAAAATATATAGGGAGCCAGTGCACCCTAACACTCACAATCTGCTCTGTCATCTTCATTATCAAGAAAGTCTTGTTAGCAAAAGTGATTTCATCCAGCGCCATTAATCTATCCACTGTATCGTGGTACTTAAAAAGAACGGAGTACGAAGAATCAGTAGCACTGACCTTGAAAATGCCGGATATCTCCTTAGGTTCTACGCCTTCAGCACACAGCCCATTCAAAAGCTCTCCATATGATAGCTGGGTCCTCGGATCCACAGGAGTAAGTTTCACAGTTCTCTCAAGTCTGTCTATATTGACGTGATTAGTCTCTATCCCTTCAAAACGAATCTCAGGATTCATACTGGAATAAACTGACTTTTCAGTTAGAACAAATATATGCAATATATATATATGTGTGTGTAAAGGACTTGCCTTCGCGGTCCTGTAAACCTGGTACCAGATAAAAAACCGTATATCACGGAGTCTCCTGAACCAGGTGAAAAGCACTACACCAAATTTTGGCTTAGGTCCTCTTAGCGGTTTACAAGTACTCGTGTACGGGTCGGTTTCAGCTCTTCGTGGAAGCATCGTGTAGACCATCTATTTCTTCAAACCCCGATGGGCGGGGGCCGACCAGTTTCCGATTAAATTGTCATACGTTTTATTTATGCAGATAGTATGGGTCATGAGTGCTCGTATGAACCGCCTCAAGGAGACGTTTGTTCTGGGCACCTGTTATAATCGAATCAGTTAAGCGGTTTTTAACGAGTATCCACAACATATGTCTCCGGACAGAAAACTAATGTACGTCCCTGCAACAACCCAACATTTCACTGGTTTTCGAAAGTGTTAATTTCGAGGACTTTTAACGTAAAGGAAATGCTCTCACTTTGTTTCTTTGCTGGTTTGCAATAAATGGCTATGTATCATCAATGTCATTCTGCATGGCTCACTCGCGCAAATGTACGGTAAAAATACAAGGTACAGCTCTAAAGCACCGTGTCTAAATGTTGCCTATGTGCACACATTATCGTTTGTTCTCTGAGTGTTTGTATGATTAAGAAAAACCGTTCACAATGCGCCAGCATTGACACGACTTTGTTTTGGCGTGTTTGTGACATACCCATAGGCATGACGGTTGCACAAGAGCAAAACATTGGTCTTTATGAAAGCTGTGCTTGCTTTGGGGAGAGCTTTCGGTACAGAATTGAATATTCTGCTGCTTCTGATTGGATTTTGTCGTAAGCCATTATTTTTCTAAGAAGTACTACTGTTGATTAGAAGAAATATAAGTTGGTATTTGCTATTGTAAAAAGCAGCTGGTTTTAAAATGAACTAGAAAATAATGCTGACTGGCCACTGGAAACGCCTAGATTTTTTTCACTGCGGTATGGGTTTGTTGACACTAACTGCCAAAAAGGCCAAAATATGCCGCACAACACGCACTTTTTTAGCTGCTTCTGGAATGTAAATGGTCTTACTGTCAAATTATATAAGTTCTGAAGCTAGATCTTTTGGAAGCAAGGAATACAGCAAATAAACGAAAATAGCAGAATCGGTTTTATTGAGTCTGTTCATGACCGGTACTGAAATGTGCAACACCGGCTTAAGCAGAACTCTATTTTCAAAATGATACCAAATGAACTCAATGATCCCCAAAAATATAATCTGCACTATGATGATGTACGGGGAGACGTTTTACGGCGGCCACACGGCACAACACCAGCTACAGTGAAAATAAATAAGTTCTGAAGTTAGATCCTTTGGAAGCAAGGAATACACCAAATAAACGAAAATAGCAGACTCGGTTTTATTGAGTCTGTTCATGACCGGTACTGAAATGTGCAACTATTTATATTTATATATGCCTTATTATGGACACTTTAGACTTGTTGAAATGTGGTAGGACATGGAATATGCCCCAATTTACATTGTGAGTAAGGAGATTTTTTGTACTGTAGTACCACCTGACAGCGACTTCAGTTGAATATTTCTGATATGTGTACCGAAAGCGGTGTCTGATCAGGTTCTACATTCTTTGCTTAAAGTACATGACGGTTTTGTATATCTTTCAGCATACAAAACAGCCCGGTACCTCAGAAATATGAAATGGGATATCCTATTACGTGGAAGATTCCAAAAAGTTAATGTTTTATGGTTGTCCGACATCAAAACACATTGTTGGCTTCGCTTTGTAGAGAGGTTGAGGGAAGGCTAGTTATATTTGTGTGACGAGTTTGAAAGGAAAATTAAGACAGATTACGAAAGAATGCAGAGAGAGAGAGAGAGAGAGAAATCTGCTATTTGCGGCTCCTCACCGAGAAACCGCTTGAAGACGCATGCAATTTGCATACGCCCTACCTCCAGTAATTTTTCATGGAGGGTAAGATGGTCCAACAGCGTGTGTCGGAAAAAGCTTTTCACCAAATATTGGTGTGATAAACAAGACATTCGAGGTTTATAAAATTTGAAATTATATATCGACTACATATTAAACGGTGGTGGTACTGCTTATAGACAAAAGAATTAGCTATTTGTGCTCCTTAGTCCTTACATTGCTTATCGTGTGAAGTCTGCTATTTTAAACTAAGCTAAAATTGATTTGGTCGTACTTGGAAAGCTACTAATACCATCATACCGATGCAAAAACATGTCCTCAGAGAAACAATTAGAGTCGTGCCCCTTGAAATATAAATATAAAGACAGATATAAAACAAAACAGTAATGGTTATATAAATGGGCTTATGGAGATGGCCGAGTGGGTTAGTCGAGAGTCAGTGGTAAACAAAAAGCATGCATACAAAACGAAATCATCAGAGGCGCAGGTTCAAGTCTCGCAAAAAGCTTTAATATAACAGGAGTTGGAATATAATTAAAATATGTTTTTTTTTATGTTTGCCTATATAACTGTAAAGGTTTTTTTTTCATCTTCCATGCACTTTTTATGCTAGTTTAATTTTTGCTGAAATATATTTATCGTTAACTCCAGCGGTTTAGCATTTGAATCTGACCGCCTTATCTTATTATGTGTTGTATTCTGAAGTTTGATCTTCACCTGTAAACACATCAGCCATTCCCAATTTACTGTTTCCCAAAGCCTAATAGTACCACGAATGATTTTTTTTTTCATTTGCGGAACGCTAGTTGAAGATTGCGTTTCACTTTCTTTGTAATATTTAAGGGCAATAGCCCTATGTAGTATATTGCGATATTTCATGGCTCCTAAAATGTCATTTGACACCTGATAATCTGTGATATATTTCTGTGCCAAGCATAGATTGTGGATGCTGGTTACAGTCGCTTCATTGATGCGGTTCTAACGAGTACCCACAATCTATGTTTTGTGTTTTAAAGCATAAATAAGAAAAAAAATATAAAAATAAAACAAAAGTAATCAAAAACGCATGACCTTGAAAATCCAAGTTCTTTTTCATTTGCACCTTCGTGTGTGCGAAGAATGTGCATTTTGGGGTACTTTCTTGAAGATTGTCGTATGCTAAATTACACTGTTCCCATTATACAAGCATTTAAAAGGGTGGTGGACACAACCTGCAGATTTCCTCTTCGCTTCCCTTCTGCAAAAGAGTCTTGCTCTTAAAGGAAAGAATTAGGTCATTTTGGAGACGTCGCTTCCGATTTTGTGGGACTTTTACCCGACACTGAGATGAAATGACTTCTCAAGCCCTGTCGCCCAATGAAACCAATAGGGTTTATAAGCATGGACGGACCGATTCGCACCTCCTCACCCACCTGGGCAGGCTTATGTACTCTTAGCGGTTTACAAGTACTCGTGTACGGGTCGGTTTCAGCTCTTCGTGGAAGCATCGTGTAGACCATTTATTTCTTCAAACCCCGATGGGCGGGGGCCGACCAGTTTCCGATTAAATTGTCATACGTTTTATTTATGCAGATAGTATGGGTCATGAGTGCTCGTATGAACCGCCTCAAGGAGACGTTTGTTCTGGGCACCTGTTATAATCGAATCAGTTAAGCGGTTTTTAACGAGTATCCACAACATATGTCTCCGGACAGAAAACTAATGTACGTCCCTGCAACAACCCAACATTTCACTGGTTTTCGAAAGTGCTAATTTCGAGGACTTTTAACGTAAAGGAAATGCTCTCACTTTGTTTCTTTGCTGGTTTGCAATAAATGGCTATGTATCATCAATGTCATTCTGCATGGCTCACTCGCGCAAATGTACGGTAAAAATACAAGGTACAGCTCTAAAGCACCGTGTCTAAATGTTGCCTATGTGCACACATTATCGTTTGTTCTCTGAGTGTTTGTATGATTAAGAAAAACCGTTCACAATGCGCCAGCATTGACACGACTTTGTTTTGGCGTGTTTGTGACATACCCATAGGCATGACGGTTGCACAAGAGCAAAACATTGGTCTTTATGAAAGCTGTGCTTGCTTTGGGGAGAGCTTTCGGTACAGAATTGAATATTCTGCTGCTTCTGATTGGATTTTGTCGTAAGCCATTATTTTTCTAAGAAGTACTACTGTTTATTAGAAGAAATATAAGTTGGTATTTGCTATTGTAAAAAGCAGCTGGTTTTAAAATGAACTAGAAAATAATGCTGACTGGCCACTGGAAACGCCTAGATTTTTTTCGCTGCGGTATGGGTTTGTTGACACTAACTGCCAAAAAGGCCAAAATATGCCGCACAACACGCACTTTTTTAGCTGCTTCTGGAATGTAAATGGTCTTACTGTCAAATTATATAAGTTCTGAAGCTAGATCTTTTGGAAGCAAGGAATACAGCAAATAAACGAAAATAGCAGAATCGGTTTTATTGAGTCTGTTCATGACCAGTACTGAAATGTGCAACACCGGCTTAAGCAGAACTCTATTTTCAAAATGATACCAAATGAACTCAATGATCCCCAAAAATATAATCTGCACTATGATGATGTACGGGGAGACGTTTTACGGCGGCCACACGGCACAACACCAGCTACAGTGAAAATAAATAAGTTCTGAAGTTAGATCCTTTGGAAGCAAGGAATACACCAAATAAACGAAAATAGCAGACTCGGTTTTATTGAGTCTGTTCATGACCGGTACTGAAATGTGCAACTATTTATATTTATATATGCCTTATTATGGACACTTTAGACTTGTTGAAATGTGGTAGGACATGGAATATGCCCCAATTTACATTGTGAGTAAGGAGATTTTTTGTACTGTAGTACCACCTGACAGCGACTTCAGTTGAATATTTCTGATATGTGTACCGAAAGCGGTGTCTGATCAGGTTCTACATTCTTTGCTTAAAGTACATGACGGTTTTGTATATCTTTCAGCATACAAAACAGCCCGGTACCTCAGAAATATGAAATGGGATATCCTATTACGTGGAAGATTCCAAAAAGTTAATGTTTTATGGTTGTCCGACATCAAAACACATTGTTGGCTTCGCTTTGTAGAGAGGTTGAGGGAAGGCTAGTTATATTTGTGTGACGAGTTTGAAAGGAAAATTAAGACAGATTACGAAAGAATGCAGAGAGAGAGAGAGAGAGAGAGAGAAATCTGCTATTTGCGGCTCCTCACCGAGAAACCGCTTGAAGACGCATGCAATTTGCATACGCCCTACCTCCAGTAATTTTTCATGGAGGGTAAGCTGGTCCAACAGCGTGTGTCGGAAAAAGCTTTTCACCAAATATTGGTGTGATAAACAAGACATTCGAGGTTTATAAAATTTGAAATTATATATCGACTACATATTAAACGGTGGTGGTACTGCTTATAGACAAAAGAATTAGCTATTTGTGCTCCTTAGTCCTTACATTGCTTATCGTGTGAAGTCTGCTATTTTAAACTAAGCTAAAATTGATTTGGTCGTACTTGGAAAGCTACTAATACCATCATACCGATGCAAAAACATGTCCTCAGAGAAACAATTAGAGTCGTGCCCCTTGAAATATAAACATAAAGACAGATATAAAACAAAACAGTAATGGTTATATAAATGGGCTTATGGAGATGGCCGAGTGGGTTAGACGAGAGTCAGTGGTAAACAAAAAGCATGCATACAAAACGAAATCATCAGAGGCGCAGGTTCAAGTCTCGCAAAAAGCTTTAATATAACAGGAGTTGGAATATAATTAAAATATGATTTTTTTATGTTTGCCTATATAACTGTAAAGGGTTTTTTTTTTTCATCTTCCATGCACTTTTTATGCTAGTTTAATTTTTGCTGAAATATATTTATCGTTAACTCCAGCGGTTTAGCATTTGAATCTGACCGCCTTATCTTATTATGTGTTGTATTCTGAAGTTTGATCTTCACCTGAAAACACATCAGCCATTCCCAATTTACTGTTTCCCAAAGCCTAATAGTACCACGAAAGATTTTATTTTTCATTTGCGGAACGCTAGTTGAAGATTGCGTTTCACTTTCTTTGTAATATTTAAGGGCAATAGCCCTATGTAGTATATTGCTATATTTCATGGCTCCTAAAATGTCATTTGACACCTGATAATCTGTGATATATTTCTGTGCCAAGCATAGATTGTGGATGCTGGTTACAGTCGCTTCATTGATGCGGTTCTAACGAGTACCCACAATCTATGTTTTGTGTTTTAAAGCATAAATAAGAAAAAAATATAAAAATAAAACAAAAGTAATCAAAAACGCATTACCTTGAAAATCCAAGTTCTTTTTCGTTTGCACCTTCGTGTGTGCGAAGAATGTGCATTTTGGGGTACTTTCTTGAAGATTGTCGTATGCTAAATTACACTGTTCCCATTATACAAGCATTTAAAAGGGTGGTGGACACAACCTGCAGATTTCCTCTTCGCTTCCCTTCTGCAAAAGAGTCTTGCTCTTAAAGGAAAGAATTTGCCCCTGCGAAACAAATGCTTGTCTTTTCCCACCGACAGCGGGAAACACAAGTATATTTGAAAGAGACTGAAAGTTCAAAGGCGACTCTTCTGTCGCGGTTCATTTTTGTTATAGTTTGTCTTTGAATGTGTGTGCCGCTTTTATTTTTTGTTTTAGATAGGCAAGTGGCCATTTTGTGGGAAAGTAACTGTCCGTTTGGCTTTCCGCTAGTGATGTTTCCATTAGGTTCTAGTTATTTCATGTTCGTGTTTCTTTCCATGTCGGTGTCTCTGATGCCAATTGTGGGTTAATTTGTATCGATGTCTGATCATTGCATTCACTTCTATTTTGCATCCACTATATATGCGCCCATTCTCTTCAGGCGCATTCAGTGTAGAAGAAACTTCGTACGATTATTGCTTATGGTAACTGAGATGGTGTCGCGCTGGAAGAGGTACATGGTGGCTTGTGAAACCAAGGAGTACACTTACGAGCATGCACATACGGGTCGTAAGTCTATTTTCTACAGTTTGCTCAAGGTGTTTGATGTGCTCATGAACAGTTTGCATACACACGGAAAGTGAAACAACTCGCTTCCCTGTATGAAACAAAATTTACTCGCGCCTTGCTCGAAGCATTAGTTGGCATACACTATAATGACATCACACCCATGCGAGACGATAAAATCTTTTGTGTCTCTCAAAATGGCCAGTTTCAGATTTGTTTGTTTGTTTGTTTGATTTGAGGTTTAACGTCCCCGTCAACACTGATTAGGTCATTTTGGAGACGTCGCTTCCGATTTTGTGGGACTTTTACCCGACACTGAGATTAAATGACTTCTCAAGCCCTGTCGCCCAATGAAACCAATAGGGTTTATAAGCATGGACGGGCCGATTCGCACCTCTTCACCTGGGCAGGCTTAGGTCCTCTTAGCGGTTTACCAGTACTCGTGTACGGGTCGGTTTCAGCTCTTCGTGGAAGCATCGTGCAGCCCATCTATTTCTTCAAATCCCGATGGGCGGGGGCCGACCAGTTTCCGATTAAATTGTCATACGTTTTATTTATGCAGATAGTATGGGTCATGAGTGCTCGTATGAACCACCTCAAGGAGTCGTTTGTTCTGGGCACCTGTTATAATCGATATTATCTTGTGCGCATAAGTCATTATCTTATTCCCACAACATAGACATTTTGCAGACAACATAATATATTGTGCGCATAACTTCCCAAGATCTATGTTGTGCAAACAAGATAATATGTTGTGCGCACAGGATAATATCTTGTGCGCACAAGATATTAAGTTGTGCAATTATCTTGTGCGCACAACTTAATATCTTGTTTGACAACATATTAAAAAAAAATAATGAAACAAAAGCATGAAATAAATAGACCCTAGTGGAAACATCAATGGCGGAAAGCCAAAAGGCCAGTTACTTTCACACAAAATGGTCAATTGGCTGTAAAAATAACAAGATATAAGCGATACACACACTCAAAGACAAACAAAACAAAAACAAGGCACAAGTTTTATTAAAATCAATCAATAAATATAGACTCTAGAGTGATGACAATGTTTTTTTTTTCTAAAAGTAGCCACAGTGACCCGGACCTTGAGCCCAGGACCCCGAAGGTCGAACTGGCTCCAGATATAACCTTTTCCAATATTAAGTAAAGTTAAAGCGAATTTCATCAATAATTGTAGGCACTAGAGCGATGACAAAACTTTTCTAAAATAGCCACAGTGACCATGGCCTTAATCTCAGTACCCTGAAAGTCGAAATTGCTTTAGATGTTATCATACCAAACATTTGTGTGAAGTTATATTAAGATCTATCAATGAATGTAGGCACTAGAGCGGTGAGAAAGGTTTTCTAGAAATAGTCACAATGACCATGACTTCGAGCCGAGGCCCCTGGAAGCCAAACTCCCTCGAGTTATTGTCATAAGGAACATTTGTGTGAAGTTATATTGAAATCGGTGAAGAAATGTAGACGCTAGATCGATGACGAAGTTTTTTTTTTCTAAAAATAGTCACAGTGACCTTGAAGTTAAGGCCATGACCAGTCTGTTAAAGTCTATTTAAAATCACCCCGTTCGGATCCTGAGTATAAATTGTCAATCCATCAAGAATAAGAAACCTGAACTTCAGACAATTGTTGATACAGCGAAATCTTGGGTTGTGAATCCTGGCTCTCCTCGGACATTGCCATCTCAGAAATTTTTTTCCTGATGGATATGATGCCATTAGGAAGGACCGGGTTGGAGATGCCCATGGGGGCGTCTTTGTATGTTTCAAGAGGGATTTGATTTGTGCTGAGGTGACAGAACTTGAGACTGAATGTGAACTGTTTGGGTCAAACTTCAAATTATGGGCTGTAAAAATTTGTACGTGGGCTCCTTCTACCGGCCTCTAGATATTACTGATCCGGATTACTTGGATTAACTGAATAGTTCTCTAAAACGAATCATGTCTTGTAAAAATGCCCATGTCCTCCTTGGAGGTGACTTCAGTTGTTGGGACATTGATTGGAATAAGCTTTATGTACCTTTGAGCATGCCAAAAAGACAGATACAGACCCATTTGATTGACATTGTTCAGGAGCACTGCATCTCCCAGGTTGTCGATATCTCTACAAGACAAGAACGGACCCTAGATATCCTTCTTACTAACAATCCAACCCCAGTTACAATAGTTAAGGGAATGCCACCTATTGGTCGAGCAGACCATGATATAGTGCTGGTAGAGTATGATATTAAAGCTAAGAGGGTCCTTCAGTCTCCTGGTAAGGTTTACCTCTATAAACGGGCTGATATACAGGGTCTAAAAGACCACATGCTTGCTTTTGCAGACCGTTTTAGGTCGCAGGACTTTCCTCACGTTGATGTCAATGAGATGCGGATTGAATTTAAGACGGTCTTACTCAGTGCTGTAAACAAGTTTATCCCGTCTAAGATGACGAAATGTAAACTTGGATACCCATGGATAGATGCCCGCATTAGGGCATTAATTAGGAAAAGGGAAAAACTGTATCATAAGGCCCGCAGGGCAGATAATGATGCCCTTAAGAGTCGCTACAGGAGACTCAGATCCTTCGTTCAAAAGGAAAAAAGAGATGCATATAGGAGATATGACTCCAATATCTTCAATCCCCTGGATACAGACACTGTTATAGAAGACTGTAACCAAAACGATTGACTTAAAAAAATGTTGGTCCTTTATGAAAAACTTAAAGAAGGATTCCGTGGGTGTAGCTTGTTTAAGAGAAAATGATATCTTGAAAACTGGAGCCAAAGATAAAGCTGATATACTCAACAGACAGTTTGAGTCTGTGTACACCCGGGAACAAGTAGGTGCCCCTCCATCAAAAGGACCAAGCCCCTATCCAGATATTGATGATCTATTCATTGACCCAAATGGGGTAAAAAAAACTACCAGACCGCCTTAACCCCCACAAATCCTCAGGTCCTGATGACCTCAGCGCACGTGTGTTAAAAGAATGCAGCGCAAAATTGCTCCAGTCCTGGCTTGCATCTTCAACCAGTCTCTGGCCCAGGGTAAGGTCCCAGATGATTGGCTTCAAGCCAATGTGGCACCCATTTACCAGAAAGGGGAAAAGTATGACCCTGCCAATTATAGGCCAGTATCACTAACTTGTATTTGCTGTAAGTCTCTGGAGCACATCATCGTGGGCAAAATCATACAACATCTTACAGAGCATAAGATCCTTGTTGAGTCCCAACATGGATTTAGAACATGTATGTTGAGCATAAAGCCCTTAAGGACTGGAAACTTAGCATTTTAAAACTAGTGAATAAACGCATTTCTTTCTATTCTCAAAATACTAACTTATTACCTCCTAAGCCCAAGACGTCTTTACGTCATCTTAAACAAGGTATTCAAGAATTTCATAAGAAGTTTGTTTTGGCCCCTGCAGACAAGGCCGCTAACAACGTCGTCGTTGTGTGACGGCTCCACTATGTTAACACGCTTAAGCAGGAGCTTGGTGGTACTAAGGCCTATGAACTTCAGCCTTTAGCTGAAGAGAGATCTATAGTAGATAAACATGTTTGTCTTTCAGCCACCAAGTTTGCTGTGTGTGTTAACGAAGGCCAAGACAAGCTTCCTACGCTATACTGGTTACCAAAACTTCATAAAAAACCTTACAAAGCACGGTTTATTGCAAATTCTAGCTCTTGCACTACCACTGAACTTTCTAAATTATTAACTTCCTGTCTTACTGCTATTAAAACGCATGTAATTAAATATTGTGATAAAGTCTTTGAAAGATCAGGAAGAAATCTGTTTTGGTCTATAAAAAATTCGAATGAGGTTTTAAATAAATTGAAATCTAGACATTTTCGTGCTTCTAGTCTGTCTACCTACGATTTTTCCACACTTTACACTACACTTCCTCATAATCGTATAAAAGAAAAGCTTAATGATTTAATTGAATGGGCTTTTCACAGAGAAGATTCTCTCTATCTTGCTTGTAATGTCAGAAATGCATTTTTCACTTCTAAAGAGCATAAGAATTATACACTTTGGTCATGTCAGAAAGTGTGTGATGCCCTCACCTTTCTACTTGACAATATTTATATTAGATTCGGTACTAAGTTATTTAGACAAATTGTGGGTATTCCGATGGGTACTAATTGCGCACCTCTTGTGGCTGATCTGTTCTTGTATTGTTATGAAAGAGACTTCATTTTGTCGCTTTCCATTGATAACCAATCTGAAATTATTGAAGCTTTTAGCTCTACTTCTAGATATTTAGATGATTTATTAAATATTGATAATACCTATTTTGATGGTTTGATCAGTCAGATTTACCCCCTAGAACTTCAGTTAAATAAAGCAAATTCTTCTGATACCGAGGCCCCGTTTTTGGATTTACATCTATCTATTGTAGATGGATTTGTTTCGTGCAAAATTTATGATAAACGCGATGACTTTGATTTTGAGATTGTAAATTTTCCTTTTTTGGATGGTGATGTTCCTCGTGCGCCATCCTATGGCGTTTATATTTCGCAATTAATTCGATTTGCTAGAGTGTGTAGTCATGTTACTGACTTCAACACTCGTAATAAATTATTAACGGCTAAACTCCTTAATCAGGGTTATCGGTACCATAAACTACGCAAAGCCTTTTCAAAATTTTATAGACGCCATTCTGATATAATTTCAAAATTCAATATTGGACTAAAATCTCTTCTGCAACAAGGTCTATCGGAACCCGAATTTTATGGTGACTTAGTATATAAATTCAGAAAAATATATAACCGCAATGACTTCAGCACCCAATTTCGTAAAATCGTTCTGCGATATAAAAAGATTGGGTACAACATGGATATTATACGACAGACTGCATGCATGGTAGTTAACCCAATCACGGTTGGCAACTTTGCTTCCCTCTTTAATTGCACGCCGGTGGGTCAGGCCTCAGATTCTATGACGGCTCCAACGTAAAGGCTTATTGAAAATTAGAGAGATAATGTCGGTTGGTGCCTGATGCTCTGTCTCTGGTCGGGCTCATCGGAGTCTAACTGTTGGTTTTCTTTTGCTCCAGCATTTCAGTGGTTTCTTGCTGTCGAGTCCTCACCGTTGTCTCACCTCTGTGGTTCTTTGATTTTTGTGTTCACGGAGATGTTGCACTGATGAGTTAGGAGGCCTTCATGCGGACTGAACAAATTATTTGTCTAAATCGCGACGGAAGTAAGGGCGAGGATTGTGGCCACGTAAAATCAATTTAAGCCCCCCAGTGGAAATCTTCCTCTGACCGTTCCAAGGCGGCTCTTCTGTGGCGATTTATTTATGTTGTTGTTTGTTACTTACTGTGTGTATCACTTGTGTCTTTTGGTTTCGGATGGCCATAAGGCCATTTTGTGGGAAAGTATCTGTCCTTATGGCCTTCCTTTGTTTAGGTTTCCATTATGGTCTGGTCGCTTAATGTTTGTATTTCTTTCCCTTTGGTGTCTTTTATGGGTGGAGTAAGTTAATTGTATCAATTCCTGATCTTTGTTTTACTTCTACTTAGAAGCGGTAGGTCATGTGAGACCCAGCTTGTCCATTTCATGCACGACCTACAGGAAAACCTGGACGGAGCCCATAAAAGGGGTCACAAACAAACAGACCTAATTATTATGGACTTCGCCAAGGCTTTCTATAAGGTCCCCCCACAGAAGACTTCTGTATAAAATGGAGTACGAGGACTGTTCAAATATGAATGCAAGTAGAATGTTTTCTCATGCACTAATGCGAAAATCACCTGGAAATAAATATCACAGCGTAGAAAAAATTTTTACCTATACATTGATACCAAACCTGTTAAAATCCGTTGACTTTAGCCATGTATATCGTTCGATAAACACTGTCTACTCTTGTATACTAATACAAAACATGGTTGGAAGAAGGTCAGAGTACACCGTTGAAATACGGTTCTATATTAAGAATCGTTGTATTCTTGGTATACGGTGCAAAGACATTTTTGATGAAATATGTTCGGTTTATGGGCATAATGAAATGTATTTTCCGACAGTTTTTCGTTGGTGTAAGAAATTCAGCTGTGGGCTAGGCTCAACAGAAGATGCACCACATGATCGTCGGCCGAAAAGAGCAACATCTGCCAAGATAGTTGCTAGAGTGAAAGACATAGATGCTACCGATGCACGATACACCACTAGGCAAATAGCTGGTATGGTTGGCATCTCATTAGGAGCAGCTCATACAATTCTGAAACGGGATTTGAAAATGAGAAAGATCTGTGCTAGATGGATTCCCCATCTGTTGACAGTTGAGCAGAAAAAGACACGCGTTCAGTGCGCCAAGAAGCTGTTTAAAAAGTTTCCAAATTACAGTGCACGGTCTTTCGCTAATGTCGTCACAGGTGACGAGACATGGGTTCACTTTTTGAGCCAAAACGAAATATTCAGAACAAAATATGGGCAACAAAGTATTGCAAAAGACCATGCATTGCAAAGCGGACCATGAGCATCAAGAAGGTAATGTATGCCATATTCTTTTCAAATCAGGACCCTGCTATTCAGGTTGCTGTGCCTAAAGGCAAATCTGTAAATGCGAAGTTTTACAAGAATAAAGTTCTTCGAAAATTGAAGAAATATTTCAAAGAACGAAGACCCGCAACTGGTTTGGCCAATATCAGATTGCTACATGACAATGTGTCATCGCACAAGAAGTTCATTGTGCAAGACTATCTGAAGCAGGAAAAGGTTGTTGAACTCCATCACCTCATGTATTCCCCTGACCTTGCCCCGTGTGACTTTTTTTGTTCCCACGGCTGAAAAAATACCTTTCTGGTCGAAAATTTGTACAGCACAAACACCTCGGCTCTGCAATATTCCAGTGCCTTCATAATATACCTCGAAAAGATTACCAAAATGCATTGAATGATTGGATCAGAAGACTGAAAGTTTGTATATCTGTTAAAGGGGAATACTTTGAGGGGACAAAATAAATTTTTCATCGAAATCTATCACGGAATCATTTTTATGTGCTTAGTTACATTCATATTTGAACAGTCCTCGTACTATGGTATCCGAAATGATTTTGTTTGTTTGATTTGAGATTTAACATCCCCGTCAACACAGTATAGGTCATTTTGGAGACGTTGCTTCCAATTTTGTGGGACTTTTACCCGACATTGAGATGAAATGACATCACAAGCCCTGTCGCCCAATGAAACCAATAGGGTTTATAAGCATGGACGGTCCGCCTCGCACCGCGGTTCCTGGACAGGCTTAGATCCTTTAAGCGGTTTACCAGTACTAGTGTGCGGACGGTCTCAACTCTGCGTGGAAGCATTATGCAGCCCATCTATTTCTTCAAGCCCCGATGGGCGGGGCGGATATCCGAAATGATACCCTCCAGTGGA
Organism: Lucinisca nassula; assembly: GCA_963580285.1. Classification (NCBI taxonomy): domain Eukaryota; kingdom Metazoa; phylum Mollusca; class Bivalvia; order Lucinida; family Lucinidae; genus Lucinisca; species Lucinisca nassula. The sequence goes on from OY757019.1 coordinate 43,954,998, forward strand.
TCTCTGCTTGGCTATCTGGACGAACACAAAAAGTCGTCCTTGACGGTGTTTGTTCTGACCCTGCGCCGGTGTTGTCTGGTGTACCAAAAGCTTCCGTGCTGGGACCGATATTGTTCTTGATTTTTATTAACGACCTGCCAGACAACGTCAACTCTATGATCCGCGTTTTCGCTGATGATTGTGTACTATACAGAAATATAAGAGGGTCTGATGACCAACAGATACTTTAAGATGACTTGGAAAAGTTGGCTGCCTGGGTAGATGCATGGCTCATGAAATTTAATGTCGCCAAATGTCACTCTATGAGAGTGACAATGCACCCTCCCCATAAACAGATTGTCTATGGTTATACATTACATATCCCAGGTTTCAGAGAACGTTTCTTTTGCTAAATACTCAGGAGCTCAAATCCCTGATGACCTCGAGTGGAGTCAACACATTAATGAGATAACTAGTAAGGCTACTGAGACACTTGGTTTCGTTCGTAGAAATTTGGCTTTCGCACCGAGGGAAACCAAGGATGCTGCATACAAAACTATAGTCCGCCCCAAGCTTGAATGTGCAGCACCAGTTTTGATGCCCTATCATCAAAAGGAGATTGATAGAATAGAAAAAGTTCAGAGAACTGCTGCTCGTTGGACCTGCAGACGCTGGCGCAACCAAAGTCACGTTGAAGATATGCTTGAAGAACTCCAGTGGCCGACTCTGCAGGAAAGGCGTGAGCAGGCTTCTCTGACTCTTTTCTATAAGATCCGCAATAACTTAGCCATTATAGATATGAGTAGGTACCTATCTGAAGCTGTTGGATGGAGTAGGAGAACCAGGTCACATCCCTTTCCAGTATCACCGTCCTAATGCTTACACGGATGGTTTTAAAAGTTCTTTTTTCCCCAGGACAATTGCAACTTGGAATGGCCTTACAATCGAAGCTGTCTCTTCTGAGACAGTTGATGGGTTTAAGGCCAAAATATAATATCCTAGGATTGGGCAGGGGATAGGCATGGAATCCTTCCCCTGATGACTTTTTGTAAAGAGTTTTAATCTGCTGGTTGCTGTGTCACAAAGCTCTTTTTCGGGGGTGGGAATTGAAAACTTTTTGTGCCACACCCCAAACCTGTTATCATGGTCAGGATTGACCGAAAACAGTATCGGGAGAAAGAAAGAAAGACCATGAAAGTCGAACTCGCTCCTGATATTGTCATAAGGAACATTTATATGAAGTTATATTGAAATCGGTGAAGAAATGAAGGCGCTAGAGCGATGACAAAGTTTTTTTTTTTTTTCAAAAAATAGCCACAGTGACTTTGACCTTGAGTCCACGACCTTGAAAGTCGAACTCGCTCGAGTTAGTGTCATAGAAAACATTTGTGTGAAGTTATATTGAAATCGGTTAATAAATATAGGCCCTCGAAATATGCAAAGTTTATGTAAAAATAGACACAGTGACCTTGACCTTGCGGTCACGACCTTGAAAGTTGAACTTCCTCGAAATAGGCCAAGACCTTGAAAGTCGAACTCGCTCAATATATTGTCATAAGGAACATTTGTATGAAGTTATATTGAAAACGGTCAAGCAATGTAGGTGCCAGAGCGATGACAAAGTTTTTTATTCTTCTAAAGATAGCCACAATGACCTTGACTTTAAGGCCACGATCTGGAACGTCAAACTCGCTCGAGATATTGTTATAAGGAACATTTGTGTGAAGTAATATTGAAATCGGCGGAAAAATGTAGGCGATTACAAAGTTTTATTATTTTTTTGTTTTGTTTTATTTTTTATAAATAGCCACAGAGACCTTCACCTTGAGGCCACGATCTTGAAAGTCAAACTCGCTTGAGATATTACCATAAGGAACATTTGCGTGAAGCTATATTGAAATCGATGAATAAATATAGGTGCTCGAGATATGGCAAAGTTTTTCTAAAAATAGACACAGTGACCTTGACCTTGCGGTCACGACCTTGAAAGTCGAACTCGCTCGAGATATTGTCATAAGGAACATTTGTTCGAAGTTATATTGAAATCTGTGAAGACATGTTGGCACTAGAAAAATTACATTTTTAAATAGCCACAGTTACCTTGACCTTGAGGCCATGATACTGAAAGTCGAACTCGCTCGAGATATTGTCATAAAGAACATTTGTGTGAAGTTATATTGAAATCAGTCAAAAAATGGAGGCACTAGATTGACGACAAAGTGTTTCTGAAATAGTCCCAGTGACCTTGTCGTTGAGGCCACGACCCTGAAAATCGAACTCGCTCGAGATATTGTCATAAGGAACATATCGGTGGAGAAATGTAGGCGCTTGAGCGATGACAAAGTTTTTTTTTCTAAAATATAGCCACGGAGACCTTGACCTTGAAACCACGACCTTGAAAGTTGAACTTCCCCGAGATAGGCCAAGACCTTGTAAGTCGAACTTGCTCGAGATATTGTCAAAAGGCACATTTGTATGAAGTTATATTGAAAACGGTCAAGAAATGTAGGAGCTTGAGCGATGGCAAAGTTTTTTTGAAAGTTGAACTTCCCCGAGATAGGCCAAGACCTTGAAAGTCGAACTCGCTCGAGATATTGTCAAAAGGCACATTTGTATGAAGTTATATTGACAACGGTCAAGAAATGTAGGCGCGTGAGCGATGACAAAGTTTTTTTTTTCTAAAAATAGCCACTGTGACCTTGATCTTAAGGGCACGATCTGGAACATCGAACATGTTCGAGATATTGTTATAAGGAACATTTGTGTGAAGTTATCTTGAAATCGGTGGAGAAATGTAGGCGCTAGAGCGATTTTTTTTTTATAAAAAGCCACAGAGACCCTGACATTGAAGCCACGATCTTGCAAGTCAAACTCGTTCGAGATATTACCATAAGGAACAGTTGCGTGAAGTAATATTAAAAAACGGTCAAGAAATGTAGGCGTTAGGGTGATGACAATGTTTGTTTTATGTATATAAAAATAGCCACAGTGACCTTGACCTTAGGGCCACGACATTGAACGTCGAACTCGCTTGAGATATTGTCATCAGGAACATTTGTGTAAAGTTATATTAAGTCGGTGAAGAAATGTAGGCGCTAGAGCGATGACAATATTTAATAGCCACAATGGCATTGTCTTTGAGGTCACGAACTTGAAAGACGAACTCCCTCGTGATATTGTCATAAGGAACATTTATGTGAAGTAATATTGAAAACGGTCAAGAAATGTAGGCGCTAGAGCGGTGACAATGTTTTTTCTAAAAATAGTCACAGTGACCTTGACCTTGAGGCCACACCCTTGAACGACAAACAAGCTCGAGATATTGTCATAAGTAACATTTGTGTGAAGTTATATGGAAATCAGTCAAGAAATGTAGGCACTAGAGCGACAACAATGTTTTTTCTAAAATATTTCACAGTGACCTTGTCGTTGAGGCCACGGCCCTGAACGTCGAACTCGCTCGAGATATTGTCATAAGAAATTATATTGAAATCGGTCAAGAAATGTGGGCGCTAGAACGATGACAAGTTTTTTTTTCTAAAGTAGCCACAGTGACCTTGACTTTGAGGCCAAGACCTTGAAAGTCGAACTCGCTCGAGATATTGTCAAAAGGCACATTTGTATGAAGTTATATTGACAACGGTCAAGAAATGTAGGCGCGTGAGCGATGACAAAGTTTTTTTTTCTTCTAAAAATAGCCACAGTGACCTTGATCTTAAGGGCACAATCTGGAACATCGAACACGTTCGAGATATTGTTATAAGGAACATTTGTGTGAAGTAATCTTGAAATCGGTGGAGAAATGTAGGCGCTAGAGCGATTACAATGTTTTTCGTTTTTTTTTTTTTTTTTTTTTTTTTTAAAAACACAGAGACCTTGACCTTGAGGCCACGATCTTGCAAGTCAAACTCGCTCGAGATATTACCATAAGGAACAGTTGCGTGAAGTAATATTGAAAAACGGTCAAGAAATGTAGGCCTTAGGGCGATGACAATGTTAGTTTAATATATATATATAAATAGCCACAGTGACCTTGACCTTGGGGCAACGACATTGAACGTCGAACTCGCTTGAGATATTGTCATCAGAAACATTTGTGTAAAGTTATATTAAATGGGTGAAGAAATGTAGGCGCTTGAGCGATGACAATATTTAATAGCCACAATGACATTGTCTTTGAGGCCACGAACTTGAAAGACGAACTCACTCGACATATTGTCATACGGAACATTTGTGTGAAGTTATATGAAATAAGTCAAGAAATGTAGGCACTAGAGCGACAACAATGTTTTTCTATAACTTTTCACAGTGACCTTGTCGTAAAGGCCACCGCCCTGAATGTCGAACTCGCTCGAGATATTGTCATAAGGAAATATATTAAAATCGGTCAAGAAATGTGGGCGCTGGAGCGATGACAAGTTTTTCTTTCTAAAGTGGCCACAGTGACCTTGACTTTGAGGCCACGACCTTGAAAGTCGAACTCGCTCGAGATATTGTCATAAGGAACAGTTGTTTGAAGTTATATTGAAATCGGTCAAGAAATGTAGGCACTAGAGCGACGACAATGTTTTTCTAAAAAATTTCACAGTGACCTTGCCGTTGAGGCCACGGCCCTGAATGTCGAACTCGCTCGAACTATTGTCATAAGGAATTATATTGGAATCGGTCAAGAAATGTGGGCGCTAGAGCAATGACAAGTTTTTTTTTTCTTAAGTAGCCACAGTGACCTTGACTTTGAGGCCACGACCTTGAAAGTCGAACTCTCTCGAGATATTATCATAAGGAACATTTGTTTGAAGTTATATTGAAATCGGTCACGAAATGTAGGCGCTAGAGCTATTACAAAAGTACTTACGTATGAGACAAATACTATATCCTTCCTCACAACGGGGATAATAAACGACGGCAGTAGAGCCGCCTTGGGACGGCCAGTGAAAAGAATTAAACTAGGGTGCTTAAATCGATTTTACGCTGCTGCAATCCTCGCCCTTACTTATAAATAAACCCATTTACAATAGATAGATGTAAATCCAAAAACGGGGGCTGTGTATCAGAAGAATTTGCTCTGTTTAACTGAAGTTCTTTGGTGGTGGTGGTGGGAGGGGGGGATAAATTTTACTGATTAAACCATCGAAATAGATATTTTCAATATTTAACAAATCACCTAAATATCTAAAAGTCGAGCTAAAGGCTTCAATGATTTCAGATTGGCTTTCAACGGAAAGCGACATCATTTAGTCTTTTTCATAACAAAACAAGAACAAATCAGCCACAAGGGGTGCAAAATTCGTACCCATCGGAATACCCACAATTTGTCTAAATAATTTAGAACTAAATCTTATGTAAATATTGTCAAGTAGAAAGTGAGAGCTCCACACACTTTCTGACATTACCATAAAGTATAATTTTTATGCTCTTTAGAAGTGAAAAAAGAATTTGTTACATTACATGCAAGATAGAAAGAATCTTCCTAATGAAATGACCATTAAATTAAATTATTCAGTTTTTCTTTTATAACTTTATGAGCAAGTGTATTGTAAAGGATTGAAAAAGCTTGACTTTGCAATAAACCGTGCTTTGTAAGGTCTTTTATGAAGTTTAGGTAACCAATACAACGTAGGAAGCTTGTCTTGGTCTTCTAAAACACATACAGCAAAATTGGTTGTTAAATGAAAGATGTGGTCATCAACTTAACCCCTCTCTACAGCCAAGTGCTGCAGTTCTTAGGCCTTAGTACCACCTAGCCCTCGCCAAAGAGGTAAACTTAGCTACATAATCCTCAGCACATGCAGCTTTCAAAATAATCGAATCGGGAAGGGCATCTCGGGGAAAGAACAATTCTTTTTAAATGTCGGTTCTTGCAGTAAGGGTATAAAATGTCAATGGATGATGATTTCTTCAGTGCCTAGCTGGGGGAACAAAGTTATTTGTTGGAATGCTGGCAGCTCCCTTCAGACATTGTATAAAAGTATGAGCCTACTGGCTTTTCTCCTTTCCTTGAGAGACTCCCATCTTAATTTTCCTAGGATTCCAGTCATGCTCACAGTTTCAAAGCAGTAATTGCCTGTTACAAATCTAGCGGCTCTATTCTGAACTTTTCAGTTTCTCCATTAAGGACCACTCCGGGGCCACTCTGCCTCTTTTACAGCCTGAGGAAACTGATGAAGATTTCGCCTCAGGAAACCAAGCGTTCTATTTGCCTTACTACACATATTGCTAATATTAGTACACATATTGCTAATATGTGTAATCCCATCTCAAATTGTATGATTGTCACACCAAGGTATTTGGTTGAATCAGCATCTCGAGGACTTGATCTATCTATATCAATCTGAAGTTTCAGTGAGTCCTCTGTATCTCTAATTTCCCATTAGCAAACACAGTCGTCTGCGGAGTCTTATTTCTGAGTCAATGTCAGTGGAAATGTCATCGAGGCGGTTCTAATGAATTCCCCAAAAATATCTGTTTTTTTTTTTTTTGCAGAAACAAGATAGTCCTGGTGTATGAATGTCATTTGGCGTGTCACCAGTAACAATAATGATTCTGAGAGCTTCTTTTTTTTTCACAATGGCCGACTGATAGCTCAGTGGTTAGTGCACTTGCCTCTGGTGCCAGATGCCCCGGGTTCGATCCCCGGCGGCGGTGATTATTTGGGTGTTCGAACGTGCTCCATTGGCATCATTTACAGGGACGAATGTCAAGAAGTGCACCATCCATCGGATCGGGATGTTAACTGGATGCCCTCCTGTACAGGGAGAGTCATCACCTGTGTAGGTTTAATTACATCTTTACTGTGTAGGCTTTCATCCTGCAAACCAAGCCCCTATCCAGACATGGATGATATATTCATTGACCCAAACGGGGTCAAAAAACTACTAGACCGTCTTAACCCCCACAAATCCTCAGGTCCTGATGACCTCAGCGCACGTGTGTTAAAAGAATGCAGGTCAGAAATTACTCCAGTCCTTTCCTGCATCTTCAACCAATCCCTGGCCCAAGGTAAGGTCCCAGATGATTGGCTTCAAGCCAATGTGGCACCCATTTACAAGAAAGGGGAAAAGTATGACCCTGCCAATTATAGGCCAGTATCACTGACTTGTATTTGCTGTAAGTCTCTGGAGCACATCATCGTGGGCAAAATCATGCAACATCTTACAGAGCACAAGATCCTTGTTGAGTCCGAACATGGATCTAGAAGCGGTAGGTCATGTGAGACCCAGCTTGTCCGGTTCATGCACGACCTACAGGAAAATCTGGACGGGGCACATAATAGGGGTCACAAACAAACAGACCTAATTATTATGGACTTCGCCAAGGCTTTCGATAAGGTCCCCCACAGAAGACTTCTATATTAAATGGAGTACTATGGTATCCGAAATGATACCCTCCAGTGGATCTCTGCTTGGCTATCTGAAGGAACACAAAAAGTCGTACTTGACGGTGTTTGCTCTGACCCTGCGCCGGTGTTGTCTGGTGTCCCACAAGGTTCCGTGTTGGGACCGATATTGTGCTTGATTTTTATTAATGACCTGCCAGACAACGTCAACTCTACAATCCACCTTTTCGCTGATGATTGTGTACTTTACAGAAATATAAGAGGGTCTGATGGCCTACAGATACTTTAAGATGACTTGAAAAAGTTGGCTGCCTGGGTAGATGCATGGCTCATGAAATTTAATGTCGCCAAATGTCACTCTGTGAGAGTGACAAGGCACGCTCCCCATAAACAGATTGTCCATGGTTATACATTAAATAACCAGGTTTTAGAGAACGTTTCTTCTGCTAAATAATTAGGAATTCAAATCACTGATGACCTCGAGTGGGGTCAACACATTAATGAGATAACTAGTAAGGCTACTAAGACACTCGGCTTCCTTCGTAGAATGTTGGCTTTCGCACCGAGGGAAACCAAGGATGCTGCATACAAAACTATAGTCCGCCCCAAGCTTGAATATGCAGCACCAGTTTGGATGTCCTATCATCAAAAGGAGATTGATAGAATAGAAAAAGTTCAGAGGACTGCTGCTCGTTGGACCTGCAGACGCTGGCGCAACCTAAGTCACGTTGGAGAGATGCTTGAAGAACTCCAGTGGCCGACTCTGCAGAAAGGCGTGAGCAGGCTTCCCTGACTCTATTCTATAAAATCCATAATAATTTAGCCATTATAGATAAGAGTAGGTACCTATCTGAAGCTGGTGGAGGGAGTAGGAGAACCAGGTCCAATCCCTTTCAGTATCACCGTCCTAATGCTTACACGGATGGTTTTAAGAGTTCTTTTTTCCCCAGGACAATTGCAACTTGGAATGGCCTTACAATCGAAGCTGTCTCTTCTGAGATAGTTGATGGGTTTAAGGCCAGAATATAATATCCTAGGGTTGGGCAGGGGATAGGCATGGAATCCTTCCCCTGGTGGCTTTTTGAGAATAGTTTTAATCTGCTGGTGGCTGTGTCACAAAGCTCTTTTTCGAGGGGTGGAGATTGAAAACTTTTCGTGCCACACCCTCAACCTGTTATCATGGTCAGAATTGACCGAAAACAGTATCGGGAGAAAGAAAAAAGAAAGATGGTCTATCTATCTATCTATCTATCTTCTGATACTGCGTCGGTCACATTTGACCATTACCGCAGGTGTATATTACATACACTCCAGATTTTGCAGGATGAAAGCCTACACAGTAATCATGTAATTACGGTAGGGATCTTTAACCTGCACAGGGGATGGTTCTTCCTGCACAGGGGGGGCCTCCAGTTAACGTCCCGATCCGAAGGACGGTGCACTTTATGACATTCGTCCCTGCAAATGATGCCAATGGAGCGTGTTCGGACACCTAAATTTTATCGCCGCTGTCGGGGATCGAACCCGGGACCTCTAGCATCAGAGGCAGGTGCACTAACCACTGAGCTATCACGCTCCGTTACAGCTACCCTGATTGTCTGTGAGCAACGCGACTAAATTATTCAAGAATAATTCTTTACCATGAACAGGGCTAATGCCATTTTTACGTCACAATGATATATTGTATTCAGTTTTATCAGGCTTAGCGTCGAAACCTTTAAAATTCTTCGAAAGTTGAAAATATGCTACAAAATCTGTGTGTGCTGTCTCGGACCCAACAATATCAACTATTGTTCAAAGGGTCCGAGTTGCCGTCACTTAACTCAGAAAAAAATATGCAGAATCACGGTCTATTTTATGTTGGTCACCCTGTCCAAATGACGCGCCAAATTATATACTATTTAATGGTTTGGTTCGGCCTACCCCCCCCCCCCCCCCACACACACACACACAGAAATCCACCCACATCTTCGGTTCGGTTAGCTCTTTCATTTCATCAAGCATCTAGACGAAACACGGAAGTTAGCAGACAATCTGTGTGACTTGCTGACTTCAAATGAGAAAGAAGCAAAACAAAGGGGTCATTCATTAGAATAAATTCTATGGAATATCATGTCTGTTAATATGGTGAATGCAATTGATTTTCCTTCGTTATTTTTCATTTATTATGGTTATTTATTCTTTGCTTTTCAAGTCAACAGATCAACAGGTAGGAGGCCCAGAAATGGTGACTGACCTGTTTCGGTGACACTTATTTCCCTCGCTTTATTTTCTTAGTAAAGAGATCTGTGACGTCATCACACTCAGTCAGAATCAGAATTATTACTGGTGACAGGTCAAATGACATTCATACACCAGGACCTGTGACATGGGAAGTTAGTATCTATTTCGGCTCTGGGACGTTTCGCCCACAAACCATTATCTATCTATCTATCTATATATCCTGCAGCACCCTCTCGCGAGGATTATGTGCAGCTGCGCGCGTCAGAAAAAGAAAAGTGTGATAGAAGAAAAAGTATTAGATTTTAGGAGAATTGAAAGTAAAAACAGTGTTAGTAAAGTAGAGATTAAAAGCAGATAAAAACAATGTTTCACGGTTCATGGCATTGGGTGATGGAGGGTGCATATGGTCGATCTGAAAGAATCCAGATCGGAGCACACAACAGCATGAGGAGGAAGGTGATTCCATTGTACCACGGCCAAGGGGAAGAAACTGTATTTATAGTAACTGGCAGTAGTAGGGATTTGAATATAGTGCATAGTATGCATGTTTTTAGTAGTTCTGATTGGATGTCGGATGTATGTAGGGAGCGGAATCTCGACAAGACTATATACTATCTTGTAGAACAATAGGAGGCGAGCATCTGCCCGCCTCTGTTCCAATGATCTCCATTCCAGGGTATTAAGCATCTGGGTCACACTACTATATGAAGAGTAGTCATGTTTGACCCATCTAGCTGCTCTTCTTTGGACTTGCTCAACCTTGTTTATATTTGACTGGGTATATGGGCTCCACACAGGGGAGGCATACTCAAGCTGGGGCCTAACAAGGGTATTATAAGCTGTTTCATGTATGCCTTGATGTTTGGTGCGTATATTCCTACGTATGAAGCCCAGGGTCCGATTTGCTTTGGTGGTCACGTTTTGAATGTGGGTGTTCCAAGTTAAATCACGGCTAAACTCAAGGCCCAGGCACTTGGCATGATCAGCCTCCTGGAGGACTTCACCGTGGAGAATGTAATTGTGTCTAATGGGTTCTTTAGAACGGGAAATGTGTAGGACCTGGCATTTACCCGGGTTAAATTCCATTTCCCAGTTCTTTTCCCATGTTTCAAGCTTTTGGAGGTCCCTTTGCAATAAGGTACAGTCAGCATCACTGCGGACAGCCAAATATATTGCCGTGTCATCTGCAAAAAGTCTGACCTGTGAGTGGATCTGCTCTGGTAGGTCATTGATGTATAAAAGAAACAGGATCGGTCCCAGTACTGATCCTTGGGGAACCCCAGATGTGACCGGAATTTGGGATGAGGTTTCCCCCTCTAGGGCTACACGTTGAGTACGGCCAAAAAGGAAAGCTTTGATCCAGTTTAGGGTGTTTGAGGTTATGCCATGTTGGTGCAGTTTGTGGAGTAATTTAATATGGCTAACCTTATCGAATGCTTTACTAAAATCCAGGAGTATCAGGTCAGTCTGGTGACCTGCTGATAGATTTCGTGCAAGCTCATCAACAAGTTGGATGAGCTGTGTTTCGCAGGACCTCCTTTCCCTAAATCCATGTTGAAGATCATACAAGATGTTATGTTTGTCGAGATGCTTAGTAAGGTTGGATGCAACAATATGCTCCATTAACTTGAACGGCTCCATTTCCTTACCTAGTCATTTGGCCACCAAGACGTTTCCTCCCTGGTAGTTTCCCCCTAGTCGTTTCGCCCACTTTTCATTGCAAGACTATTTTTCACTTTTGAATTTTAATTTAGAGGTGAGAAGAGGCAAATATTTAACCCTTTCCCACTTGCTCATTTTTACAGTGTTGCCTAGGACAGCAACTTCATTTGACTATTATATTATAATGAATGGTCTGTTTTACATCAAACTTGGCAGGAATGTTCACTGGGCAGTAGCCGTTTAAATGGAACCACTTTAGGCTTAATCATTGTTGCCATGGTAACAAGGGGGCATCTCAAAGTTGTCAAAAAGTGTGATTTCAGGTGTATTTTTAGCTCACATGTCATGTAGTGACGGGTGTCAGAGCTTTCGCCACTTTGCATGTTTGCCACCAGAGGTTTCGCCATCTCCGTGGGAGGGTTCGCCACTTTTCTGATTTTTTTGCTTTTGGAGGGTTTGCCACTTTTAATATATTTTTCTTATAACTATTTGATTTTGTGCAGGGTTTAATAAAAAGAAATAAATTAAGGCTGTTTATAGTTTTAAACGTCCGTTGTTATTGTTTTTATTAATCCTTACTTGAAAATAGACAAAACACCTATTCTCAGAATAGATGCCCGTTTGTAGTTTTTGGCTGTCTTTTGCATTTTAATCATGCCATACAGAAGAACTGTGATATCCCTCATGTTCATCATAATGGTATACTCCATACATTTCAAAATACTACTTATTACTCGTTATCATTTTTGCCCTTGATACCAATGCCTAAAGTAGTCATTTTTTGGCCAAAAATCGATGTCCTTTCTTAGAGTGCTAAACATTGTGAGAGTTTTTTTTTCTGTATTTGTATAGATATATTTCTGCAAAAAGTATGCTTTATTTTAATTAACATGCTTAGCTAATACTTGAAAGTGGTTTTTCCTTTATTTAGTTCGATTTCATTTTTTCGTTGTCTTTTGTTGAAAATGTCCCCAATATTGGTGTAAGCTACGTTACACTGGTTATAATAATAAATAAGTTTATCTATCTATCTTCTTATACTGAGTCGGTCATATTTGGCCATTACCTCAGTTGGGTGCGTAGCTAAATTTAGAATTTAGCTTAAAAAAAAAAGAAAAAAAGAGAAGTCACTGGATGAGTCCTTAAAACTATTTACAATCTGAATAACAGAGGTATACTAAAACGCATACCTCTGAGTCTCAATCTTACACTGTATGGGCTTTGAACTCCTCTGCAGTCTTAGCATTCACCACAGAAGAGGGAAGACTATTCCACTGGGGAATAGTCCTAGGGAAGAAGGAATTTTTCAGGGCATCACTGTAGGACTGGTACCTGTGATACTGTGAGTTGTTTACTTTTGATGCCCTTGTTCGAGTTGAAACTGTCACAGGGGTCAAGTATTTATCTTTATTAACGGCCACTATACCTGAATGTATCTTATAGAAGAAGGTTAAAGAGGACTGCTCACGATGGGCCTCTAGGGACGGCCATTCTAGCTCGTTAAGCATGTCACCGACGCTGCTTCTATTGCGCCATCGTCGGCAGGTCCATCGAGCAGCTGTCCTCTGCACCTTCTCCACCTGCTGAATCTGAGTTTTAACATAGGGATGCCAAATGGGTGATGCATATTCTAGCTGAGGGCGAACCAATGTTTTATATGCAACATCCTTTGTCTGTCTAGGTGCAAAAGCCAAGTTTCGTCTAAGAAATCCTAAAGTCCTAGTTGCTTTTGATGTTATTTCTGAAACGTGTTAACCCCAATCAAGATCATCAGTGATGGTGATACCAAGCTATTTGGCGGATTGAACCTGCTCCAAGATTTGCTGGTGTAGTTTATAGTCAAACTTAATTTGTTTGTCCGGAGGGTGTCGCGACACTCTCATTGAATGACATTTGGCCACATTGAACTTCATCTGCCAATCGGCCTCCCACTGTGCTAGTTGATTCAGGTCATCTTGTAGAATAAGACAGTCAGAAGAAGAATATATATTCCTATAAAGGACACAATCATCAGCAAACAAACGGACAGATGACCTGATGTTATCAGGGAGATCATTAATGAATACCAAGAAAAGGACCGGTCCAAGGACCGAACCTTGGGGGACACCAGATAAAACAGGGACTTGATCAGACGCTTGGCCATCAAGTACAACTTGTTGTGAGCGCCCTGAGAGCCATGAGCTAATCCACCTGTGTGTGGATCATCTTATCCCATAGTAATCCAACTTATACAATAGCCTCCTGTGAGGTACCTTGTCAAAGGCCTTAGCGAAGTCCATGATAATCAAGTCAGTCTGTTTGTGGCCACAGTTTGTGGCCCCATCCAGATTGCTCACAATGTCATGGTAAAACTGAACTAATTGAGTTTCGCAAGACCTTTGACTTCGGAAACCATGTTGACAGTCAGCAAGAATGCTCTCAAAGGCTAGAAGCTTGTTGATGTTACTAACTATTATATGTTCCAGGGTTTTGCAACAGATGCATGTTAGCGACACTGGTCTATAATTTGCTGCATCGTATTTTTCTCCTTTTTTATAGACCGGGGTAACATTAGCTTGTCGCCAGTCATCTGGTACAGTGCCCTGGGCAAGTGATTCATTGAAGATAAAGGCCAGCACAGGTGAAATTTCAGCACCACATTCTTTAAGCACCCTGGCATTCAGGTCATTCGGCTCAGATGCCTTATGTATTTTGAGCTTACCTAACAGTTTGGCGACCCCGTTTGGGTCAACTGTTATGTCCCCCATTGAGGGGAACTGACTATTACCTTTAGTTGGTAGCTCACCATCAGTTTCACGCGTAAATGCAGATTGAAACTGTTTATTACATATGTTGGCCTTATCGCGCGAATCTGTTTTGAGAATACCGTTATCTCTTAACGAAGTGATCCCAAAAGCTTCCTTTTTCAGGGACTTTACGAATGACCAAAACTTTTTTACTTTACCATTCTTCTGGGGACTGTCGGGATCTGTATTATCATCCTCAAAGGTAAAGTTAAGGCATAGTTTCTTATTTCGACTCACATATCCATTTTCGGTGGCGAAACCTCCTGGTGGCGAAACCTCTTGGTGGCGAAACCTCCGATGGCGAACTTGTTGGGTGGCGAAACCTCTGTAAACCGTAGTGACAAGGTGAGGTTCTGTGATCACTTTTCGACCGTCATCCGTCGCCAGTGTGTGCGTGTGTCCGTAAACAATTTCTTCAAATGGCATCTCATAAACCACTGATCGGATTTTGATCAAACTTCACAGGAATATTCCTTAGGTGGTCCTCTTTCAAAGTTGTTCAAATGGTTCTGGTCCGTTGCACATCTAGGTCACAGGAGCACAAAACCGAAAACTTAAAAAAAATCTTCTCGGAAACCACAAGGCGCACGTCTTTGATATTTGGTATGAAGCTTCATCTATCGGATTTCTACCAAGATTGTTCAAAGTATAGTGGGTGGACCAAAAATGCCCCTGCACCTGTTTTTCTGAAACAGCAAGGCCCAGGTATTTGATATTTGGTGTAATGCTTCATCTAGTGGACCTCTCTGAAACCCCAAGGCCCAGGTCTTTGATATTTGGTGTGTAGCTTCATCTAGTGGACCGTTGGCAAATGGCCAAGATTGTTCAAATTATAGCTTTTGCTCGTATTTGGTATGAAGCTTCACCATTTTAGACCTCCCTCAACATTATGCACATTATAGCCCTGGATTCAATAATGGCCCTCCCCAGGGCCAACTTGTTACTCTGTGGATCAGGTGAACGATTGTTGTTTTACATGGGCTTACATAGGGAAAATCTTTAAAAATCTTCTTCTCTGAAACCGCAAAGCCCAGATCTTTGATATTTAGTATGAAGCTTCATCTAGTGGACCCCTACCATGATTGTTCAAATCATACTGCTGGGGCCAAAAATGCCCACCCCGGGGCCCTTTGGTTTTACATGGGCTTATATAGGGAAAATCTTTAAAAGTCTTCTCTGAAACTGCAAGGCCCAGGTCTTTGCTATTTGGTATGAAGCTTCATCTAGTGGACCCCTACCAAGATTGTTCAAATTATAGGGCTTGGGCCAAAAATGCCCACGCCCGGAGCCCTTTGGTTTTACGTAGGCTTATTAGCTCACCTGAGCACAGAGTGCTCATGGTGAGCTATTGTGATGGGTCAATGTCCGTCATGTGTCTTGCGGCGTCAACAATTTGCTTTAAATGCTAACTTCTCCTTAACCCTTGAGCCAATTTCAATAAATTTTTATAGGAATATTGCTTAGGTGACCCTCAACAAAAATAGCTAAAACCATTCCGCTCCACTGAACAAGATGGCCACCAGAGCTAAAAATAGAAAAATCTTTAAACGACAACTTCTCCTGTACCTTTAGGCCAATATCATTCAAACTTTATTGGAGTGTTGCTTTTGTGATCCTCTATCAAAATAGCTAAAATGGTTCAGCTCCGGTGAACAAAATGGCCACCAGAGCTAAAAATAGAAAATTGTTTCAACGACAACTCCTCCTGTACCCTTGGGTCAAATTAATTCAAACTTCATAGGAATGTTGCTTAGGCAACCCTCTACTAAAATAGCTAAAAGGGCATTGTTCCGATAATCAAAATGGCCGCCAAAGCTATAAATAAAAAATATCGTAAATTTGCTTCAAACGCAAACTCCTCAACCTTTGGGCCAATTTGATTTAAACTTCACAGGAATGTTGCCCAAGTGACTCCCTACCAAAATAGCTAAAATCGTTATGTTCAGACAAACAAGATGGCCACTAGAGCTAAAAATAGAAAAAAAAATCTTTAAACGACAACTCCTCCTGTACCCTTGGGCCAATTTCATTTTAACTTCATAGGAATGTTGCTTTGATGACCATCTACCAAAATAACTAAAACGGTTCTGCTCTGATTAGCAAAATGGCCGCCATAGTTAAAAATAGAAAAACATCATAAATTTGCTTCAAATACTAACTCCTCCCTAACCCTTGGGCCAATTTGATTCAAACTTCACAGGAATATAATGTAGGTGAATCCCTATACAAATAGCTAAAATCATTCCACTCAGACAAACAAGATGGCCGCCACAGCTAAAAATAGAAAAAATCTTTAAACGACAACTCCCCTCCACCCTTAGACCAATTTCAATTTAACTTCATAGAAGTGTTGCTTATGTGACCCTTTACCAAAATAGCTAAAACGGTTCCGCTCCGGTGAACAAAATGGCCACCAGAACTAAAAATAGAAAACTCTTTAAACGACAACTCCTCCTGTACCCTTGGGCCAAATAAATTCAAACTTCAAAGGAATGTTGCTTAGGTGACCCTCTACTTAAATAGCTAAAACGGTATTGCTCCAATGAGCAAAATGGCCGCCATGGCTAAAAATATAAAAACATTGCAGTTTGCTTCAAACTGCAAGGCCCATGTCTTTGATATTTGGTATGGAACTTCATCTAGTGAACCTCTGCCAAGATTGTTCAAATTATAGCCCTCAGGCCACAAATGCCCCCGCCCTGGGGCCCTTTGGTTTTACATAGGCTTATATAGAGATAATCTTCGAAAATCTTCTTCTCTGAAACCGCAAGGCCCAGGTCTTTGATATTTGGTGTGAAGCTTCATCTAGTGGGCCCCTATCAAGATTGTTTAAATTATAGCCCTGAGACCAAAAATGCCCCCATCCCAGTGTCATTTGGTTTTACATAGGCTTATGTAGGGAATATCTATAAAAAAAAAACTTCTTTCTGAAACCGCGAGGCCCAGATCATTGATATTTGGTGTGTAGCTTCATCTAGTGGACCTTTGCCAAGATAATTCAAATTATAGCCTTTATTGATATTTGGTATGAAGCTTCACCTTTGTAGACCTCCCTCAACATTATGTACATTATAGCCCTGGGGTCAATAATGTCCTCCCCTAGGGCCCACTTGTTACTCTTTGGATCAGGTGAGCGATCCAGGGCCATCATGGCCCTCTTGTTGATTGAATCTTAATCTTCACACTGCTGTCCAGGAAAGAATTAAGGGGTTTGGCACTGGCCATTTTCACTGTCTGCAGCATGTTTTGCCAGAGTCATTTTCGAGTAGTGTTGTGAATCGGACAGAAAAATTACAATCGATTATCGGTAAAATAAATCGGATATCCCATCATTTGCTTCAACAATATATAACGACAGCAAACGCTTTTTCAGAGCCTCCATTTATACATTCCCACCAAATTACAAAGGGTAATTTGCTCCAGAAAACAGCTCATAGTTAACGAGGTAGTGGGCTCTAGTTTTGCCTGGTGTCCCACAAGGGACTGATCTTGGTCTCGTGTTATTCTCCCTGTACATTAATGATATTTCCTCTGACATTGATTCAGTAATAAGTCTGTTCGCAGACGATTGTGTTTGCTACAGGGAAACAAGAAATACAGAGGACTCAGTGAAACTTCAGAAGGACATAGACACATGATGATAAGGATTTTGGGCACGAAAATGGGGCATGAAATTTCAGCCCGTTAATGCAGTACACTGTATTATGCAGATAAATAGGAAGAGACCCAATGGAATTAAGGGAACGCTTCATCTAGTGGACCCCTACCATGATTGTTCAAATCATACTGCTGGGGCCAAAAATGCCCACCCCGGGGCCCTTTGGTTTTACATGGGCTTATATAGGGAAAATCTTAAAAAGTCTTCTCTGAAACTGCAAGGCCCAGGTCTTTGCTATTTGGTATGAAGCTTCATCTAGTGGACCCCTACCAAGATTGTTCAAATTATAGGGCTTGGGCCAAAAATGCCCACGCCTGGAGCCCTTTGGTTTTACGCAGGCTTATTAGCTCACCTGAGCACAGAGTGCTCATCGTGAGCTATTGTGATGGGTCAATGTCCGTCATGTGTCGTGCGGCGTCAACAATTTGCTTTAAATGCTAACTTCTCCTTAACCCTTGAGCCAATTTCAATAAATTTTTAAAGGAATATTGCTTAGGTGACCCTCAACAAAAATAGCTAAAACCATTCCGCTCCACTGAACAAGATGGCCACCAGAGCTTAAAATAGAAAAATCTTTAAACGACAACTTCTCCTGTACCTTTAGGCCAATATCATTCAAACTTTATTGGAGTGTTGCTTTTGTGATCCTCTATCAAAATAGCTAAAATGGTTCAGCTCCGGTGAACAAAATGGCCACCAGAGCTAAAAATAGAAAAAATTCTTTCAACGACAACTCCTCCTGTACCCTTGGGTCAAATTAATTCAAACTTCATAGGAATGTTGCTTAGGCAACCCTCTACTAAAATAGCTAAAAGGGCATTGTTCCGATAATCAAAATGGCCGCCAAAGCTATAAATAAAAAATATCGTAAATTTGCATCAAACGCAAACTCCTCAACCTTTGGGCCAATTTGATTTAAACTTCACAGGAATGTTGCCCAAGTGACTCCCTACCAAAATAGCTAAAATCGTTATGTTCAGACAAACAAGATGGCCACTAGAGCTAAAAATAGAAAAAAAATCTTTAAACGACAACTCCTCCTGTACCCTTGGGCCAATTTCATTTTAACTTCATAGGAATGTTGCTTTGGTGACCATCTACCAAAATAACTAAAACGGTTCTGCTCTGATTAGCAAAATGGCCGCCATAGTTAAAAATAGAAAAACATCATAAATTTGCTTCAAATACTAACTCCTCCCTAACCCTTGGGCCAATTTGATTCAAACTTCACAGGAATATAATGTAGGTGAATCCCTATACAAATAGCTAAAATCATTCCACTCAGACAAACAAGATGGCCGCCACAGCTAAAAATAGAAAAAATCTTTAAACGACAACTCCCCCTCAACCCTTGGACCAATTTCAATTTAACTTCATAGAAGTGTTGCTTATGTGACCCTTTACCAAAATAGCTAAAACGGTTCCGCTCCGGTGAACAAAATGGCCACCAGAACTAAAAATAGAAAACTCTTTAAACGACAACTCCTCCTGTACCCTTGGGCCAAATAAATTCAAACTTCAAAGGAATGTTGCTTAGGTGACCCTCTACTTAAATAGCTAAAACGGTATTGCTCCAATGAGCAAAATGGCCGCCATGGCTAAAAATATAAAAACATTGCAGTTTGCTTCAAACGCAAACTCCTCCTCAACCCTCAGGCCAATTTGATTCAAACTTCACAGGAATGTTGCCCAAGTGACTCCCTACCAAAATTGCTAAATTCGTTATGTTCTGATAAACAAGATGGCAACTAGAGCTAAAAATAGAAAAAAATCTTTAAACGACAAGTCCTCCTGTACCCTTGGGCCAATTTCATTCAAACTTCAGAAGAATGTTGCTTAGGTGACCATCTACTAAAATAGCTAAAACGGTTCTGGTCTGATGAGCAAAATGGCCACCATAGCTAAAAATAGAAAAACATTGTAAATTTGTGTCAAACATAAACTCCTCCAAAACACTTAGGCCAATTCAATTCAAACTTCACAGGAATGTTATTTAGGTGACTACCTACCAATATAGCTAAAATCTTTCCACTCTGACAAAGAAGATGGCCGTCAGAGCTAAAAATAGAAAAAAAATCTTTGAACAACAACTCCTTCTGTACCCTTGGGCCCATTTCATTCAAGCTTCATAGGATTGTTGCTTAGCTGACCCTCTACCATATTAGCTAAAAAGATCCTGCTTTGAATCGTTTGAATCAAATTGACCCAAGGGTTTAGGAAGATTTCGCATTTGAAGCAAATTTACAATGTTTTTCTATGTTTAGCTCTGGTGGCCATATTGTTCATCGGAGCGAGACCATTTTAGCTATTTTGGTAGAGAGTCATCCAAGCAACATTCCTATGAAGGTTGTAATGTAATTGGCCCCAGGGTACAGGATGAGTTGTTGTTTGAAGATTTTTTAGCCCCGGTGGCCATCTTGTTTATCAGAGCGGAATGATTTTAACTATTTTGGTAGATAGTCACCTGGGCAACATTCCTGTGAAGTTTAAATCAGATTGGCTTAACAGTTAAGGAGAAGTTTGCGTTTGAAGCAAATTCTATTTTTAGCTCTGGTGGCCATTTTGTTCATCGGAGCAGGATCATTTTAGCTAATATGGTAGAAGGTCAGCTAAGCAACATTCCTATGAAGCTTGAATGAAATGGGCCCAAGGGTACAGGAGGAGTTGTTGTTCAAAGATTTTTCTCTATTTTTAGCTCTCACGGCCATCTTCTTTGTCAGAGTGGAAAGATTTTAGCTATTTTGGTAGGTAGTCACCTAAATAACATTCCTGTGAAGTTCCAGGGCCATCATGGCCCTCTTGTTGTTTTACATAGGCTTATACATGTATAGGAAAAATCTTTAATAATCCTCTTCTCTGAAACCGCAAGGCCCAGATCTATGATATTTAGTATGAAGCGTCATCTAGTGGACCCCTAACAAGATTGTTCAAATTATAGTGCTGGGGCCAAAAATGCCCCACCCTGGGGTCCTTTGGTTTTACATGGGCTTATATAGGGAAAATCTTTAAAAAAATCTTCTCCTCTGAAACCACAAGGCACAGGTCTTTGATATTTGGTGTGAAGCTTCATCTTGTGTACCTCTACCAAGATTGTTCAAATTATAGCCCTGGGGCCAAAAATGCCCCCAATCTGGAGCCCTTTGGTTTGACATAGACTTATACAGAGAAACTCTTTAAAAATCATCTTCTGTGAAACCACTAGGCCTAGGTCTTTGATATTTGGTGTGAAATTTCATCAAGTGGACCTCTATCAAGATTGTTCAAATTATAGCCCTGGGGCCAAAAATGACCCCGCCCTGAGATCCTTTGGTTTTACTTAGACTTATCCTTTATGCTAGAGCCTGTTCCAAGTATCAGGACTTTATGGAAAGTGGGAAGGTGCTCACCACCAGGTTGTTATGCCAAGGGTATCAAAAAACCAAACTGGTATCAAAACTAAAGAAGTTCTATGGGAGGCACCATGATGGGAGGCACCATGATCTTGTTGATCCGTACAATGTGGCCATTTCCAGAATTATTTCTGATATGTTTGCCAATGGAAAGCCATAGGAAGACTTCCAAAATCTCGGACATACCCTTCTTGGAATTTTCACCTTTTCTTCGTTCGGGTCGATGGGCATGGTGGGCAAAGCTTGCTTACCAAGTAATGCTTACTATCCGCGGACGCCTGATTACACCCTTCAGAGCTCTCGGAAACGCAGGATTCTGCGTATTTTACGCCAACTTTTGCCGTTGTACGCGTAAAATTCACAACGGGCGATTCTTGTGTACGCATGTTTTTATTGCGACATGCGTCCAAAATTACAGAAGCAGTAAATTCAGAAGCTAATTTAGACCGCTTATGCAATACCAATAAAAGATCAAATGCGGCGCCGCTTTTTATGTTGAAAGCGCACATGCCACAAACCAGTAGGCGTGACCTATATTGACAGGTATTTTTGCACCTGTCAGTGGGAGAGACGATATTGGAAAGTGGTCGGTTTGCGGCACGTGTTAAAAATGATTGTACCTGTTTAATCTCGCCGCTTTAATCCCCGTGGTATTACGGATTACAATTAATTAGTTTACTAATTGATGTAAGCTCATATCATCAACGGATTAGCATGAGTCGGTTAAATATCACGTTTAGTTAAACCAGGGTTACAGCGAAGACGATATAATTGACGAATTTATAACGGGCCTCCGTGGCCTAATGGATAAGAGCGCTGACTCTTAGTCATTAGGTCTCTCACCGCCGTGGGTTTGAGCCTCGCTCGGGTCACGTGTGAGACGCCAAGTTCTGCAACGGAAGGTCAGGTGGTTTTTCTCCGGGTACTCCGGTTTTCGCCCACCTATGATTAACGATCGGCTCGATATGAGTGAAATAATCTTGAAAGGGCCGTAAAACCCAAACCAAAAAAAAAAAAAAAAATTGACGAATTGCCAATGTCATGTATTTTCGCGACTACACGATCGTATTTTTTATCGCTCGGTCAAAGTGTTTCGACGTTTACTGGTGACAAAAATGTATGTAGTTCTTCAAAATACAATCATTTTTAACAATTACAGGAAGTCAGACGTGGTTAGGATGCTTCCCCTACGTATTTGTTTTCACCAATTAAAAATAATTGAGCTACTGTCACGTACATATACGTCCGGATTTGAAAGTACAAATATAGCTAAATAGAATGCTGCTTTTCTGATCTGGGTTTACATTATATCTGCTGTTATCCTAATACTACCTTATTTTTATGTGGCATTATTTGACTAGAAGTGTGAGAATAAATCTGAGCAACTGCATTGGGGGGGGGGGGGAGGGGGGGGAATAGACGCATCAGTGAAATATTTCTAACTAGTACCCACAATCTACATGTTTGGAACGAAGTTATTAAATGCATTTATCAGAAAAAAAAAGAGTTTGGGAGCCATGAAAGTATACAGTTTTTCATATTGACGTGTAGCCTGATAATAAGTTTTTGTCTATGTTCTATGCGCGATCAAGATCAGAACTCCAACATTTTATGTGGGAATCCAACTTTTTATCTGTGAATCCAACTTTTTACAAGGAAGGATTCCTGGAATCCTGTTTTCAAAATCCTAGTGAGAGCTCTGCCCTTCTGGAGTCCATGTCTGTTGATCTGAACATTGATATTTGCCATTTTGTCTATGGACTAATGATTTTGGATTAACGCTTTGGTACTACGACCTAAACTACTTATATAGGGAAATCTTTAAAAATCTTGTTCTCTGAAACTGCAAGGGCCATGTCTTTGATATTTGGTATGGAGCTTCATCTAGTGAACCTCTACCAAGATTGTTCAAATTATAGCCCTCAGGCCACAAATGCCCCGGCCCTGGGGCCCTTTGGTTTTACGTAGGCTTACACCCGTGGACACAAATCTGTTCAAACTTTGATGAGCTTCATTTCATTTTGATCTGATGTTTCATTCAATATTTCCTTACATCCTGTGAGTCAGCTGCAAGAAAGGAATAAATTCAAAACACAAAGTGTTGTACGTTTCATTGTAGACCTTGCACTGTCCAATCGGAATACATGTCGAAAAATGGAAGTGCTTGCCACAATAAGACCAATCAATGTACATTGTATATTGCTTGATCCAGTTTTAGACTACTCTGATAAATGACATTTGCTTGTCAAACTATCTTGATGCCAAGAGATTCATTGAAAGGTACTTCATCAAAGTTTGAATGCTTTTGTGTCCACAGGTGTATATAGAGATAATCTTTGAAAATCTTCTTCTCTGAAACCACAAGGCCCAGGTCTTTGATATTTGGTGTGAAGTTTCATCTAGAGGGCCCCTATCAAGATTGTTTGAATTATAGCCCTGAGGCCAAAAATACCCCCACCCCAGGGTCATTTGGTTTTACATAGGTTTGTGCAGGGAATATCTATAAAAAAAAAAAACCTTCTTTTCTGAAACCGTGAGGCCCAGATCTTTGATATTTGGTGTGTAGCTTCATCTAGTGGACCTTTGCCAAGATAGTTCAAATTATAGCCTTTATTGATATTTGGTATGAAGCTTCACCTTTGTAGACCTCCCTCAACATTATGCACATTATAGCCCTGGGGTCAATAATGTCCTCCCCCAGGGCCCACTTGTTACTCTGTGGATCAGTTGACGATCCAGGGCCATCATGGCCCTCTTGTTGATTGAATCTTAATCTTCACACTGCTGTCAAGGCAACAAGGGGCTTGGCCATGGCCATTTTCACTGTCTGCAGCATGTTTTGCCAGAGTCAATTTCGAGGCGCTTATAACCCCAGACACCCTCAGGGGTGGTTCAGACAGGTAAAACACATATATCTGAGTGGGAAAGGGTTAAGAAGCCACATCGCCCTGTCATGTCAGCCTAAGGATACTAATCCTTAGCATGGAACAGATAAGGTGGGTAATTTGTGATAACTAAAGGATAGTTTTTGTCAATTCTCCATGAAAACCTATGTTGTGGGTATTCATTAGAACCGCTTCCATGAGGGCGGTTCCAATGAATACCCACAACAAAGGTTTTTATTGAGATATAAGGAAAACTATCCTTCAATTATCACAAAATGCCCACCTTATGTGTTGCTATGCCTTAGTTACCGGGCCTTAAAAGTGGCCACTCTTATCTATCTATCTGTCCATTTATACTGCAGCAACCCTGTTAAGAGGACTATCGTGCAGGTATGTGCGCAGAGGCATCGTGCAAGACAAAATAAAAGAAGTAAAAGTGAGACAGTATGAAGGAAAAGATAAAAGTTCATGTTACAGAAGAGAATAAAATCAGATAAAAACAAGTGTTGTGGATTAGGGCATATACCGGTATAGTGTGGTACTGTCCTTACCCCTGACCTAAATGACTCTAGGTCTTGGAGGACAGGAAGATTATGGGGAAGTTGATTCCACTGTACAATGGCCCTCGCCCATCGTGGCATGAAGAAATATATGGGCTGCATGTTTCTTCCACGCAGAGCTGAATCCGACCCGCACACGAGTACTGGTAAACCGCTTAGTGGATCTAAGCCTGCCCAGGCAAAGCGGTGCACACAAGTCGGACCGTCCATGCTCATAAACCCTATTGGTTTCATTGGGCAACAGGGCTTGAGAAGTCATTTCATCTCAATGTCAGGTACATTGTGTAAAAGTCCCACAAAATTGAAAGCAATGTCTTCAAAATGACCTAATCAGTGTTGACAAGGCGTTAAACCTCAAATCAAACAAACAAACCAATGGCCAAGAGAAAGAAAGAGTATTTATAGTAGCTGGCTGTAGTCGGTATCTGGACGTAGTGAAGGGGATGCATATGCCTGGTCAATCTGATGGGATGGCTATTAAATGGAGGGAGGGGAACAGCAACTAGACTATTTACTATTTTGTAAAATAGTATCAGGCGGTCGTCGGCTCGCCTGTCCTCAAGTGAACGCCACCCTACAGAGTTCTCGGAAACGCCGAATCCGGCGTATTTTTACGTTTGTTTTTGCTATTGAACGCGTAAAATTTCCTGCAGTGGATTCTTAATTACGCCATTTTTTTTTGCCTGACACGTCCGTAATCGAGTGTAAAAGTGATCTCAATTACCTAAAAAGATGACAGCGGGTGTCCAATTGATCTCCAATTAAGCTACAGCTTTCAGATCAAAAGTTTACTGTTAATTGTGGCCACCAGGCTTGTTCAAGCATTACCTAGCGAGGACAGTCGTCTGTTTTGCTCTCTCGGCCAATCAGAGCTTCACAGCTAGAAGATTGACAGGTCAGTCTTGCGGTTTGCGAGGTGTTCAAGCTCATAGCTGATTAACACTAATTGATCGTTTTGTTTCCGGATACTTGTATACACAGCTGGATTATAAGTGAGTGAGTGAGTTTTAGTTTTACGTCCCACCAACAGCTAAGGTCATACGGAGACGGGACCTCGGTTTAAAGACTCATATTGGATTATAGGTAATTTGATGGTTGAAAGAATGTCGGAGACATAATTAAGGGATGTGATAATCCAGTGTATAAATCGTCCTTATTACGATTAAAAAAAAAATTATGACTCGAGATTGTCGCACTTTCGTATTGAACAATGTCTTTATTGTTTATAACTGAAGTTACCTTGATTAGGCCTATTTGAATGAAAGAAATTAATGATCAGAAACCATGGAATATTAGCATTAAGTAAAGAGTTGAACTGCCTGCTAATAGGGGAGGTCTGTAACAGACACCTGTGGCATCTGAACTGGGCCTGCACCGTTGGTGTTTTTTTTTTTAGCTCACCTGTCACGTAGTGACAAGGTGAGCTTTTGTGGTCACTTTTTGTCCGTCGTGCGTGCGTCCGTCTGTGCGTCCGTAAACAATTTCAAATAAGTATATCTCTAATACCCCATGGTCAATCTTGATCAAATTTCATGAGAAGCATCACCAGGTAGGGGGAAAGGCTGCAAAAGGATTTTGGGCTGATCAGATTGGAATTCTGGTTGCTATGGCAACATACAGCTCCCATAGACTTACAATGGGAAAAAATTAAAATATCTTCTTCTCTGAAACCACAGGGCCTAGAGCTAAGATATTTAGCATGTAGCAACGACCAGTGGTCGCCTACATAATTCCTGCCAATCATGCCCCTGGGGTCCACATTGGCCACGCCCCAGGGCCCCTTTGCTCCCATAGACTCACAATGGAACAAAAAGCTTCAAAAATCTTCTTCTCGGAAACCACAGGACCCAGAGCTTAGATATTTAGCATATAGCAAGGGCAAGTGGTCACTTACATAATACTGCCAATCATGCCCCTGGGTTCCAAACGGGCCACACACCGGGGCCCTTTAGCTCCTATAGACTCATAATGGAAAAAAGCTTCAAAAATCTTCTTCTCTGAAACCACAGGGCCCAGAGCTGCGATATTTGGTATGTAGCAACGGCAAGTGGTCACCTACATAATTCCTGCCAATCACGCCCCTGGGGTCCAAATTGGCCACATCTTGGGGGCCCCTTAGCTTCCATAGACTCATAATGGAAAAAAAGCTTCAAAAATCTTCTTCTCTGAAACCACAGGGCCCAGAGCTTGGTTATTTAGCATGTAGCAACGGCCAGTGGCCACCTACAAAATTCCTGCCAATCATGCCCCTGGGTTCCAAATGGGCGATGCCCTGGGGCCCCTTCGCTCCCATAGACTCATAATGGAACAAAAAGCTTCAAAAATCTTCTTCTCGGAAACCACAGGGCCTAGAGCTAAGATATTAAGCATGTAGCACGACCAGTGGTCATCTACAAAATTCCTGCCAATCATGCCCCTGGGGTCCACATTGGCCATGCCCCAGGGCCCCTTCGCTCCCATAGACTCACAATGGAACAAAAAGCTTCAAAAATCTTCTTCTCAGAAACCACAGGACCCAGAGCTTAGATATTTAGCATATAGCAAGGGCAAGTGGTCACCTACATAATTCCTGCCAATCATGCCCCTGGGTTTCAAACGGGCCACCCCCCGGGGCCCTTTAGCTCCTATAGACTCATAATGGAAAAAAGCTTCTAAAATCTTCTTCTCTGAAACCACAGGGCCGAGAGCTGCTATATTTGGCATGTAGCAACAACAACTGGCCACATACATAATTCCTGCCAATCATGCCCCTGGGGTCCAAATTGGCCACACCCCGGGGCCCCTTAGCTCCCATAGACTCATTAAGGAAAAAAAGCTTCAAAAATCTTCTTCTCTGAAACCACAGGGCCCAGAGCTTAGATATTGAGCATGTAGCAACGGCCAGTGGCCACCTTCATAATTCCTGCCAATCATGCCCCTGGGTTCCAAATGGGCAACGCCCTGGTGCCCCTTCGGTCCCATAGACTCATAATGGAACAAAAAGCTTCAAAAATCTTCTTCTCTGAAACCACAGGGCCCAGAGCTTAGATATTTAGCATGTAGCAACGGCAAGTGGTCACATACATAATTCCTGCCAATCATGCCGTTGGGGTCTAAACGGGCCACACCCCGGGGCCCTTTAGCTCCTATAGACTCATAATGGAAAAAGCTTCAAAAATCTTATTCTCTGAAACCACAGGGCCCAGAGCTGAGATATTTGGCATGTAGCAAGGGCAAGTGGTCACCTACATAAATCCTGCCAATCATGCCCCTAGGTTCCAAATGGGCCACATGCCGGGGCCCCTTAGCTCCCATAGACTCAAAATGGAAAAAAGCTTCAAAAATCTTCTTCTCTGAAACCACAGGGCCCAGAGCTTAGATATTTAGCATGTAGCAACGGCCAGTGGCCACCTACATGATTCCTGCCAATCATGCCCCTGGGTTCCAAATGGACCCGCCCTGGGGCCCCTTCACTCCCATAGGAACTGCAAGTGGTCTCCTACATATTTCCTGCTAATCATGCCCCTGGGGTCCAAATGGGCCATGCCCAGGGGCCCCTTAGCTCCCATAGACTCAAAATGGAAAAAAGCTTCAAAAATCTTCTTCTCAGAAACCAAAGGGCCCAGAGCTTAGATATTTAGCACGTATCAACGGCAAGTGGTCACCTACATAATTCCTGGCAATCATGCCCCTGGGGTCCAAAAGGGCCATGCCCCTGGGCCAGTTAGCTCCTATAGACTCATAATGGAAAAAAAAAGCTTCAAAAATCTTCTTCTCTGAAACCACAGGGCCCAGAGCTTAGATATTTAGCATGTAGCAACGGCAAGTGGTCACATACATAGTTCCTGCCAATCATGCCCCTGGGGTCCAAACGGGCCACGCCCCGGGGCCCTTTAGCTCCTATAGACTCATAATGGAAAAAAAGCTTCAAAAATCTTCTTCTCTGAAACCACAGAGCCCAGAGCTTAGATATTTAGCATGTAGCAATGACAAGTGGTCACCTACATAAATCCTGCCAATCATGCCCCTGGGGTCCAAATGGGCCACACCCTGGCACCCCCATACATGTAGCTCCCATAGATGCATAATGAAAAAAAAAAAACTTCAAAAAACTTCTTCTCTGAAAACACAGAGCCCAGAGCTTAGATATTTAGCATGTAGCAACTGCAAGTGGTCTCCTACATGTTTCCTGCTAATCATGCCCCTGGGGTCCAAATGGGCCATGCCCAGGGGCCCCTTAGCTCCCATAGACTCATAATGGAAAAAAGCTTCAAAAATCTTCTTCTCAGAAACTGTGAAGCACAGAACTTAGATATTCAGTGTCTAGCAACATAAAATAGCCAGCTACATAAATCCTGCTTACCTTGCCCCTGGGGTCAAAATTGGCCACGCCCAAGCTCATCACCTCCAATAGACTTATTATGGAAAAAAAAACTTAAAAAATCTTCTTCTATGAAACCATAAGGCCCAGAGCTTAGATTTTTAGTATGTAGCAACGTTAAGTGGCCACCTACATAAATCCTGCCAGTTATGCCCCTGGGATCCAAATTGGCCACACCCCAGGGGTCTTTAGCTTCCATAGACTTACAATTGGAGAAACTTCAAAAATCTTCTCCTCTGAAACCACAGAGCCCTTATAATGAAAAAAAAAAAACAAACTTAAAATGGGGGAAAAAAATCTTCAAAAATCTTCTTCTCTGAAACCATAAGTCCCAGAGCTTAGGTATTTAGCATGTAGCAATGTCGACTGGTCGGCTACATGAATCCTGCCAATCATGCCCCTGGGGTCCAAATCCTGTGGCCCCTTAACTCCAACAAACTTATAATGGAAAAAAAGCTTCAAAATTCTTTGAAACCTTGAAGTACAGACCTTAGATATTTAGTATATAGCAACACAAAATGGTCGCCTACATAAATCCTGCCAACCGTGCCCTTTGGGTCAAAATTGGCCAAGACCAGGGCTCATTTCTCCAAAACCATAAGGCACAGATTTTGTTTGATTTGAGGTTTTACATCCTCGTCAACACTGTATAGGTCATTTTGGAGATGTCTCTTCCAATTTTGTGGGACTTTTACCCGACATTGAGATGAAATTACATCTCGAGCCCTCTTGCCCAATGAAACCAGTAGGGTTTATAAGCATGGACACCGCTTTGCCTGAGCTTAGATATTTAGTATATAGCAATGTCAAGTGGTCTCCTACACTAATGATTTTCTGGTACACAGGTGAGCGATATAGGGCCATTGGACCCTCTTGTTTTTTTGTGTGTTTATTTTTGTAAATATTTGTGAGAAACTGGATGTAAATAAAAACAACAAAAGTTTAATTTTTTATTTTTACGAAAGTCAAAATTTCTGAGTCATGTTCTTATTCCATCTTTTTTCTTCAAATCCTGGTTATTTTGAAGAAACATAATGGACTGGGCTGGAAATTCTGGCAAGTGTTACGTCTTTAATCATTATGCGAACTATTGTTAGAATCCAAAAGTTTCAGATGCCATTTTAAGTACTAAACTCAGTTCAGAAAATCTGAATCATCGATTTTTGCGTTTCTCGCTTTTAATACTCATTTTAGCCCATATATCACTATGGGAAAGTTGTAGACCTCACCCTCCGCCGATTTCTCCAGCAAGTCGTATGCCTCTGCGACAGTCAGGAAAGGCTGTGATTATTTGGAGAAAATTGCAAAACAAAGAAATGAGACCACAGACTAAGTCCATTTGATGAAGATTGTCAGGTAAAATAATAAATATTCAAATCCATGTGATGTACTTTATAAATAGATATGCAATTACGACACACCTTACATTCGAATGGCTAGATAGAAGCTCACTAGGAACGGGGAGCCACTAGCGCGATGCGCTGTCAACAGTGGTCAAAATGAATTATACCGATATCAGATGTGGTGTCACAGCTAATGATTTTCCATGAAGTGATCGTGCAAATAAAATATAGACGCCCTTGTAATTTACAAGAGCAGTGACCACTTCTATATATGGTTTAAAAGGGTGTGTCGAACCTGTCAAAATGTCTTAGTCTGTGAAAGAAAATTAGGACTTTGCAATTTTCTCCAAATAATCACAGCCTTTCCTGGCTGTCGCAGAGGCATATGACTTGCTGGGGAAATCGGCGGAGGGTGAGGTCTACAACTTTCCCATAGTGATATATGGGCTAAAATGAGTATTAAAAGCGATAAACGAAAAAATCGATGATTCAGATTTTCTGAACGGAGTTTAGGAGGTAGTGCATGACCTGAACAGACTTGTCCTGTTGGTGCAGCCTGATCAGACTCTGTACTACTGTTAACTGCTAACACTCAATTTAAACCCTTATCCTTATGATTAAATTAATTTACCCAGTCCACTCCTGACTTTCAAAGCCTAATGTGTGTGTGTGTGAATTCGGGTTTAACGTCACTTTCAACAATTTTTCAGGCATATCATGACGGTGTCTGGTTGCGACATGGAGCTCAATGCTCACTTTTATAGTGCTGCCTCACTGAAGTATCATGTCCCAGACACATTACATGATACCACACCCAGTCACATTATCCTGACACTGGGTCGACCAGTCCTAGCTCTACCCTGTAAATCTGAGTGCCAAGCGAGGAGCAGCTAGTACCATTCTTAACGATTTGGGTATGTCACGGCCCGGGATTGAACCCGTGACCTCCCGTTCCCCGGAGCGGACACTCTACCAACTGAGCTATGGGGGCCGGTATAAAAAGCCTAATGTAATGTATCCATTCAAATTCAAAATCTGAGTGACAGTGTAAATCCTGATTAGATGGAAGCCATCTGATCTGAGTCTCCACAGCAAGTAAAGGGTTTGTCATGTTAAGCAGGATAAGGGTTCAAGCCCCAAAGTCTTTTGGAGTCACACTCTACAGCAGTAAGCATTTGGCCATAATTGACATACGTTTTTTAGGTTCAAACTCCAACTTTTCAAAATTTGACTCCAACTTTTCAGATTAGAATCCAACTTTTTCCATGGATGGATGCTTAAACTCCTGTTTTCAAAATCCTAGTGAGAACTCTGCACACATATAGCAGCATGAGTTTTGCACACTGAGAAATGTACAAGAGTTTTACTTAATAAACTAGTGTTTTTAAGCAGCGTTAAAATGCTTTGCAGATAAACAACAACAGTTCAAGTTGTTTTTCAGGGGGTTTTACTGGGGACTCGGCAAGCCTTCTCTAACAAATTCAACAACAAATTCCCCATCCCCAGTTAGTCCAGTTAAGGGGATGGCCCAGATTGGCAAGGCTGATCAGGATCATTGTCTCAACATAACGTTTGTTTGTTTGTATTGGGTTTAACGTCCCAGTCACCACTATTTAGGCCATTTTAAGCCGGTCAGTTTACTTATCCACGCTTTTCCTGGGCAGGCTTATACGTAAGCAGTTAACACGTACAGTGCACATTCTTTGGCCAGAAACTGACAACTGCCCTTCTTGAATCAGCGGAAAGGGGAGAATGACCGTAGAAAAGCTTTCATGACCAATCTCGACGAAAGAATGTTGCCGACCCCAGCAGGCATCTAACTCGCATTCTCCTGATCACCAGTCAGACATGCATCTGACTGAGCGAATGAGGTGGGCTATCAACATAACGTAGAAGCAATTTATAATCACTGACTTTTATACTCTGGTTAACCTTTGTCCGGCTGAGCCCGGATATGCCCTGTCTTTCAAACGTTTATGTAGATCCAGATCAGATGGCTTCTAAAGAGAAGCCATCTTCTGAAAAAGCCATCTGATCAAGATCTACATTGCCATTCAGATTGTAAATTTGTTGCAATAATTTGAATCAAGTAATTTGATTGGTTGATAATTGGTTGTAGGTGTGGAAGATTGAAATATTGAGCTGGACAAGGGTTTTAACTCTTATCATGCTGTTCACGACAACCCCTATCTTTAGAAACAGTGTAGATCCAGATCAGATGGCTTCTGAAGAAGCCATCTGACCAGGATCTACACTGTTTCGCATTCAGTTAATGAATTTGTAACAATAAATTACATCAAGTAATTTGATTGGTTGATAGACAGAAATGGGTGTGGCTTAAATGAATATTCAACAAGATACGGGTTAATTGCTGTCATAGTTACATGTAGGCTTCATTCAAATATACTTGCTAAGTAGCTTGTACTGATCCAAAGTATATCCACTTAACCCTTATTTTTTGGTGAGGGGGGGGGGGGGGTTGGTTTTACGGCCCTTTCAAGATTATTTCACTCATATCGAGCTAATCGTTTAATCAGAGGTGGGCGAAAACCGGAGTACCCGGAGAAAACCCACCTGACCTTCCCACTTAACCCTTAGAATGCAGAAAAACTACATCTGAAAATGTTGTCTGCTTATGTTGTCTGCTGAATCTTCTTGCAAACATTTTAAAAATATTTTTGCATACAGGCAAACAGTGTGAACCCAGATCAGACTGCTCCTAGAGGAGCAGTCTGATCTGGGTTCACAGGGTTTGCAAAAATGAATTTTGAAGTAACCTGCAGACGAGAAAGCAGATGAAAATTGTCGTGATTGACATTTTATGGGATAAACAAACATTGTTGGGTAGATAGTGCTTAGTGTGTTTTATTCTGTTCTGGCTAAGTAATTAACACTTGGTGTAATGTACAAATTGCCGTGATAGTTGGTGCAAGTATGCTAAATATTCAGACACTTTTTATAGCAGCAGATAAAGGAATTTTTTAAGGCCCCCACCCATCGGGGCTTGAAGAAATATATGGGCTGCAGGATGCTTCTATGCAGAGCTAAATCCAACCCACACATGAGTACTGGTAAACCGCTTAGATGATATAAGCCTGCCCAGGCAAAGCGGTGCAAGTCGGACTGTCCATGCTTATAAACTCTACTGGTTTCATTGGAAGAGAGGGCTTGAGATGTCATTTCATCTCAGTGTCGGGTAAAAGTCCCACAAAATTGGAAGCAACGCCTCCAAAATGACCTTTACAGTGTTGACATGGATGTTATACCTCAAATCAAACAAACAAAGGATCTTGTTTTGTGATAACTGGAGGATAGTTTTTGTCAATTCTCCATAAAAACCTGTGTTGTTGGCACATGTATTCATTAAAACCGGCTCACCGAGGCAGTTCAACATGTTTATATGGAAAAATAAGGAAAACTATCCTTCAGTTATTACAAAATACTTATATTACATGTATCATTTCAACGTACCAAAGATTTGATTGGAGTGACCTTGTCCTTGTTTTCAAAGTCACAAGCTCCTAAAAACTGTCAATTTTGGGCCAATAATGGCTTGTCTGTACCCTTTTAATTTAAGAATTGATGAATGTTGGCCAAACTTGGTATAAGATAGATTTCAACTTACCAAAAATTTGGTTAGATTTTGGTGATAAGGTCACAGGCTCCTGAAAACTGTCAGTTCTGGGCCAGAAATAGCTTGGGTGCTTGAGTTTAATGGCTCAGTCAAGACTATTAAGGTCATTTTAGAGCCGGTCAGTTTGCCTATCCAAACTTTTCCTGGGCAGGCATATACGTAAGTGGTTAACCAGTACAGCGCACATTCTTTTGCCCAAAACTGACAACTGCCCTTCTTGAATCTGTGAAAGGGAGAGAATTACTGAAAAAAAAAAAATGGTTTCATGATCAATCTGCACAAAAGAACATCCCCCACCCCGGCAGGTTTCAAACCTGCATCCTCCTGATTTTCAGTAAGATAGGCATCCATCTGAACTATCAAGGCCAGCTCTTGGGTGCATCTTTGATTTTTGTCACCTAAACCTAGTTTTCAAGCTCAAATGTATCTTTTAAGTTATACAACACAACCTCGTTATAAAACGGTTTGAATATTACAGGGTTTCAAGGTGGATCCCACAAAAGAAATGTGTAGATTATATAGAAAAATGACCATAAATGGTCTTTTTAGCTCACCTATCACGTAGTGACAAGGTGAGCTTTTGGGATCACTTTTTGTCCGTCATCTGTCGTGCGTGTGTGTGTCCCTGCGTGCGTAAACTCTTTCTTCAAACGACATCTCCTCCTATACCAGAGAATGGATTTTGATATAATTTCACAGGAATGTTCCTTGGATGACCCTCTTTCAAAATTGCCTAAATCATTTTGCTCCGT
This sequence comes from Lucinisca nassula, assembly GCA_963580285.1. Lineage (NCBI taxonomy): Eukaryota > Metazoa > Mollusca > Bivalvia > Lucinida > Lucinidae > Lucinisca > Lucinisca nassula. Next base: position 43,989,565 of record OY757019.1, read on the forward strand.
TAAACAATGGCTGCCAGAGCTAAAAAAAGAAAAAAACCTTTCAATAACATCTACTCCTATGCAAATGGCCCAATTTGAAAATAATTTCACAGGAATGTTCCTTGAGTGACCCTCTTTCAAAATTGCCTAAATTGTTCCGCTCCGTTAAACAAAATGGCCACCAGAGCTAAAAATAGATAAACCTTTAAATGTGTGTGTGTGTGTGAATTCGGGTTTAACGTCGCTTTCAACAATTTTTCGGTCATATCACGAGGGTGTCTGGTTGCGACAGGGAGCTCAATGCTCACTTTTACAGTGCTGCCTCACTGAAGTATCATGTCCCAGACACATTACATGATACCACACCCAGTCACATTATCCTGACACTGGGTCGACCAGTCCTAGCTCTACCCCGTAAATCTGAGTGCTAAGCGAGGGGCAGCTAGTACCAATTTTAACAACTTTGGTATGTCGCAGCCTGGCATCGAACACGTGACCTCCCGTTCCCCGGAGCGGACACTCTACCAACTGAGCTATCGGGGCTGGTAAACCTTTAAATGACATCTCCTAGGCAAATGGTCCGATTTGAAAATAATGTCACAGGAATGACCCTCTTTCAAAATTGCCTAAATTGTTCTGCTCCGTTAAACAAAATGGCCGCCAGAGCTAAAAATAGAAAAACCTTTAACTGTCATCTCCTCCTAGGCAAAAAGCCCGATTTGAAAAGAATTTCACAGGAATGTTCCTAGAGAGACCCTCTTTCAAAATTGCCTAAATTGTTCTGCTCCATTAAACAAAATGGCTGCAAGAGCTAAAAATAGAAAAACCTTTCAATGACATCTTCTCCTAGGCAAAGGCCCAATTTGAAAAGAATTTCACAGGAATGTTCCTTGAGTGACCCTCTTTCAAAATTGCCTAAATCATTCTGCTTCATTTAACAACTTTGGTATGTCGCAGCCTGGCATCGAACACGTGACCTCCCGTTCCCCGGAGCGGACACTCTACCAACTGAGCTATCGGGGCTGGTAAACCTTTAAATGACATCTCCTAGGCAAATGGTCCGATTTGAAAATAATGTCACAGGAATGACCCTCTTTCAAAATTTCCGAAATCGTTCTGCTCCGTTAAACAAAATGGCTGCCAGAGCTAAAAATAGAAAAAACCTTTCAATGACATCTACTCCTATGCAAATGGCCCGATTTGAAAATAATTTCACAGGAATGTTCTTTGAGTGATCCTCTTTCAAAATTGCCTAAATTGTTCCGCTCGGTTTAACAAAATGACCACCAGAGCTAAAAATAGAAAAACCTTTAAATGACATCTCCTCCTAGGCAAATTGCCCGATTTGAAAATAATTTCACAGGAATGTTCCTTGAGTGACCCTCTTTCAAAATTGCCTAAATCATTCTGCTTCATTTAACAACTTTGGTATGTCGCAGCCTGGCATCGAACACGTGACCTCCCGTTCCCCGGAGCGGACACTCTACCAACTGAGCTATCGGGGCTGGTAAACCTTTAAATGACATCTCCTAGGCAAATGGTCCGATTTGAAAATAATGTCACAGGAATGACCCTCTTTCAAAATTTCCGAAATCGTTCTGCTCCGTTAAACAAAATGGCTGCCAGAGCTAAAAATAGAAAAAACCTTTCAATGACATCTACTCCTATGCAAATGGCCCGATTTGAAAATAATTTCACAGGAATGTTCTTTGAGTGATCCTCTTTCAAAATTGCCTAAATTGTTCCGCTCGGTTTAACAAAATGACCACCAGAGCTAAAAATAGAAAAACCTTTAAATGACATCTCCTCCTAGGCAAATTGCCCGATTTGAAAATAATTTCACAGGAATGTTCCTTGAGTGACCCTCTTTCAAAATTGCCTAAATCATTCTGCTTCATTTAACAAAATGGCCACCAGAGCTAAAAATAGAAAATCTTTCAATGACTTCTCCTCCTAGGCAAATGGCCCGATTTGAAAATAGTTTCCCAGGAATGTTCCTTGAGTGACCCTCTTTCAAAATTGCCTAAATCGTTCCGCTCTGTTAAATAAAATGGCCCCAGAGCTAAAAGTAGAAAAACCTTTAAATGACATCTCCTCCTAGGCAAATTGCCCTATTTGAAAATAATTTCACAGGAATGTTCTTTGAGTGGCCCTCTTTCAAAATTGTTTAAATCGTTTCGCTCTGTTAAATAAAATGGCCACCAGAGCTAAAAATAGAAAAACCTTTAAATGACATCTCCTCCTAGGCAAATGGCCCTATTTGAAAATAATATATCAGAAATGTCCTTGAGTGACCCTCTTTCAAAATTGCCTAAATCGTTCCGCTCTGTTAAACAAAATGGCCACCCGAGCTAAATATAGAAAAACCTTTAAATGACATTTCCTCATAGGCAAATGGCCCGATTTGAAAAGAATTTCACAGGAATGTTCCATGAGTGACCCTCTTTCAAAATTGCCTAAATCCTTCCGCTGCGTTAAACAAAATGGCCGCCAGAGCTAAAAACAGATAAACCTTTAAATGACATCTCCTCCTAGGCAAATGGTCTGATTTGAAAATAATGTCACAGGAATGACCCTCTTTCAAAATAATTCTGCTCCGTTAAACATGAGTGACCCTCTTTCAAAATTGCCTAAATCCTTCTGCTGCGTTAAACAAAATGGCCGCCAGAGCTAAAAATAGAAAAACCTTTAACTGTCATCCGCTCCTAGGCAAATGGCCTGATTTGAAATAAATTTCACAGGAATGTTCCTAGAGTGACCCTCTTTCAAAATTGCCTAAATGGTTCTGCTCCGTTAAACAAAATGGCTGCCAGAGCTAAAAAAAGAAAAACCTTTCAATGACATCTCCTCCTATGCAAATGGCCCGATTTGAAAATAATTTCACAGGAATGTTCCTTGAGTTACCCTCTTTCAAAATTGCCTAAATTGGTCTGATCCGTTGAACAAAATGCCCACCAGAGTTAAAAATAGAAAAGGCTTTAAATGACATCTCCTCCTAGGCAAATGGCCCGATTTGAAAATAATTCACAGGAATGTTCCTTGAGTGACCCTCTTTCAAAAGTGCCTAAATCGTTTTTCTCCGTTTAAACAAAATGGCCGCCAGAGCTAAAAATGAAAAAACCTTTCAATGACATCACCTCCTAGGCAAATGGCACAATTTGAAAATAATTTCACAGGAATGTTCCTTGAGTGACCCTCTATCAAAATTGCCTAAATAGTTCCGCTCTGTTAAATAAAATGGCCGCCAGAGCTAAAAATAGAAAAACCTTTAAATGACATCTCCTCCTAGGCAAATGGCCTGATTTGAAAAAATAATTCACAGGAATGTTCCTTGAGTGACCTTCTTTCAAAATTGCCAAAATCGTTCTGCTCCGTTAAACAAAATGGCCACCAGAACTAAAAATAGAAAAACCTTTAAATGACATCTCCTCCTAGGCAAATGGCCTGATTTGAAAATAATTTCACAGGAATGTTCCTTGAGTGACCCTCTTTCAAAATTTCCTAAATCATTCCACTCCGTTAAACAAAATGGCCACCAGAGCTAAAAATTGAAAAACCTTTAAATGGCATTTCCTCCTAGGCGAATGGCCCGATTTGAAAATAATTTCCCAGGAATGTTCCTTGAGTGTCCTTCTTGCAATATTGCCTAAACTGTTCCACTCTGTTAAACAAAATGGACACCAGAGCTAAAAATAGAAAAACCTTCAAATTCCACTACAATGAAAAATAGCCTCCAAAGATAAATGTCTTTGGTCCACATCTCCTTAAAGCAGTGAATCCTTCATTTCCATAAGCGTTGAAACATCTTGGATTCAGGCGGGCATTCAGGGCCATCATGGCTTGTTTTCTATTTAATCTGCACATTTTTAGCTCACCGTCACGTAGTGACGAGGTGAGCTTTTGGGATCACTTTTTGTCCGTCGAGCGTGCGTGCGTCCGTGCGTGCGTGCGTCCGTGCGTCCGTAAACAATTTCTTTAAACGACATCTCCTCCTAAACCACTGATCGTATTTTGACCAAACTTCACAGGAATGATCCTTAGGTGGTCCCCTTTCAAAGTTGTTCAAATGGTTCCGGTCCGTTGCACATCTAGGTCACAGGAGCCAAAAATAGATTTTTTTCACCAAAAACTTAAAAAATCTTCTTCTCTGAAACCACAAGGCCCAGGTCTTTGATATTTGGTATGAAGCTTCATCTAGAGGACCCCTACCAAGATTGTTCAAATTAGAGTGCTGGGGCCAAAAATGCCCCCGCCCTGGGGCCCTTTGGTTTTACATAGGCTTATATAGGGAAAATCTTTAAAAATCTTCTTCTCTGAAACCACAAGGCCCAGGTCTTTGATATTTGGTATGAAGCTTCATCTAGTGGACCCCTACCAAGATTGTTCAAATTATAGTGCTGGGGCCAAAAATGCCCCCGCCCCGGGGCCCTTTGGTTTTACACAGGCTTATATAGGGAAAATCTTTAAAAAATTTCTTCTCTGAAACCACAAGGCCCAGGACTTTGATATTTGTAATGAAGCTTCATCTAGTGGACCTCTACCAAGATTGTTCAAATTTAAGTGGGGGGACAAAAAATGCCCCAGCCACGGGGCCCTTTGGTTTTACATTGGCTTATATAGGGAAAATCTTTAAAAATCTTCTTCTCTGAAACCACAAGGCCCAGGTCTTTGATATTTGGTATGAAGCTTCATCTAGTGGACCCCTACCAAGATTGTTCAAATTATAATGCTGGGGCCAAAAATGCACCCGCCCCGGGGCCCTTTGGTTTTACATAGGCTTATATAGGGAAAATCTTTAAAAATCTTCTTCTCTGAAACCACAAGGCCCAGGACTTTGATATTTGGTACGAAGCTTCATCTAGTGGATCCCTACCAAGATTGTTCAAATTATAGTGCTGGGACAAAAAATGCCCCCGCCCCGGGGCCCTTTGGTTTAACATTGGCTTATATAGGGAAAATCTTTAAAAATCTTCTTCTCTGAAACCACAAGGCCCAGGTCTTTGATATTTGGTATGAAGCTTCATCTAGTGGACCCCTACCAAGATTGTTCAAATTATAGTGCTGGGGCCAAAAATGCCCCCGCCCCGGGGCCCTTTGGTTTTACATTGGCTTATATAGGGAAAATCTTTAAAAATCTTCTTCTCTGAAACCACAAGGCCCAGGTCTTTGATATTTGGTATGAAGCTTCATCTGGTGGACCCCTACCAAGATTATTCAAATTATAGTGCTGGGGCCAAAAATGCCCCGCCCCGGGGCCCTTTGGTTTTACATAGGCTTATATAGGGAAACTCTTAAAAAATCTTCTTCTCTGAAACCACAAGGCCCAGGACTTTGATATTTGGTATGAGGCTTCATCTAGTCGACTCCTACCAAGATTGTTCAAATTATAGTGCTGGGACAAAAAATGCCCCCGCCACGGGGCCCTTTGGTTTAACATAGGCTTATATAGGGAAAATCTTTAAAAATCTTCTTCTCTGAAACCACAAGGCCCAGGACTTTGATATTTGGTATGAAGCTTCATCTAGTGGACCCCTACCAAGATTGTTCAAATTATAGTGCTGGGTCCAAAAAATTGCCCCGCTCCGGGGCCCTTTGGTTTTACATAGGCTTATATAGGGAAAATCTTTAAAAATCTTCTTCTCTGAAACCGCTAGGCCCAGGTCTTTGATATTTGATGTGTAGCTTCATCTAGTGGACCTTTGCCAAGATTGTTCAAATTATAGCCTTTGTTGATGTTTGGTATGAAGCTTCACCTTTAAGACCTCCCTCAACATTATGCACATTAAAGCCCTGGGGCCAATAATGGCCCTCTCTGGGGCCCACTTGTTACACTATGGATCAGGTGAGCGATCCAGGGCCATCATGGCCCTCTTGTTGATTGTATATATCACAGTTTTTGAAGTAACATGGTTTCTGCTTTGGTTTGTTTGTTTGATTTGAGGTTTAACGTCCCCGTCAACACTAAAGGTCATAAATTTTTTTTGAGACGTTGCTTCCAATTTTGTGGGACTTTTACCCGACACTGAGATGAAATGACATCTCAAGCCGTTGCCCAATGAAACCAATGGGGTTTATAAGCATGGACGGTCTGCCTCGCCCCGCGGTTCCTGGACAGGCTTAGATCCTCTTAGCGGTTTACCAGTACTAGTGTGCGGGCCGGATTCAGCTCTGCGTGGAAGCATCATGCAGCCCATATATTTCTTCAAGCCCCTATGGGCGGGGGCCGGGTTTCTGCTTTGGACCCCATTGACAGTGTTATAAAGAGGTTGTGATATATTTATAAATGTTTTCCTCTCAAAACATTTCTTGTGTTCAAGTCAGATTTGGCCCACACAGGCATGACACAGCTTTCTGATGCATTTTGTTAGTGCTTTTTACCCATACATTTGTGCAAGTGTTGGTAATAGAAATTAACCCTTATCTTGCTGTTCACGACAACCCCTATCTTTGCAAACAGTGTATCTTTGCAAACAGTGTAGATCCAGATCAGATGGCTTCTGAAGAAGCCATCTGATCAGGATCTTCACTGTTTGTCATTCAGTTGATGAATTTGTAGCAATAAATTACATCAAGTAATCTGATTGGTTCAAAGTTAGAGATGGGTGTGGCTAAAATGAATATTCAGCAAGAGAAGCCTTGTTCATGATTTCATTGGTGCAACTGCAACATTAATTGTGTTGATTGGCATGTTGTGTCAAGTGGCTAATTAGTTTGTCAGTCATTAACGCCTTTTTACAGTGTTTTGTATCAAGTGAAATTTGTTGAACATTTTATGTTAGTTAACTTATGAACAAAGGTACATGTACAAGTAATTTACAAAATTAGATGCTATTATTGTAGAAAAGATACTGCATAAAGTACATGTATCATGACATCTGTATCAGTTTTGATCCTCTTACGACCAGGTACTTGTTTATATTTTGATAAAATTTTGAGTGTCTTGTTTAGTCATAAATATACTTGTAAAAATAATGAACTATACCTATATTATTTGTGGATGCTTAATGTGTTGTTTTAACCTTTCAATGGCAAAATAAATTCCTGGATAATAATAATATTAATAATGGACTTTATTTATAGAGGGTGAGGGTAACACATTTAGTAAACTAGTACTAATCTTCCATGTGGCCTAGTTAACTAGTACTAATCTTCCATGTGGCCTAGTTAACTAGTACTAATCATCCATGTGGCCCTCTTTTCTTCCTCTTCCTGGGTACAAACCAGTAATACATGACTTGTTTTTGTTTGATTTGAGGTTTAACGTCCCCGTCAACACTGTAAAGGTCATTTTGGAGACGTTGCTTCCAGTTTTGTGGGACTTTTACCCGACATTGAGATGAAATGACATCTCAAGCCCTGCCGCCCAATGAAACCAATAGGGTTTATTAGCATGGGCGTTCCCACCTCGCACCGCGGTTCCTGGACAAGCTTAGATCCTCTAAGCGGTTTACCGGTACTAGTGTGCGGGCCGGATTCAGATCTGCGTGGAAGCATCATGCAGCCCATATATTTCTTCAAGCCCCTATGCAAATACTGTCAGACTTCAATGTCAGAATGAGGCAGGGATAGTTCAAGTCACGGGGTTACTGCCAGGCGGTATAATAGGGTTAATTTTCGAACATTTTTTTGGTGTTCTATAATAAAATGCATGCTGTGTGTACTCATTAGAATCACACACAGCATACATTAGCAAGATAAAAATTGAAAATCTCTTTTAACTATCGCTCTCTACTTCTTATGTAGAGGATTTCCCAAGGGAGGCAAAAAACAGCCATTGTTGCAAACAGTGTAGACTCAGATCAGACTGCTCCTCTAGGAGGTCTGATCAGGGTCCACATTGTTTGCGGTAAGCAAAATAGAGGAGCAGTCTGATCTGGAGCTACACGGTTTGTCATTCTGTTCGTGAATCGAACGAATGCATGGTACAAAGTCCTTTAATCGGTTGAAATGTGTGTGATTAAATTCATTTATTCAGCAGGACAGGATAAGAGTTAAGATGCAATTTTTCTCAGCTGATTAACCCTTATCTTGCTGTTCACGACAACCCATATCTTTGGAAACAGTGTAGATCTAGATCAGATGAAGAAGCCATCAGGATCTACACTGTTTTACATTCAAATTATGAATTTGTAGGAATAAATTACATCAAGTAATCTGATTGGTTCAAAATCAGAAATGGGTGTGGCTAAACTGAATATTCAGCAAGAGAAGGGTTAAGGAGTAAAATCCATATGAGTTTATACTAAAATCTGGGTATCAAGATAAGACTGCGAATGTGCAGGCTGATCTAACCTACACGGTTCCTAAATCATTTTGAAAAAAAAACAACAGGTTTTCTGTTGACATGACTACTATTAACAATCATATGAGACTATTTACTAACTAATGGGTTCAGTGAGACATAACCCAAAATTATTAATGCATAGCATAGTAACAGGAAGTTTAAAACACCATGCGTAAGCATCAATATACCACCACCCTAGTTCATTTTGATCGGAGCAGAAGTGTGGCAGTTTTAGCAGAGGTACGTTTATAATAAAGTATTAAGGGTATGTAATAATATGCTTATTTACTTTGATAAATAATAGATTATTTTGCATTTTATCACATTGAGGTCATCAGATACCTTGAGCTCCTACAGGTTTAACCCATTGTGTTTTTTGTGGACTCTTCCATTGTTATATGTTGGGCAAGTCAATTTATCTATTTTTTTTTCTCTGTTTTTTTTTTTTTTTTTTGACAAAATCCTGTTAACAAAGCGTGCAGACAAGGATCTGACACCACATGCGTCAGATTCTTGTCTACACTGTATGCCAAAGTCCCGTTTACAGGATTCAGGGTAAGAAAGAGTTAACAATACTGTACTTGAATTTTATTTTGGGAATTTTGAAATTTATTTTAGGGGAACAGATGCATAGATAAGGGAGGTAACTCTTTCAAAATATAAAAAAAAATGTTATTATCTTCCTTGTGAATAGGAGTAAATGCCACGCTTTGTCCTCTGCTTTGTCATCTACTGGTTCCTTCAAAAAGCCATTGACTCGTCCCAAAGTTTATGGTCAATCAATGGCTTATGCAAGTGACCAATCAATCAATGATTGATTAAGAACTGGAAGTTTGCTGGCAAAATGTATAGATTATATAGACAATGACCATTAGCCCTCGTTCTGCTGTTGATGACAATCTGTACCTTGGAAAACAGTGTAGATCCAGATCAGATGGCTTCTGAAGAAGCCATCTGATCAGGATCTACACTGTTTGTCAATGAGTGATCAATTTTTAATCAATCTTTGATCGATTGGTCACTTGTATAAGGCATTGATTGACCATAAACTTTGAGACGAGTCCTACTACAACTCTCGTCATGAACCAAGAATCATGGGATTGAATTCAGGCCTGATGAGCCTGTTAAACCTAGTTCTGGCCTCAAATGACCTTAGTTGTTTGGTGGGTAGTGAAAGGATAATGTCATAAGCCTGGTAGCTCAGTCAGTCATCTGCCATCAGTTGAAGAGCGAAGAGTCAGAGCTCTTATCTTGTAGGTGACAGAGGCCCATACTTTGCTGATACTGTATTAGTTGACTGGCGAAAGAATGGGCACTGTACAGATTAATCGCTTAGAAAAACAAAGCCTGTCCAAAAAATGCGTGATTAGATTAATTGACCAACTTGACATGACTTGGGATTAACCCTTTAACTGCCAATCACGACATTTCAGGCATTGATTTTAGACTTTTTGTTCACATGAGATACGGCTTTATTTTTCTCTAAAAATTTAACCCATAGAATGCCATTCACGGCAATTGTCATCTGCTTTGTTATCTGCCGGTTAATTATAAAGTCTTCTTTGCAAATAGTATGGCCCAAGATCAGATTGCTCCTCTGGGAGCAGTCTGATCTCGGTCCACACTGTCTGTATGCAAAAAGTATTTTTAAAAAGTTTGCAATATGATTCAGCAGACAACATTAGCAGATGACATTTGCAAATGTCGTTTTTCATCTTAAAGGTTACTGACAGAAAATATTACATGTACCATCTGGTCTTAAAAATGTCTGTGGTCTTTAAGGGCTAGATGGGCCTTTTTTACTTGCAGAGGAAGCTAATATGAAATAAAGGCACTGCCTTTTGAGCAAACACACTCATTTACACCCTTATCTATCTATCTTCCTATATTGAGTTGGTGACTCAGTTAGTTTGCAGCGTGGACACTTTAAAGTACCTTGAAGCACTAGCGTTATACTATAGATTTGGGGCTTATCATCATTTTGTAAAACTCGGGAAGGTAGAAATCCACATGTAGCCAGATAGCTCATTGTGTCTCATACAATTCCCAGGGCTTTATTTTATACCCCTGAGTGATAGTTTGTGAAAAGTTTTAATTGCTTGGCCAGACGAGAAACGCTTTCCACCCTACCGAGAAGTTCCGGTAAATGTTTCGGCAAATGCTCCGGTTACCCGTTGGTCCAGTCGCGGTGCTGGGTTTTACCGTCTAACCTTTGCGGCTCAGTGCGGTACGTTTCAGTTAATTTAAACGCGTGACGTAGTTTCGAAACTTTCCCGCGACCAAACTTTGATGCGGCATCGGTCTTCGAAAAGAGCTTTTTAAAATTATTTCGACGCATTTTGTGTTTCTCTTTTAATAGGTCTTAGCTCCTTTTTGCTTTGAGAAACAAATTTTGGATAGGAATACAATTCTCATGAACTCTGTAAAGATGGCGGATTATCGCGAGAAATTGAACGAGATTCCAGGCAAGATGTGGGTGCCTAAGTATGTTGTTCCAGTCTCTCTACAGTAAAGCAAACACTTTGTGTGTTTGCTATTAATAGATCTTGTCAAATGTTCACAACCATCATTAATCTGACCCCATTTGTGTGAACTGAAGATGCATAATAAAATTTTGAACAAATGAATCATTCTTTGTGAAAATATTTTTGGTGATGGTCCAGGGAATAAGAGATTCAAAAAATTTTAATTACTCTGTGCCCATAATGGGAATCGTTTAATTGTTAGTAAATGCTAAATCATGTTCCATGTGCTAGGAACCAGACAGGTACCAGCTCTGTGTTGCATGCTCAGTCCAAAGTATTGTCATTAGTGGTCTTGGGATGGTTGGGAATGACAAAAGTAGGTCAGCAGGGCGGCTTACACTTGGGCAATGCTTGCTAACCTTGCAGCAGGTAATGGTAGAGGGGTGAATGTTTTTTTTATTTCTTTTCTTTCTACACTTTCATTCAATCTTTCTTTCTCCTCTGTTCTTCTCTGGCATTTCTTCTGTTTCTTCCATCTCTTTTCTTCCTTTCTCTTAGAGATGATGCAAATCCCATCCATTGGGGCTTGGAGAAATAGATTGGGCTGCACACACAAGCTATTTCTGGATTGAAAACGCACAAGCACACATTTTATAATAACTTCCCCACGATTCCATATTGAGTTTTAGTGCATTTTTGACCCAGACAATCATATGTACATCTATATATGGTGAAGCCCTCTGCTGAAATTCAACTCAGTCTGTAATGTGTCCTAGATATTTTTTGGAGCGTAGCTGTTGCAGCGTAGCTCCAGTGAGATGAGAAGTGATTTCGGCACTACTTTCGGTGTTAATGCATATGACCTGAGAATATAGTACCCCGTGTTAACGTAGTAGATTATTACGCCATGCGGTATCTTCTTATAGACTGCTTCACAGACCACCTATTTCAAACGGAATAGATGAATATTTTTAATAGATGAACTGTGTAGCAGTCTAATCGTTTTATAGTTCAGTTCATATAACCCAGTTTACAGCCCATTTGTACCATAAAATCCCAAACCTGGCAACTTGCAAACAGGACAAACCCAGATCAGATACCACACAACGCGGAGTCTCATTATGCCCTTCACTGCATACTTACAAAAAGGTTCAGCCATTTTTTGCCAAATATTTTGTGAAAGCCACAACCTGACATCCCTGATTTTAAAATGAACTCATCCCATACTGATATAAGGTGTTGAGGATTCCATTCGTTTAAAATGGGTTAAAATAACGCAGTGTGGGTCGATAATGTATTACCAAAATAAGACAGTTGGAATGAGTTTGGACAGGTGCACGTCAAGGCTTATATTGAAAGGAGTAAATTTTGCAGTTTAGACACAGATGAGACGCCACTTGTTGTAGCGTCTGATTTGGGTCTGCTATGTTTGTCCCTAAAAAGGCTGCTAGACATATACTCAGAGTATGGGTTAATGTGTGTGTGTGGGGGGGGTGTGTGTTACTTTTTTAAAGCGACCTGTCTGCGTCCTAGGCACGTGACCATAAATAAAGCAAATTTTCAGCTCAGACGCAAGTTCGATACCTGCCGGGTTCGGCAACATTCTTTCCAGGAGATTGATCGGGAAATCTGTTCCACGGTGATTCTATCCCTTTCGCTGATCCAAGAAGGGCAGTTGTTGGTTTCCGGTAAAAGACTGTGTACTGTGCTGTATTGACAATATCTAACCAAAGAAATTGCCTTAATGCCAGATCATTTCATAAATGGCCTCGTCGAGGCAATTTATTTTTATATAATAATAACGGAGTATAATGTCTAAACCTCTTCAAATATTCCTATGGATTGATATTGACCATTACTAACCCAAGAAACTGTCGTATGCAAGATCACTTCATAAATGGCCTCACCGATGCAATATATATTTAGAAAAATGTTAACAGAGTATAATGTTCAAACCTCTCTGAATATTCCGATCATTTTTGGCATTCAGGTTGATATTGACAATACCTAACCCGTGAGGCTATTTTATGCAAGATTACTTTATGAATGGCCTCGCCGAGGCAAAATAATATAAAAAATGAATACAGAGTATAACATCTAAACCCGGCTTTGATCATTTTCGGCATACAGGTTGATATTGACAATACATAACCCGCAAAATTGTCTTATGCCAAATTACTTTACAAACGGCCTCGCCTAGGCAAACTGAAAAATTATTTCGAAGTGTAACTTCTAATCTACTTGGAATATTTTTGACAACTGTTAGCATGCAGAGAGATAATGTACAGATCTAACCAACGCGATTCCTGAATGCCCAATTTCTTTATTTTAGCCTCGGCAAGGTAAAAAAAAAATTCACCCACTGACACGGTCTTATAACTTTCAACCCGACGGGTATATTTTATAATGTTTTGCATGCAGATGTAAATTGACAAGATCAAGCTAATGGTATTGTCTAATGCCAGATAGCTTTATAAACAGCCTCACCGAGGCAATTTTTAAAGACTGATTGCGGATGTATAACTTATAAACTGCTGGGAAAAGTATGATAATTTTTCACAATCAAGTCGTAACCAAGAAGAATGTCTAATGCAAGATAAATAACCTCCCAAAGGTAATTTTTCAAAAACTGATTCCATAAAATAACTTTAAAGCCGCCAAACAATTGCGCAAGCCGCAGTTATTGCACGAACTATAGCTCAGCAGAAATCTTCAAGTAAACTGTTGAACTGCATGGTTGCTGTATTGCTCAAAAACATTGATTGTGGGTTCTTGATAAAACTGCCTCGCCAAGGCGGTTCAATCAAGTCCCCGCAAACAATGTTTTGAGCAGAGATAAGAAAATATCACAATTTTGTATCTTAAAATTTCCATTTTTTTTTTTTTTTTATTTTTTTTTTTTTTTTTTGCCAAAAAAAAATGACAATGTATTTGTACAGGCGTGTTTTCGTGATGGTTGTTGCGGGGTTTACACCTTAGCGTGAGTTAATTTCAATATTGGTCTTGTTGCTTTAACACGACTTCTGGCCCAGAATAGCTTCAAACAGCTATGTTCATTGGATCAATATGAGCCTGATTTAAAATACCAATCAGACGCTAAATCAAATTATCAAAGCTACGCTCCATCAGCACTCTCAGTGCTTTGATTTATATGTGTATTGAGTGTGCACTTGTTAGGTAGATTTTTTTTTTTTATCACATTTTTTTATACAATTTTGACAAACTATGTGCAGGGTGTGGTAAATAGGTTGAATATGGTAGTCCACAGTGAAGTCTCTTATCAGACTGCTCAGCTGAGTATTCACTGGGCAGATATTCCTGGTTGTCTTGGCTCAAATAAACCAAAAGTTGAGGAAATAAGTGTTTTTGTCAGTTTTGAATGACTACATCCTGATGTTGGTTCTTGTTCTGCTGAATAAATTAATGTAGCTACATCTGTTTCTTGCTTTCAGCCAATCAGATGATTTGATGTAATTTATTTCTGAAATTCACAAAATGGATGTTTTACTGTGGAGATACTGATCAGAAGCCATCTGATCTGTATCTACACTGTTTGCAAAAAGTAGTGCCAGTTCTGGTTTGGCAAGACAAGGGTTAAAGTTAATAAATTGATATAAACAATATATTTTATAAACAATTTTTTTTTGCTTGTTTTCAGCAAAGAGGTGATATGATTCAGACAAGGAACCACACAGAAACCTCTGCCATCCTGTATGGGGATCCTCTCCTCAGGTCTCCACACCCTGTTAACAAGTAAGGACATGTTTGTTTGAATTGCGGTTTTACATCCCCATCAGCACTGTATAGGTCATTTTGGAGACGTTGCTTCCAGTTTTGTGGGACTTTTACCTGACATTGAGATGAAATGACATCTCAAGCCCTGTTGCCCAGTGAAACTATTAGGGCTTGTACACATTGGATGGTCTGACTTGTGCCACTTTGCCTGGACAGGCTAAGTCCTTCTAAGCAGTTTACCAGTACTCATGTGCGGTCGGTTTAAGCTCTACATGGAAGCATCATGCAGCCCAATCTATTTTTCCACGGCCCGATGGGTGGGGGCTGTGTGTGTGTGTGCATGCATATGTGCACGCTGGTGTGTGCATGTGTATGTGTTCTGTGTGTGTCAAAAATTTGTTTTGATTTGGAAATAATGTCATCCTTATTGTTATTATCTCACCATTTATGCTTCAAAGACTGTATTTTTAGCTCACCTGAGCCGAAGGCTCATGTGAGGTATTAGTATACCACGAGCCGGCGTCCGTCGTCGTCGTCGTCCGTCGTCGTCGTCCGTCGTCCACACTTTCAAAGAAGTATATCTCCGGAACCAGTGGGCCAATCTTGATCAAATTTCATGTGAAGCATTATCAGGTAGGGGGAAAGGCTGCATACTGTTTTCGGGCAGATCGGATTGGAACTCTGGTTGCCATGGCAACAAATAGCTCCCATAGACTTAATATAGGAAAAAGTTTGTCATCACTCTAGCTCCGTCAATTTTTTTCTGATCGTCTTCATTCTTGCAGATAACGAGGACAGGCATGAAATCTCGATCAAGTTCGATCTTGGGCTGAATCGGATTATTCACTCAGGAGTTACGTGCCCTTGAGCGTTCTTAACATAGGAAAAAGCTTGTCATCACTCTAGCTCCGTCAATTTTTTTCTGATCGACTTCATTCTTGCAGATAACGAGGACAGGCATGAAATCTCGATCAAGTTCGATTTTGGGCTGAATCGGATCATTCACTCAGGAGTTACGTGCCCTTGAGCGTTGAAAAAATTGCCTATTGACTTAACATGGGGAGAATGTTGTCATCACTGTAGCTGCTTCAATTATTTTCAGATTGGCTTTATTCTTGCAGATAACCAGCACAGCCATGAAATCTCGGTCAAGTTCGATAACTGGCAGAATCGGATCATTCACTTAGGAGTTACCTGCCCTTGTGTGTTTTTGCATTAGGGTTAATGGGAATTTCAAAAATGTATATCTTAAAGACTACTTGGCCAACTTTGATCAAATTTCATGTGTCGCATTATTGGGCAAGTGGAAAGGCTTCATTAGGTTTTCAGGCAGATCTGAGTGGAACTCTGGTTGCCATGGCAACATCTAGCTCCCATAGACTTCACATAGGAAAAAGCTTGTCATCACTCTAGCTCCGTCAATTTTTTTCTGATCGACTTCATTCTTGCAGATAACCAGTACAGGCATAAAATCTCGGTCAAGTTCGATTTTGGGCCGAATCGGATTATTTGCCTTAGAGTTACCTGCCCTTGAGCATAAAAAAATATGTTGTGACCACGATAGCAACTTTATTTTTATTCAGATCATCTTCAAACTTGCAGGTAACGTGGACAGGCATAAAATCTCAGTTAAGTTCGAATCGGAATATTGACCTCGGAGTTACATGACCTTGAGTGACAAAAAATTTGCCCATAGACTTTACATAAGGAAAATGTTGTGACTACGATAGCGACTTGAATTTTTTTCAGATCAGCTTCAAACTTGCAGGTAACAAGGACAGACATAAAATCTCGGTTAAGTTCGATTTTGGGCCGAATCGGATTATTTGCCTTGGAGTTACCTGCCCATTTAGCATAAAAAAATACGTTGTGACCTCGATAGCAACTTAATTTTTATTCATATCAGCTTCAAACTTGCAGGTAACGAGGACAGGCATAAAATCTTGGTTAAGTTCAATTTTGGGCCGAATCGGAATATTGACCTCGGAGTTACGTGACCTTGAGCGACAAAAAATTTGCCCATAGACTTAATTAGGGAAAAATGTTGCGACTACGATAGCGACTTGAATTTTTTTTCAGATCAGCTTCAAACTTGCAGGTAACGAGGACAGACATAAAATCTCGGTTAAGTTCGATTTTGGGCAGAATCGGAATATTTGCCTTGGAGTTACCTGCCCTTGAGCATAAAAAAATACGTTGTGACCACGAAAGCAACTTTATTTTTATTCATATCAGCTTCAAACTTGCAGGTAACGAGGACAGGCATAAAATCTCGGTTAAGTTCGATTTTGGGCCGAATCGGAATATTGACCTCGGAGTTACGTGACCTTGAGAGACAAAAAAATTTGCCCATAGACTTAACGTAGGGAAAATGTTTTGACAGAAATAGCGACTTGAATTTTTAGCTCACCTGAGCCAAAGGCTCCAGTGAGCTGATAGTATACCAATGCTCTGGAGTCCGTCGTCTGTCGTCCGTCCATCCGTCGTCCACACTTTCAATGAAGCATATCTCAGAAGGCAGTCGACCAATCTTGTTTAAATTTTATGTGTAGCACCATTGGGCAAGGGGAAAGGCTGCATTAGGTTTTGGAGCTAGTCTGGTTCATTTGTTCCTTCATTCTTCTTTCTCTCCATATAGAGATAATAGACCAATGTTAAATTTTTAATCAAAGATTTCTCAGGAACTATAAAAGCTATATAGAAGCATCAAATTTGGTATTCAATAGAATAATGATGACTTATTTTGTGTAAGAGACATTGGGCTTTCTCAGCTTATTTGTTCATCTGTTCTTTCATTCTTCTTTCTCTCCATTTTGACCAATGTTAAATTTTCGTCAAAGATTTCTCAGGAACTATAGAAGCTAGAAGTCTCAAACTTGGAATGCAATGCAATAATGATGACTTATATCCTGTAAGGATCAATGGGCTGGATTCTATTAGCAGATTTAGTAGTCAAGTCTGTGAATTGTTAAAACTTAAGTTCCTCAGGTGAGCGGTTTAGGCTCATTGAGCCTCTTGTAATTGCTAATTAGAACCACATCATTAAGAATATAGAGGATATTTGATTTTTTCAGTGTCAGATCCATTTTTATTTCACCGAGAAGTAAATTCTTGAGTGGCGAAGCCACAAGTGAAAATACTTCTTTTGGTGTTCATGAGTGAAATAAAAATTGATCTTACACTGAAAAAAAAAATCAAATTTTCTGTTTCTTTCATGCTTTAAATTGTAATGCAATGCCATTATCACAGAGAACTATCTTTTTCCGGGGCTATTTCCTGTCGATTTAGAGGTATTCAGTGTGTTAAGTGGGTAAAATATTGGGTATAAACTGAAAGTTTCCACCTGGAAAACACCTTGGAATATAACTTTATCAAATGGTTCACTTGAAATTTGCATTTAAATAATGTCCGCGGTTGCTAAGCTTGTCTGGCGCCGCGTGCATTATTTATGTTGTGTAGGTGCAAAAAGTGACGTCAACGTCAGAATGACGTGAAAACGTGTGTGAAGTAATTTCTGTCACACATTAATAAAGCTCACCTAATTGGCTTTTCACAAACAGAGAATAGATCTATGTTATTTTTTATTTAGGATACATCAAATTCACAAACAGTGAAAAATTAAAAATATATTTTCTCTACAGTGAAGATGTCATTTTAGATTTCACTAAGAAATCTCTATCATTCATTAAAAAATATGTAAGAACTGGTTTTCTATCAAGCACCAGAAGTCAATGCATCTTTTTGAGCAATGTAAGAAATATATTACAAACAGCTCTCAGTACCCGCCTTGCTCTACATCAGAACTCCAATTCAGCAAGGTGTTTGCATAACTATGCAAACAAAAAAAATTCACCAAAAAGCAGTTGGATTAAATTTTAAGCATATCAAAATGCTATCAAAATCTGCTAATATGCAAACGTGGATTCGCCATTCTTCATGCCAGAATGCAGTGTTTGAGAAGCATGCACCTGGTTATACAGCGTTAAACCCGAAGATACCGAGAAAAAATACATCTGAAAATGTTGTCTGCCAATGTCGTCTGCTGAATCTTCGTGCAAACTTTTTTACAAATATTTTCTCATACAAGCAAACAGTGTGAACCCAGATTAGACTGCTCCTAGGGGAGCAGTCTGATCTGGGTCCACACTGTTTGCAAAAATAACTTTAAAAGTAATCAATTAACAGATTACAAAGCAGACGACAATCGTCGGGATTGGCATTTTATGGGTTAATCAAAAATTTATGCTGTGTAACCAACCTTATTGGTGCTGCTGAAATGAATACCCACAACATTAGTTTTTATGGAGATCTGTCATTTATCACCAAATAGTATACCCACCTAATCTGTTGCTGTGCCGTTATATATTTATCGCAGCTATAGGTCCATAGACAGACACAGTAGCGGGTCTTCAAGAGAATGGAGTCCGGACGATGGAAGAATGTCTCCGAGTCGGCGAACATTTTGTTTGTTTACTACCTTTGACCTTATACTCACCTTTATACTTTGGGTCATCTATACACAGGTAAGGTCATTTCGGATGTTTAAATAGAAACTATAAGCCTCCTCCCATTGGTGCTTGGAGAAATAGATTGGGCTGCATGGTGCTTCCACGCAGAGCTGAAACTGACTGCACATGAATATTGGTAAACCGCTTAGAAGGTCTAAGCCTACTCAGACAAAGTAGTGGGAGTCAGACCATCCACGAATATAAACCCTATTGGTTTCATTGAGCAGCAGGGCTTGAGATGTCATTTCATCTCAGTGTAATGTAAAAGTTCCTCAAAATTGGAAGCAATGTCTCCAAAATGGCCTAGTGTTGCTAGGGACGTTAAACCTCAAATCAAAAAACAAATCGTAACAGGTTTAAGCTTTTAACTGCCAGTCAGGACACATTTACAAAATATTTTTTATGACCTAAATAGTGTTGACGGGGAGTAAAACCTCGATTCAAACAAAACATTTTTTTTTTGTTGCTCCTGCTTTAACTTGACTTGCTACAGGAGTCTGGTTTTCCATCTGTCTTCATTTGTTTGTCTGTCTGTTAATTTGGTTTAACTTAGGTTCAATCCAAATGTTAGTGTCCATTTCTCAAGAGCTACAGTCCCAGGGTATGGCACAGCCTTCTGTGAAATTCTGGTTCTTCTTTTTTCAGAGAAAATAGGGCTTTGCATTCCATGTTCAGATTTAATAAGGCTTGGCATTACATATTAATCATCTGCTAAGAAAATAAGGCTTGACGTAAAACCTCAATTCAAACTGTCTGTTAACTTTTGGGTTAAACCTAGGTTCAGTCCAAAGGTTAGTGTCCATTGCTCAAGAGCTACAGTCCCAGGCATGGCATAACCTTCTTTGGAATTCTGGTTCTTTTTGTTTTTCAGAAAAAAAGTAAGGCTTGACATTACATGTGAATCATCTGCTAGGCAGATGATTCACATATAATGTCTTGCCTTATTTTATCTCTGAATAGTAATGGGCCTCCGTGGCCTAGTGGATAAGAGCACTGACTCTTAATCATTAGGTCTCACACTGCTGTGGTTCCAGCCTGGCTCGGGGCACATGTGAGATGCCAAGTTCTGCAACGGAAGGTCAGGTGGCTTTTCTCTGGGGACTCTGGTTTTCGCCCTCTTCGGATAAAAGATCGGCTCAATATAAGTGAAATAATCTTGAAAGGGCCATAAAACCAAAATCATAAACCATCTCTGAAAAGTAAGAAAGAACAAATATTTAAAAGTGTTGTCTGCTATTCATGAGTGTTACTGTTTAGGATTAAGGAAGTTAGATTGAAAGATGTTTTGAATGAAATTCATCACAGAGTGAACAAGATAATTTCTTTAAGTTATGTTGGTGCTTTTATTTTTTGTTTGAATGAGACAAGTCACATTCTTTCAATAAGGAAGCTCCTCGGATGGTCTATTTTACTGTCATTATCTTGAACATTGGGACTTGAGCACTTATACAAATAATATGGACACACTTAACCTTTAAAACTCTTTAGGCAAATTCAGCAGACGACAAAATTTTGATATTTTCCTTATTTTTCCCTGAAAAAAGGTTTTGACATTTCATGCAAATTGTCTCCAATGGAGACAATTTGCATGGAATGCCAAAATTTTGTTTTATGCGAAAAATAAGAAAACTATTATAAATTGTCATTTGCTAAAAAATACCTAGCATGAAGAGCGTTAAACAGAAAGAATACACTGGGCGTATTTTTGGCTGTTTTCTACTGGGGAGACAACTTATGAGGTCACTTCCTGTTTTGTTTTCTGGTCACCAAACCACTCTCATGATGGGGCCTAGACCCCTATCCTGCTGAATAATCAATTTCACCACACCCATTTCTGTCTATCAACCAATCAAATTACTTTATATATTCTATCCATTTAAATTAGAAAACTGAATGACATACACTGTAGCTCCTGCTCAGGCTTCTTCAGAATTTTGAGCTATTATGTTCTTCAGTTTTCGGAGCAATTTTGGAAAAGCAGTTTGCAAACTGAGAGAAGGAATCAGTGTCTTCACTGTTTGCTTGAAGAACATGGATTTTGGTACAACTTACAATAAATGAAATACATCAGACACCCCTTAAAATGGAAATGGACCCCCGGTTTATGTTCTCCAGTTTTTGGAACAATTTTGGAAAAACAGTTTACAGTGTAGCTCCTGCTCAGGCTTCGTCAGAATTTTGAGCTATTCTTCAGTTTTCGGAGCAATTTTGGAAAAGCAGTTTGCAAACTGAGATCATGAAGTAACAAGAAGGAATCAGTGCCTTCACTGATTGCTTAAAGAAGAGGGATTTTTGTACAACTTACAATAGATGAAATACATCAGACACCCCTTAAAATGGAAATGGATCCCCTGGTTTATGTTCTTTAGTTTTTGGAGCAATTTTGGAAAAGCAGTTTACAGTGTAGCTCCTGCTCATGCTTCTTCAAAATTTTGTGCTATTATGTTCTTCAGTTTTTGGAGCAATTTTGGAAAAGCAGTTTGCAAACTGAGATCATGAAGTAATAAGAAGGAATCAGTGTCTTCACTGATTGCTTAAAGAAGAGGGATTTTTGTACAACTTACAATAAATGAAATATATCAGACACCCCTTAAAATGGACCTGCTAAAAGTTATCAGGTTGGAGATTCCATTAACCCTTATCTTGCTGAATATTCATTTAAGCCACACCCATTTCTGTCTATCAACCAATCAAATTACTTGATGTAATTTATTGCTACAAATTCATAAACTGAATGCCAAACAGTGCAGATCCTGATCAGATGGCTTCTTCAGAAGCCATCTGATCTGGATCTACACTGTTTGCAAAGATATGGGTTGTCGTGAACAGCAAGATAAGGGTTAACCCTTAGCAGCAGCAGACAACATTTAGAAATATTTTCTAATATTTCCCAGAACACAGGACTTGACATCTCATGCAAACTGTCTCCATAGGAGACAGTTTGCATGAGATGTCAAATCCTTTTGAGACAATTTGCATGAGATGTCAAATCCTGTGTTCTGGGAAAATTAAAGTCACATATTTTGATTACATAACACCCTAATGACCATTTATTAAAGAATCCAGCATTGAGATAAAATACACTTGGGGTATTCAGGCTGCCATACAGGTAGGGGGCCAAGAGAGGGTAAAATGCTAATGTTTTAGACATTATATGATTTGTGTGTCACATACTTTCAACCAAAATAAATGAATAAATAAATAAAGGTAAATAATTTATTTATTAAATTCTGAGGTTAACCAATTCATTTACCTTGTTTGTTTACTTCTTTGCACTTTTGAGTAAAGGAAACAATGGATATCAGTGTTTTTCTTTACTTTATTTTAAAATAAAAAAGAAGTAATTGTAAACAATATTTTGTTTGAAACAATCTCAGTAAATTATACTATAACTCAATTACCCTAATTGAGCCCCCTATTAAACATATCAATCTGCTCATAATCACCTCATAATCACTCAGGTAAGATAAGCCTTTGATGTGCACTATGGTCCGAAGGAAATGTTTATTGGAGATCATTACAGGCCACCCCTTTTATATAAGGGAAAAAATGTGTCTTTAAGATAAATACCAACAAAATTGTCGTCTGCTGTAGTCACCTAGAGAGTGGTTAAGGTAAAATGGATTAAGATAGAAAATAGGCCATAAGGAAGTTTAAACATTGTTATCTGTGGAAAGAATAACATTTTAGTTGAAACATATTTTAACCAATCAAGACATACAGTGAAACTTCAGTGAATCAAACCCTGACTTAACCCTTTTTGTACCAAATGGAATCTTCCACCTTATATGTAGCATGAGTCTATTCCAAAATCTAGGGGTGTCAGGTTGTGTTTTCTTCAAAATTTATTTGGGAAATGGCTAAACTTTTTGCAAACAGTGGAGGCCCTGATCAGATGCCGGGTTCTGCGGCGTCTGATCTGGGCCTGCACTGTTTGCCAGGGTACCCGTTTTGGGGTTTCGGTACAAAATGGGTTAAACTAGGTGACCTTCATTGTAATCATTTTTTAAAAAATGGCTTAAATTGGAAAGAATACACCTTCAGGGGAGGCAACTCATTTCACAAACATTTTTGCTGGCCTTATCAACAGGGGGTCTACTCTTAAAGGAAAATAATTTGCTCCAAAGGAGATAAGTCACATTTGCTCGTATCATTCATTCAAGGAAAGTATACACCTTCAGGGGAGGCAACTCATTTTACAAACATTTTTGCTTACCCTTATGAACAGGGAGTCTACTCTCTACTCTTAAAAGGAAAGAATTTGCCCGAAAGGAGATAAGTCACATTCGCTGATATCATTCATTCATCAAATGGCTCAAGTGGAAAGAACACCTTCAGGGGAGGCAACTCCTTTTACAAACATTATTGCTTCCCTTATCAACAGGGGTTCTATCCTTAAAGGAAAGAACTTAGGGCGTACTCTTAAAGGAAAGAATTTGCTCCTTTGGGGCAAATTCTTTTCTTTAAGAGAAGACCCCTTTTACAGAGGGGCTTGGTGCACACAAGAGCAATCAGGAAGTTAAATTAATTGTCACCCTTGAAAAAAGATAAAAATTTGTTTACCATATATCTCCCATTTAGTGCCCCTGGCGCTTAAAAAATTGTAAAAAGAGGAGGTGCTTATTAGAGACAAAAATCTTATCAGAATGGAGAGTTGAAAACCCATTACATACGGTTGTGGTCAAGATAATAGGGGGTTTTGCATGATACAATTTGAAATAATAGGCAAAATCAATGATTGAAAGGTTGATATCTTTACTTTAGGTAAGACAAAATATTTTTTCCTCTGACAGCAAAAGGGGCGCTTATTATTTTGTTCTTGGAAAAACAGTGAGGGGGCGCTTATAGGAGGAGGAGCGCTAAATGGGAGGAATATGTCAACAAACATTGGTCTGGGCATCGCAGCAAGTTTCTTGCTGCATGCTTCAAGCCTGTATGTGACCCCAGATCGCATACAAATGCTTCCACAGAGGCCGAAGTGCTTGGATATGAGTAAGCGCTCAAGTTAAACTCTTTTTAGCTCGCCTGTACGAAGTACAAGGAGAGCTATTGTTGTCACCTCGGATGGCGTGCGCGTGTGCGTTTGCGTTTGCCTTTGCGTTCCCGTCACACTGCGTTAAAGTTTTTCAAATGCTTATATCTCAGCAGTCACTCATCAAAGACCACTCATATTTGGAACTTAAGTACCTGGGAGGGTCCTCTGTTGTTCAAAGAGAACAGACCCCTGGGTTCATGCCCCGGGGTGGGGCTAGGGGTCAAAATCTAGAACACCTTTGTAATTCTGTGTTAAAGTTTTTGAAATGCTTATATCTCAACAGTCACTCATCACAAAGCATTCATATTTACAACTTGGATACCTGGGAGTGTCTTCTGAGATTCCAAGACAACACACCCCTGGGTTCATTCCTGGGATTGGGGATGGGGTGGGGCTGGGTGTCAAAATCTAGGACACCTTTGTAATTTGTTGTATACCTTTCCATTATACTAACGAGTTATAGACACAATTGGTTATACATCAGCCAATCAAGTGACATTGGTTCAAGTGTAAAAGGGTGAAGGTCATGGTGACCTACATTTCACGGTCCAGTGATTTTGCCTTATATCTTGAAGTCTATTTGTTGGAGAAATGTCATACCTGGGATATTAGTTCCATGTGACTCCACGATTGACCTCAAAATATATCTAGGTCACTGTGACCTATATTTCATGGTTCAGCGATTTTGCCTATTATCTCGAATACTATTTGATGGAGAAATGTCATACCTGGATAATTAGTTCCATATGACCCAATAATTGACAGCAAAATATATCAAGGTCATGGTGACCTACATTTCACGGTCCAGTGATTTTGTCTATTATCTTGAATACTATTTGATGGAGAAATGTTATACCTGGGTTATTAAATGCAGGTGACCCCATTATTGACCTCAAAATATATCTAGGTCACTGTGACCTATATTTTATGGTTCAGCGATTTTGCCTATTATCTAGAATACTATTTGATGGAGAAATGTCATACCTGGATTATTAGTTCCATATGACCCAATAATTGACCGCAAAATATATCTAGGTCATGGTTACCTACATTTCATGGTCCAGTGATTCTGTCTATTATCTTGAATACTATTTGATGGAGAAATGTTATACCTGGGTTATTAGTTGCATGTGACCCCATTATTGACCTCAAAATATATCTAGGTCAGTATGACCTATATTTCATGGTTCAGTGATTTTGCCTATTATCTTGAATACAATTTGATAGAGAAACGTCATACCTGGATTATTAGTTCTATGTGACTCTATAATTGACCGCAAAATATATCCAGGTCAGTGTGACCTATATTTCATGGTTCAGTGATTTTGCCTATTATCTTGAACACTATTTGATGGAGAAATGTCATACCTGGATTATTTATTCCATGTGACCCCATGATTGAGCTTGAATTAATATCTAGGTCAGTGTGTCCTATATTTCATGGTTCAGTGATTTTTCCTATTATCTTGAATACTATTTGATGGAGAAATGTCTTACCTGGAAAATTAGTTCCATGTGACCCGATGATTGACATGGAAATATATCTAGGTCCTTGTGACCTATTTTCATGGTTCAATGATTTTGCCTTATAATTCAGATACAATTTGATCCTGAAATGTAATATCTGGAATATATGTTCCATGTGACCTGATTATTGATCTCAAATATATCAAGGTGAGTGTGACCTATATTTCATGGTTCATAAATTTTTCCTTATATCTTGAAGTCGCGAAACAGGCGAGCTATGCTGTCTGGCGACAGCTCTTGTTTTTCTTGCGGTCAGATATAAAAGAGGTCTGTCGAAATCTGATCAGGGATCATTCATACATGAATATGTAGGACTTATAGGGACGACCTTGACCTTTGACTCACAAGTCATGTCTTTAGCAGACATCATTTTCAAATGTTCTTTCTCTCCTTTCTCTGATTCAAGAAGTGCAGTTGTCAGTTTCTAGTTAATGAATGTGCGCGGTACTGGATAATCAATTATGTATAAGCCTGCCCAGTAAAAGTGTGGTCAAGCCCCCGCCCATCGGGGCAAGGAGAAATAGATTGAGCTGCATGGTGCTTCCACGCAGAGCTGAAACAGACCACACATGTGTACTGGTAAACTGCCTAGAAGGTCTAAGCCTGCCCAGCAAAGTGGTGTGAATTGGATCATCCATGCATATAAACCCTAATGGTTTCATTGGGTGGCAGGGCTTGAGATGTCTTTTCATCTCAGTGTGGCAGGGCTTGAGATGTCTTTTCATCTCAGTGTGGCAGGGCTTGAGATGTCTTTTCATCTCGGTGTCGGGTAAAAGTTACACAGAGTGGAAGCAACATCTGCAAAATGACCTAAGTAGTGTTGACAGTGATGTAAAACCTTGATTCAGTCAAACAAAAGTGGGGTTAGGTATAAACTGACCAGCTTATTATGACGGTATAAATGTTGGCTGTGCTGTCAAACACTTAACAAACAAACAAAACACATTTTTTTAGCTCAAGAAACTTTGACAAGTGAAACCGTGTCTTTGTACGTAGCAGGACTCAGATCAGCATGCACCTCCTAAAGGTTTGATCAGATTCTTCATCGTCTGCTGTTTGCATCACGTGAAAAAGTCCGTGAAATGAACCCCCCCTCCTCCAAACCCCATGTTATATAGAGAAAAGTGTGGTTTACGGGGGTGTACATTATTTTTGTCGCGCCTGCTATTAGCATGGCGCGATATAGGCGCCCTGTTTTCCGTACGTTCGTCTGTTCCTTTGTCCGTCCGTTCGTCAAGGCGTCAACATTTGCGACCACCCTAGCGTTCACCCTAAGGTTCAAGTTTACGACAGGCGCGACATAGCCTTCGGCGGAATTCTTGTTCTTATTTCTGGTCCAAGACATAGGTTTTGGGTACTCGTTAGAACCGCCTCAATGAGGCGGTTCTAACGAGCACCCACAACCCATGTTTGCAATATAAGTAAGAAAAATATCAGATTTTTTATCGGAATTTATCCATTTGGGAGATGTGAAAAAATGCACTGTGTTGCACGGGTGTGTTTTCGTAATGGGATGCTGGATGACACATTGTGTTGTTCCATTATAGGATTTGTCATGATCGATCATTGAAAATAATTTGACAGGAAGTTTTGATTTATCAGTTGTAATCGAAAGCTATTGAACATGTAATTGAAAGCTATTGAACTAAAGGAAAACCCAGCTTTTGCCAAGTAAAAACTGATAAAACATACATGGTTAGCTATTGAACACGTTATCGAAAGCCATTGAACAAAAGGAAGACTCAGCTTTCACCCGGTAAAAACTGATAAAACATACATTGTTATTTGCATGCAAGATTTGAGTTCTAATACCCATATCATAACAGGCTCAGACATAACATCATTTTTTGCAGTCATATAAATTTCTAAGTTGTGTTGTATGGTTTACAGTTGTTGTAGAAACATTTGCATTTCAGCATACTGATGTTGAATAGTTCCTGAGATGTCATATTTCTTGATCAAAAGTAACATGTGAGATGGGAGTCTCTCAAAAGTAACAAAATGTGAATTTTAACTTCAAAAAGGGTTAGATGAACATAATTTTGATCCTAATTATTTATTAAGGAACACAGTTGATAAAGAAGAAAAAAAATTTATTGATCATCACTTATAATCGATTTAATAACACAGAGGTTCTTCATGCGGACAGATAAAATTACATAGTGACTTTTCTGGGTACTCGGACTAATTAGAGTACTCATACTCATAAGTGTACATGTCCAAAAATAAGCTTAACCCTTTGACTGCTAATCATAACTGGAAGACAGCATTTTCAGATTTTTTTTTCATCTTTTTCAGAGAAAATAAGGTTTGACATTACATGGGAATCGACGATTCACATGTAATGTCAAGCCTTATTAAGTAAGATAAATATTTTAAAAATTCAGATTGTCATCTGCTCTCAGATTTTCTGTAGCATTTGAAGGGTACACATCTCTCTTTGACATCTTTTTTGAGTTGATCACTTACTATCTTTAATCAAATTCTTTCTTTTTCAGTTAATTGGTAAAAAGGGATATACTGCATTTAAAGATCAAATTATCGATTATGATTTCACAACATCATTATTTGATACATTTGTAAGTATGCTTATTTTTGAGTACATTCATTTTTAGCTCACCTGAGCACGAAGTGCTCAAGGTGAGCTTTTGTGATCGCCTTTTGTCCGGCGTGCGTCGTGCGGTGTGCGTCGTGCGTCGTCAACAATTCACTTAAATGACATATCCTCCTAAACCAGTGAATGGATTTCAAAATACTTTCACAGAAATATTCCTTGGGTGACCCTCTACCAAAATTGCTAAAATGGTTCCGCTCCGCAGAACAAAATGGCCACCAGAGCTAAAAGTAGAAAAACCTTTAAACGACATCTCCTCCTAGCCCTTTGGCCTGATTTCAAAATAATTGCACAGAAATGTTCCTTGGATGACCCTCTACCAAAATTGCTAAAATGGTTCCGCTCCGCTGAACAAAATGGCCGCCAGAGCTAAAAATAGAAAAACCTTTAAATGACATCTCCTCCTAGCCCTTTGGCCTGATTTCAAAATAATTTCACAGAAATGTTCCTTGGATGACCCTCTACCGAAATTGCTAAAATGGTTCCACTCCGCTGAACAAAATGGCCGCCAGAGCTAAAAATAGAAAAACCTTTAAACGACATCTCCTCCTAGCCCTTTGGCCCGATTTCAAAATAATTTCACTGAAATGTTTCTTGGATGACCCTCTATCGAATTTGCTAAAATGGTTCCGCTCCGCTGAACAAAATGGCCGCAAGAGCTAAAAATAGAAAAACCTTTAAACGACATCTCCTAGCCCTATGGTCCGATTTCAAAATAATTTCACAGAAATGTTCCTTGGATGACCCTCTACCAAAATTGCTAAAATGGTTCCGCTCCGCAGAACAAAAAGGCCGCCAGAGCTAAAAATAGAAAAACCTTTAAACGACATCTCCTCCTAGCCCTTTGGCCCGATTTCAAAATAATTTCACAGAAATGTTCCTTGGATGACCCTCTACCAAAATTGCTAAAATGGTTCCGCTCCACTGAACAAAATGGCCGCCAGAGCTAAAAATAGAAAAACCTTTAAACGACATCTCCTCCTAGCCCTTTGGCCCGATTTCAAAATAATTTCACAGAAATGTTCCTTGGATGACCCTCTACCGAAATTGCTAAAATGGTTCCGCTCCGCTGAACAAAATGGCCGCCAGAGCTAAAAATAGAAAAACCTTTAAACGACATCTCCTCCTAGCCCTTTGGCCCGATTTCAAAATAATTTCACAGAAATGTTCCTTGGATGACCCTCTACCGAAATTGTTAAAATGGTTCCTCTCGGCTGAACAAAATGGCCGCCAGAGCTAAAAATAGAAAAACCTTTAAACGACATCTCCTCCTAGCCCTTTGGCCCGATTTCAACATAATTTCACTGAAATGTTTCTTGGATGACCCTCTACAGAAATTGCTAAAATGGTTCCGCTCCCCTGAACAAAATGGCCGCAAGAGCTAAAAATAGAAAAACCTTTAAACCACAACTCCTCCTAGCCCTTTGGTCTGATTTCAAAATAATTTCACAGAAATGTTCCTTGGATGACCCTCTACCAAAATTGCTAAAATGGTTCCACTCCGCTGAAAAAAATGGCCGCCAGAGCTAAAAATAGAAAAACCTTTAAACGACATCTCCTCCTAGCCCTTTGGCCTGATTTCAAAATTATTTCACTGAAATGTTCCTTGGATGACCCTTTACAGAAATTGCTAAAATGGTTCTGCTCCGCTGAACAAAATGGACGCCAGAGCTAAAAATAGAAAAACCTTTAAACGACATCTCCTCCTAGCCCTTTGGCCTGATTTCAAAATAATTTCACTGAAATGTTTCTTGGATGACCCTCTACTGAAATTGATAAAATGGTTCTGCTCCGCTGAACAAAAAAGCCACCAGAGCTAAAAATAGAAATACCTTTAAGCAACATCTCCTCCTAGCCCTTTTGCCCGATTTCATATTATAGCCTGGGCCAATAATGGCTCTCCCAGGGGCCCACTTGATACCCTATGGATCAGGTGAGCGATCCAGGGCCATCATGGCCCTCTTGTTCTTCTACCCTTAGTCTCATCCATCTCCTCTCCTCACATCTACTACCTCTTGTCCCTTTTCTTTCTCTGGAAGACAATACAAAATTATTTTCAAGCTTAAATGTTAAGAAAATAATAAACAAAATTTTTATCTTGACTTTTGAAGCACTAATCATCACATGAACAAGTCCGTGAAATGAAGACCCCCCCTAAACCCCACTTTATATAGAGAAAACTGGGGTTTACGGGGGTAAACATTATTTTCTTTATTTCTGCTCCAAGACATAGGTTGTGGGTACTCGTTAGAACCGCCTCAATGAGGCGGTTCTAACGAGCACCCAAAAACTATGTTTTGAGTATAAATAAGAAAAATATCACAAATTTTCATCAAAAAAATTGCTTTTTTGAGGTTTGAAAAATGCACTATATCCCACGGCTGTGTTATCGTAATGTCAAGGCTAGCTGATAATGTTTTAAAAGTGATTTTTATGTCCTCAGTAGCGATAGCGGGAACATATTGTTTTTTCCCTGTCTGTTTGTTTGTTGGTTTGTTTGTATGTGGACAACTTTAACATTGGTCATTACTTTTGAACTGTTTGAGATAGAGCATTCATATTTGGCATGTAGGTTCCTTGTGACAAGAGCTTCACATTCATGCAAAAAATTTTGACCTTGACCTTGATGTGTGACCAACTTTGAAAAAAAAGGCCTTGCCCAGGGACATGTTCGTGTTTCACAAACGCATCTTTCTTGTTTCTTATTTTTTCTAAAGAGAAAATAAGGCTTGACATTTCATGTGAATCGTCTGTCAAACCTTATTTTATCTGAAAAAAGGGTCTTTAACCTCCTACAAAGACCTAAAGCATATAACTGTTCCATATAATTATTTTCTTTATCACATTTACAACAAAATATTTCGGTTTTGAATGTGTGATACGAATGTGGACTTCGTGCACATATTATGCTAGCTGAGGCGTTAGCAGGTGATGCCATATCAGAACCATTTTGTTCAAAACCGAACCAGATGGCTGCCACATTGGCCATCTTGAAAATCTGCTACTGAGTGGACTGTTGCATTGAGTTGTAATTGTCGGGAGGCATTTGTGTGACATAGAGATTCAGAATTGCTAAGATTGTTGCATTCTGATAACCCAGATGGTGGCCATCTTAAAATTTTTCAAAGCACCTGTATAGTAATCGCATATAAGATTAACAGAGAGAGGCAGCTCAGGTGTTGTTGGTATCAAGGGCCTTCGTGGCCTATTGGATAAAAGCGCTGACTCTGAGTCATTAGACTTTTCACCGCTGTGGGTTCAAGCCCCGCTCGGGTCATATGTGAGTCGCCAAGTTCTGCAACAGATGGGCAGGTGATTTTTCTCCGGGTACTCCCGTTTTCACCCACCTCTAATTAACGATCGGCTCGATATGAGTGAAAAGATCTTGAAAGGGCTGTAAAATCAAAAAGAAAAAAAAATATTATATCAAATCCACAAAACAATTAGGTATTGTGGCTTTTTTGCAAGTGGCCATATGCACCATAGCTTTGTTTGTGTTGTAGTTGAATTCACATGATTAGTTTGCTTGGTTTACTTTTTTGACAAAGGCAGGGGCAGTCGATAGCTCTGCCCTGCTAAACTATACACCCCACTCTGCATAAGCATCATGTCTTCTTGAAGCCTAAATCAGACTAAGCTGTCCAGAAAGTGAATCAGAGGCATCAAAGCAACACAGATTCACAATTGCTAAAAATGGTCACCAAGGCACACTGTAATACATTAGGAAAACATGTCTGTGTGAAATAATTGCGGCCAACATTGTGTCAGAAGTTACAAATTTGAGGTAAAAATGATAAAGTCTTTCTAATTTCTGCTTTCAACATAGATTGTGGGTGCTCGTTAGAACCACCTCATTGAGGCGGTTCTAACGAGTACCCACAACCTATGTCTTGGAGCAGAAATATGAAAAATAATGTATACCCCCGTAAATCCCAGTTTTCTCTATATAAAGTGGGGTTTAGGGGGGGTTTCATTTCACAGACTTGTTCACGTGATGATATTTTCAGCCTTATCCAGTTATTAAGAAGGGACGCAAAAGTAAAAATGATACAGTTTCCCTGAAAGTTTACCCATTCACCTTAAATAATCATCACTTACAGTTTTGGAGATCACTTTTCTGTAAATTGTTCCTTACAACATTTAGGAAAATTAAAAAAAAATTAGTCTGTTGAAAGTGATGTAAAATCTCAAAACATTGTTTACAGCATATATGTTATAGACATATTCACCACATACTGAAATTTCAAACATCAGGGGACATTTGGCCTGCGGCCTTTCGTTAAGCTGTGTGCCAGTTGATAGCCGCTGTGAGTTTAACATGTATGTTATTATACTGTAAAACACTTATATTTTGCGGTCATTTTATTTTGGCACTATTGGTGGTAAAGGAAAAAATGCCAAAATTTAAAACCGCCAATAGTGATCAAACAGTGTATAACTAAATGGCAAAAAATCTATTCCCAATACACATCTTAAGTATGAAATAGGGCAATTAAATGTCAATCAACAAAGGGCATTATCCGTTACGAAAGAAAAAATGTATTAACTTTCTAGAAGTAGAGCATACTGAGCGTAGCTAAAAGTTATTCTCTCCAGCCAGAGTAAAATATAATTTATCATGTCTTTCTCATTGCTTAACATGTCAATTATTAAGACATTTAGCGTGCTCAACAAGGACAAATAAAAGCGAATACACCCTGACAGTAATTGTCAAAATTGCAGGTATAATTGATTGGCGGATTTGTCTGTGATTGCACCAAAGTAGCTAAAGAGTGAATGCAAGAAAGAAAACTACACTTAATTATAACTTGTTTTATTCAGTAATTAAATAACATTAGGACCAATATGTATTCACTCAAACAACAAGAACAGTGCAATGTGAAAAACAGTTTAAAATCACAGTGTACGACTTGCAAATCACCGTGTATGATCCAAATGCTATGTTAAAAATCACAGATTTTGTATTTTATTTCTGATATTGAAAATCCGCTAAAATAAAAATCCGTAAAAAGGTTCACTCATAAAAAACGCCAAAATTTGCTGCCGCCAAATTTAAGTGTTTTACAATACTCTGTTTCAGATGATAGCTGCCGTAAGATTTACCTGTATATTATTACCGGTATACTGTTTCAGATGATAGCAATTGCGAGATTTACCTGTATATTATTACACTGTTTCAGATGATAGCTGCTGTAAGATTTACCTGTATATTATTAGCCTATGGTTTATTTAGAATCTGTCACTGGTGGGTAATAGCAGTAAGTATTCTGAAATCTTCTTCTACTGTCTGATAAGCAGTCAAACTTTAATGGCTCATACACCTTTGAGACCATGAAAATTTGTTCAACCCTTAAGATGTCGAGAAAAACAACATTTGAAAATGTCGTCTGCTTTTGTCGTCTACTAAAAATTTTTTTGCTAACTTTTAAAAAATATATTTGTGTACAGGCAAACAGTGCATAACCAAATCAGCCTGACTGCTCCTGTAGCTCCTACAGGAGCAGTCTAATTTCGGTCCACACTGTTTGCAAAAATGACTTTTAAAGTAACCAGCAGATGTCAAAGCTGATGACAATTGTTGTGATTGGCATTTTATGGGTTAAGATAGAGCTAGTTTTAGCCACTAAAGGTTTAACCCTTATCCTGCTCCTACCTTTGCAAACAGTGTAGATCCAGATCAGATGGCTTCTGAAGAAGCCATCTGATCAGCATCTACACTGTTTGCACCTTTGCAAACTGTAGATCCAGATCAGATGGCTTCTGAAGAAGCCATCTGATCAGTATCTACACTGTTTGCCTTGCAGTTTGTGAATTGAATGGAAATAATATATCAAGTAATCTCATTGGCTGATAGCTGGTAATGGGTGTGGCCCAATTAATATATTCAGCAGAATAAGGGTTAATTATAGCACCAGATCAGGAGACATAATTTGGACATTTTTTTCTGTCTTAAGAAATAAAGGTATGCTGTGTATTCTCATTAGAATTGCCTCATTGAGGCGATTCTGATGAGAACACAGACCATACCCTGTTCACGTTAAAATTAGAAAATCTCCACAAAATATACTAAAATATGTTTTTCTTGCACACCAGACAAGAAAATCCGTGATTTTACCCTGGGATAAAAATTTATGTTCTGACCCTGGTGTTCCAACGCGAACTCGAATATAATCGCATGTTTGATAAATGCACTGGTTGATTACAACCTCATGCGCGGCAACGTCATGCGTGACGTCACTAAACATTCCTGTTGTGTCATCACAAAATGACGGACGTTGGTAACCGAAGTGACAGCAGCATTAAAAATTCGCAATAGAAATGGAAGGTATGCAAGAAAAAGAATTCAATATGGGTGTGAGGGGTGAATAGAAAAATCCGTCCCTGGGGATCACTGTCCGGCATCACTCGGCAAGCCTCGTGATGCCGGACAGTGTCCCTCGGGACGGATTTTTCTATCCACCCCTCACACCCATATAAGATTCTTATATTCTATCTAAGAAATAAAGGTATGCTGTGTATTCTCATTAGAATCGCCTCATGCAAACAGTGTAGATCCAGATCAGATGGCTTCTGAAGAAGCCATCTGATCTGCATCTACACTGTTTGCCATGCAGTTTGTGAATTGAATGGAAATAATGTATCAAGTAATCTCATTGGCTGATAGCTGGTAATGGGTGTGGCCCAGTTAATATATTCAGCAGAATAAGGGTCAATTATAACACCAGATCAGGAGACATAATTGGGACATTTTTTTCTATCTAAGAAATAAAGGTATGCTGTGTGATCTCATTAGAATTGCCTCATCGAGGCAATTCTGATGAGAACACACAACATACCCTGTTCACGTTAAAATTAGAAAACCTCCACAAAATATACTAAAATATGTTTATCTCGAGCTTTGGAAAGAATTTTCTGGGGTCTCAAGAGTGAGTTCAATTTAACCATAGGCCCCCGTCCATAGGGGCTTGAAGAAATATATGGGCTGCATGATGCTTCCACGCAGAGCTGAATCCGGCCCGCACACTAGAACTGGTAAACCGCTTAGAGGATCTAAGCCTGTCCAGGAACCGCGGTGCGAGGCAGACCGTCCATGCTAATAAACCCTATTGGTTTCATTGGGCGACAGGGCTTGAGATGTCATTTCATCTCAATGTCGGGTAAAAGTTCCACAAAATTGGAAGCAACGTCTCCAAAATGACCTTTACAGTGTTGACGGGGACGTTAAACCTTAAATCAAACAAACCAATCCCTGTAAATGTAGGGATCAGCCATGGTTTCTCATGCATTAACATTTTGCCAGGTCCCGAAGAAGCTGTTTGAATGTGAGGCCTCATGGGCGAATGTTCAAATATCTGCCAAGGGATCTGACAAATGTTAATGCACTGAAATAACCATGGATTATCATTATTCTTGTGGAACTTACGATTCTGACAGTAAATTCTGACAAAAACGCCCAAAAGCTCCATATAAACACCATATAAACTCATTAGATGCTACCAGCAAACTAACATTGCGGCTTGTTCAGAATATTATTTACATTGACATTGTTAAGCAGTAACCCTCTGACATCATCACAGAACCCTAAAATGCTACTTTCAGGGTGATAACATTACCTCGCTCAACATAACACAAACAAAAAAATGCCTGTCTTGTGATATCAAAAGCTCAAAATCCATGTCCAGAGAGCACAAGAATTTCATGATTTGAACATGGTTTTTGTTGTTTGAGCACGGCTTTCAGTCCATTTGACAATGGCTTCAAACAGCCGTGCGCATAGGTATTTATGCGAGAATGTAACATAGACCATCCTCCTTACAGCTTAGGACAAGTTCATTATCAAATATCAATTTTAGGGGTGTCTTGCTATTGTACTTAACTGTGGCAGCTGATCTGAGTGTAGGCTGTTTTTCAGGAACCAAGTTGTGGGAGGCAATGCTATGTGGGTTTAGGGCTTGTTGAATTTATGCTTCTTTGTCAGAAAATGTACCAAAAAGTAATGTATGGCCCGGTGATTCTTGTCAGGGCAGGTTTAGTTAGATTAACCCGTTTTGTACCGGAAACCCCAAAATGGGTAATTGGCAAACAGTGCAGGTCGAGATAAGACGCCGCAGAATGCAGCGTCTGATCACCGCCTACACTGTTTGTAAAAAGTATTGCCTTTTTTCAAATACATTTGGAAGAAAACGCTATCTGACAACCCTAGATTTTGAAATGGGCTCCTGCTATATGTGAGGAGGAAGATGCCATTGGTATAAAATGGGTTAACTGATGGGCTAGACCTGACCTTGATAAAGTTGGATTCCGGCCGCGGTAGCTCAGCAGGATGTGTGTCTGACTGGTTATCTGGAGGGTGCAGGTTGATACCTGCTGGCATGAAATATTTTCTTAGGCCATTCTTTCCCTTACAAAGATTCAAGAAGGGCAGTTGGAGGTTTCTGTCGAAGAATGTGCACTGTACTGGTTAAAAGCTTGTGTATAGGCCTGCCCAGGAAGTGTTGTTAGGTAAACTGACCAGACTTGCTTGATATGATCTAGATAGTGATTACTGGGCTGTTAAACTCCAAAGCAAACAAGCAAAAAATTAGTATTGCCATTGAATTTCAAAACTCAAATAAAACAAACAATCAATGGGCAGGTATGGTGAAATTAAGAGCACCCAAAATAAGCTCCGAGTCTGCTCTAAAAAGCTTATTTAGCAGATTGCTTTGTGTTTTCTGTACCCAGTGCCCTCTGATCAGAGAGCACCTTTAGGACTGTTCAAAAGTGGTCTTAAAGACCACTTTTGAACAGTCCCAAAGGTGGTCTTAATATAGGAATTTTACTGTACATGGTAAACCTACAAAATGGCTTGTGTGAGCAGAGACTCAGACCACGGTTACTTGCACACCTAAAAAAATCAAAGCACTGCGCACTGGCGGCTCAATCAAATCTTTGAGTGTAAGCTGGGAAAATGGTCTTGAACAGGGACTTGGACTGTTTCATTTAACCCTTAGATTCCTGGGTCGAGTAGCTCAAAGCCTTGTTAAGCTTAATAAGCTTGTTATTGGTCAAACTGTTTACTGTTCTAGCAAGTAAAATATATAAAATTCTGGTATTTTTGCTTGAAACAAATGTGAGTAGCTTCTGCATATCATATTTTTTTTCAGCAAAAATGTTAGTATATTTGCCATATTAAAAGATCAAAGTTAAAAGATTCGTTAACTAATGACCTTGTTTTGAGCAACTGGCCCCAGGATTTAAGTATACAGTGTGGATGCTGATCAGATGCCGAGTTCTTTGGTGTCTGATCAGGGTCTAGACTGTTTGCCAAACCCAAAACACATGACCAGTCCAGGTCATTTTTACAGGTAACCTCATACCAGATAAAAATAGTGTATTACCCAGATTTCATGATAGTGATAGTCACATGTACATCAGCAGCATAAAGCTAATGCACTTGTTGTCTTTGGGATAATGGACAAACAATTGGCAAAAAGAAAAAAAACAATGAATGCCGTCTGCTACGCAATTTTTTGCAGTTAAACCGTGACTGTTGAATTCAACAACAATTGATGTCGCAGACTTGGCCTATGATTTAGGGAATAAAGTAAATTGGTGGTTTTATAGTTGGAAATTTGTGGGGTTTTTTTCAACACCCCAGCAAAGCTGTTAAATGGAATTTTCATCCGTAAATCAACAATTTACCTCACCAAATGACAATTTTCAATACAGTCATCCCCATTCTTATGCATTGATTCATTTGTTTTGTTGGAAAATTGTACTTTCAGCACAGTGTGGCAAGCCCTTTGAGCTGTTAAACCTAATGCCAGCCAATGACAAATGACATTACACGATGACATTGGGTTTATGACTACATGTATATATCGCAAAATATACTGTCGCAAATGTTTGGCTTTATCCAGTCACATGGCGTGTTACATATGCAAGTGTATTAACCCTTAACATGCTGAGAAAAACTACATCTGAAATTTTGTCTGCTTATGTCGTCTGCTGAATTTTTTTTGCAAACTTTATAAAAATATTTTTGTATACAGGCCAACAGTGTGGACCCAGATCAGATTGCTCCTCCAGGAGCAATCTGATCTGGGTCCACACTTTTCGAAAAATAATACTTTTAAGGTAATCGGCAGACGCCAAAGCAGACGACAGTTGTCACGATTGGCATTTTATGGGTTAGAATAATCTTTCTTTTCTGTTTTCATTTGCAGATAACGACCAGTATGACATGTTTATATCTACTTTTTAAATGTTTTTACTTTGAGGTGAGTAATTTCGTTAACCCATTATAAACTGGTGGACTCTTCCATTGCTATATGTTGCACAAGTCCATTTGTCATATAAGGGCATTTATCATATGACGTCGCGTCTGAGAGTGTAATAACACCATGTAATATTTTCGATAATCCACTAGTGGATTAACTATGCAGATTAGCTAGATATGTCCCGTAACGTTACATGTACGACGTCCTTAACGACGTCACGTTTTCTAATGGCGGAATATTGACATTTTTGAAAAACAATCGCGAATAAAATGCGTTTTAAATGTCTTATGATAAAAAGAATCTTGCATTCGTGCTCATGTATTATTGAATTTATTAAACTCGTTGAGGAAAAGGGATAAAATGCTCGGCAAAGCCTCGCATTTTATCCTTTTTCCTCAACTCGTTTAATAAATTCAATAATACATGAACACTCATGTAAGATCCTCTATATAAAAAGTGATCATTCAATACTGCAAATATTTTTGCTGGAAAAATGTGCGTAGGTTTTGCATTTGCATCAACGTTTTGTAAGAAAGGTTGACGCCTATTTTGTAAAAATGGTTGTATTATGGTATGGGGTCGGCATCTGTCTGTCCGTCCGACCATCTGTGAACTTTTCATTTCCGGATAAATCCTCCTACAGTTTTCATCTGATCCAGCTGAAACTTGGTAGGTAGTAAGACTTTGACCTGGTGTAGAGCATATTGTTTCGATCTTATGGTCCACCAAATATTTACAGAGTCATACCCTTTTGAAATTTTTGGTAAACTTTTTCGTTTCTGGATAACTCCTCCTACAGTTCTCACCCGATCAAGCTGAAACTTGGTAGATAGTAAGACCATGACCTTATGTAGGGCATATCATTTCAAGGTTACAGTCCACCAAATATTTACTTAGTTATGCCCCTTGGAACATTTTTGTAAACTAAAATTTCAAGACTCTTGCTGGTCTGGGTAAATCATTACGATAACACACCCATGACACATAGTGCATTTTTTTTCACATCTCCAAAATGGCAACTTTTCTCATGAAAATCTATGATATTTTTCTTGTTTTTACTGCAAAAATAGGCTGTGGATGCTTGCTAGAACCAACTCACTGAGGTGGTTCTAACAAGTACCCACAACCTATGTATTAGAGCAGAAATAAGAAAAATAATGTATATCGCCGTAAACCCCAGTTTTCTCTGTATAAAGTGGGGTTTAGGGGGTGATCATTTCACGGACTTGTTCACATGATGTGTGGAGGCGTGTTTTTGAGGCCAGTTGTTCAAAACTAACGACGTCGTTAGTTAACGTATCGTTAAAACTTTGATCATTAAATATGGCAAATATGCTGAAATTTTTGCTGAAAAAATGTGAGCAGCTTTTGCGGATGCAAAAGCTGCTCTCATTTTTTCAGCAAAAATACCAAAATTTTCGATATTCTACTTGCTAGAACAGTTAACAATATGACCACTAACGAGCTCGTTAAGCTAACGATGCTTTGAACAACTGGCCCCTGGGAAGACAGGTTTTCTTGTGATGGGGATAAAAATAAACAAACTACAGCCTCATTATAACACTGTTCGTTATAACACGGTTTTGGATATAATACAGTTTCAAGATGGATCCCAAAAATGAAAAGATTACGCAGAAAAATTTTTGGATGTAAGACATTTTTTTTAACTAAAAGGATTTCTGGTTTGGACCTTATTAATAGTGTTATAGAGATTGTGGTGTAATTTTTAGGTCTCCTTTGCGAACATACAGAAGAGCTATTTTGTTCTACCCCTAAAATTGGCATTGGGAACATCAGCTTCCTCAAAAACTTATACGTTTTGTGTTGAAAGTTTTTAACTTTTCAACTCCAATTACAACATTTGCAGATGTCATCTTCAAAAATCATTTTTCAGGGAAAACAAGGCATGACCTTATATGTAAATCATCTGCATTCACGGATGTCATTTTCAATAAATATTTTTCAGGAAAAAGTAAGGTTGTAAGGTTTGACATTACATGTGAATCATCTGCATTTGTAGACATCATTTTCAAAAAAAATTATTTTATACCGCAATCAGGCATTCTAGAAACCTAATAAAGGGGGTCGAATAACTGCTCGCTATAATCGGTAGTGACCTATAATACCATCTACTGACCTATAATACATCTAGTGACCGATTATAGACTGGACCTACTTTTCAGGTCCCTAATATGCAAGCTTAAATAATAACAGGCAACCTTATGTACACAAGAAAACAATGAAACTGCAAGTTATAATCTTTGCGATATTTATCTAAAGAGATTTTCAGAAATTTCAGCTACATTCTTTCCTTTTCGGGGTTTCCTGGTTTGAATGGCCCATTGAAATAATTGCGGACTGCTACTACCGTTGCGTCTCAACCTTGAAAATAGTCTGTAAAGCTAAAATAAACTATTTATTTGCAGATTTTATACAGAATGATAAGTGCTGAGAAACTTTTATTCGAGCGTCCATGTTGTTTCCTGCATCTTTGTGGCGCGGTGACGTCAGAAACTTTGCGCTATTTGACGTCACGTTATACTACGTGTGCGCGCCATGGCACTGAATGTCGTTTAACATGCCACACTGTCTGCTGTCTTTTTTTTGCTCAAATTTGCTCAATTATTGCAATACCCTTGATTGTTTTGAATTGCGGTATAAACTAAATACATGATTAGTGTCTTTAATAATAAAATATAATCGGTTCGCCACGACAATTTTATAGGGGCTCGCTAAAGCTCGCCCCTATAAAATTGTCTAAGGCTCGCCGATTTTATTTTATTATTAAAGACACTAACCATGTATTTACTATTTTCAGAGAAATTAAGGCTTGACATTACATGTGAATCATCAGTTGGGCAGATGACTCACATGGAATTTCAAGCCTTATTGTTTAAAAAAAAATTTCAGAAAAGCAATTCAAAATGAAATTGCCATCTGCTTGAGAAATTTCAGTTTTGCTTTAAGGATTAAAAATGTGATATTTTCCTGATTCTGAGTTGAATTAAGTTTACACATGGCATGATGATAGGTACCTGTCCAATATTTTGTCCACTATTTTGTCCACAGCGGCCTGTGACCTTACTATCAAGGTTATAGACATGGAAATTTTGTGCTTTATTCACCATTTTTGCATTATTTGCTGGCTCCCAGCTTATACATTATCAATATTGGAAAAACAGGTAACCAGACCCCCCTGACCTTGAAAGGTCAGATGGGTCTGGTTACCAGCTTTCCCAACACTGATAACCTTCAGACTAGGAACCAAAGGTGAATGGGCAAGGCATAATCAGGCAAAGCAACTTGTCTGGTGACAGTTCTTGATCATAGAAAATTGATATGTACTGGATTGTATGGAATTATCATCATATTTCAATGCTTTTAGTGGAGTAATCAGGTATCTTTAAGAACAGTCCTTTTCAACTGGTAAGCTTTGTGAAATTTCTATGATATTTGGCGGAAGAGATTGACAGCTTCTCGGGACAGCCAGTCACATGGTCCATTAAAATTTAAGTTACTTTTCGAGTTCATAAGCGATTGCGAAGCATGACTGACTCCATTTAAAATGCTGATCCTTCCCTCAATTACTTAACCCTTGTCCTGCTGAGCCCGGATATGACTTATCTTTCAAACAATGAAGATCCAGATCAGATGGCTTCTGAAGAAGCCATCTGATCAGGATCTACATTGTTTGTCATTCAGTTTATGAATTTGTTGCAAAAATTTGCATCAAGTAATCTGATTGGTTGATAATAGGTAGTGGGTGTGGCATATATGAATATTCAGCAGGACAAGGGTTAAGAAAAAATAACTAAATAAAAAATAAGACATCACGCTCATGGATATTTCAGGAAACTTAACAGCGATTTGACTTATGATGTACATTGAGGTGAATGGATACACCTAACATATTTTCCACCAGTTTCATACTCTTTTACACAATAGCAGTAGGATATTAAAACAACTTTCAATGGCTTGAACGCCTTTTGCTTTGGGATCATACATCATGAAAACACGCCTATATAATTTTGACCCCCTTGAACCCCCTTTTATACAGTAAAACTCGGGTTTGCAGGGATATGCATGTTTTTTCTTATTTCTGCTCAAAAACATAGGTTGTGGGTACTTGTTAGAACTGCCTCACCAAGGCAGTTCTAACAAGTATCCACAATCTATGTTTTAAGCGGAAATAAGAAAAATATCACAGTTTTTCATCTGAAAATTTTCATTTTTCGATGGTAAAATTTACAATGTATTTGTATGGGCATCTATTCGCAATGAAAATTTGTTTGAGATAGGGGTAGTTTGAGCAACTAAGGGTAGATCATAGCCCCAGTTCAGGAGACATCTTTATGTTTTCTTTGGAATACCAGTAAAGGTAAAGTTTCTATGTACTCATTAGAAACATAGAAGAGTAGACCCCTACTAACACAAGAAACAGAATGTTTTTAGAAAGAGTTGTCTCCCCTGAATGTGTATAAAGTCTGGTTAAGGAAGGAAATCATTTTAAATTTAAACCATAAGATGCCATGAAAAACTGCATCTGAAAATGTTATCTGTTTATGTCGTCTTCTGCCCCTTGCAAACTTTTCAAACATATTTTTATATAGAGGCAAAAAGTGTGGGCCCTGATCAGACGGCTCCACATGCACACAGTGTGGATCCTGATCAGACTGCTCC
The DNA here is from genome assembly GCA_963580285.1 of Lucinisca nassula. Lineage (NCBI taxonomy): Eukaryota > Metazoa > Mollusca > Bivalvia > Lucinida > Lucinidae > Lucinisca > Lucinisca nassula. The sequence goes on from OY757019.1 coordinate 44,032,654, forward strand.
AGTTCCACAATACTTGCAAAAGTGACTTTTATAAAATTACCAGCAGATAGCAAAGCAGATGACAATTGCTGTGATTGCCATCTTGTGGATTAAGAATAGGGCTCTTAAGAGAAAACAAAAATATTGTCGAAAGAGTCACCTTCTGTGACAATGTATACACTTACCTTAACCCTTGACCTGCTGAATATTTAAATATGCCACACCCACTACCGTTTAACCAATCAGATTACTTGATGCAAATTATTGCGACAAATTCATAAACTGAATCACAATGAAGATCCTGATCAGATGGCTTCTTCAGAAGCCATCTGATCTGGATCTTCATTGCTTGAAAGATAAGACATATCCGGGATCAGCAGGACAAGGGTAAAGCCTGAAGATGCCAGTCACAACAATTGTTGTCTGCTTTGTTGTCTGCTAGTTACTCTAAAAGCCACTGTTGCAAACAATGTGGACCCAGATCACACAGCTCTTATCAGGGTCTCTCTGTTTGCCTATTTTTTCTGAGTCACCTTCTGTGAAGGTGTATGTAACATGTGGGTTTACGGCATCCCGCAAACCCCCATGCTGACAAGACAACCGAGCGTGATCTCTGACAGGTGTACGGGCAGCTGTGGGGTAAGGCACAAGAAAGATATCAAATGAATGACATGAATTATTTACAGTATCTATAGTAAATTCGAATTGTATTCGAAAGGGATCCTGTTTCAGTGGTTGATTGCTGAAGATGACATATCGATTAGCGAACCGCCTCTTGTTTTTTACTGACTACCTATGTACCCCCCTAATTTGTTCTTAGAGAGCTGCTGAAGTCACGGTAAGGTCAGCTGTTCGGTGTAAATTTCAACATGTTGAAGTTGTGCAGATTTAAAAGTGTGGACCCAACAGGTCTCCTGTGGGCACGCAAAAATCCGCCCAAATCTTTTACGGATGAGTTCTCAGTAACCGTTGAGTCGAGCAATTAAGTGACAAATATTTTTTCTTTATTTATTTATTTTCTGCCAACAGTGGCCAACTCTTAAAGGAAAGAATTTGCTCCTGAGGAGCAAATTCTTTCCTTTAAGAGTAGATCCCTTTTTTCGTGGAACAGAGCTTATAGAAAAGCAAACACAAAGTCCCGAAAGTTGTTCCCTTTTGAAAAAATGGTGGAAAATGCCAGGTGTTGACATTCCCCTCAAGAAACCAATATTTTTCCTTTTCTGCAAGATTTCATGTAACCAATAACAGACTTTAATTGACCAATATTTCTGCTTTTCTGTCAGTTTGTTTGTTTGCTTTGAGGTTAATCATCCAATTTTGTGGGAATTTTACTCGACATTGAGATAAAATGACATCTCCATCCCTGCCGCCCAATGAAACATATAGGGTTTTAATGCGTCTCGTCATTGATACGAACCATAAAAGCACACCTATATAATTTTGACCGCCTACCACCCCCTCCTCAACGAAAACTTGGCTCAACGTTGGAACAGCGTTTTAAATTCTTTCTTTCTACTAACGGTCGAATCAACATTGGAGCGTTTTCAATTCTAGTGTGATCGGTCACTGATGCTCCAGGTTTGCAAGATGAAAACATAAACAGTAATTAGAGATCTTTAATCTGCACAGAATGGGCCTCCCTGCACGTGCGCCTCCCCCCACGTGCAGGGGGTCCTCAATTAACGTCCCATGCAGAGGACAATGCACTTTGTGGCATTCAGCCGGAGCATGTTCGGACACCGCAGTTTTATTAACCGCTGCCGGGAATCAAACCGGGAGCCTCTAGCATCATAGGCAAGTGCACTAACCATTGAGCTACCACGCTCAATTCCCGCCCCCGCCCATAGGGTCTTGAAGAAATATATGGGCTGCACGAAGCTTCCACGCAGAGCTGATTCCGGCCCGCTTAGAGGATCTAAGCCTGTCCAGGAACTGCGGTGCAAGGCGTACCGTCCATGCTAATAAACCCTATTGGTTTCATTGGGCGAAAGGGCTTGAGATGTCACTTCATCTCAGTGTCGGGTAAAAGTCCCACAAAATTGGAAGCAACGTCTCCAAAATGACCTTTACAGTGTTGACGGGGACGTTAAACCTAAAATCAAACAAACAAAACACGCTCGATTCAATGTCGAGTGCCTGCTCACTTTAATACATGTATATACAGGTGTTCATTCATTGTTTCTCGTTTTGGTCCCCGCCCATCGGGGCTTGAAGAAATAGATGGGCTGCATGATGCTCCCACGCAGAACTGAAAACGACCCGCACATGAGTACTGGTAAACCGATTAGAGGATCTAAGCCTGCCCAGGAAAAGCGGTGCGAGTCCATGCTCATAAACCCTATTGGTTTCATTGGGCGGCAGGGATTGAGATGTCACTTCATCTCAATGTAGGGTAAAAGTCCCGCCAAATTGGAAGCAACGTCTCCAAAATGATCTATACAGTGTCGACGGGGACGTTAAACCTCAAATCAAACAAATCAAAAACAAATCTTTCTCGTTTCTGCACCAACACTGTGACTGCTGGTTACGTACATGGATCAGCCACGAGGTTTTAATGAGTATCCACAGTCTGTTTTGAGCAGAATATAGAATATATATATTTATGTTAAACCTTCTGAAAAAAAAAAGACTTCTCAACTTTTCATATGATAAATTGTGATATTTGTCTTATTTCTGCTAAAAACAAAGATTGTGGGTGCTCGTTAGAACCGCCTCAGTGCCCACAATTATGTTTTGGAGCAGAACTAAGAAAACAATGTATACCTTTTAAACCCTACTTTTCTCTATATAAAGTGGGGTTTTGCAGGGTGTTCATTACATGGACTTGTTAATGTGATGACGCAAAATGTAGTTATTCTACATTTTGCCTCGGTGCTCAACGCAAAAAAAAAGAACAAAAAAAAAAAAACGCAAAACAAAGAAATAACTACATTTTGCATTAAAAAAAAAACAGCATCTACGCAAAATGTAGAATTACATTTTGCATTGTGACAAGGCTACCATCCTATAAGTTCCCCCCGAGCTTTGCTCAGCGGAGCTTAAGATACACGGAACAGTCATAAAATATGGAAAACATATTGAACAAAACCTTCCCTTTTATTTATGATTATCTTTCATGATTTGTGACATTTTTCTTATTTCTACTTAAAACATAGATTGCGAGTATGCATTATAAACTCATCAGCACAGATTATGGGTTTTCGTTACAGAACCACCTGAATGAATGTTTCTGCTCAAAACGGGACCGCTTGAGCATAGGTTATCAGCGAGTACCCACAATCTGTGGTTTTAGACAGAATAAAGAACAATATTAAGATATTGTACACCCCTGCAAACCCCACTTTTCTCTTTATAAAGTGGGGTTTAATGGGAAGTTCATTGTATGGCCTTGTTAACGTATTATATCCCAGTCCGACGCTTTTGCATTCCCGATCTATAACAGTCACGCTTATTGTGATTCGGGAAAACTAGCGTAGGTTTGTGGGTAGACCTGTATCGTCAGGACCCGAGTCTGCCTTCCCATTAACGTCGAGCCAGCAGGGTAGAAAGGGTTAATGAACAGTTAAAATTAAAGACGCTCTAATGTCGAGTTATCTGCGGTCAGTAAGTACTGTTCAATGTTAAGAGGCGGAGCTACGGCTGAAATGTAATTGATTGGTTAATTGTGACAACTGAGATGGTGGTTTTTCTCACTTGATTGTTTACCTGCAAGCTGTAGACGATTGGGTTTCCGATCGATAAGATAGCAAACCTTTCGGACTCAAATAAAAACCACTGTACCACAATATTAACACAAAACATCACATTCATGTGCTTCTGTAGCCCACTCACGACGTCCGCCCCGAAGGCAAAACGATGTTCTGTGCTCGGAACGGGGTGACGCGAATGTCTACAGAAGCAAATAACAAAAACAACAATAAAATAAGAAAAAGAAACACAAAACGCGACTGGCCAGATTAAACATTCACTTAGGATGAACCACTTAGCGTGCACTGTTGAAAACTAGTTTGTCGACCTGGAAACTAGTTTGTCGACCTTGTTGTCGACCACAAGTTGATTTATATTATTTACTATTCGTATTAACATGAACTTGAAGTCCCGGTAACTTATTCGTTAAATTGATTCTAGGTGGTTTTCTAGAACCTGTTTATATTGGTCTCGACGGTCTGTTATTGGGTCTGTCGGCCCTTGCTGGACACTGAACCGACAGCGTTGTACCAGTACCAGCTCCTATGTGGCAGGGAGCAGCTGGTCACCACACATTGTCATGCCTGCAAATTAGGATAATTCAACTAAGATACAGTTCACAAAACATACATGCTATATCATGATCCCCCTTCCGGAGAAGTAAGAATATGTTCGTGCATATACTGTTATTGCGCCTGCGCCGACCAGACACACAGGCTGATTAGTGCATGCGACAAATAACTGCACGGCAGAACTCAACTTGACTGTGCATCAAATTATCAGCACCCAGTGCTTGACACAAGAATACACACAGTTTATGTTTTCTTACTGAGCACTACAGAAATCAATTAATGCTCACTACTACTGAGCATAATACTCATCAAATTCGTGCTCACTACATTATCACAAGTAAGAGGCAGTTGAACAGACCACGCCTTTGCGCTACCTGGTCAGCCACCAATTACAGGAAACATAACAAACTCTGTTTCATATCCTTCTCTGCGACATGGCTCACAAATATAGCTATTCTCAAATTCATTACATTAACAACAGCTAGAAACTAAAAACAGAAAGATTTTCATTTGATTCTCCACAACATTTGTTTGTGTCTCATAAGGACCAACACTGTTTGCCATAAATTCTTTCTGTATTTGGTAGGCACCACGTCACAACTGTCCTCGTGACGCTGATGACCCAGCAGACGTCATCCACGCCGCTCAGGCTGTAATTAAGTGTGGCGAACAAATACTCTCACTTATCATTATCACATTCTTTTTATGTACATACATGAACAAACCGAGTTCTCAAACAAAACAGCATCATTGCAAAATGAACTCGTAATTGTTCTTGAACAAAATTATTTCTACTCAACATGAATATGCTTGTAAAATCAAATTCATCACGGTTCATCATCACGGATAACCCAACAGGCTCTTGTAAGAGTTTGCCCTGATGATGACGATATGGTTAAACCCATCTTAATTTCATGTCCCCTCTACACCTGATATCATATAGAGACGGGACCACGGTTTTCTAACCACTGCTAGTCAAAAGTTATGGATTGAACAAGTGACCCGGCGTTTATTAATTATATTCTACAAAAGGGGTCTATAAAAGCCTAAATGAATCTAGAATGAGCGGGTGTCCAAACTGTACGTCTCACCAACATCTAGGTTCAGAATGAGACAGGACCTCGCTTAAAAGACTCATTCTACTTCTGGAGAAGCCTGGCATTGATCCTGCGACCTCTAGCTGGTAAAGCTAGTAGCCTACTCACTAAACCACAGAGGTTTCACAAGTGAATTCAGAATAGGCTTCAGAAAGTTGGGGTATACTAGAAGTAAACCCCTCCAAAACCTACAAGCATGTTCATACAAAAATAATACTAAACATAGATTTAACATACCTTTCAATATACTTTCATTTTCCCGCCACGATGTTGTGTTCAGTCGTTAGAACTTGACCTGCTGCTGAATAGTGTTCATTTTTCAGGGTTTTTATATCTATAATAGGGATTATCAACTAAATGATAATCCCATTTATTTGGTGCGAACAAATTGAATGGACTGCCATTAATGTGTCATGATTGCAGCTTCAGGGTGGCTTGACCTCTCATTATTTAGGTTTAAACAATGTCTGATCGCAATTTCGATCTCGTCATCCACCATGACAGTTGGTCCAGGTTACTGGACGCTTGCACCGTGTTTGTTATTCAGCAGTCAAGCGTCTTAAGGGCCAAACTATGGTTTGGCGTCTTGGGCATGCTCAGGGAAACCTTCCTTTTCCGTCTGATCGCAATTTCGATCTCGTCATCCACCATGACAGTTGGTCCAGGTTACTGGACGCTTGCACCGTGTTTGTTATTCAGCAGTCAAGCGTCTTAAGGGCCAAACTATGGTTTGGCGTCTTGCGCATGCTCAGGGAAACCTTCCTTTTCCGTTTTCAAATCCAGCAAAAGAAAGTTGTATTTTTAAGAGGAATCTAAAACCCACCCACCCGCCGCTGTCGTTGTGATCTTATTGGCAGTCCAGGAACTTTAATACCTGATACTGTCTTAAGTTCTTTTCATTTCAGGCTTGTTTGGTGCCTTCTGGCGCTGAGGCTGGCATGTCCTAATTAAAGATCGAAGACGCAAATATGTTCTATAAAAGGGTTATCCTTTGGAAGCAAGGAATGCGCTACGGAAGTGAAAAATATGGAGTGTGCATGTTTTCTGGGCCAGACTAGATACAAGATACAAGATACAAGAAGCTTTATTTAAAGTCGACATTCATAATTTACAACAATTTAACATTAGCCTAGGGCTATTTTGTCGACAAACACATTAAGACTATACAAGTATAAAGTTATAACAAAGATCACAGATATCTCTAGACTAGCTAGTTTCGGCCAATTAGGCCTCATCAGTGACCCTCAGATATTTTCAAATTTCCATAATGGAATCAATGATCCCAAAGGACAAGAAAATATAATCTACACTATGATGTAGACTCCGGATCTGTTGTTTATGGCCACCTAATTTCTTCACCGAGAGATTCTGCTGACTTTTGATCAGCTGAGCTTCGAGGTGCAATGCGGAATTCAGCATTCGATAGGGGGGACGCTTTGCTTAGACAGCTGTTTGGTTGTAATGAAACTTTACGCCTTGAGCCTAGATTCCAAATACTGGTTGCTGGGAGCAAGGCTGAAGTTTGTTTCTTTCAGGACTTCTACTTGGACTGGGTGGCATCTCCTTCATGGAAGTGGTTCGCCATACCCTGAAGATTTGTTCTTGAGCCTAGATTCCGGGTACTGGTTGCTGGGAGCAGAGCTGAGGCTTGTTTCTTTCAGAACTTCTTGAACTGGGTGGCGTCTCCTTCATGGAAATGGTTCGCCATAGCCTGAGGATGTGTTCCCCCCAGGGTCATACTAAAACATTTCTAAATTGCAAGTCATAAGTAAGGTTCGCACGTGCAGCCGGGGCTATTTGAATATATGTAATATGGGATGGATTACATGGTATGCATTGCATAATGCAGAAGATGGTATGGAATGCGTGTCATGGAATGCATTTTGGAGTGCACATTACGGAGTGCTCACTGTCAAGATTAGTTGGAGTGCATAAATTGGAGTGCACAAGAGTTGGGATAGAGTGGAGCGTACAAATAGGATGTGCACAATATATGGATTGTTACATAATTTGGAGTGTACAGTCAGGATGTGCGCAATATTTAGAATGCTAAAAATTGTAAAGCATACAAACAAGATGTATGCAATATTTGGAATACTTGGAGCGTACAAATTGGATGTGCGCAATATTTGGATTGTTACAAAATTTGGAGCGTACAAACAGGATGTGCGCAATATTTGGAATGTTAAAAAATTGTGGAGCGTACAAACAGGATGTACGCAATATTTGGAATACTCTGTTACAAAATTTGGAGCGTACTATAGGAAGTGCGCAATTTTGGAATGTTACAAAATCTTGGAGCACACATTTGGAGTGTGCGCATATTTTGGAATACTCAAAATTCAAAATTGGACTGCACAATATTTTGAGTGCAAACAAATTAATAATTTGGTGCCCGTTTTCGTGCGAGCAAGGTTATATGCTGTCACTGCGTCCCCCCTTCGACCTGAATCTACTCGGTGTCCATATACTGCCAGATATTAACTATGTGAAAAAGGAGATAAATAAAAGTAGTTGTATCTATATATATTTTGTTGTATGAGTGAGCATCCTTAATAAATACTACCGGAAAATCATGCATACTCATATAAGCTCGCTAAAATTGTAGCGAGGTGAAGATACCGTCCACAATCTTAACCAGATAGCAAAAATCGAGTAGATAATGGATTTGCGTTCAAATAGTATTTTCCATAGGGAAAAAATGTTGAAACGTCCCTACAAATCAATGGTATGACTCCCGTCAAAAAGAACACTCACAACATCGTGACCAGAATGAAAATTATATATGGCACAATTTGACGATTGGCGATTTTTAGGCAAATTTGATAGAAATCAGCCTTATAGCGGCCAACTGTATGTTGAAAAAATCTCCACAAACCACTCATGCATACATCGTATGATTTGTGCATGACTTGTGCATGGAGCAGCACACTTTGCCTACCGTATTTCACCTAAAATATTTCACTCGCACCGCCTTGCCATATACCTACTAAAATGATTTAGATGTGCATAAGCACCAGAGAGGTTTCCTATTCCATCTTGTAACAGTGTATCAATTGATCTTAAACCTGAAAATGCCAGTCACAACAGTCGTTGTCTGCTTTGTTAGCTGCTGGTTACTTTAAAAGTCACTGTTGCAAACAATATGGACCCAGATCAGATTGCTCTGATCAGGGTCTACACTGTTTTCCTATATTTTGCTGAAAGACTCACCTGTATCCACTTTTTGTAAGCCTCATGATGCCAGTCACAGCTATTGTTTTCTGCTTTGTCGTCTGCCGGTTACTTTAAAAGTCATTGTTGCAAACAGTGTGGACCCAGATTAGAGTGCTCTGATTTTGGTCTACACTGTTTGCCTAAATTTTGCTGAAAGAGTCACTTTGTGTGAAGGTGTATCCACTTGCCTTAAACCTGAAGATGCCGGTCACAACGATTGTCATCTGCTTTGCCGTCTGCTGTTTGGTACAAAAGTCACTGTTCCATACAGTGTGGACCCAGATCAGACTGCTCCAGGAGCAGTGTGTGGAGGAGCAGCCGGATGCAAAAAAAAATACTTTTAAAGAAAGTTTGCAAGAATATGCAGCAGATTACATAAAACAGTGCAGACCCTGAGCAGTCTGGTCTTGCCTGTATGCAATAAAAAAAAAACAAAAAAGTTTACAAGAAGAATCAGCAGATGACATAAACAGATACCATTTTCCATTACAGATTTTCTACGCATCTTAAGGGTTGAAGGCAAATTACAACCCAACCTCTTTATGACGCTATTGTTAGGGTCCAAAGCCAAAATCATGTCAGTTAAGCAACTGTGTTATATCCAAATAAAACTGTACAGATTTTATAGACTGTGGCTATTACCGTAATAAGTATTCAGACAGACAGGCCTAAGCAAGCAGTGCAGACCCAGATCAGACTTCTCTTTAGCAGTCGGATCAGGTTTTACACTGTTTGCTTCTTTGACTCCTTGCTGGATTGTTCAACAATTTTAAGCTCGCCTGACAGAAAGTCATGGTAACCTTTTGTGACCATGAGATGTCGGGCATCATTCTTCGTGCGTAAACTTTTCTTGTTAACACGCTAGCGGTCACAGTTTTCGTCCGATTATGCTCATACTTGGTCAGAATGATCATCATGACAGTATCTTGGTCAAGTTCCAATATGGGTCGTGTCGGGTCAAAAAGTAGATCAGTAGGTCAAATCATATAGAAAAACCTTGTTAACACTCTAGAGGCCACAGTTTTGGTCCAATCATCATCAAACTTGCTCAGAATGATCATCATGACAATATCTTGGTCAAGTTCAAATATGGGGTATGTCTGGTCAAAAAGTAGGTCAGAAGAAAAACCTTGTTAACACTCTAGAGGCCACAGTTTTGGTCCAATCATCATCAAACTTGCCCAGAATGATCATCTTGACAATATCTCGGTCAAGTTTGAATATGGGTCATGTCAGGTTACACAGTAGGTTGAATAATCGTATTTACATGAGAAGTCTGCAAAGGGTATGGAGGTGTCGTCAGACTGACTTAGAACTGGGTAAAGGTGGTGTGAAAATAAGTACTAGGAACTGCTCTCTTGCCACCACAAGGCATTGTGAGTTAGACTGAGCCAGTTTCCAGTTTATCTCCATCTGGTGCACAAGGACCTAACCCTCAATGTCCACAAGGTGCCCAGATAGAGACGTACAAGTCAGCTCTGTATTGTCAAAGGGAACCACCTGCTCATAAGTCTAGCCTTCTGATGCCAACACTCTCTCTCTTCCCCCCCCCCCCACCCACCCACCTTTGCCCTTTGTCACCAGGAAACCACGAAACATTGTTAGTTAGAAAGTTAGACTGTGCCCATTTATCTCTGTCTGGTGCACTAGGACCTGACCCTCAATGTCCACAAGGTGCCCAGAAGATAGAGACACACAAGTCAGCTCTGTATTGTCAAAGGGAACTTTTGAAAGACTTCATCCTCAAAAAGAAAACAAATTTGAAAGAATGTTCCATGGATGACCCTCTGACAAAATTGCTTAAAAGTCCTTTCACGACACTGAAAATGATACCCACCAGAACCAAAAATTAAACATTCCTTAAAATGACTTCTTCTCTTAAATAGCTAGACTATAATTTACAGAAATGTTCCTTAGGTCACTGTAAACCAAAATTGCTCAAATCCTCCACTCCACCTGTTACCTACCATTTCATTCGAACAATAAGGATCAGGTGAGCGATCCAGGACCATCATGGCCCTCTTGTTTTTGGATTCTATGAGAATTACAGCAAGTCATCAATGTGGCTGAACTCTTAGGATTTTTACCGTAATGTCATTTTTCTATGTCATCTATACATTTTTTGGATCCATCTTTAACCCTTTTTATATCAAATCGAATCTTCCTCCTTATATATAACAAGAGTCCATTTCAAAACTTAGGGGTGTCAGGTTGTGTTTTCTTCAAAATTTCTTTGGAAAATGGCTTAACTTTTTTACAGACAGTGTAGGCCCAGATCAGACGCCGCATTCTGCGGCTTCTGATCTGGGCCTGCACTTCTTGCCAATTAACCCGTTTTGTTGTTTCTTGTACTGGTCGGATTAAACAGTGTTATATCCATAACTATGTTATACTGTATATAAATAATGAATAATAAATAAATTAACAGTGTTATTATGAGGTTGTGGTGTATTAATTTTATGTGCAAAGACAGGGCACACATGTACATATTTTCACAGTAACTGTGGCAGTGCAGGGTCCATATTGTAGTGCAGAGCCTGATATGTTTGCATATGAGGTGGCTGCTCTCCATTTTCATTGTTTATTGCCAATATTCCAAGACAGCCTTGAAAACATATTCTTATGTACGAGTGAATGTAACATGATGTCTGAATGTATAACTTCAAAAATTTATGACAGTGTATTCTGCAATGGAACGCAGTGCCATCATATTTTAGATGCCAATTTATACAAGGGAAATTCAGATTGCTTTTCTTTAGGTACTCTAGTTTTCACCTACCTAGTACTCCAGTTTTCACCTACCTGATTTACGATCAGCTGCAAATAAGTGAAATAATCTTAAAAAGGCCGTAAAACCAAAACCAATAAAAAATAATATCATCATGTAATGTAGCTTTTCATCGGCTGCTCTTTGGTATTATGCTCTTAACAATGCTTGCCTTTTTGTACAAATATAACAATGTTAAAACGAAATACATGTAAATGAGTAACTGCATTAACCCTTTTTGTACCAAATGGAATCGTCCTCCTTATATATAGCAGGAGTCCACTTCAAAGTTTAGGTGTGTCAGGTTGTGTTTTCTTCAAAATTGATTAGGAAAATGGCTGAACTTTTTGCAAACAGTGTAGGCCCTGATCAGACGCCGCATTCTGTGGCGTCATTCTGCGGCGTCTGATCTGGGCCTAAACGGGGTTTCGGTACGAAATGGGTTAAAATGGGGAAAATTGTATTAGGGAGGTAAATCAATGGTTTTACAGTCCCAAATTTTGTGTTACGGTAGTGTCACCTCACTGCTGATTTTTCTTCCCGAAATCACAATTTTGAACAGTTTACCCCCATAATGCATAATGTTAACAATTTGAAAACAGTTATCCTCTAAATATGCAAGTTGTGTTAACAATTTTTAACACAGTTATTACCTAATATGCATAATTTGCATGTTATATTAACCAATAAAATGCCAATCACGACAATTGTCGTCTGCTTAATCGTCTGCGGGTTATTTTAAAACTCATTTTTGCAAACAGTGTGGACCCATATCAGACTGCTCCTCTAGGAGCAGTCTGATCTCGGGCCACACTGTTTGCCTGTATGAAAAAATATTTCTAAAAAGTTTGCACGAAGATTCAGCAGAGGACATAAGCAGACGACATTTTCAGATGTAGATTTTCTTGGCATCTTTAAGGTTAAGATGCCTGCCAAGAAAAACTGCATTTGAAAATGTCATCTGTCTCCTGCTGTGGACTCTGATCAGACTGCTCCTTGAGGAGCACTCTGATCTGGTCTACAATGTTGGGCTTTTGACTTTTAAAGTGATCAGCAGAACAAAGCAGATGACAATTGTTGTGATTTATGTCCTGAGGATTAAAAGGCACTTTCAAGTGGAAATTCAAATTAAGTACATTTTTAGCTCGGCTGTTTTCAAAGAAAACGACGGGGTATTGTCATAGCTCTGGTGTCGTCTGCGTAGTCGTCATGCAAAAACTGACAGTTTGTAATTTTTCTGTCATTACTGATCATATTTACTTGAAACTCGGACTTGTTGTTCATTATGAAAAGGGGAACTCATACCAATAGGTGAGGTAACCCTCAAAATATTTTTGGCACAGTTATGCCCCTTTTTTGACTTAGAATTTTTGCAGCCCAGGATTGGCACCCACATACGGTGCTCTTGTTGAAAAATTCTGCAGATTATATTTAATTTTGACTAGCCTACTATAAAGTTGATAGAAATTGCATGCAAATGGCAAAGGTCATTGTCACATTGCATATCAGATTCAATGCGCTGATTGGGGCTTTTTCTGGTCATTGCGTGTGCCACATAATAGCAACTCACTCTCAAGTTTCAACATGTCCTTGAAATGTTTACTCTGGTCCTAGTTGGACTCCTTGAAATTATGTGATAGATTTTCAGTTAATTTTAGGGACCGATGATTGATCAATCATTGATCAATTAATGAAACTGCTGGAAATATTTACAGTGTTCTTAATTACTTGGTTTGGACATACATGTAATAGAACTGGAAGCTTGCTGGTAAAATGTTTGTTTGTTTGATTTGAGGTTTAATGTCCCCGTCAACACTGTAAAGGTCATTTTGGAGACGTTGCTTTCAATTTTGTGGGACTTTTACCTGACATTGAGATGAAATGACATCTCAAGTCCTGTCGCCCAATGAAACCAATAGGGTTTATAAGCATGGACAGTCCGATTAGCACCACTTTACTTGGGCAGGCTTAGATCCTCTAAGCGGTTTATCAGTACTCGTGTGCGGGTCGGATTCAGCTCTGCGTGGAAGCATCATGCAGCCCATATATTTCTTCAAGCCCCTTCTGGTAAAATGTATAGATTATATAGAAAAATGACCATTATGGTCATTGGTCATTTTTCTATATAATCTATACATTTTGAATTGGCTATAATTACAAGTTGTGCTGTGAACACAAATTTACTCTGGATATTTACCCTTAAGACTCCGAGAAAGTCTACATCTGAAAATGTCTACTTATGTCCTCTGCTGAATTTTTTTTGCAAACTTTTTAAAAATATTTTTGCACGCAGGCAAACAGTGTGGGCCCAGATCAGACTGCTCCTAATCTGGGTCCATACTGTTTGCAAAAAATTACTTTTAAGGTAACTGGCAGATGGCAAAGCAGACGACAATTGTCGTCATTGACATTTTATGGGTTAATCATACTATAAAAAGAACTTGTAATCTATGCAGAGATAAAAAAAAAGTTTTATTATACCCCCACAAATGAAATTTGGGGGGGTATATAGGAGTGAGCTTGTCGGTCTGTCTGTCGGTCGGTCTGTTGACTTGGTTTCCAGACGATAACTCAAAAAGCGCTTCACCGATTTTTAGCTCACCTGTCACGTAGTGACAAGGTGAGCTTTTGGGATCACTTTTTATCCGTCGTGCGTCCGTGCGTGCGTCCGTAAACTTTTCTTCAAACGACATCTCCTCCTAAACCACTGATCGGATTTTGACCAAACTTCACAGGAATGATCCTTAGGTGGTCCCCTTTCAAAGTTGTTCAAATGGTTCCGGTCCGTTGCACATATAGGTCACAGTAGCCAAAAATAGATTTTTTTCACCAAAAACTGAAAAAATCTTCTTCTCTGAAACCGCAAGGCACAGGTCTTTGATATTTGGTATGAAGCTTCATCTAGTGGACCCCTACCAAGATTGTTCAAATTATAGTGCTGGGGCCAAAAATGCCCCCGCACGGGGGCCCTTTGGTTTTACATGGGCTTATATAGGGAAAATCTTTAAAAATCTTCTTCTCTGAAACTGCAAGGCCAAGGTCTTTGATATTTGGTATGAAGCTTCATCTAGTGGACCCCTACCAAGATTGTTCAAATTATAGTGCTGGAGCTAAAAATGCCCCCGCACGGGGGCCCTTTGGTTTTACATGGGCTTATATAAGGAAAATCTTGAAAAATCTTCTTCTCTGAAACCGCAAGGCCCAGGTCTTTGATATTTGGTATGAAGCTTCATCTAGTGGACCCCTACCAAGATTGTTCAAATTATAGTGCTGGGGTCAAAAATGCCCCCGCACGGGGGCCCTTTGGTTTTACATGGGCTTATATAGGGAAAATCTTGAAAAATCTTCTTCTCTGAAACCGCAAGGCCCAGGTCTTTGATATTAGGTATGAAGCTTTATCTAGTGGACCCCTACCAAGATTGTTCAAATTATAGTGCTGAAGCTAAAAATGCCCCCGAACGGGGGCCCTTTGGTTTTACATGGGCTTATATAGGGAAAATCTTGAAAAATCTTCTTCTCTGAAACCGCTAGGCCCAGGTCTTTGATATTTGGTATGAAGCTTCATCAAGTGAACCCTACCAAGATTGTTCAAATTATAGTGCTGGGGCCAAAAATGCCCCTGCACCAGGGCCCTTTTGTTTTACATAGGCTTATATAGGGAAAATCTTTAAAAATCTTCTTCTCTGAAACAGCAAGGCCCAGGTCTTTGATATTTGGTATGAAGCTTCATCTAGTGGACCCCTACCAAGATTGTTCAAATTATAGTGCTGGAGCTAAAAATGCCCCCCGCACGGGGGCCCTTTGGTTTTACATGGGCTTATATAGGGAAAATCTTGAAAAATCTTCTTCTCTGAAACCTCAAGGCCCAGGTCTTTGATATTTGGTATGAAGCTTCATCTAGTAGACCCCTACCAAGATGGTACAAATTATAGTGCTGGGGCCAAAAATGCCCCCGCACCAGGGCCCTTTTGTTTTACATAGGCTTATATAGGGAAAATCTTTAAAAACCTTATCCTCTGAAACTGCAAGGCCCAGGTCTTTGATATTTGGTATGAAGCTTCATCTTGTGGACCTCTACCAAGATTGTTCAAATTATAGCCCTGGGGCCAAAAATGCCCCCGCTCCGGGGCCCTTTGGTTTTACATAGACTTATATAGGGAAAATCTTGAAAAATCTTCTTCTCTGAAACCACAAGGCTTAGGTCTTCGATATTTGTTATGACGCTTCAGCTAGTGGACCTCTATAAAGATTGTTCAAATTATAGCCCTGAGCCCAAAAATGCCCCCCGCCATGTGGCCCTTTGGTTTTACATAGACTTATATAGGGAAAATCTTTAAAAATCATCTTCTCTGAAACACAAGGCTTAGGTCTTTGATATTTGTTATGAAGCTTCAGCTAGTGGACCTCTACCAAGATTGTTCAAATTATAGCACTGTGGCCAAAAATGCCCCCGCTCCGGGGCCCTTTGGTTTAACATAGACTTATATAGGGAAAATCTTGTTTTACATAGACTTCTATATGCAGGGTAAACCTTTAAAATCTTTTTCTCTGAAACCAGAAAGCCCAGGTCTTTCATATTCGATATGAAGCTTCATCTTGTGGACCTCTACCAAGATTGTTCAAATTTTAGCCCTGGGGCCAAAATTGACCCTGCCCGGGGCCCACTTGTTATGCTTTGGATCAGGTGAGCGAACCAGGGCCCTCTGGGCCCTCTTGTTATAATTTTTGGTACACTGATGTAACATCATAAAATACAGGTCAAGTTCGATTTCCACTACAATCCGTCAATTTTCGACATAGTTATGGCCCCTTTCAAGTGAAAAAAATTGCAAAATGCCACTGTTGTACCATCAAGGCAGTTTTTGTGGGGGTATTCATCACCTTTAGTGATAGCTCTAGTTAGTCATGGAAACCTTGCATTTGGGTATTTTTTTTCAGCAGATGACATTTTGAAATATGTTTCATATTTCTCATAGAAAACAGGATTTGACATTTCATGCAAATTGTCTCCTTTGGAGACTTAATTGGACTTAATAATTTATCTTCTCTTTCAGTTTAACGACCAGTTCTTTGGTGGGAAGAACCCGTTGAGCTATGTTTTGCTTATTGTATGTTTTATACTGGCGTGGATTGAAACATGGTTCCTTGATTTCAAGGTTATACCAGTGGAGAAAAAGGCTAGGAGAAGAGGTAAGGTTGAGCATGAGAACTTATTGTAATACAGTCAAAAAAATCCATTATGAAAACACGCCTATACAACTGCATTGTAAACTTTACCGCCGAAAAAACGAGAATTTTAAGATGAAAAATTGAGATGTTTTTCTTATTTCTGCTCAAAATATAGACTGTGGTAATACTCGTTAGAACCGTCTCATCGAGGCGGTTCTAACGAGTACCCACAATCTATATTTTAGAGTAGAAATAAGAAAATAAGGTTTACCCCTACAAAACCCAGTTTTACTATATAAAAATTAGGGTTTGAGGGGGTCAAAATTATATAGGCATGTTTTCGTGATGAATAGCTTGAATATCTTTTGAACTATGAAAGGGTGTTCAGGGTACGGTTAGTCTGAAGTACTGAAGGTGAATCATAGTGCCAGGTCAGTAGGCATAATTTGGATACTTTTTATGCCCCCCGAGAATCTTTGATTGGGGGGGGGGGATTTGGTATTTGCCCTGTCTGTCTGTTTGTTTGTCTGTCTGTCACAAAAACTTTAACCTTGATCATAACTTCAAAAGTATTTGACCTAGCCATATGAAACTTCACACACTTATTCACCATTACAAGGGCTACATTCTGACCAGGGGCCATAACTCTGTTGTCATTTTTGGCCGAATTATCTCCCCTTGAAATTTTGCAAAATCTCAGAAATTGGCTCCCACGGGGGGCATTGGTCACCTATAGTGACAGCTCTTGTTTGTCTTCTGTAAAATAAAAGAATGTTGTGTCACAACTTGTGTGTACATATAGAATTGCCTCAGTCAGGCAATTCTAATATGTACACACAACCTACCTTTTCAAGATAAAAATTTAAAAAAAAAAAAATCCTTATTTTATGGATACCTGGATCTATGAGAAGTATTCCCTAGAGACTCAAGAGCGAGTTTGAGTTAGCCATGGTAAAAGGGCCATCCATGTTCGAGTTACTGAAATTTCACTGTATACTTAACCCTTCTCTTGCTGAATATTCAATTTAGCCACACCCATTTCTGACTTTGAGTGTGAGTTTTTTTGGATTTTACGTCCCACCAACAGCTAAGGTCATACGGAGACGGGACCTCGGTTTAAAGACTCATCCGAAAGTCTGGAGAAGCCCTGGATCGATCCTGCGATCCCTGGTTTACAAGGCGAATAGCATATCCACTACACCACTGAGGCTTCTATTTCTGACTTTGAACCAATCAGATTACTTGATGTAATTTTTCCTGCAAATTCAAAAACTGAATGTCGAACAGTGTAGATCCTGATCAGATGGCTTCTTCAGAAGCCATCTGATCTGGATCTACACTGTTTGCAAAGATAGGGGTTGTCGTGAACAACAAGATAAGGGTTAATGTACGTATTTTCATGTATTTCAAGATTCATGGTATTATAGTTCGCAAATTAAAAACTTTCTGTTTGTAATTCACAGTATTCCACGTTTTGTGTGTATTAATCCATTTCAGGCGGGAAACCCCTAAAAAGGTAGCCTGGCAAACAGTACAGGCCCAGATCAGACGACACAGAATGTGGCATCTGAACAGGGTCTGCAATATTTGCTAATAGGATTTTCCTTCAAAAATAGAATAAAATAAATGAAAAAAATAGACCTAACACTCCTTAAATGACAAATGGACTTGTCCAACATATAGCAATGGAAGAGTCCACCAGTATACAATGGGTTAATATTGTGGATTTTTGCTGATCACAGAAATTGCAAACATTTATACATTGCAAACATTTGTACAATTACAGTATTATCCATGTCATGATAATTTGTTTCTTGCCACTTGCTACCGGCCCCGATAGCTCAGTTGGTAAAGTGTCCGCACCAGGGAACGGGAGGACACGGGTTCGATCCCGAGCCGCGACATACCAAAGTCGTTAAAAATGGTACTAGCTGCTCCTCGCTTGGCACTCAGATTTACAGGGTAGATTGTTTGTTTGATTTGAGGTTTAACGTCCCCGTCAACACTGTAAAGGTCATATTGGAGACGTTGCTTCCAATTTTGTGGGACTTTTACCCGACATTGAGATGAAATGACATCTCAAGCCCTGTCGCCCAGTGAAACCAATAGGGTTTATAGCATGGACGGTCCGCTTTGCACCGCGGTTTCTGGACAGGCTTAGATCCTGTAAGCGGTTTACCAGTACTAGTGTGCGGGCCGGATTCAGCTCTGTCTGGGACATGATACTTCAGTGAGGCTGCACTATAAAAGTGAGCATTGAGCTCCCTCTCGCAACCAGACACCGTCGTGATATGACTGAAAAATTGTTGAAAGCGACGTTAAACCCGAATTCACACACAGACACATTGCCACTTGCGAACATCAAAAGTGTAAATCAGACTGTGCATTCACGCAGTCTGTTTGACACCTTAGTGTTTGCTGCCTTGCTAGCGGAGCAAAACAATTCCAGCAATTTTGGTAAAGGGTCATATGAGGAAAATTTCTGTTGATGCATTTTGAAATCAGGCCTATGGCCTAGCAAGAGATGCTGTTTAGAGTTGTTGTTTTTTTCCATTTTTGGTATGGTAGCCATTTTGATTTTTGCTCTGGTAGCCATTTTGTTCAGCAGAGCAGAACCATTTAGCAATCATAAATGGAGTATTTCTGTGAAATTTTTTGAAACTAGGCCATTGGCTTAGGGAATTGTTGATGGCATGAAGAATTGTTCATGACAAATAGATTGATCACAATTGCCAATGTCTGGAGAAGCCTGGAATTGAAATTACAACCTCTTGTTTGCAAGGCCAGTAGCTTTACCACTACACCATAAAGGGCTGACCTTGAAATGTTTCCTCTGCTTGTTCTCTCCTTTGCACTGTTCCAAAATGACAGCTTTCAGTTAACCCTTGGAATCTTCTTCCTTATATATACCAGGAAGTCCATTTCAAAATTAAGGGGTGTCAGGTTGTGTTTTCTTAAAAATAAATTTGGAAAAACAACTTAACCCTTATCTTGCTGTTCACGACAACCCCTATCTTTGCAAACAGTGTAGATCCAGATCAGATGACACTGAATAAGCCTTATCTTGCTGTTCACGACAACCCCTATCTTTGCAAACAGTGTAGATCTAGATCAGATGGCTTCTGAAGAAGCCTTATCTTGCTGTTCACGACAACCCCTATCTTTGCAAACAGTGTAGATCCAGACCAGATGACACTGAAGAAGCCTTATCTTGCTGTTCACGACAACCCCTATCTTTGCAAACAGTGTAGATCCAGATCAGATGGCTTCTGAAGAAGCCTTATCTTGCTGTTCATGACAACCCCTATCTTTGCAAACAGTGTAGATCCAGATCAGATGGCTTCTGAAGAAGCCTTATCTTGCTGTTCACGACAACCCCTTTCTTTGCAAACAGTGTAGATCCTGATCAGATGACTTCTGAAGAAGCCTTATCTTGCTGTTCACGACAACCCCTTTCTTTGCAAACAGTGTAGATCCAGATCAGATGGCTTCTGAAAAAGCCTTATCTTGCTGTTCACGACAACCCCTATCTTTGCATCCAGTGCAGATCCAGATCAGATGGCTTCTGAAGAAGCCTTATCTTGCTGTTCACGACAACCTCTATCTTTGCAAACAGTGTAGATCCAGATCAGATGGCTTCTGAAGAAGCCTTAACTTGCTGTTCACGACAACCTCTATCTTTGCAAACAGTGTAGATCCAGATCAGATGGCTTCTGAAAGAGCCTTATCTTGCTGTTCACGACGACCCCTATCTTTGCAAACAGTGTAGATCCAGATCAGATGGCTTCTGAAGAAGCCTTATCTTGCTGTTCACGACAACCCCTATCTTTGCAAACAGTGTAGATCCAGATCAGATGGCTCATCTGATCAGGATCTACACTGTTTGGCATTCAGTTTATGAATTTGTAGCAATAAAGTACATCAAGTAATTTGATTGGTTGATAGACAGAAATGGGTGTGGCTTAAATGAATATTCAGCAAGATAAGGGTTAATTTTTCACAAACATTGTAGGCCCTGATCATTCTGCGGCGTCTCAACTGAGCCTGCACTGTTTGCCAATTATCCGTTTGGGTGTTTCTGGTTCAAAATGCGTTAATGGCAAAAGAATGTTAACTGTACTAGTCAACTTTTAGAAGGACTAAGCTTGCCATTATACAGTCAAACTTCAATGGCTCAAACACCTCTTCCATGGAAATTTGTTCAAGAAGTTAGCCCCCGCCCATTGGGGCTTGAAGAAATAGGTAGGCTGCATGATGCTTCCACGCAGAGCTGAAACCGACCCACACACAATACTGGAAAACCGCTTAGAGGATCTAAGCCTGTCCAGGAACCGCGGTGCGAGGCAGACCATCCATGCTAATAAACCCTATTGGTTTCATTGGGCGACAGGGCTTGAGATGTCGTTTCATCTCAATGTCAGGTAAAAGTCCCACAAAATTGGAAGCACCGTCTCCAAAATGACCTTTACAGTGTTGACGGGGACGTTAAACCTCAAATCAAACAAAACCTGACATTGAACCAATCAGAGTACCGGTACTTGAGGTAATTTATTCTTACAAATTCATAAATTGAATGTCAAACAGTATAGATCCTGATCAGATGGCTTCTTCAGAAGCCATCTGATCTGGATCTACACTGTTTGCAAAAGTAGGGATAGAATAAGGGTTAACCTTTGTCCATCCCACTGAACACTAACACCTACCTTTGCAAACAGTGTAGATCCAGATCAGATTACTTACAATGCAATTAAGACATAATAGGAATGGTTCTTTGATCTTCTTTAACCCTTATCCCGATGAAGGCGAAAATCCCTACCTTTGCAAACAGTGTAGATCCAGATCAGATGGCTTCTGAAGAAGCCATCTGATCAAGATCTACACTGTCTGTCATTCAGTTTACAAATTTGAATTGATACATTGTTTCAAGTTCATTTGATTGGTTGAAAGTCAGAATTTGGTGTGGCTATTTTAATATATTCAGCAGGATAACGGTTAAAAAAAGGCACATTTCAGTGTACTTATTAGAAGAGCCTCATTGGCATGAGGTGTCTGATCTGGGACTGCACTGTTTGCCGATGTCCCAAAATAGGGCCGCGGGCATATGTGGGTTAATAAATAAATAACAATGGTGAACAGGTAAAGTTTTTTCAACATTTTAATGTAAATTACATGCTTTCTGGTGATACTCGCACGCACGTGCATTTTCCCGCCTTTTGAAGACGATCGCGCGTTCCGTTGTGTGTTACAAAAACTGGCCTAATTCTTACTTTTTCTCACTTACGCATCCACCAAAATTTCAGCAAATGTTCCATGCGGGTAATACAACAGAATAACAGTTTTCCCATAGATTTTGGCAAAAAAGGGGGGTGCGGGTAGTACGCAAATGCGGGTAGTACACACCCGAATACGGTAATAGGATAACTTTTCGATTTTTTTTAAAGTAAAGTTGTTGTGCGAATTCGTTAACATCACCTTGTCAAGATGATTTGATTGATTCTAGTGAGTACACACAACAAACCTTGACGGCCCCCGCCCATAGGGGCTCGAAGAAATATATGGGCTGCATGATGCTTCCAAGCAGAGCGGAATCTGGCCCGCACACTAGTACTGGTAAACCGCTTAGAGGATCTAAGCCTGTCCAGGAACCGCAGTGCGAGGCGGACCGTCCATGCTAATAAACCCTATTGGTTTCATAGGGCGACAGGGCTTGAGATGTCATTTCATCTCAATGGTGGGTAAAAGTCCCACAAAATTAGAAGTAACGTCTCCAAAGTGACCTTTACAGTGTTGACGAGGACGTTAAACCTCAAATCAAACAAACAAAATCAAGATATAACAAGAAAAATCTCACTAAAATAACTAAAATACGATGAGTTTATATGGAAAAATTACCGAGAGTTTGAATCGGCCATCTCAATTTAGCCATTAGTGTTTGAGTTCACTTTACCAAATAAAATAAAAGCCGTAATCATGGTGAATGAATATCCTGTATGTATTTTCAGGTAGTATCCCTAGAACAAGAGATGATCGTGAACCACTGTTGCCAGGCTACAGTAGGGCTGAGGGAAGTGTTATCTCTGACACTGGGGAATATTACTCTCCTTACCACACTCCAGAAGGTAGGCAACACTTTGTAATTGAGCCAAAACATAGCAAAATGTAGTTTCTACTTGTGACCTGTAAAGATTTAGATGACCATGCATACTCAGGCAGTCTTATCACTCTTGACTCTTGGGCTGGTTAGCTGAGGTGAAGACGTATCTTACATTACCAGGGTGTGCAACTGATTTTGGCTTTTTGTCCCTGCAGCAGGTAATAGAGGGAAATGTTGTTATTTCTTCTGTGTCTGCACTTTTGTTCATTTTCTTCTTTCTCACCTGTAGCTCTGTCTCTTCTCTCTCCTTTTCTCTGTGGCCCCCGCCCATCAGGGCTTGAAGAAATAGATAGGCTGCATGATGCTTACATGCAGAGCTGATACCGACCACACATGCGTTCTGGTAAACTGCTTAGAGGTTCTAAGCCTGCCCAGGCAAAGTGGTGCGAGTCAGACTGTCAGTGCCTATAAACCCTATTGGTTTCATTGGGTGGCAGGACTTGAGATGTCATTTCATCTCAGTGTTGGGTAAATGTCCCACAAAATTGGAAGCAACTTCTTCAAAATGACGTTTACAATGTTGATTGGGATGGAAAACCTCAAATCAAACAAGCCAAAACTAACAAAAGAAAAATTAATGTTCTTTAAGCAAACAGGGTAGATCCAGATCAGACACCACATTCTCTAGCAGCTGATCTGGGTCTGCACTGTTTGCCAATGTCCAAGAAAGAGGCCAGTAGGCATATATGGGTTAAACCACATTGTAATCAATCAATGATCAGTCAGCACAGATGTGATGGGATCTGAGTCTTTGCTGTTGGCACATACTTGTAGAGACATGTCATTTACCTGTAACTGTCAGTATGACAGCTGACTTACCAACAATTAGCCTGATCAGACTGCAAGGATGTTCAATCTGATCTGAGTCTTTTATGACTGCATATACTTAGATACATGATTTTCTCGAGTCATTGTCAGTATTTCAGCTGACTTATGACCTGCAAAGACAGGTCATTTTTGCATTTCACTGTAAATGTGGCAGCTGAATTGTGACCTGCAAAGACTCAGATCAGACTGCACATACGTGCAGTCTGATCTGAGTCTTTGCTGGTTGCACAGGTCAACTTTCTGCTTTGTCTTTGCTCATCTGCACTTTCATTAGGATAATAACCCTTGTCCTGCTGCACCTAGGTCCATGGGCATTTCTGACTATCAACCAATAAAATTATTTGATATTATGTACAGTAATTTTCTGCTATTAAGACCACCTAAAATTAATACCAAATCTGCATTGAAAGCTTATTGAGACGGTTTCAGTCATTCTTTCTATGCGTTTTCTACACCAAGTGTCTCCTATTAAGAGACCAATTTTGGGACTGTTCAAAAGTGGTCTTAAAGACCACTTTGAACAGTCCCAAAGGTGGTCATAAGATAGGAATTTTATAGCATTTGTTCAGATTCACAAACTGAATGATAAACAGTATATATCTTGATCAGGTGGTTTCTTCTTAAGACTTTGGAAGCCATCTGATCTGGATCTATACTGTTTGCAAAGGTAGGTACAGTTGAACTTCAATGGCTCGAACACCTTTGGGACCTCGAAAATCTGTTCGAGATAGGGGTAGTTCAAGCCGCAGAGGATTACTGTCAGGAGGCATAACGTGATACTTTTAAACATCCTTTCGGTGTTCTATAATGAAAATGTATGCTGTGTGTACTCATTAGAATCGCCTCATCGAGGCGATTCTAATGAGTACACACAGCATACAATTGCAAGATAAAAGACTAAAATCTTCTTAATTATCCCCCTCTATTTCTTATGTAGAGGATTTCTCTAAGGGCTTAAGAACGGGTTCGACCCAGCCATGGTAAACGAGCCATCGGTTTCCGAGCCATCGAAGTTCTACTGTATTATTGTGTTGAGCCATACAAGGGTTAAAGATTGATCATGAAATCTTTTCTACGGTCATTCTCTCCCTTCCAGTGATTCAAGAAGGGCACTTGTCAGTTTCTGGCGAAAGAGTGTGCACTGTACTGGTTAACCGCTCACGTATAAGCCTGCCTAGGAAAGTGTGGATAGCTAAACTGACCAGCTCAAAAATGACCGAAAATAGTGTTGGCTGGGCCATTAAACTCCAATACAAATAAACAAACATACCATATAAGGGATAAGCCTATGTAATATTTTAGCATTTTCATAGGCATTGGAATAGTACTATTCACAACAAAACTTGTTCAGGGGAGTCTTGTTAATACACAGTGATTAGGGTGCATAAATATTGACTTGTTGTAAAGCTTTGGTCATGACCAGTCTGTACCTCTAATTGTCATGTTTGTGAAGGACTGGTTTAAAGCAGCATTTATTTTTTTTTTTTCACAAAAACATTGTCATATGTCATGTATTATTGATATGTATAAATAAATAAACACATATAGAATGTTGTTTTTCTTCATCCGATACAATTGCATTGCCCTCACATGATGACATTTACTTCCTGGAGAAAGAATGTACACTGTACTAATTACCAAGTTTTGCCATGCCTGGATTAAGCATAGGGTGATATATGAGTCGGGTCTTCTGTCCATTCCTTCATTTTATCTGACCGTTAACTTTTTAGTCAATACGGTCTCAGTTTATACTTATTTATTTTAAATTCATTGCGATGAAAGCTTCAAGCTTCTTTTAATCGCTCTCGAACACTTATTCTGGGTGTTATCAAGCTTGAAACAGAGAGAGGCAATGACTTTTACACACTACTACCCATTTACACCTGGGTGGAGTGGGACACTGGCATTACATGCCTTGCATAAGGAAACACCTTGCCTCCGTAGGCTGGATTCGAACCCACAACCTCTCAATCATAAGTCAAATGCGATAACCACTGAGCTATCGAGTCTCCAACATATGTGTAAAGCTGTCAACACTTGCAACATTCTAGCATTCACCCCAATGTTCAAATTCATTTCTCAAGAACTAAAAGAGCTTCATTAACACTCTGCAAGCTGGGTATTTTTTTTTTCGCAGCAGACGACATTTTGAAATATTCTTCTAATTTTCCCAGAAAACAGGATTTGACATCTCATGCAAATTGTCTCCTCTAGAGACAATTTGCATGAGTTTTCAAGTCTTGTTTTATGGGGAAAATAAGAAAAATATAAAAAAAATTCCGTCTGCCCAATTAACCTAGAGAGTGGTAACGGTTAATGATACTTGGTACAAACTTGTATCTAGGAATGGCCGCTTTAATCAGGCCTCATATTTTTCAGGCGTTTGCAGGATTTCAGGCTTTTAGAGCTTGATATTTTTCTTGATTTCAGGCTTTTAGATTTTGATTTTTTGTGCCTTTAGTCTGTTAATTAACTATTTAACCCTTATCCTGCTGAATAAACTTATCAACCCACAGCCATTTCTGACTATAAGTCAACCAAATTACTTGATATTTTCACAAACTGCATTACAAACAGTGTAGATCCTGATCAGATGGCTTCTTCAGAAGCCATCTGATCTCGATCTACATTGTTTGCAAAGGTAATAGTTGCGCCTTTGTCAGCAGGATAAGGGTTGAAGCTGCAAAATCGGGCCTTTCAGGCATGGAAAATCATGGTCAGTATGAGGCCTGTTTAATGTGAGCATGGTTCACTGACTCTGTGAACTGTTGTGTCAACCTTAGCTTTCACCCTAATGTTCCAGTTCATTTCTTAACCCTTGTCCTGCTGAATATTCATATATGCCACACCCACTCCCGATTACCAACCAATCAGATTACTTGATGCAAATTATTGCAACAAATTCACAATCTGAATGGCAAACAATGTAGATCCTGATCAGATGGCTTCGTCAGAAGCCATCTGATCTGGATCTACATTGTTTCAAAGATAAGGCATATCCGGGATTAGCAGGACAAGGATTAAAAACTTTTAGGGTTTCATTCATGATACAAGGGCCAGTCAATAAATAACCAGCCTATCCCATTTCCAATTGACCAAGACAACCAAGATTTTCATGCATTGTTTCAATACATGTTTCAGGCATGAGGGCAAAATTACACCCTTATCATGTCATTCACTCATATGATATTGAATGTCAAACATGGCTAGCGATGCAAAAGCAAGCTTTTCGTCAAAAGTTAAGTACAGTGCTGTAATTCAGTACTTGTATTTGAAAGGGAAAGCAGGTCAGGAAATACATTGTGAGTGGACCAATGTTTATGGGTCTTCTGCACCATTGTATGCACAAGATATAAATCCTGGGTTGGGGAATTCAAATACGGTAGAACGTCTTTAGAAGACAAAACCAGGTCTGGATACCCATCAAATGCCACCAGTAAAGAAATGTGTAACAAAGTATGGGATCTGGTGTACCCTGATAGGCAACTTAAGATGGAAGTAATAATGAATGCATTACACATTTCAAAGAAAAGTACAATAACAGGTGTGTTTATTGCAAATTTGCTCGGCCAACTGAGAACTGTGATCTGTGAAAAACGCTGAGGTAAGCTCTCCAAAGGGATTCTGCTCCAACAGGACAAGGCAAGAGTCCACACTTACAAAATTGCGATGGATACTGTTGAGCAGAATGGATACGAGGTAATACTGCACTGCACCTATTCTTTGGACTTAGCTACTAGAGACTATTTCCAATTCCCAAACTTGAAAAAGGATATCATTGGACATCATTTCTGGTCCAAAGAAGAATTTGTGGTGGCAGTTGAGGAGTGGGTCGGAGTGGAGGACCCGGGCTTTTTTCAGTTCTGGGCTCACCAAGAAATAAGTTAGGCTGGTTTTTTAGTGACTCGCTCTCATACTTGGTACAAAATTTGATCTATGGGTTACAACTTTGATGCAGGCATCAAGGTATGACCTCTATCTACATTTCATAGTTCACTGACTTTGCACCCTCTTACAACATGATGCTTAAAAAAAGGAAAGAAGCAAAGCTGAAAAAAAATCCCTGCCTGATTAGATTTTGTTGGCCTTGACTTAATTTTCAAGCCGGCCTCTGTAGTTCAGTCGAATGCGCATCTGACTGGTGATCAGGAGGACGAGGGTTTGATACCTGCCGGGGTCGGCAATTACTTTCTTTCGTCGAGATGGATCATGAAATCTTTTCTACTGTCATTTGCTCCCTTCTGCTGAGTCTTGAAGGGCAGTTGTCAGTTTCTGGTGAAAGAATGTGCACTGTACTGGTTAACCACTTGAATATAAGCCTGCCCAGGAAAGTGTGGATAAGGTAAACTGACCGGCTAAAAAATGACCTAGTGTTTACTGGGCCTTTAAACCTCAAAACAAACAATACCTTATTTTCAAGGGCACAGGTCCCCGAAAACTGTCAATTCTGACATGTCTGCATGACATCTCATGAACAAATCAATGAAATTGGGTCAAAGTTGGTACAATATATCACTAAAACCTGCGAAAGATTTGATTGGATTTTGGTGAGCTTGACCTTATTTTAAAGGTCACAGGCTCGCGAAAATTGTCAATTTGGGGCAAATAATGGCTTGTCTGCACCTTGTTTCATTTAATGAATGTTGGTCAAACTTGGTACAATATAGATGGCAAACTACCAAAGATTTAATTAGATTTTGGTCATCTTGACCTTTTTTTAAGATCACAAGCTCCCAAAATTTGTCAGTTTATGGCCAAAAATGGCTTGTATGCACCTTAGATTTTGGTGACCTAAACCTAGTTTTCAAGGTCAAATGGGTATTTAAATTATATTTATGTTGTTGGAGATGTTGTTTTCATTTCTAGTTTATATATGAAAATGGCTTTCGGGGCAAACACTGCAAAACTGAAATTTATTTTTTAAAATAAAAACACTTTAAACGAAATTATTGTTCATTCAGTTTTTATGGGAATTTTCTGATTCTTTTGAATTACTGCAGTCTGTTGGGCTCATTTATAAAAGAAAATGTCATTTTGGGGGAAAAAGCTGCATAATTGAAATTTCATTTTTGTTGACCTGCCCTCGTCCAACTCAGGCCCCCATAGATTAACTATGTTGTCTTCTGACAACTCTTGTGGGGTTTCCTGCACAAAAATGGTTAACTGCTTAGAAAGACTAAGCAAGTCGAGGAAAAGGGTATTCTTAGATTTCAAGCAGCACTGTCCCTATTCTTCTCGAGACCTTGAGGTCAAGGTCACAGACTTCGAAAAATTTTCTTAATGTTTCCAAAACTTACATTTCAAATTTCTAATTGGATTTAGATCTAGTTAATAATTATTTAGAATGTTTAGATATTTGTCTAAACTTTTCAATGGTGCCGCCCCTGCCCCAGTGTAAGTGACGTTGTTGATAAGATCATGGACTCAAAAACTTGCTTAAATCTTAACACTGTTTTTATCAGCAAAGCATGCTTTGTGCATTGTTGTTGTGTGACAGCTCTTGATCAGGACTTTTAGCCCGTAAGGTGCCAGTCATGATAGGCAGACAGCTTTTTCAAAGTTATTTTTATGCCCCCTTCATTCGATGAATGGTGGAAGGGCATATAGCGTTGCCCCTGTCCATCCATTCACCTCCAAGGTCAAGGTCGTACTTAGAGGTCAAAGGTAAAAAAAAGCTTCTGAAACCTAAAAGCTGTCAATAACTTTCTTATTTCAGGATGGATTTTGAAATTACAAGGCAGAAATGTTAACCATCATGAGACTAAGTGTCACACGCAAAACACAGGTCTGTAACTCTAAGGTCAAGGTCCTACTTAGAGGTCAAAAGTCAAAAAAGGGGCCTAAACTTAAACATGGTCAGAAACTTCTTTATTTCTGGATGGATTTTGAAATTACTTTGCAGGAATGTTAACCATCATGAGACGTGTTGTGCACAAAACCCAGGTCCGTACCCCGAAGGTCAAGGTCGTACTTAGAGGTCAAAAGTAAAAAAAGGGGTCGAAACTTAAACACTGTCAGTAACTTTCTTATTTCAGGATTGATTTTGAAATTACTTAACAGAAATGTTAACCATGATGAGATGATATGTGCACGCAAAACCCAGGTTGGTACTTCGAAGGTCAAGGTCGTACTTAGAGGTCAAATGTTGAAAAAAGTGTCCAAAACTTAAACGCAGTCAATAACTTTCTTATTTCTGGATGGATTTTGAAATTACTTGGCAGAAATGCACACAAAACCCAGGTCCGTACCGCCAAGGTCAATATCATACTTAGAAGTCAAAGGTTAATAAAAGGGTCCAAAACTTAAACACTCTCAATAACTTTGTTAATTCTGGATGGATTTTGAAATTACTTGCCAGAAACGTTAACCATCATGAGGCGATGTGTCATGCCCAAGACCCCTTTTGCAACCTCCAAGGTCGGTGTCATACTTAGAGGTCAAAGGTAAAGAAAAATGTCTTTCTCTTGTGTCTGGTTATTCTGAAGGGATTTGGAAATTACTTGGATGAAATGTTAACCATCATGAGTCTATGTGTCATGCGCAAGGCTCAGGTTGGTATGTCCAAGGTCAAGGTCATACTTAGTGTCTTTTTCTTGTGTCCACTCAATACCTTTGTTGTCCCTGGTTGGATTTGGAAATTACTTGGCAGACATGCTGACAATTTGTTGCATGCAGGACCCAGGTCCACACCTGTAACATCAAGGTCATACTTAGCAGTTGAAGGTCAAATACTAACATCAACATACTTTCAGGTGAGGGCATCTGTTTCCTGTGGACGCATTTCTAGTTTTTTCATGACATCACATCCAAACCATGTGCTGTGGTAGATGATTCACATGCAATGTATTCCCTGAAAAATAAAGCAAATTTGATTGTTATTTGCTTTAACGCTGTGCATGTTGGGTTGTGGGTTTTTTTTAGCAGACGACATTTTGAAATATTTTTCTTTCTTTTCCCAGAAAACAGGATTTGACATATGATGCAAGTTGTCTCCCCCTGGAGACAACTTGCATCAGATGTCCTGAGACAACTTGCATGAGATGGAGAAAAATAAGAAAATTATCAATAATTTGTGATCTGCTGAATTAGCCCAGAGCATGATAAATGTAAAATTTTACTGTGTAGCTATAGCCATTAAGATGTATCTGAAAATGTTGTTTGGTTATGTCGTTTGCTGCATCTGTTGGAAACTTGTTAAAAATATTTTTCCACTTGTTTTACTTCAACTCTTTGAAGTAAAACAAGTGGTTGGTTATTACCGTATTCGCCCTAATTACCGCACATGCTCCTATAAGCGCACACCAAAGCTATTTTTGAAAAGGAAATGCATAAGCGCACACTTTACAGTAACCTCCCCTTGAAGCTCTTACAATAAATCTATAAAAAACCTACCGTTATTTCTTCAACAGTGAAGGCAATATTTAAGTATCCTTTTCCATCCCATTAAATATCAGTATGCATCATCTCGGAAGCTATTTTTTTCGTATCAAGTGTGCGCTAATTAGGTACATTTTTCACCATGATTTTTTGACACAATTTTGAAAAAAATAAGCGCAAGGTGCGGTAATTAGAGCGAATACGGTATCTACAATTGGAAAAAATATTTTTGCATATAGGCAACCTGTGTGGGCCCTGATTAGACTGCTTTTAGAGGAGCAGTCTAATCTAGGTTCACACTGTTTGCAACAATGACTTCCAAAGTGACCAGACAACAATTGTTGTGATTGGCATCTTGAGGGTTAAGTGTCGAGTCGATAGGCAAGTACAATTGTATCTTTGAACAAAGGTAAAGTTCAATCATGGTAATGCACTAATGAATTCATTATTTTTTTAAATATATGTCATGCGGTATATGATCAAAGCTGGCCAACTCTATTTAACCCTTATCCTGCTGTTCCCAACAACCCCTATCTTTGCAAACAGTGTAGATCCTGATCAGATGGCTTCTTCAGAAGCCATCTGATCTGGGTCTAAACTGTTTGTCATTCAGTTTTTGAATTTGAAAGAAAATATAACATCATGTAATCTGATTGGCTGATAGTCAGAAATGGGAGTGGCTTATTTAAATATTCAGCAGGATAAGGGTTAAGGGAGTTAACTCTAAAGGTACCACAGAACTTTTCGGAGCAGATGTAAATTTTACTCTCTTTTTTTCGTATTTTTCAGAGAAAATAAGGCTTGACATTTTAAGTGTATCAAGCAGACCATTCACATGTAATGTCAAGCCTTTTTTCCTCTGAGAATAAGAAAAAATGAAATGATGCCTGCAAATATCCTGTTAGGCACTTTAAGGATTTAGGGTATGGTAGGTGAAACCTTAGAAATTTCTACATTGTTGGCTAAGACAATGGGCAAAAAAGACTAAGGAGTGTATCTTCGTAAAAGCAATTACAATAAAATTCCTATTAAACTTCTACTGCCAATCACCACATTAGCAGACGTCTTTTTCAAAAAAAAAAAAAAAATTCTTATTTTTTTTTCAGAGAAAGTAAGGCTTGACTTTACATGTGAATCATCTGCCCATTTGCTGGGCAGATGATTCACATGAAATATCTAGCCTTATTTTATCTGAAAAATAATTCAAAAGATAAATTGACGTCTGCTCTATAAAAAAATCCTCAGTGGTGCTTAAAGGATTAAGACTACAATTTGGACTGCCCCCACTTATTAATGGGATGGTCATAATGAATATTAAGTTAATCCTTAACCCATAAAATGCCAATCAAAACTATTGTCGTCTTCTTTGCCATCTGCCGGCTACCTTAAAAGCAATTGTTTGCAAACAGTGTGGACCCAGATCAGACTGCTCCGTTTTTTCTGGGTTCACACTGTTTGCCTCTATTTTTAAAAAAGTTTGCAAAATGATTCTGCAGACGACATAAGCAGACAACATTTTCATATGTAGTTTTTCTTGGTGTCTTAAGGGTTAAGATACCTATTACAGCAATTGTTGCCTGCTAGTTATACCCCCGGCATACTATGTATGCCGAAGGGGTATATAGTTTTTGTCTTTTCTGTGTGTGTGTAAACTTTTCTGTGTGTGTGTGTGTAAACTTTTTTTGTGTCAAAGATTTCTCAGGAACTACTATACCTAGAAACTTGAAATTTGGTACAAACAACATGCATAACTAGATGTATTGTGGGAAAGAAAATTGGGGCTGTGGGGCCAGGTTCTTTTGAGTTATTCCCCTTTGTTATATTTGCTACTGAGATGTGTATTTTGTGAGTTACCTTAAATTTTGTGTCAAAGATTTCTCAGGAACTACTGTACCTAGACACTCGAAATTTGGTACAAACAACATGCATAACTAGTTGTATTGTGGGAAAGAAAATTGGGGCTGTGGGTCCAGGTTCTTTAGAGTTATTCCCGTTTGTTATATTTGCTACTGAGATGTGTATTTTGTGAGTTACCTTAAATTTTGTGTCAAAGATTTCTCAGGAACTACTCTACCTAGAAAATTAAAATTTGGTACAAACGACATGCATTACTAGTTGTATTGTGGGAAAGAAAATTGGGGCTGTGGGGCCAGGTTCTTTAGAGTTATTCCCCTTTGTTATATTTGCTTCTGAGATGTGTATTTTATGAGTTACCTTAAATTTTGTGTCAAAGATTTCTCAGGAACTACTGTACCTAGAAACTTGAAATTTGGTACAAACAACATGCATAACTAGTTGTATTGTGGGAAAGAAAATTGGGGCTATGAGGCCAGGTTCTTTAGAGTTATTCCCCTTTGTTATATTTGCTACTGAGATGTGTATTTTGTGAGTTACCTTAAATTTTGTGTCAAAGATTTCTCAGGAACTACTGTACCTAGACACTCGAAATTTGGTACTAACAACATGCATAACTAGTTGTATTCTGGGAAAGAAAATTGGGGCTGTGGGGCCAGGTTCTTTAGAGTAATTCCCCTTTGTTATATTTGCTACTGAGATGTGTATTTTGTGAGTTACCTTAAATTTTGTGTCAAAGATTTCTCAGGAACTACTGCACCTAGAAACTTGAAAGGGGGAGTTCCAGCCTATAGTAAATTTCCATAGGGTTCTGCCCACGCACAGATGTCCATGATAGTGTGCATAATTAATACCTGGTAAATGACTGTTCATTAGTTAGCTATTTCACTCTAATATCTGTGTTCATTATAAATCTACAATGTTTTGATTATTTCTGCATCTGAAAATAGGGGTACCCCCAAACAAGTATACATATACACAACAGCTTCTTATGTTTTGGAGTTATTTTGTTCTCGGGCATCACTGTAGTCATTTGAGATTATTTTTGTATCACATTTACGATTGTTCAGGTAAAGTTCTATAGACCATGCTCAATTTCATATGGAGGAGACCCTAGACTTCACAACATTAAAATCTTTTGGAGTATGTTTGACTTTTGATTTCATACTGTTGTAGTTCTTGTCACCTCATCATTTTAATACGAAAATTGCCCGTATATGTGTAGAACATTTTGTCAAATTTTCTTGAAAATCTGAGACCGGTAACATACTGCATTTGAACGTTGAATGGTAATAGTCAGATTTTTATTTTTTTTTCAAACCATTTGTAGATATGGTATAAGATTTTCAGTTGAGAAAATTGATAGAAAATAATATATATAAACATGAATATATGTATGTTAAAACCATGATGGGTATAGTATGAGCTCATATAATCAGCAGCTGTATCAGTTATGGTACCCTGGGGGACACCAATAACACAATTTATTTTGAGCGTTCATTGACAATTCAATAAAAATATATTTCATTATATAACAAGAGTTTTTTGTATTTAATGTAATCTTAGAACTTGCTGAAGCTTATTATGACAAAGACTGTTGAATTGGCAAGTAAAGTGGATGGTTCTGTAAACCAGACAATTTTCTTGATTCTGTAAAAAGTATGTATTATGCAGTATTATAAGTATGATGCAGTCATCTTAAAATGTTTGAAAAGTCTGTCATACCGGAATGGCACAGCTTGCTTGAATAGCCAAGATTTATGATGTTTTTATTATGGTGTGCCAGGTAGTTCATAATACCACAGACTTTTGGCCTACTGTATACACAGATTACCGTAGACAAAATGGAAACACTGTTATTTTGGCTCTTTTGCCACTCTGACAATGTCCACTCAAAATCTGAACTAAGCTACAGTCTACTTAAAACGTAACAAATGTCACCTGCTGTGCAAAACCGTGTAAGAAAGTCATATTCTTAAATATGATCTGGAAAACAACCAGTTATTTTTGAGTAACATGGTTTAATATAAAAGAGAAGACTATTCATACTTTCAAACGATTTCAGAGGAAGAAAAGAGCCAACAGTTTACATGTATTTGCTATCCGTGCTATAGAAAATATAAAGCCAACTGCAGATTTTGGCTCCACAAATATGCTAGTAGTACAGCTAACAGCTGATTCACGCCATTTGTAAAACTGATGAATACAGAGCTAGAAAGCTTAACATTGATGGCAGGTACTGCATACATATGACTAAATATGCGAATGTTATAACTACATATATAAATATAATATCCGCTATAAAATAAATTTGTTACAGCAACTTGCCTTCCACCTATTTCATTTAGGGAAGTGTATGCCAAATGACAATTCTACAACTAGTTCAAGTGTGGCTAGCTCTGCATTGATTTTGAAGACTAAAACATTGTACCTGACACTTTTGCAGATGTTATAATGAACCTAGAAAAAAAGAGCAAAAAATTCTTTCCATGATCTCACAAAACTTTTGGTGGGGGAGCGGAGTGTGAGTCTCTTTGACCAATTGATGTAAGAAAACATCAACAATACAAGGACCAATCAATCATAAGAACAAATCAGAAAATCAGTCTGTCCCTTCAAGTTTGCAAATTATTGACTGCTGTTTTATTTTGAAGGAGAAAATGACAACAACAAAAATAATTAAGGAAAAAATAGGATAATGAAAGTAATTAATTAAACAAATCCTTATTGTCATGAGTATTACTGACATCAAGTGTCTTTGTATTGCAGGGTTTAAAATGTAGAAGAAGGCCAAATAAAATAGGGTAAAAAGATCCACCATGTCTTATTCCTATTGTGTCATAATGTAATTTTTTTTCAGCAATATTGTCAACACTAACATTCATCATGGACAGTGCATGAATGCATTTTATTTTTCTCTTTAAAATTTTTGGATAAAACTTGACTTGTATACGTTGATAATGTATGTTATCATTTACTTTTTATTTTATTTTTTTTATTATTATTATTTTTTTTATTTTATTGGGGGGGGGGGGGGGGGGGGTTATTATGTAAATGCCTATGCTAAGCTTTGTATGATAAGGTGGCTCTAAATGGACATAAAACACAATAAAAATACACTTTAAGGAAATCTTGACCCCTGGTATTGAAACTGATTTTGGCACAAAAATTGACCTGAACCCATATCTAGCTTTCAAAAACATTGTTACCGGTTTCTGATTTTATTGAAATTTGTTTGCTATATAGAGCACATATGTGGCCTATTTTATATGCAGTATCTTGGGGTGACAAGATCAGTAACACATCTAATACTTATGATGAACATCTTAATCTTTGCAAATTTTCATGAAAAAATAGAAGAAATGTTGTAAATAAATTTATCAGGAAGATTAAAAGACAAAGACACATTTACATTTTTTGTATTAGATTAATCCTTATGGAGTTCTGTTGCCAATCAAAGCATCAAAATTTGAAAATAATCATACCTATTGATTTAAGACTGAAAAGTTCACAGGTGTGTATGACCTCTACAGGGGATTACCTCAGGGACCCCTCCTGAGATCTATAGTAATTTATCAAATGAAACAAAGTTAAATATATAGTTGATAGACCTCCAGTAAACAACAACTGAAGTTTCAAGAAAATCTGTGCGTGGGCAGATTTGGAACTCCCCCTTTGGTACAAACAACATGCATAACAAGTTGTATTGTGGGAAAGAAAATTTGGGCTGTGGGGCCAGGTGCTTTAGAGTTATTCCTCTTTGTTGTATTTGCTACTGAGATGTGTATTTTGTGAGTTACCTTAAATTTTGTGAAGATTTTTCAGGAACTAAGCTACCGATGGCTTTGGCCGGGGGTATTAGTGAGCATATGCTCACTTCATAGTCTAGGTTACTTGGCGCTAGTTACTTTAAAAGTCATTGGTGCAAACTATCAGACTGCTCCAACAAGAACAGTCTGATAAAAGAGTCCACACTATTTGCCTGTATGCAAAAACATTTTTAAAGATTTTGCAAGAAGATGCAGTAAACAACACAAAGGTGCAACATTTTTAGCTCACCAGAGCCGAAGGCTCCGGGGGAGCTTTTAGGATAGGCAGTTGTCCGTCGTCGTCTGCGTCGTCAACACTTTCAAACGACATCTCCTCTGAAGCCACTGGGCCGATTGGGCCCAAATTTTATCTGTAGCATCCTTGGGCTGGGGGATTGAAAGTTTGTGTTTTTTTTCAAAATCGGCTCATTAGTTTGGTTGCTATGGCAACTTGTAGTTTCCATAGACTTATAATGGGGAAAATTGAAAAATGGCATTTACTGCCAAGCCTCTGCAGATATTTTGAGAAAACTTTCATAGAAATGTTCCATAGGCAATCTACTATCTGCTGTATGATTTTAAGCTTTCTGCTCATTTTTATTGGTTGCCATGGAAACCAAAATGCAACAAATAGACAAAAAATACTTAAAAAATCATCTCCTCAGAAACCATATGCTCTAGGAGGCTGAGACTTTATGAACATATTCACCATATTTGCCTTTACAGGTTTTGTGTTTTTTATGAAATTTGGCCTTTTAGTTTTGTTGCTATGGCAACTTAGAGTTTCCATTGACTTATAATGGGGAAAACTGAAAAATGGCATTTACTGCCAAGTCATTGCAGATATTTTTACAAAACTTACATAAACATGTTCCTTGAGTAAACTTCTCTCAGCCATATGCTTTTATGTCAACCTGGGGGTCCCCTAGGTTGTGCCGGGGCCATGCCCCGCCCATCTCCACTTCATAAAATGCCTTATATCTCAGAAACCTTACAGATCCCAACCCCTAAACCATATATATTCTTGTTCCTTATGATAAGATGCATTAAGTGACACCAACCTGGGGGTCCCCTGGATGTGCCTGGGACATGCCCTGCCCCCTCTATTTCATAAAATGCCATTTATCTCAGAAACCATTCAGATCCCCACCCCTAAACTATATATATTCTTGTTCCTTATGCTAAGATGCATTAAGTGACACCAACCTTGTGGTCCCCCCGGGATGTGCCGGGGACATGCCCCACCCCCTCCACTTCATAAAATGCCATTTATCTCAGAAACCATTGAGATCCCCAACCCTAAACCATATATATTCTTGTTCCTTATGATAAGACACATTCAGTGATACCAACATTGGGGTCTCTCTGGGGTGCGCTGGGGCCATGCCCCACCCTTCCACTTCATAAATGCCATATATCTCAGAAACCATTCAGATCCCCACCCCTAAACTATATATATTCTTGTTTCTTATGATAAGACGCATTCAGTGACACCAATCTGAGGGTCCCCTAGGATGTGCCGGGGCTTATGCCCCACCCCCTCCACTTCGTAAAAGGGTGAATATCTCAGAAACCGTTCAGATCCCCACCCCTAAACCATTTAAATTCTTGTTCCTTATGATAAGACGCATTCAGTGATACCAACCTTAGGGTCTCCCTTGCCGCACGGGGGCTATGCCCGACCCCTCCACTTCATAAAAGGCCCAATATCTCAGAAACCGTTCAGATCCCCACCCCTAAACCATATAAATTCTTGTTCCTTATGTTAAGATGCATTCAGTGATATCAACCTAAGGATCTCCCAGGCCGCACCAGGGCTATGCCCCAACCTTCCACTTCATAAAAGGTGATATATCTCGGAAACCCTTCAGATCCCCACCCCAAAACCATGTATATTCTTGTTTCTTATGAAAAGACGCATTCAGTGACACCAATCTGGGGGTCCCCTAGGATGTGCCAGGGCTATGCCCCACCCCCTGCACTTAGTAAAAGCCCAATATCTCAGAAACCGTTCAGATCCCCACCCCTAAAGCATATAAATTCTTGTTACTTATGATAAGACGCATTCAGTGATACCAATCTAAGGGTCTCCCGGGCCGCACGGGGGCTGTGCCCCACAACTCCACTTCATAAAAGGTGATACGTCTCGGAAACCATTCAGATCCCCATCCCAAAACCATATATATTCTTGTTTCATATGATAAGACGCATTCATTGAAACCAACCTGGGGGTCCTCTGGGATGTGCCCGGGCCATGCCCAACCCCCTCCACTTCGTAAAAGGCTCAATATCTCAGAAACCATTCAGAACCCCCACCCCTAAACCATATATATTCTTGTTCCTTATGATGAGACACATTCAGTGATACCAACCTAGGGGTCTCTGGGGGTGTGCTGGGGCTATGCCCCACCCTTCCACTTCATAAAATGCAATATATCTCAGAAACTGTTCAGATCCCCACCCCTAAAATATGTATATTTGTGTTCCCTATAATAAGACTCATTCACTCACATCAATGCGTCTATGTGCTAGGGCAACATGCTGATGCCATGGCCCACGCCTCTACTTCATAAAAGGCCATATATCTCAGACACCATTAAGATCCCCACCTCATAATTAATGACAGATTCTATCTGTCATCTCTAGCTATCCTGCGTGTTGTAAAGTAGTTCCGGCTTTCTTACGACTTTCTTCCGGCTTTGACCGCCAAAGAAAAATGAGTCCGCACAAAAATGTAGTCCGGTTAGGCGCAGTTATCAAAATTGTACATCCTATAATCGCAATACAAACTTTTGAAGCAGACGACTTGACGATTTTATCTTACCTTTCAGAGAATATATTCAGCACTTCATTTGAATCAGCTGCATCATGCGAGACTGTATATCTAGATCAATGCGGCATCTGCTTAGATGTCTGCTCAGGTTTTACACTGTTTTCTAACAGTGCTGTCAATATTTAATCCTTATAGACCAGCCGGTCAGCTGCAGACCAGAATATTAATGGGTTTTCCGACATTCGAGGTCAAGTCTAGGTCAGTTACAACTAGGTGTATATCAGACTTTGCGAGAAAGGCTGTCCCTTTCAACCCTGGAATATGGTACAGATACCTATTCAAACAGTGTAGGTCCTGTGATATAATTCTACTTGCCATATTTAGCAGAATGGACGAGCCCGACTTCAGTGATGGAAGAGTACACGCCAGAAACTCAAGGCAGTGAATAAATCAAAGCACTGACAACACTCATGCCGATTGTCTCTAAATGCAGGCTGGTCATGAACGAGGACTTGGACTGATCCGTTTAAACTTAACGGAAGTTTAGTAACTGATGCAAAAAAATGTAGAACAAGATCAGCACCGTGTTCTGTGGCGTTTGATCTTAGTCTACATTGTTTGCCAGATCGAACATTTTTTCAAGTGCAGATTTTACAGATAACACTTGCATGTTACCAAGACTGACAAACGACCCGGCTATGTTTGGGTTGATTGTTTGGCATTCGACCCGAAGTTACTAATAAAAAAGCGATTCAGAGCTAACGTCTACGTGACTATCACTGACTTCTCAGAATAACCTTTTTCTTGCTGAAAATAGCCGCAGTGAGATCAGGGTATTCCATAAGACTGAAGAGGGTCATCCTGGAATCATAGGGTGAGCTTGTCAAACAGTGTAGAACAAGTTCGGACGCTGCAGAACGCGCTTCTTATCAAAATCTTCACTATTTGTTTGGAATTTCAGAGTTAAATTTAATAGTTTAATCTCGGCCCAGGACTTTTACCCCAACCTACATCCCACCAACACTTTCGGTGCTTTGATTTTGAAACCAAACGATTGCATGATTACAACACGCTTAGACACCATGCCCTTAAGCTAAAAAGATTAAATCAATCGACCGTGACGTATGGTTACCAGCCCGGCCACGATCCTGTGTTTTGTATTGTTTGATTTAAGGTTTAACGTCCCCGTCAACACTGTATAGGTCATTTTGGAGACGTTGCTTCCAATTTTGTGGGACTTTTACCCGACACTGAGATGAAATGACATCTCACGCCCTGCCGCCCAATCAAAACCAATAGGGTTCATATGCATGGACGGTCCGACTCGCACCTCTTTGCCTGGACAGGCTTAGATCCTCCAAGCAGATTACCAGTACTCGTGTGCGGGTCGGTTTCAGCTCTGCGTGGAAGCATCATGCAGCCCATCTATTTCTTTAAGTCCCGATGGGCGGGGACCAACGATCCTATGTACCACCTTCACACCAGCACTGATAGAAACCACATTTTCAGGATCAAACTTTTAATGTGTGATGTAAGGTCGTGCCTAGAAAAGCAGAAATTGTATTTTGTTCTCAAAAAGCATCAAGTGAGAACGTATTGCAACATTTTTCATTGAACCCTGGACAGTTAGAGTGAGTGAGTGAGTGTTTGAGTTTTACGTCCCACCAACAGCTAAGGTCATACGGAGACGATACCTCGGTTTAAAGACACATCCGAAAGTCTGGAGAAGTCCGGGATCGATCCTGCGATCCCTGGTTTACAAGGCGAGTAGCATACACCACGGAGGAATCTAATGGACAGTTAGAAGCTGGTTGGAAAGCGGATGGCGTTGACTCTGATTTTGGGTGCCACATGTGTATGATCTATTTGTCTGTTTGAGCGACATCTTACTATCAACAGAAGACGCTAGTGGACGTCGGCGTAGCGGAAGACCGACGTCAGTACGTCAAGATCGATTCATCCGACAGACGCATATGCGAAGCAGATTTCCGCCGGCATTTGCTACACTGTACCTGTAGATAGACAAAGGGTTTCAACTACCGACTAATAAGCACTGACACTTTTCCTCGCCCTTATGCGATGCACTTTTGAGAGCTAGACGTCCCTGTCGTGACCAAAATAAAGACGTCGACACAGTACGGAACACTTACGCTGGTGCATGAAATACGTACATGTATATTGGCGACTAAGCGACTCGCGTGATATGCGTTTCAGTGACACATCGCACTTCAGCGTGAATCACGCCGATTGTCGTTTCGAGATGTTTCGACACATGGATGTAAGGTATGCCGAGGCGACGCGTGCGTAATAGAGCATGACATATCGGATGGAATAAGCGAAATGGTATGTCGAGCTATTGTAGCTAGCGACATTAAGAACATTCAAGATCATGGCTGATACGTTAACTGAACAGCGAGACGTTACTTCAATCAAGTGCGTCGGCCTCACGTGGTTCCATTTATTTGTTTACGCTCAGAATCCGGAATATCTAATCCAGCAGGATTACGCGCGGGTTTATAGTGGTGTTCTTACTCAAAACTGTCTTCAAGCCAATGGAATTTATGTACTGGACTGACCAGCCTTTCTCCTCCGATCTCTTTGTGAAAAATAGAGTATCTTTTGGGGGGAGGTATCCACAACCGACCAGACAAAAATGTTACTAATTGCCAGTAGTATTATTAAAACTTGAATTTTAATGTTTGGTTTTGAAAACGTAAATAGTTTCTTTCCAAAATTTGAAACATCGAATGGCATTTCATGATACCACCGGTGTATAGACATCTGCAAACATATCATACAATGGAATTTGCAAATCTACTTTTCTAAATTTTAAGATCATTCTAGAAAAGTTGTTTGTAAGTTTTCACATTGTTTTGATTTTCTCATAGAATCTGTCATTTCAGTGCCTTTGGCGCTTTGATCATATATATTATTGTTTCTTATGATTAGACACATTCAGTCACACAAACTTGGTGGTCCACAGGGGCCATTCCTCTCCTCATCATTTCATAAGAGGGCCTCATATCTTGGAAACTGTTCATATCCCCACCCCTAAACAATATACAGTCCAACCTGTGTTAAGCAAGCACCTCAGGGATGATCAAAATGTGCTTGCTTAAGACAGGTGCTTGCTTAATACAGGTGAATATTAATGCATTTGCCTTTTTTGGGAACTAAATGCTTGCTTGCTTAAGACAGGTTGGTTGCTTAATAGAGGTGGCCACTATGACAGGTTTGACTGTATTTTCTTGGTCCTTATTATAAGACACATTCAGCGACAACAATCTTGGCTTTCCTGGGGTCTGCCAGGGCTATGCTCCAACCCCTTCGCAGCTTAAAAGGCCTTATATCTCAGGAACAGTACACATCCCAACCCCTAAACCATATAATTATATTCATGTGCCTTATGATAAGATGGATTCAGTGATACCATTCAGGGCTCTGTTGGGTCCATGTCTCATCCTTCCTCCTCATAAAAGGCCTAATATTTCAGATACAGAGTCCACATGGGTGCTCATTTTGAAATGGGGGTTTGTTTGGGAGACTTTATAATCAATAAATTAAAACCTGAAACCATACATGGCTGCCAGTGGGCAGTGTCCGCCTGAGTTCTGGTGAGCATTGTGGCCCATGGGCCTCTTGTTAGATGTAGTATGTTTAAAAATTTTGCAAAAAACATGCTATGTTTGTTTGTTTGATTTGAGGTTTAATGTCCCCGGCAACACTGTACATGTCATTTTGGAGACGTTGCTTCCAATTTTGTGGGACTTTTACCCGACATTGAGATGAAATGACATCTCAAGCCCTGTCGCCCAATGAAACCAATAGGGTTTATTAGCATGGACGATCCACC
Source organism: Lucinisca nassula (assembly GCA_963580285.1). Taxonomy (NCBI): domain Eukaryota; kingdom Metazoa; phylum Mollusca; class Bivalvia; order Lucinida; family Lucinidae; genus Lucinisca; species Lucinisca nassula. The sequence goes on from OY757019.1 coordinate 44,075,789, forward strand.
TCGCGCAAAAAAGATGCAGCATTTTATTTATACCCCCGGCATTTATGCCAAGGGGTGTGTATATAGTTTTTGCCTTTCTATTCATTTGTTACATTCGTTTAGGGTATGGTAGGTGAAACCATTGTTGTTTAAGACAATGGGCAAAAAAGACTGAGGAGTGTATCTTTGTAAAATCAATTACAGTAATCCTATTAAACCTTTACTGCCAATCATGACATTAGCAGATGACAGTTTAAAAAAAAAACTTTTTTTTTCAGAGAAAATAAGCCATCTGCTGGGCAGACAATTCACATGAAATATCTAGCCTTATTTTATCTGAAAAATAATTTTAAAGACAAATTGACGTCTGCTCTAATAAAAAACAAAAAAACCAACGTTGCTTTAAGGGTTAAAACTACAATTGTGACTGTCCCACTTATTAATGGGATGGTCTTAATGAATGTTAATCCTTAACCCACAAAATATCAATCACGACTATTGTCGTCTGCTTTGACGTCTCCTGGTTACCTTAAAAGTAATTTTTTTGCAAACAGTATGGACCCAGATCAGTAGAAGCAGTCTGATCTGGGCCCACACTGTTTGCCTGTATGCAAAAATATTTTTAAAAAATTTACAAAAAAGATTCAGCAGACGACATAAGCAGAGGACATTTTCAGATGTAGTTTTTCTCGTTGTCTTGAGGGTTAAGATGCCAATTAAGGCAATTGATGTCTGCTTTATTGTCTGCTGGTTATTTTATGTCATTATTGCAAATGGTGTGGACCCTTATCAGACTGCTCCTACAGGAGCAGTCTGATTAGGGTCCACACTATTGGCCTGTATGCAAAAATATTTTTAGAAATTTTGCAAGAAGATGCAGTAGACAACAAACAGGCAACATTTACAGATGTAGTATGTTAAAAAAATTTGCAAGATGATGCAGAATTCTATATGAAATTTATGAAACGAGCTTTGAAGAAATATATGGGCTGCATGATGCTTCCACGCAGAGCTGAATCCGGCCCACACACTAGTACTGGTAAACCGCTTAGAGGATCTAAGCCTGTCAAGGAACCGCGGTGTGAGGCGGACCGTCCATGCTAATAAACCCTATTGGTTTGATTTGGCGACAGGGCTTGAGATGTCATTTCATCTTGATGTCGGGTAAAAGTCCCACAAGTTGGAAGCAACGTCTCCAAAATGACCTTTACAGTGTTGACAGGGAGGTTAAACCTCAAATCAAACAAATGAAACGAGCCTTCGGCGAGATTCATGAATAAATTATGAATGAAATGACCGCATATGTAAGATTTTGTTTATCATAAAGCAATTTTAAGTTGGATTTTATCGCCAAAGAATTTCAATCAAAAGCATAGGGTTGTCATGGACAGTGTCCTGACGTGATGCAACAGTAACCATGTATACTCAGATTCAATGGAAACGCACCACTAGTACTGTACCTCAAATTTTAATTGAGTCACAATATTTCCAGCATTTGATCACGTTAATGAATTATCCCTATCTTATCCACAGACTCACTACAGAGTTATAGCATTTCATTGCATACAGAGATACCGACTCTCTCCCCACACCATTATGCTACGAGCCTACGACCATCCCAATGTGACACCTGTTTAACACAACAGTCTTGAAATCGCTCCCCATGTCGACGCCAACCTTTACGCCGCCTATCAAACATTTCAACACAAAAATGGGACTGGTCCGTATACCACGCCAACGCTGTTGTGTCCATCTGATACATTGTCGATACCAATTAAAGCGACTGATTCGATGTTCCGCCATGGAACCGTTCCCCCTATACGTCTTATTGCTAGAAATACCGCATTCCTGGAGATGACACCATACAGTTAAGGCACTTACACATAGATTATGGGTTCCCACTGTCTGCTGGGCAGTTTCCACTGATGTCCTGAATCGGTCGCATACATGACTCAAAAGAATGTACCAGTCCTGCTGGCGTGTAGCACACGTTCACGTCCAGGGCGTTGCCTATCATCCACAGACCCCATCGCGTTGTGCCATTCAATGAATCGAGCAGTCGTAGTGTGCGAACAACCCATAGGCTCTGTAACTTGGCGGTATGAAAGCCCACCTCCAACCATACTGAGGGCACAATTAGGATTAACGTTACTTAGACGTCCCATTGGCTTGTTCTTACGAAATGTTTTGCTGGCTTTTTAGCTCACCGTCACGTAGTGACGAGGTGAGCTTTTGGGATCACTTTTTGTCCGTTGTGCGTGCGTCCGTAAACAATTTCTTCAAACGACATCTCCTCCTAAACCACTGAGCGGATTTTGACCAAACTTCACAGGAATGATCCTTAGGTGGTCCCCTTTCAAAGTTGTTCAAATGGTTCCGGTCTGTTGCACATATAGGTCACAGGAGCCAAAAATAGATTTTTTTCACCGAAAACTTAAAAAATCTTCTTCTCTGAAACTGCAAGGCCCAGGTCTTTGTTATTTGGTATGAAGCTTCATCTAGTGGACCCCTACCAAGATTGTTCAAATTATAGTGCTGGGGCCAAAAATGTCCCCGCCCCGGGGCCCTTTGGTTTTACATGGGCTTATATAGGGAAAATCTTTAAAAATCTTCTTCTCTGAAACTGCAAGGCCCAGGTCTTTGATATTTGGTATGAATCTTCATCTGGTGGACCCCTACCAAGATTGTTCAAATTAGAGTGCTGGGGCCAAAGATGCCCCCGCCCCGGGGCCCTTTGGTTTTAAATAGACTTATATAGGAAAAACCTTTAAAAATCTTCTTCTCTGAAACCGCAAGGCCAGGGTCTTTGATATTTGGTATGAAGCTTCATCTAGTGGACCCCTACCAAGATTGTTCAAATTATAGTGCTGGGGCCAAAAATGCCCCCGCCCCGGGGCCCTTTGGTTTTACATGGGCTTATATAGGGAAAATCTTTAAAAATCTTCTTCTCTGAAACTGCAAGGCCCAGGTCTTTGATATTTCGTATGAATCTTCATCTTATGGACCCCTACCAAGATTGTTCAAATTATATTGCTGGGGCCAAAAATGCCCCCGCCCCAGGGCCCTTTGGTTTTACATAGGCTTATATAGGGAAAACCTTTAAAAATCTTCTTCTCTGGAACTGCAAGGCCCAGGTCTTTGATATTTGGTATGAAGCTTCATCTAGTGGACCCCTACCAAGATTGTTCAAATTATAGTGCTGGGGCCAAAAATGCCCCCGCCCCAGGGCCCTTTGGTTTTACATGGGCTTATATTGGGAAAATCTTTAAAAAATCTTCTTCTCTGAAACTGCAGGGCCCAGGTCTTTGCTATTTGGTATGAAGCTTCATCTAGTGGACCCCTACCAAGACTGTTCAAATTATAGTGTTGGGGCCAAAAATGCCCCTCCCCGGGGCCCTTTGGTTTTACATAGGCTTGTATAGGGAAAATCTTTAAAAATCTTCTTCTCTGAAACTGCAAGGCCCAGGTCTTTGATATTTGGTATGAAGCTTCATCTTGTGGACCTCTATCAGGATTGTTCAAATTATAGCCCTGGGGCCAAAAATGCCCCCGCTCCTGGGCCCTTTGGTTTTTCATAGACTTATAGAGGGAAAATCTTGAAAAATCTTCTTCTCTGAAACCACAAGGCCTAGGTTTTTGACATTTGGTATGAAGCTTCAGCTAGTGGACCTCTACCAAGATTGTTCAAATTATAGCCCTGGGGCCACAAATGCCCCCGCCCCAGGGCCCTTTGGTTTTACATAGACTTATAATAGAGATAATCTTTGAAAATCTTCTTCTCTGAAACAAAAAGGCCCAGGTCTTTCATATTTGGTGTGAAGCTTCATCTAGTGGACCTCTATCAAGATTGTTTAAATTATAGCCCTGAGGCCAAAAATGCCCAAGCCCCAGGGCCATTTGGTTTTACATAGGCTTATGTAAGGAATATCTTTAAAAAAATCTTCTTCTCTGAAACCGCAAGGCCCAGGTCTTTGATATTTGTTGTGTAGCTTCATCTAGTGGACCTTTGCCAAGATTGTTCAAATTATAGCCTTTGTTGATATTTCGTATGAAGCTTCACCTTTTTAGACCTCCCTCAACATTATGCACATTATAACCCTGGGGTCAATAATGGCCCTCCCCGGGGCCCACTTGTTACTCTATGGATAAGGTGAGCGATCCAGGGCCATCATGGTCCTCTTGTTAACATAAAGAATCTGGACGTTATAATGACAGTAAAGAAAGTGCCAAAAATATTGTTATTACGAAACTTTTACAATTTTTGCATTGTGCATCATGAAAATCAGGCAGTATATACTAAATGGGAGGAATATGGTAATCATATTAAATTATTTGTAGTAACAATAGTACTATTGCTGTTATTAATAAGAATAATCTTAGTAGTACATGTAGTACTAGTATCGATAATAGTAATATTTCTATTTTTAATGAGAATAAATGGGCCCCGTCAAGCGATTTTGGTACTTACCGCCTATGCGAGCAGCGAAGGTTCAGACGAGCCTGCGCATCCGCGCAGTCTCGCCAGAACCTTCGCTGCTCGCTCATACAAGAAGTGAATCAAGAGGAACCTTCAGACAGAAAGCCATATCCCTGGCCCCTCTGAATGGCTGGGCATGTGCAGTTGAAATTTGTCATGCTCGAAGACACAAATTCGCTTGGCGGGGCTCAAATAAAATGGTGGTAGTGATAATAACAATTATATCACTATTACTAATGTAAGTAAGAACAGAAGGTTACACAGTATCACTGTAGTATCACTATTACTGTTATTGATAAGAATAGCAGTAATAGTACCACTATATTATTATTATACCCGCTTTTTTGAAGAAAAATCGGGTATAGTGTTTTCGTACCAGAGTTGAGTGGTCCTCCGTCGGGGCTAACGAAATGCTGCTTATGTGACTCTACTTCTCCAGGTTTAGGTGACTCCAGTCACATGCAGTTTATTCTGTCAAAGTTTCAGTCACATAAGATCCATTTTGTTAGAAAAAAGTCTGTTTAAGTGACTAATCACATAAAAAAAAGGTCACATGATACCCCAGTTAGACCATCAAAAAGTCACATAAGACCCATTTTGTTAGAATGTCCATCCATCTGTCTGTCCATCCATCTGTCTGTCCATCTGTCTGTCGTCCGTCAGGTTTCTTGTAAATGGATCTCCTCTGCAACCACTGAAGTTACACTTTTGAAACTTTGCATGTGGATAGTACATAGTATGTAGATGGCAGTGGGCTACTTTTTTGTGACCTTTACACCAACATGGCTCCAAGGTCAAAGGTCAGCAAGTAGAAAAATAGAAAAAGCGGGTATATGCGATGGTATACCATCAACTGCGTGATCTAGTTAATAAAATTATTATGATGTAGGAATGAACATTCCATTGAAAAGATGGCAAAAGTACACTGCTGTAAGCTGAGGGTTTCTTGGATTGAATAGGTGTAAAAGGTCACATTTTCGTAATTTGAATTACTTTACCTTTAAATACTGACTTTTTACACCCCAGTCTTTTACCTATATATTGAACACTATTGTTTGAGCTTAAGAAAATCATAAAAAAGATTAGCACTTGCTATTTATGTCATCGATTGAAATTGGGGTAATGCATTTCAATACTTTTCAAAAAAAGCCAATATATTAGCTGTGGTGTGTGAAATCATGACATGTGCATAGTAAAGACTCTGATCAGACTGTGCATACACACAGTCTGATCAGAGTCTTTACTATGCACTATATAGATGATTTTTGTGTGACCCGAAGATTCTTTATATGACCTGTGAAGGGCCTGTATTCTGACTGTATTTAAATGCAGGATTGTCCAGGTGTTAGCTGTGCGTACATTTTAACACAAATTTTTGCTTGTCAGGGCTGATATACCTTAAAAAATCCTAAAAATTTGGACATCTTCAGACTTGCTGTAATTCTTCTAAAATTTTAACAAATTTGTTTTGTGATCCAGCAGGCAGTCCAAAATGTGCAGATGGAATAGCAAACAGTGTAGACCCAGACCAGACTGCTCCTGAAGGAGCAGTCTGGTCTGGGCCTACACTGTTTGCTTATCTGTCCCAGTAGTAAGGATCACCATAGTAATCATAGAGGAATCATACCTAGTTATAGTTATAGCTGGGGATGGGTGTGTGTGTGTGTGGGGGGGTGATATACCGTAAAAACCTAAAAATTTCGACATGTTCAGATTTGCTGTAATTCTCCTAAAATTTTAACAAATTTGTTTCATGGTCCAGCAAGCAGTCAAAAGTGTGCAGTCCAAAATTCCAAAATGTGCAGATGGAATGGCAAACAGTGTAGACCCTGATCAGACTGCTCCTTCAGGAGCAGTCTGATCAGGGTCTACTCTGTTTGCTATGGCCCAATACTTGGTATCATTATGGTAGTCTTAGAGGTATCATACCCATTTATAGCTTTTACCTTGAGCCAAGTACTGTCATGGACAAGTATGATTGCACTCATGGTCTCCAAGGCCAATATTTTGATTCAATAGCTATGTTCGACTAAAATCATTACTTAGCTTATTCCATATGTCCCATTATATGGGGATAAAGAATGTCTTTCGGTGTGGTTAAAACAAGTGGAATGAACAGCCTTTTTGGGAAATTTAGGTTCAAAAAGAAGGGTATGTTATATGTAATTTACATAATTGGAACTTATTAATTAAATTGTTACTAAAAGTGGAAAAGTAAAAAAAAAAAAAAAATGAAAAAAGTAAAAGAGTCCTATTTCACAAACATACATTATGATAGTTCTTAAAGCACTAAATAAGTGCAGTAAAATTCCCCTATATTATGACCACCTTTCGGACATTTCAAAAGTGGTCTGTGGTCTTTAAGACCACTTTTGAAATGTCCCAAAGGTGGTCCCTGACAAGAAGACACTGATTTCAGAAAACACAAAGGAGGAATAACTGCTCACTTCTAAGTAAGCTTTCTAAACCAGTATTAGTCTTAATTATAGGTGGTCTTAATAGCAGATTTTACTTTATTTTGAAATTTGTGTATGACATGTGCTTTTTCTTCCTTTACCCTTAAATCACCAAGGAAAACTTTAGAGCAGCTGACAATCATTTTTTTTATCTGAATTGTTTGAATTGTTTAGAGAAAATAAGGCTTTACAAAGCCTGCAAATCATCTGACCAATTTTCTCTGAAAAAAAAAAGAAAAGATAAAAGAAAGACTACTTTGAAAATGTCATCTTCTAGTCATGATCAGTGGGTTAAAAATTAATACAAAGCAAAAGTAAGAAAAAGTTGTACAATTTTTCATCAGAAAACTTTTATTATTACCGACAAGACAGAATATAATAATATTTTTGAGTGGTCCATTTCTAAGAATAGGGGTGTCAGATTTGTTTAGTTTGTGGTAAGCTTTACAAAAATGTACACATATGTACTTTGAGCAAACAGGCATCTGATCTGGGTCTGCACTGTTTGCTTATGTCCCACAAAAGGGACGCTAGGCGTATATTGGTCTGGACTGGATTCGTATACTGGGAAATTGCAGACAGTTTAGACCTAGTTAGCAGGGAAGCTTTTAGTTCATTAAGTAACTTTGGATTGATTGATAAACAAAAAAGGGAAAGGTGTCAACTTGTAAAGGAAAGAATTTACTCTAAAGGAGCAAATGTCTTCCTTTACGAACAGGCGCCTACCGAAAAGGGAGGCAAAAATATTTTTGAAAAGAAATTCCCCTAAATAATTATCCCTTCCCATTAGAAAGAAACCACACCTTGGAAAAAACTGTCACATTGTACTGAAACTGTCACACTTTTAAGCCCATTGTTTACTGATGAACTCTTCCATTGTTATATGATGGATAAGTCTAATTGTCATTTAACAATCTGCATGCTGTACTTTTTTCAGCAGACAACATTTTGAAATATGTTTCTAATTTTTCCCAGAAAACAGGATTTGACAGCTCCTGCAAATTGTCCTATGGAGACAATTTGCATGAGATGTCAAATCCTGTTTTCTGGGAAAAATAAGAAAAATACCATCAATTTGTCGTCTGCTGAATTCACCCTAGAAAGTGTTAAAGGTTAAGGGTTTCCGGACTATTGCTTTGATTTTATTCTGTTTTTTTGACAGAGAATCCCATTAGAAAACAGTGAAGACCTTGATCAGACGCCGCATAATGCGGCATCAGATCAAGGTCAGCACTGTTTGCCTATGTCCCTTTTATGGATTTCCAGGTAAAAATGGGTTAACCCATAAAATGCCAATCTCGACAATTGTCGTCTGCTTTGTCGTCTGCCAGTTACTTTAAAAGTATTTTTTGCAAACAGTGTGGACCCAGATCAGACTGCTCCTCTAGGAGCAGTCTGATCTGGCTTCACACTGTTTGCCTGTATGAAAAAAATATTTCTAAATGGTTTGTTAGAAGATTCAGCAGACGATATTAGCAGACGACAGTTTCAGATGTAGTTTTTCTCGGCATTAAAGGTGCATTATTGAGCTGTCGGAAAAAAAGTGCTTAATTTTTTTTTTTACATATATCGGGTATTTTTTGTTTAAATAATACAAATGAATGAGTTTTATGTAATATTGCGAACAATTATGATCACAGGTTAAGTTTTATGAGACGGTTTTCCTAACTATGCTACGAACACAGTTAGTCTATTTTTAATTTCGCGACAAAACTACAACGCGCGTGAATAATGACGTCATGCGGTAAATACCTAGAAAGGTATGCAGGGATCATCTCAACATCGTTACACACAATTGTTGTGACAGAAATCGTAGATCGTAGTATAGTGAAATTCTTTTAAACTTTTTATGCGAATTCCAATGTGTAAAATGGAATGAAATTCCGTCTTTCTCTCTCTCTCGCTCTCTCAGCATGCCATGGCGTACACGTTCCCCAGTGCTCTCTCTCTCTCTCTCTCTCTCTCTCTCTCTCTCTCTCTCTCTGAAAGTGCTATGGCCAACATGTTGCTAAGTTTTTTTTCTCTCACTCATTATGGGCTAAATGTTGAAACAGTGGGTCAACATCGGGCAGACAGCGATACGACGTCGCCATGTCGTATCGCTCTCGGTCAGACGCACCGTTCATGCGATTTACTCTCTCTCTCTCTCTCTCTCTGTGGCCTTCATGTTGCTCATTCGTCTCTCTCTCTCTCTCTCTCTGGCCTTCATGTTGCGCATTAGTCTCTCTCTCTCTCTCTCTCTCTCTCTCTCTCTCTCTCTCTCTCTCTCTCTCTCTCTCTCTCTCTCTCTCTCTCCGTGGCCTACATGTTGCTCATTGCTTTCTTATCGTGGCCTACATATTGTCCATTCTCTCTCTCTCTCTCTCTCTCTCTCTCTCTCTCTCTGAAAGTGTTTTTGTTTGATTTGAGGTTTAACGTCCCCGTCAACACTGTAAAGGTCATAAGATCATTTTGGAGACGTTTGGACAATTTTGTGGGACTTTTACCCGACATTTGGATAAATTGACATCTCAAGCCCTGTCGCCCAATGAAACCAATAGGGTTTATTAGCGTGTACGGTCCGCCTCGCACCGCGGTTCCTGGACAGGCTTAGATCGTCTAAGCGGTTTACCAGTACTAGTGTGTTGGCCGGATTCAGCTCTGCGTGGAAGCATTTTGCAGCCCATATATTTCTTCAAGCCCCTATGGGCTCTGAAAGTGCCATGTCCAACATGTTGCTCAGTGTTTCTCTCTCTCTCTCTCTCTCTCTCTCTCTCTCTCTCTCTCTCTCTCTCTCTCTCTCTCTCTCTCTCTCATTATGGGCTAGCGCACCACATTGGGCCAACATCGGGCCGACAGCGATACGACGTCGCCATGTCGTATCGCTGTCGGCCCGACGTAGGCGTAGTTCAGATGATTCACACACACACACACACACACCATTACCTACATGCTGCTCATTAGTCTCTCTCTCTCTCTCTCTCTCTCTCTCTCTCTCTCTCTCTCTCTCTCTGGCAGCGTTGTCAAACTTAGTTGCAGAGATGAATGCCTTGACCTGCTCCATCCTTCGAATGAGGATGTAAGGTGAAAATCTTGATCCTGCCCAAACAGCACCAAAAAGATTGTTTTTCTTCTACACTGTTTTTGTAGAAGTAAAAGCCATACAGGGCTAATGTTATTTGTTAACGGTATAAGACCGAAAAATAAATATTCTATGTATATATCGTCGGGCCGACGCTTGACCGACATTCTACGCTGACTGGGTGTCTTCCATTAAAGTTAAAGACCCCTACCTCAGTTTAGTTTTGTATTGGACTAACGGCCCAGTCAACACTATTTTATGTCATTTTTGAGCCGGTCAGTTTACCTGTCCACACTTTTCCTGGGCAGGCTTATACGTAAAGCCACGGTCACAAATCACTATTCGATCCCCGCCCGACTACTCGGGGACTGCGATGGGGTGAGATTGGGCTGGAGTCTGGTCGGCGTCCCGCCGGATGTTGGGGCGTCGGTGGTGGTCGGGAGGGGCCCGGTTAAATTTTAACTCGTAGTTAAAATTCTCCACGAAAACTCACCGACTTCTAGGTCGGTGGCACATCGATAAAAGTCGAGCAGAGCTCGTACCGACGTCGATGTCGATGGCATCGGCTGGCATCCGGTAGTCGTAAAGCGGACCCCGACCAATCAGATAATCGGGCAGTAATCGGCCGAGGCCCGACAGGTGATCAAGCGGAATCCGCTGGACGAATCCCGGTTTCGACTGCCGCCGCTCGATCGCTGATTGACGCTCGACTATATAAGGGCCCGATCTCCGATGGGTGCCAGTTTCTAGCAGACCAGTAGGGAGCATTGTACATAAACGTTTGATAACTGCCCATGCAAAGGACGGTACACGATCCATTGCTTCATCTACCATCAGCGGTAGCAGTTCTTCTCCCGCACACAAGGTTGCAAAGACCACATTGGCACAGTGCCGAGCCCTAAGCAGCCACTCCTGTAACCTCCGGATCCTTTCCTGGGGTGAAGGTAGGTGCAGTGGTGGGATAAGAGGCATCTTGTTCCGCTTTTCTTCGAAAGTTTTCCTCGACGTCAAGAAAAAGGATGTTCACCCACCAACAGAGCTGACCCATTTGTTGTATAGACAGGAGAGGATGCAGTTTATATACCCCTGAACAACTGGACAATTCCCGGCTGGGGTAAACCCGTCCCTTGTCCGGCGGCCGGGAACTGGGCGGACATCTGCGGAACATCGACCGATGCTCGGGGACTAGTAACAATCGCCGGGTATACGGTCGGTAACCTGCAGTGCACCGGCCTATTTCCGCCCGGCGTATACGCCGATGCTTCCCCGCAAAACTTAGGCTGACACCGCCCGATTCCCGGCGGATGTCTCTCTAGGCCCCACACGGCATACTTTTTGCCAAAACCGAGCCAGACACCCATTTCTCGGCTTGGACTGCTCGGCCGACCACAACGTATAGTATAGCTCGGCCGGGGTACGCCGAATTTGTGACCGAGGCATCAGCAGTTAACCAGTACAGTGCACACTCTTTCGCCACTGACAACTGCCCTTCTTGAATCAGCGGATGCCCAGTGGTAGAGAATGGCCGTGGAAAATATTTCATGATCTATCTCCACGAAAGAATGTTGCCGACCCGGCAGGTACCGAACACGCGCCTTTCTGATCACCAGTCAGACGTTCATCCGACCGAGGTACTGAGGCCGATGATTATCATACGAGATATTTTGGCCAGCAATAATCAAGTTTATATAAATGTAAAGTGCAGATAACTCCATGTCAACAGACATACAACGTCTAAACAACGTCCAAGTCAACAGACATACAACGTCTAAACAACGATGCATTGACGCTGACGCAGCAAAGTCGATGCAACAACGAAATTGACATAGCGTGTAGCATCGGCTCCGGAACTTGTTACTCAAAAGTACCAGATTAATGTGGAAAATGATCATACCGACGGTAACGGGCCTCCGTGGCCTAGTGGTTAAGAGTGCTGACTCTTGATCATTAGGTCTCTCACCGCTGTGGTTCGAGTCTCGCTCGGGTCATATGTGAGACGCCAAGTTCTGCAACGGAAGGTAAGGTGGTTTTTCTCCGGGTACTCTGGTTTTCGCCCATCTCTGATTAACGATCGCTCGATACGGGTGAAATAATCTTGAAAGGGCCGTAAAACCAAAACAAAAAAAAAATAAAATAAAAAAATACGGACGGCAGGTAATGACCTAATTTGGCGTTATTACGTAAAGCTAGAACCTAAAACCACTTCCCATCACGTGAACAAGTCCGTGAAATTAAGACCCCACTAAACCCCATTTTATATAAAGAAAACTGGGGTTTACGGGGAATAACATTAATTTCCTTAGTTCTGCTCCAAGACATAGGCTGTGGGTACTCGTTAGAACCGCCTCAATGAGGCGGTTCTAACGAGCATCCAAAACCTATGTTTGGAGTATAAATAGGAAAAATATCACAAATCTTCATCAGAAAAAGATGCCTTTTTTAAGGTTTGAGAAATTTACTATATCCCACGGATGTGTTATCCTAATGCCATATTAAATGAACTTATTTTCTCTGAAATTCTTGTGCCGACATTTTGGAGAGTTTTGAAAAGGTTTGAGGGTCACTGACGAGGCCTTATTGGCCGAAACTAGCTATTCTGGCCCAGAAAACATGTACACTCCATATGTTCCAGTTTTGTGGTGCATTCCTTGCTTCCAAAGGATATACACTTTCGGATGAGTCTTTAAACCTAGGTCCCGTCTCCGTATGGCCTTAGCTGTTGGTGGGACGTAAAACTCAAACACTCACTCACTCACTCCAAAGGATAGCCATTTCTAGAACATATTTAACGTCACTATAGCTGGTGTCTGGGAATGTGTGGAGGTCGTAAAATGTCTCCCTGCCCAACATCATAGTGTAGTTTATATTTTCTTGCCCTTCCAGTGGTGAATTTTGAAATTTTTGAGGGTCACTGATGAGGCCTAATTGGGCAAAACTAGCTAGTCTGGTCCAGAAAACATGTACACTCCATATTTATCCCCACGGTTTTCGAAGAAAAGTGGGGATATTGTTATCGCCTCCGTCTGTCCGTTCGTCCGTCCGTCCGTCCGTCTGTCCGGCTATCTTCTCCTACACCGTTCATTGGAATTCAACCAAATTTGGTGTGTGAGTTACATACATGAATGGCTTCTGCAAGAGCAAATTAATTTTTGGACCAGCCCCCAAGGGTCCCGTGAAGCGGTCAAAACGTGGGGATTTGCGATGGCGCGCCATCGACTGCGCGATCTAGTTTACAGTTTTGTGGTGTATTCCTTGTTTCCAAAGGACAACCCTTTCTAGAACATATTTTAGAACTAAGAAGATGAGAGAAAGTACAAAAAGGGGACAGGGAATTATTGAAAGGTTGTGTTAGTGCTTTTCAGTTTAGACAACATGTACGATAGAAGTTGGTCTTCTGTCTTTCTCGACTGGTAGGCGAGTATCTCTAGCAATGTTAATAATAAGACGATTCATTACGATAACAGGTCCGTGCAATGAACGCCCCTTTAAACCCAACTTTATAGAGAGAGAACTGGGGGTTACAATATTTTGTAACTGGGTATACAATTTGCTGCGTCAGCGTCAATGCATCGCAGTGATGTTGCATTGACGTTGACACGACGTTGTTTAGACGTTGTATGTCTGTTGACATGGAGTTATCTGCACTTTATGTTTTAATACATACACTCGATTATTGCTCGCCAAAATATCTCGTATGATAATCGTCGGCCTCAGTACCTCAGTCGGATGCGCGTCTGACTGGGTATACAATATTTTTCTCATTCCTGCTCCATGACATACGCCGTGGGTACTCGATAGAACCACATCACTGCGGCAGTTCCAACGAGCACCAACAGCCATGTTTGAAGCATAAATGAGAAAACTATCACAATTTTTCACCAGAAAAGTAAATATTGTTAAGATATGAAAGAATGCACAAAGTCATACGGGTGTAGCATCGTATTGGCTAATAGACGATGATAATCAATTTGAAAAAAAAAAAATAAATAATAATAATAATAAAATTCTTTCATGGGAGAGCAGAAAACAAACTGTAGTAACAATATACATGTATTTTCTACAAGATGTGCCTTTTATAGCTAATGGTACAAGTCTACTGCACTATATGTGTGGCAGAAAGTCGACGGAAAACAAAACCCTGACACCAAACATAAACATTAAGTCGGAATAGGCCTCATGAATCATCAGTGTTTGGGTAAAAGTAGTTATATGTAGAACATAGAAGTGTAGGCAATGATCAGGAATCGACACAATTTACCCACAGCTCCCACCAGAGTTACCAAAGGGGAAAGAAACACAAACATGAAACAACAGACCCTAATGGAAACATCAATAGCGGAAAGCCAAAAGGACAGTTACTTTTCCACAAAATGGCCAATTCGATATCCAAAACAAAATAAAATAAGCGATACAAACACTCAAAGACAAACCATAACAAAAATAAACAACGACAGAAGAACCGCCTTGGAGCGGTCAGTGAAACGAATTCCACTGGGCTGGGCGAGAGAGGGGCTTTAATCTTAAAGAATTTATCTAACCTGTTGTTTATGAGTGAAATGTATCTCTCGCTAAGCACTTTATTCATAGAAACAAATTTGTTTTCGTATATACAATATTTTGCTAAAACAGAGAGAGAGAGAGAGAGAGAGAGAGAGAGAGAGAGAGAGAGAGAGAGAGAGAGGGAGAGAGAGATGTAATTGACCACTTCTGCTTTACCACCGTGTGAAAATAGTATTTTACGATCCTCTAGCGATATTTCTGGATTTACATTTGTGGTCAACCATGATTAAAGTTCAGTCTAAAACGTTCTTACTTTTGGGCATCTAAGAAATAAATAATGGATTTTTTCTGGTTGTTCATTACAGTAACTACAACCCTGATTTTATTAATTTTAAATAGAAATGAATGTGTTACTAAATTTTTATTATTGATTTTGTATTGAAAGTCGCATAGTTTTGTCTCGTGAAATGTCTTTAATGCTCTTTTTCCACTCTATCTCCTATCTCCGTTTGCCATTTTGTTTGTGCAATGTATTCGTTTACTCTAACCAAAATATCATAAATAGTCTACTCCCTTTCTTTGAACTAATCAAGTCTTGAAAGTATATGTTACAAACTACATTTTGTTTAAATTTAACAGCAAATACACGATTCATGTGAATTTGATCTTTTCATACTTGAGAAATACTATTTACTACATGGTGGTAGTCTAAAAATGTGGCCCTTATATCATATTTCGCCTTTAACTGTTCAAAACTATAAAATACCACTTCCTCACTAGTAAGATCGTAAATTGCTCTTATGCCCATATCGCACCTATTTCTTAAAAACAATTTCCCATTACCAATGTGGTCTTTATGTCATAATGGGCATATAAGAATTTGCTTTAGGTTTTCTACGGGGACAGGTTTACAAAATTCCGACAAGCAGAAAATCCTTCAAAAAATGGATTTTTGTAGGTTGAAACTAAATTTCGCCGCATAAGATTTGGTTTGGACATACCTTATGATCACAAAATACTCAACAGCCTGGGAGCGCAGATCTTGTGACACTCATGTGATTCTGCTTGTTTATGACCTTACCAGATCATGATTAAATGGTCAACAAATAGATCTTATCTTGGGTTTAGCATGACCTTTGGCTAGGTGAATCACATGAAGCTTCTTCGCAAGCTACTGGTACATGGATTAACTATCCAGTGAATTAAGTCTTTTCTGATTGAGAGAAGTCAGACAGTTGCACTTGAATGTGAGTACTCAGATGAGGTTCCAGTTACTTCAGGTGTACCACAAGGATCAGTTCTAGGCACAATATTATTGTTATTATACCTTAACGACCTACCCGACAATGTGTGGTCCCGGGTTCGCCTATTTGCTGGTGACACTGGGGTGTACCTGACCCTGATTATTCGGTCACCCTCCAGAGGGACTTAGACCGCCCCATCATAGAATCTCACTGGGCCATGGAATCCAAACATAGAAAGGCGGCATAATGCTGCGTTTTACCAGATCTGCACTTCTTGTTTAAAATGCTGGTATTTAAGTGTTAAACTAACAGTTTTAGATTACAACTAGGATGAAAATTATTTTAGCTGCCCTTTATATTACAGCGAAAGTAACCTTTTGTGAACGGAAAAGAAATTTATGAAAGTACTTTTATCTCAGGACATCTTAAGTTTCCTCAATACATTTGCACAAGAAAAATATAGATGAAAGATTTGCAAGTTGATTTTCCCCAAAATATAATCCTGATTTCCGTTTAAAAATCCATGTCCCACAAGAAAAAGGTTTGGAGGTATAAACGGTTATTACAGCAAGTACTTTCTTGCATTAGCAACATCCCTGTGCCTTTGAAAATAAATGAAATTCTGTATTTTTCACTTTTACCAGGAAAAAAGGAAACCGCTTTATAGACTTTTTAAAAGTTACTAAAACAGCTGCAGATCAATAGTTCACATCAAATACTAACGAGTCGGTCAAAGCTTTCTATCAAAAAGGCTACCTGAATTGAAAACCAGATTTTTTTGACATGTTTATTCTCGATGGGCGCCATCATCTCCTTTTCTTGCGGTAAATCTGAAATGCTGAGATTTCATCAATTATGCCTTCCACATTTTATTTTCTCCATCATCAATGAAAATACCTTGAAAAGTCAGCTATGTAGCCTTCTTCCTGCGTATACCATAATGAAATCGCCTATCTTGGAAGCCTGTCATCACTGATAACTTAGTGTAGCTGTCAAATTGAAGAGATTTCCATCTTGCCAAATGCAAAAACGTATTCATACGCCTTGGAACTAATTTCCCACCAAAAAAACAATAGTACACCATTGCTTTAAATTTAAAACATAATATTCATATTTGAAACTGTCTTGCGCCTACTTTCACATACTTTCTAACATAATTTGTTCGTTAATTCATGAATAGTATGCCTTCATTTCTGAACTAGTTTCTACGTGTAACATTGTCCTGTTTGTGTTGTTCACCCCTGTTCCCAAGTAAACAAGTTGAAAAGGGTAGATTTCTTTTTTAACTTCTTTCAGCAAAACATATTAAAAGTATTGGGCTTCTATGAAATTTTACCAACCCGCACATTGGTAAGTAGGTGACACAACAGATCATTAATTGGATTAGATAAATATGTCCAAACATCAATTATTTGTTTATGGTGACTCATGTGAACAGAAAACAGCGTGTTTTTGTTAATGGTGAATCTTCAGTATGGGCGCCAGTTTTGTTTGGAGTCCCACAAGGGACTGTTCTTGGTCCTCTATTGTTCTCCCTGTACATCAATGATATTTCCTCTGACATTGACTCAGAAATAAGACTTTTCGCAGATGACTGTGTTTGTTACCGGGAAATTAGAGATACAGATGACTCATTGAAACTTCAGGCTGACATAGATGGATTAGGATGTTGGGCCCGAAAATGGGCCAAGAGAGTGAGTGAGTGAGTTTGAGTTTTACGTCCCACCAACAGCTAAGGTCATGCGGAGACGGGACCTCGGTTTAAAGACTCATCCGAAAGTCTGGAGAAGCCCGGGAAATGGGCCAAGAGATTTCAGCCAGTTAAATGCAATATTATGCAGATAACAAGGAAGAGATCTAATAAAGTTGAGGCTTCTTACACTTTAGAGGGAACGGTCCTCGAAAATGTGAATTCCATTAAATACCTTGGTGTGACAATCACTCACGATTTGAGATATGCAATATGTGTACAAAGGCGAATAGAACTCTTGGATTCCTGAGGCGAAATCTTCATCAGTGTCCCCAGGATGTGAAAGAGACAGCATACAGGGGACTTGTTCGCCCAATCTTGGAATATGGTAGTTGCATCTGGGACCCAAGCGGAGTGGTCCTAAATGAAGAAATTGAAAAAGTTCAGAATAGAGCGGCTAGATTTGTAACTGGAAATTACTGCTTTGAAACTGGGAGCATGACTGGAATTCTAGGAAAATTAAGATGGGAGTCTCTCAAGAAAAGGAGAAGAGACAGTAGGCTCATACTCTTATACAAAGGTCTAAAGGGTGCTGCCAGCATTCCAACAGATGACCTTGTTCCCCCGGCTAGGCACTGTAGACAGCATCATTCAATGACGTTTCAGACCCTTACTGCAAGAACGGATATTTATAAAGAATCGTTCTTCCCCCGAACCATTAGAGATTGGAATGCCCTTCCGGATTCTATTATTTCGACGGCGGAAGGTGCTGATGATTGTGTAGCTAAGTTTACATCTTTGGTTAGAGCTAGGGACTAACTTCCCATATCACAGGTCCTGGTGTATGAATGTCATTTGACGTGTCACCAGTAACAATTCTGATTCTGATTCTTATGTAACAAATCAATGGGTAAAAATCACTGCTATAACATAGCAGTTATAGGAAATGATCAGAAGCCTTTTGCACAAAACTCCTGGTGCTGAACAGGCTGCTTTCATTCTTTCAGTTCAAATATGGGGATAAACTGTTTTTATCTTATTTTTTTTTTTTTTTTTTTTTTTTTTGGTTTTGGATTTTATTCCAGTATCAAATCATCCACCCAGTAAACACAATCAATAATACAGTGAAACTTTGGTGCAGTGATTCATAAATTGTTATAAATTGCATGAATGAAATATATAAAATGAAATACTAAAAGCACCAAAGAAGGTCAATCATTTTACAAGCTAAATGCAAGAGATTGCAACACCTCAACCCAATCAGTGATCTTACTGCCAACTTGGTAGAACTGGTCATTTTTGGCTACCATACACTGAATTTAAAAATAGTACAAGGTGAAATAATTACATTTTTGGGGGGTGGGGGAGGAATCATTAATTTTCAGTACTATTTAGGTATTTTACTTGAAATTCCACTCTTGCAGTGCCTAAAGGCAACCTTTAGCCACAATTCTATGATAGTATTTTACACATTTTTGTTCTGTGGATTAAGATATCATTTTTGCAAAACCATGGAAAAATGCAATAAATTACTAACATGGTGACTTTCCAATAAAAATATTTTGCTTTCATATTCTTACATTTACATGGACTACCATCTGATGAAAAATCTGTTTGGGTAACTATTTGCAAATATGATTTTTTCAGTAACTCAAATGTAGTGAAATAACTGTATTGAGGAACCTTAAATCACCTTCTTTAAAGTAGCTTTTTGTTGTCTGTGGCGTTACTAAACCGTACAAATGTGAAATGGTTAGAATATACAAGATAAAAATTGCAACATGTGTGCACGTGGCCGATTTCGAAAAAAAACAACAAAAAAACAGAAGACCATCATGAAAACATGCCTATGCAATTTTGACCCTCTTAAACTCCACTTTAATCCAGTAGAATGGGGTTTGTATGGGTGTACATTATTTTTCGCATTTCTGCCCAAAACATAGATTTTTGGTACTCGTCAGAAACCGCCTGGTCGAGACGGTTCCAACGAGTACCCAAAATCTATGTTTTGAGCTGAATTATGAAAAATAGCAGAATCTTTTATCTGAACATTTTCATTTTTTGGGTGGAAATATGTTCAATTTATTTGAAAAGGCATGTTTTCGTAATGCAAAAAAAAAAAATAATAAAAAAAAAAAAAAAATAATAATAATAATAATAATGGCCTCACTCATAATCTTAAATAACTGGAGTATAGTATGCATATTACAGGACCTTCGTTTGAATAAACTCTCGTCAAAGGAATAAACACTTCTCAAAGCATAAACTAACGTCTATTCTAGTTGTAAGTTTCACAAGAACGAAGTAGAAACTATTTCAGCTCACTGAAAAACAAACTTTATTTCGTAAACAAAAACAACAAAAAAAAAAAAAAAAAGAAAAACTTCCCATCACGAAAGGAAAGTTCCTTCCGTTGAATAGACCAATAGGGGACAGACTTTCTTCCAAAGTATTTTCAGTAATGAAACAAAGCGAAAGCAACGACAAAGAATTCTCAAAAGGAAATATGGCCCTGGTGTAGATTTCACATCTCCATCTGTTTCATGCAAAAATAGATTGATTTACGATCAGCACTAGCATTATAATCGATCCCTATGTGATGAAACCAAACATGATAATAACCACGGCCTTTCCTTCCAAACGATGTCAAAATTGTGTCACTAGTTTCCAAATTTGCAATTTTGTGACGCAAGTAACCGTACAGTTAATTCAGCATTTTTTTTCCAAGTTGCCGTACTTAAAAAAATCCAAGTTGCCGTACTTGAAAAATCCAATATATATATTTCATCAGCCTAAATACTTTTGTAAGCCTTCATGAATGACGGTTAAACAAATAAAGCTCTTATATCTATCTCAAGACAGGGACATGGATCATTCACACAGAGCTCTTCGTCAATAACAAAACGATCCGGGATTACGAAATTTCCTTAATAAAGCAGACCTTGATTCGAGAAATTCAAGGAATACTAGGTTTTACCAACCTCCCTTTTTTCATTTCCAATATACATATGATCAGTAAGATAGACGATGTGAGCGGAAGATTGCGATTGAACTGGACTAGTTTGTTTGTAGGGGTCCCAGGGGGTGGCAGCATATTCTAGTTTAGGTCTAACTAGTGACTTGTATGCTGTTGCCTTGATGTCCTTTGGGCATGCAGAGAGATTCCTGCGTAGGATAGGAAAGCAGCTGTCTGGCTGTCTGTCGTAGATAGCATGTCATAGTCTAGCTACTAGACCTTGATGTCATATTTACCAATTACCAACCTTCATGTGTGTTTTTATCAAATATGAAACCTTGTTAGACTTTAATCTTGTCTCAGACACCAAGGTCTAGTACAATGCGAATTTTACCTCGCAAGATCCTTGGTAAATGATTGATTACAACTACAGTCATGAAATGTTTATTGCCTTTCTGTACCCCTTACCGAACACCAACTGATAAGGCAAACTGGCATTTTAGTCAGAGTATATCTTCCCAAGATCAAATAAGGGGTAGAAGAATATTACTTATTAACTTTAAAATATGATATCCGACTAGAAGCTAGTCTAAGCATGTCAGTGTGACTATTTCACACCAGTGTACTGTCTATAGCCAGGTTTTTTGCTTTACTTCTGGCAATGGATGTTGTATGATGACTCCATTATCTTGCTTTTGTTGCCGATTCTGATGTACTCAGACTAAGTCTTGTCTGGGTGCAAACGCATCTATCAGTCTCTCTCCCATGCTTGTAAATAATTAAAGTCCTCTTGAGCGACAGCAACTCGGTACAACAGGCAGTGATCAGCGAACAGGGGAGACGCGTGGTGGCAAGTCGTTGATTTATATGAGGAAGAGGAGAGTGCCGAGCACTGTACTCTGTGGAACACCAGAAGTAACGGGCGCAGACGAAGAAATCCTCAATTACGACTTTCTGGTATCCATCAGCAATGAAATTGTGCAGAACCTCGTGAAAGGCCTTACTGAAATCTAGTAGGATGACATTTATGCGCTGTGAGTTGTTCATTCCGCCGGCTTGCTATCAGCTGGTACTCACATGACCCCCCCCCCCCCCCCCCCCCCCCCAGCAGGGAGAACGACCCAATGTACAACGAAAGAGCCGATTACTGTGCAGTCTCATCCTGCTAACCTGGAGTTTATGTAATAAACTGAGCGTGACAGCTCAGTGGTTAAGCCCAGAGTGGTTAGTGCACTTGACTCAGATGCCAGAGGCCCTCGGTTCGACCCGGCGGTGATTAATTCGGTGTCTGAACACCATTTACAGCGATGAATGTCAAAATGCGCACCGCCCTTTGGATCGGAACGTTTAACTGGAGGCACCGGCCCCCGCCCATAGGGGCTTGAAGAAATATATGGGCTGCATGATGCTTCCACGCAGAGCTGAATCCGGCCCGCACACTAGTACTGGTAAACCGCTTAGAGGATCTAAGCCTGTCCAGGAACCGCGGTGCGAGGCGGACCGCCTATGCTAATAAACCCTATGGGTTTCATTGGGCGACAGGGCTTGAGATGTCATCTCATCTCAATGTCGGGTAAAAGTCCCACAAAATTGGAAGCAACGTCTCCAAAATGACCTTTAAAGTGCTGACGGGGACGTTAAACCTCAAATCAAACAAACAAACTGGAGGCGCCCTGTTCAGGGAGAGTCATCCCCTATGCAGGTTAACTGTTTGTTTGTTTTGGGGTTTACGGCCAAGTCAACACTGTTAAGGCCTTTTTTGAGCCTGTCAGTTTACTTTTCCTGGGCAGGCTTATACGTAAGAGGTAACCAGGAGAGTGCACATTCTTTCGCCAGAAACTGACAACTGCCCTTCTTGAGCCAGCGGAATGGAGAGAATGACCGTAGGAAAGATTTCTTGATCAATCCCCGCGAAAGAATATTGCCGACCCCGGCAGGTATCGAACCTGCTTCCCCATGATCAGCAGTCAGACGCGCATCCGACTGAGCTACCGAGGCCAGCGCAAGATTGATGTGTGCTGTAAATCTGGCATCTGCAAGTAATGGTAAAATGTGGCCGATCCCAGTATCAGTGAGTAGGTCCTGGTGCACGTTTGTTTGTTTGGTTTGAGGTTTATCGTCCCCTTCAACACTGTAAAGGTCATTTTGGAGACGTTGATAACAATTTTGTGGGACTTTTACCAGACATTGAGATGAAATGACTTCTCAAGCCCTGTCGCCCAGTGAAACAAATGGACGGACTCGCATCGCTTTGCTTGCCCAGGCTTAGATCTTCTAAGCTGTTTACCAGTACTCGTTTGCGGGTCAGTTACAGCTCTGCGTGGAAGCATTATGCAGCCCATATATTTCTTCAAGCCCCGATGGGCGGTGCGAATATGGATAGTGTTTCTCTTTTGTTTCGGTATTAAAAAGTTCTTGCTCGGCTCCCATGGCGGGGCTTGAAGAAATAGGTGGGCTG
The DNA here is from genome assembly GCA_963580285.1 of Lucinisca nassula. Classification (NCBI taxonomy): domain Eukaryota; kingdom Metazoa; phylum Mollusca; class Bivalvia; order Lucinida; family Lucinidae; genus Lucinisca; species Lucinisca nassula. The sequence continues at coordinate 44,098,610 of OY757019.1, forward strand.
CATGATGGTGCCAGGCAGAGCTTAAACCGACCGCTTAGGAGTATTGGTAAACCGCCTAAAGGATTCAAGCCTGCCCAGGCAAAGCGGTGCGAGTCGGGCCGCCCATTCATATAAACCCTATTGGTTTCATTGGGCGACAGGGATTTTTTTTTTTTTTTGGTTTTACGGCCCTTTCAAGATTATTTCACTCATATCAAGCCGATCGTTAATCAGAGGTGGGCGAAAACCGGAGTACCCGGAGAAAAACCATCTGACCTTCCGTTGCAGAACTTGGCGTCTCACATATGACCCGAGCGAGGCTCGAACCACAGCGGTGAGAGACCTAATGATCAAGAGTCAGCGCTCTTAACCACTAGGCCACGGAGGCCCGTAAGCGACAGGGAATGAGATCTCATTTCATCTCAATGTCGGGTATATAAAAGTCCCACAAAATTGTAAGCTAGGTCTCCAAAATTACTTATACAGTGTTGATGGGGACGTTAAACAGTGTTAATTGGGACGTTAACCCTCAAATCAAACAAATCAAAAGGTTATTGCTAGTATCGTCTAATTCTAACAAATACCCACATCATACATGTACTCTCACATGTATGCGGTTTTTGTGTATCTTTGAAACGACCCCATGTCAATTCTCATCGATTCAGAAATTCATCCTTAGATATTGACGGTAAAATTATCTTATTGCCTGTAAATTGATGCGTTAGCATTTGATAACAGATTAACATGCATGATAGTATTGTGTCAGTGCAATTGAAAGTCAAATACTTGTAATTTGGACTAAAAATTCTACTTTCCTCAGATGAACCGGAGGTCGCCATCTTATTGTTCGCCGCTGTGATGTTGCCCGGCTTTTTGTCACGTGACAGGAATATTTTTAGATTGAAATTCCCAAAAACAACAAATAAACAAAAATGAAAACGACGATTTTCACAAAGTTCTGAAGTGGTATTTGGTTTCAGAAGATTACAAATGACATAGCTACATGAATAGAAGAAATAAAACCGAAAAACACGCTTTTCATTTTTGAAGCCCGATAGCTCAATAATGCACCTTTATTAAGGGTTGATTAATTTTATATGAATGGACCACACCTTTGAGATGTTCAGTAAATAAATAAATAAACTAAAGCATCAGGATCTTGGGCAGTATTGATCAAAACTGTCCAGAGATATAAATCTCTGTAAGTTCATCCATATTTAACCATCACAATAACAACATCCTTCAATCATTCATTTCTGGTTGCTGTTTTTTTTTTTTGTTGTTTTTTTTTTTAATCAAAGGGCTGACAGTGCTGATGGGTTAATTGTCTTTGAATGAAGGCTGAAAAAATGGACCTGAACGGGGAATTAGACTGTTTAGCGTAGTTAAATCCTTAAATTCCTTGACTTTAACCCATTGTATGCAGGGAAACCCCTAAAGGGGTACCTTGGCAAATAGGGTAGGTCCAGATCAGATGCCGCAGAACGCGGCATCTGATCAGGGCCTACACTATTTGCTAACAGAATTTTCAGTCAAAAATATTATAAAAACGAAAAAATAGACCTGACACCCTTATATGACAAATGGACTTGTCCAATATATAGTAATGGAAGAGTCCACTAGCATACAATGGGTTAAGCACATATTAAAGACCCTCTGTGGCATCTGATCTGAGTCTACACTGTTTGCTTAACCAGCACATGAGTCCAGACCAGATCGATTCTACAGGTAACCCTCTTTACACTATACCCTGACCTCAAAATGATAAGAATAGCGTGGCGAGACAATAAGAATCTTATATGGGTGTGAGGGGTGGATTGAAAAATCCGTCCCAAGGGTCACTGTCCAGCACCCCTCACACCCATATAGAATTCTTTTTATTGCATACCTTCCATTTCTTTGCGCGGATTTTTAATGCTGCAGTCACTTTGGTTACCGACGTCCGCCGTATTGTGTTGACACTGCAGGAATGTTTAGTGACGTCACGTAATGTGCTGTGACGTCAACCTTAACGACGACGCATACCAGGTCGTAATCAACCAGTGCATTTATCAAACACGCGATTATATTCGATTTTGGGTTGGAACACCAGGGTCAGAACATAAATTTCTATCCCAGGTTAAAATCACGGATTTCCTTGTCTGGTGTGCAAGAAATAACCATAACCTGGATTTGGTACAAATCAGTGCCAGTCACTTTTGTTTTGTTTGTTTTGGAGTTTAACGGCCCAGTCAACAAACACTATTTAGGTCATTTTTGATCCGGTCAGTTTACCTATCCACACTTTTCCTGGGCAGGCTTATACCTAAGCAGTTAACCAGTACAGTGCACATTCTTTCACCAGAAACTGAAAACTGCCCTTTTTGAATAGCGGAAGGGAGAGAATGCTCGTAGAAAAGATTTCATGATAATCTCCATGAAAGAACATTGCCGACCCCATCAGGTATCCAACCTGCTACTTTCTGATCACCAGTCAGACGCGCATCCGACTGAGCTTCCAAGGCCAGCTATAGTCACTTTGACATCAGCAATGTAAAGCTAATGTGCCTAGTAATTTTGGGTCATTTGACATAGTAGCTTTGGGTCAACTATTTTATAACTTTGCGTCAACTGACAAACAGTTGACCCGAAAAGGGAAGTAGTGTAGGGTAACTGGTTAGAATTATAGTTATGGTACACATGGAATGCAAGTCTCAGACTTTGAAGTAAAAGTGACTGTTACATGTGGGTTTACGGCGTCCCGCAAACCCCCATGCTGACAAGACAACCGAGCGTGATCTCTGACAGGTGTACGGGCAGCTGTGGGGTAAGGCACAAGAAGGATGTTAAATGAATGACATGAATTATTTACAGTATCTACATACAACACTCACTAACACAAAACATCACAATTTGTTGCTTCTGTAGCCAACTCACGACGTCCGCTCCGAAGGCAAAACACTGTTCTGTGCTCGGAACGGGTGACGTGAATACCTACAGAAGCAAACAACAAAAACAACAACAAAAACAAAAAAAAGAATTAACACAAAACGCGACTGGCCAGTTTATAACTTGGGGTGAATCCCCCACTCGCGTGACACTTCCTCTCGCGAACTAGTAAAACTAGTCTATCAACATAGTTGATTATCCTAGGATTAGAGATCACGTTTGCTGATCAAACGTTTAGTGATCGTCCAAATAAGGTAAGTTGACCTCTTCCCTGAACACATTTGTTTACAACGAACAATGATTTAGAAGAATCTGCTTCTATCCTGGTAGGCGCTGATTACGGCGGTCTGTCCGCCCTTGCTGGACCCTAACGCCTAGCGTCGTACCAGTACCTGCTGCTATGAAGCAGGGAGCAGCAGGTCACACATTGTTATGCCTGCAAATTACGATAACGGGACTAGAAACGAGTCACAAAACATACATGTTATATCATGATCCCCCTCCCGGAGAAGTAAGAATATGTTCATGCATATACCGTTATTGCGCATGCGCCGACCAGACATACAGGCTGATTAGTGCATGCGACAAATAACCGTACAGCAGAACTCAACTTGACTGTGCATCAAATTATCAGCACCCAGCGCTTGACACAATAATACTCAAAGTTCATGTTTCCTTACTGAGCACTACAGAAATCAATTAATGCTCACTACTACTGAGCATAATACTCATCAAATTTGTGCTCACTACATTATCACAAGTAAGAGGCAATTGAACAGACCACGCCTTTGCGCTACCTGGTCAGCCGCCAATTACAGGAAACATAACAATCTCTATTTCATATCCTTCTCCGCGACACGGCTCACAAATATAGCTATTCACAAATTCAATACATTAATAACAGATAGAAACTACAACAGAAGATTTTCATCTATAATCTACAACATTTGTTAGTGTCTCATATGGGCCAACACTGTTTGCCGTAAATTCTCTCTATTTGGTAGGCACCCCGTCACAACCGTCCTCGCGACGCCGATGACGCAGCTGACGTCATCCCCGCCGCTCAGGCCGTTATGACGTGTGGCGACCAAATACTCCCACTTATCATCATCACGTTCTTTATATGTACATACATGCACAAACTGAGTTATCAGACAAAAACGGCATCATTACAAAATGAACTCGTAATTCTTCTTGAACAAAATTATTTCTAATCAACGTGAACATGCTTGTAAAATAAAATTCATTACGGTTCATCATCACGGATAACCCAACAGGCTCTTGTATGAGTTTGCCCTGATGATGAAGATGTGGTTAAACCCGTCTTAAGTTTACGTCCCCTCTACACCTAATATCATATTGGGACGGAACCACGGTTTTCTAACCACAGCCAGTCACAAGTCATGGATCAAACAAGTGACCCGGCGTTTATTAATTACATTCTACAAAAGGGGTCTAAAAGCCTAAATGAATCTAGAATGAGCGGGTGTCCAAACTTTACGTCTCACCAACATCTAGGGTCAGCATGAGACAGGACCTCACTTAGAAAGACTCATTCTACTACTGGAGAAGCCTGGGATCAATTCTGCGACGTCTAGCTGGCAAAGCTAGTAGCCTAATCACTACAGGCCTCAACAGTAAATTCAGAATAGGCTTCAGAAAGTTGGGGTATACTAGAAGTAAACCCCTCCAAAACCTACAAGCATGTTCATACAAAAATAATACTAAACATAGATTAAACATACCTTTCAATATACTTTCTATTTCCCCGTCACAATGTTGTGTTTACTCTTTACAACTTGACCTGCTGCTAAGGTGTCCACTTTTTTCAGGGTTTATATATCTATGAATACTACCGGAAAATCATGCCTACTCGTATTACCTTGCTTTGTTCGTGGGGAAGTGGAGATACCGGCCACAAACAAAGCTAGATAGCAAAAATCGAGTAGATAATGGATTTGCGTTCAAATAGTATATTTCCCATAGGAAATATTGATGAAACGACCCTATAATCAATGACATGACTCCTGTCAAAACGAACACCCACACAACACGTGACGGGAATAAAAATCATATATGGCACAATTTGGCGGTTGGCGATTTTTAGGCAAATTCTATAGGACTCGGCCTTTTAGCGGGCCCCTGTATTGTAAAAACAGCTCTCTATAAACCACTCATGCATACATCGTATGATATGTGCATGACTTGTTCATGGAGCCGCATAGTTTGCGTACCATATTTCACCTAAAATATTTCACTCACACCGCCCTACCATATATCTACTAAAATAATTTAGATGTGCATAAGCACCAGAGAGGTTTCCTATTCCATCTCGTAACAAAGGTTTCCCCTTTTGGAGAAAAAACAATCAGAAATGTTTTTTCTTTGTGTACAGAGATGGAATAGGATGAACCTATCTAAACAAGACAGCTATTTACACAACAACCGTGCGAAGAATTACCTACTAAGGTAGTCTGCCCCCAAATTTTCTTTAGTAAAATTGCTATTAAGCTATGGTGGTTTGCCCCAGAATTTTCCTGTTCCCCTGACATTCTGTTTGTTAGCAAACGGATATCGTTTTAGTCTTACTGGTGGTGGCCTTTCTGGCTCAACTGATTTGATTGTTTTCACAGGTTCTGACATAAATGTGGTACATATAATTTGGTCTGTCTGACATGTCAGTCCTGCAAGGCGCTGTTCTCTCAGCCCTTCTGTCTCCTCACTCTCCTCTGTTTCCTCACTCTCTACTAACGTTAGTGTGTGTGGGACGCTAACGTCACCGTCACTTTCCGGTTGCTCTGCAGTTTGAAAACTGCTGTCTTCGTATGAAGACTCGTCGACGTCATTTCCGTCATGACTGTCTGTCGACATCATAGGTTTAGAGATCAGACAATGAGACGTCACAGTCTGACGCTCAACATACTGTTTCAGTATATTAGCGTGATATGTGTTAACATTTCCATTGACGTCAATCTTATAATCCATTCTGTTCACTACCTCGACCACTTCATAAGGACCTTTCCATTGAAGCAATAATTTATTACTGTCTGTCGGTAGTAACAACAGTACTTTGTCGCCGACGTCAAATTTACGCGACCTCGCGCCTTTATCATAATAAGCTTTCTGCTTAATCTGAACCTTCTTTAAATTATCACGCGCTAATTTGCATGTCTGCTCTAACCGTTCCCTAAGCTCAATAACGTATTGATACGTCGAAAGAACTTGCTCATCGCGTACCTCTTCAGCCCATAATTCTCTTAATATTGCCATTGGACCTCTGACGTTACGTCCATATAACAACTCAAAAGGGGAGTATCCTAAAGACTCTTGTGGGACTTCCCTTACCGCAAATAATAAGGCTGGAAGATATTTATCCCAATCTTTTGGACGTTCAGCACACATGCGACGTAACATCTGCTTTAACGTAGCGTGGAAACGCTCTATCAGTCCGTTGCAAATTGGGTGTCTCGGACTACACGTTAACTGTTGAAGAGAAAGAAGTCTGCTGACTTCCTTCATTACCTCAGCAGTAAACTGTGATCCACAATCAGTCAACATTTCATCAGGAATGCCAACCCTACTAAACATTTCAATAAGCGCTTCCGCGACACGTTCCGTCTCAATACTCGGTAAAGCTATCGCCTCTGGATACCTTGTCGCATAATCTATCATGGTTAAAATATACCGAGATTTCCTATCAGATCGAGGCTCAATTGGACCAACTATGTCCACTGCCACCCTCTTAAATGGCGTATCAATCAATGGCATTTTTCCTAGAGGTACTTTAGTGACCCGACCTTTCTGAATAGTTCTCTGACAAATATCACAAGATTTACAAAATCTAGCGACATCACCGCAAATACCGGGCCAGTAAAACTCAGTTACAACTCTATCCAATGTCTTCCTAATACCCATATGTCCAGACATAAGCGTTTCATGAGCCAGTTTCAACACCTTTCCTCGGAAACTTTGAGGGACCACAAGTTGGAAAGAGACTTTGTTACCCTTGGTGAACTCCCTATATGCCAAACCTTTTTTCTCAATAAACCTAGTTTCACCTCGGTTTAAACCACGACTCACAGTCTTGTTCCCAGATACAACCCTTTTCCTGATGTTTTCCAAAGTTGGATCATCAACCTGAGCTTGCTTGAAAGCCTCCTTGTCATCGTTAATGATCTGATCGGGAACCTTAAGTTTTCTGTAAGGCTTCTCATCCTGCCTAGTTTGAGACCTAGTTACAGCCGCAGCTGAGAAATGAGACATATCAGGAAGTTTTGATCCATCAATGTTACCGATAACCAAATCGTACAACGTATCATCCATACACAAAGCTTCAGTTTTCCCAGTAAAAAAAGGACAATCAATGTCAATCATTGCCAAAGGATACCTTTGTGTGGATTCATCAATCAACGTAACATTTGATTCCTTCCCTATTAACTGACTATCCGAAACCAAACTTCTCCGAACGACACAGCCTGTACACCCAGTATCTCTTAATACAACCACCTTTTTATTATTAACCAATCCTTGTGCCGTCGGTAACCTTGCCTTTAAGAAGTAACAGACACCTTCCCTAGTTTCCTTACTACACTCCTCCCTATCCGAAATCAAAGGATCACCAACCTTATTTTCAAAAATACTTCCAATCTCATCACCTTTCCTAGTTACTTCCGTTTGACAAAAACTAACTTGGTGTGCTGCGCCACGTGGTGTGCTATTATTTTTACCGCGTCCGCGAAAAGACCCTCTAAAATTACCACGACCACGTGTATAACCACGACCTACATTCTGCGTATTCTCATTCTTAACCTGAGAACCTTGAGTCTCTACGCGCGTGTTAAAATTTTCTTTAACACCGCTATCCCCAACTCCAGTTGCTCCTACCTCTGCGCTATACAATTGTTTCCTGTCGGGGTTCTTAAAACATTTAATTGTTAAATGCCCCTTACCACATATGCTACACTTGATATCCGGTCTACCACTCGGTTTGTTCGAGTCAACTTTGTCCTGTTTACCCTGCGCTGCGCCTCTATTATCGCGTTGCCCCTTATTAATGCAACTATATACGCCCCCGCGCGCTTCTGCAAACAAATCTGCCTCCCTAGCCATTTCATCTAAATTACCAAACTGTTTTGGCTTCAGATGTACATACAGTTCTCTATTACATGACTCCAGGAACTGATCCCTTGCCATGAAATCACAGACAGCCGGAAAAGATTTTTCTATCTTTGCCATATTAAGCCATTTTTCTAAATAACTTCTCAGTCTACTACTGAACTGTATGAACGTTTCTGATTTCTCGGGCCTACTATAACGAAACTGTTTCCTAAATCCGCGCTCTGTCATGTCAAAATTCTTTAATAAAGCGTCCTTTAACTTTTCATAATCCGCCGCATCCTCATTTGACAACCGGTCATATACATCAAGTGCGCGCCCTTTGAGCAATGCACTTAAATACGCGGCCCAAACACTCTTATCCCATTTATTAGCCGTAGCATATTTCTCAAACCTAGATAAATAACTATCCATTTTATCTTTACCCTCTTCAAAATAAGGTAACTTAGGATCCCGGGCATGCGCCACCTTCTCAGCTTTTTGCTTTTCAAATTCTAGCTCGAGCTTCGCTCTCTGCATTTCTAACTGATTCCTTAATTCTTGGTGCTGTAGCTCAAACCCATGTTTTATTTGTTCTAAATGGGCCTCACTAATCTCTTTTGCCTCCCTTTCAGTCTTAATGCGTGCCATTTCAAGTTCATGTGCCCTTTCCTTTTCCTTTTCTTCTACTTCTAACTTAGCTAGTTCATGTACCCTTTCCTTTTCCTTTTCTGCCCTTTCCTTTTCCTTTTCTTCAGACCTTAACCTTTCTAAATCCCTTTGCTCTTGCCTTTCTGCCCTCTCAATATCTTGCTGCTCTTTAACAAAACCTTGTAACTCCTTCCCCTCATAACCTAAGTCCTTTCCCATTTGCATTAAACGCTCCATTATTGATAACGTAAATCTCACGTTACTATCAAAACCACTATAAACTGATCAGTTATGATCAGTGATGATTGAATGGGCTTAACTAAAACGTTAAGATATGTGTTATACGCGTTAATCTAACTAAAACGTTAGTTATTAAAGCACACGCGATTTGAAATGTCAAATGCTTTCAGCACAGTATGACGTTGCGTACTGGTAGTCTAATATGACGTCATAAACTGACGACGTTTACAGTAAAATGCTACAATCCGAAGTTTTATCACATTACAAAACTCCGATCATAACAAGTCACCATTAATGTTTCTATTACGTCATACCTAACCTCAAGCCACTGCGTAAATATTAACGCTACCGTTATGTCAACGTCAATAAATTGTTAACGTCACTACGTCAGAACCATGTGTGGGTAAGATCAATTAGTAGCTCCAATTTAACTTAGTAGAATGTCAGGTAACACAATTAAGTGGGGTCTACTTAAATTTTTCGTTACCAAGAAAAAGTGGGGTTTGCCTTGCCTTCCTGCTCAGAAATTATCGACTTGTCAGTATCCATTCAGTTGAATACATGGGTTTCGCACTTCATCAACGCAGGAAGGAAGATTCAAGTTAATTTCTAAATGTGGCTGTCAATACATTTTTTTTTTTTTTTTAAATTGATGATTCAGAGTATCAATGTGCTGTTCCACAGCCGGGAACACCAGCCAGAGATCAAATCCTCACTTTTCTGACACCAAATGTTACATGTGGGTTTACGGCGTCCCGCAAACCCCCATGCTGACAAGACAACCGAGCGTGATCTCTGACAGGTGTACGGGCAGCTGTGGGGTAAGGCACAAGAAGGATGTTAAATGAATGACATGAATTATTTACAGTATCTACATACAACACTCACTAACACAAAACATCACAATTTGTTGCTTCTGTAGCCAACTCACGACGTCCGCTCCGAAGGCAAAACACTGTTCTGTGCTCGGAACGGGTGACGTGAATACCTACAGAAGCAAACAACAAAAACAACAACAAAAACAAAAAAAAGAATTAACACAAAACGCGACTGGCCAGTTTATAACTTGGGGTGAATCCCCCACTCGCGTGACACTTCCTCTCGCGAACTAGTAAAACTAGTCTATCAACATAGTTGATTATCCTAGGATTAGAGATCACGTTTGCTGATCAAACGTTTAGTGATCGTCCAAATAAGGTAAGTTGACCTCTTCCCTGAACACATTTGTTTACAACGAACAATGATTTAGAAGAATCTGCTTCTATCCTGGTAGGCGCTGATTACGGCGGTCTGTCCGCCCTTGCTGGACCCTAACGCCTAGCGTCGTACCAGTACCTGCTGCTATGAAGCAGGGAGCAGCAGGTCACACATTGTTATGCCTGCAAATTACGATAACGGGACTAGAAACGAGTCACAAAACATACATGTTATATCATGATCCCCCTCCCGGAGAAGTAAGAATATGTTCATGCATATACCGTTATTGCGCATGCGCCGACCAGACATACAGGCTGATTAGTGCATGCGACAAATAACCGTACAGCAGAACTCAACTTGACTGTGCATCAAATTATCAGCACCCAGCGCTTGACACAATAATACTCAAAGTTCATGTTTCCTTACTGAGCACTACAGAAATCAATTAATGCTCACTACTACTGAGCATAATACTCATCAAATTTGTGCTCACTACATTATCACAAGTAAGAGGCAATTGAACAGACCACGCCTTTGCGCTACCTGGTCAGCCGCCAATTACAGGAAACATAACAATCTCTATTTCATATCCTTCTCCGCGACACGGCTCACAAATATAGCTATTCACAAATTCAATACATTAATAACAGATAGAAACTACAACAGAAGATTTTCATCTATAATCTACAACATTTGTTAGTGTCTCATATGGGCCAACACTGTTTGCCGTAAATTCTCTCTATTTGGTAGGCACCCCGTCACAACCGTCCTCGCGACGCCGATGACGCAGCTGACGTCATCCCCGCCGCTCAGGCCGTTATGACGTGTGGCGACCAAATACTCCCACTTATCATCATCACGTTCTTTATATGTACATACATGCACAAACTGAGTTATCAGACAAAAACGGCATCATTACAAAATGAGCTCGTAATTCTTCTTGAACAAAATTATTTCTAATCAACGTGAACATGCTTGTAAAATAAAATTCATTACGGTTCATCATCACGGATAACCCAACAGGCTCTTGTATGAGTTTGCCCTGATGATGAAGATGTGGTTAAACCCGTCTTAAGTTTACGTCCCCTCTACACCTAATATCATATTGGGATGGAACCACGGTTTTCTAACCACAGCCAGTCACAAGTCATGGATCAAACAAGTGACCCGGCGTTTATTAATTACATTCTACAAAAGGGGTCTAAAAGCCTAAATGAATCTAGAATGAGCGGGTGTCCAAACTTTACGTCTCACCAACATCTAGGGTCAGCATGAGACAGGACCTCACTTAGAAAGACTCATTCTACTACTGGAGAAGCCTGGGATCAATTCTGCGACGTCTAGCTGGCAAAGCTAGTAGCCTAATCACTACAGGCCTCAACAGTAAATTCAGAATAGGCTTCAGAAAGTTGGGGTATACTAGAAGTAAACCCCTCCAAAACCTACAAGCATGTTCATACAAAAATAATACTAAACATAGATTAAACATACCTTTCAATATACTTTCTATTTCCCCGTCACAATGTTGTGTTTACTCTTTACAACTTGACCTGCTGCTAAGGTGTCCACTTTTTTCAGGGTTTATATATCTATGAATACTACCGGAAAATCATGCCTACTCGTATTACCTTGCTTTGTTCGTGGGGAAGTGGAGATACCGGCCACAAACAAAGCTAGATAGCAAAAATCGAGTAGATAATGGATTTGCGTTCAAATAGTATATTTCCCATAGGAAATATTGATGAAACGACCCTATAATCAATGACATGACTCCTGTCAAAACGAACACCCACACAACACGTGACGGGAATAAAAATCATATATGGCACAATTTGGCGGTTGGCGATTTTTAGGCAAATTCTATAGGACTCGGCCTTTTAGCGGGCCCCTGTATTGTAAAAACAGCTCTCTATAAACCACTCATGCATACATCGTATGATATGTGCATGACTTGTTCATGGAGCCGCATAGTTTGCGTACCATATTTCACCTAAAATATTTCACTCACACCGCCCTACCATATATCTACTAAAATAATTTAGATGTGCATAAGCACCAGAGAGGTTTCCTATTCCATCTCGTAACAGTGACTTTCCCTGTTGTGGTGGGCCAGTCACTTTTACTTCAAGTTCTTTATTCTTCAACCATATTTGATTAACAATCTACATCAGCCAAATGTTCTTGAAAGTGCCATGAAATCCAAATTAAGATTTATGTTAACCCTTCTCTTGCTGAATATTCAGTTTAGCCACACCTATTTCTGAACCAATCAGATTGCTCGATGTAATTTATTCCTACAAAGACATAAACTTAATGTCAAACAGTGTAGATCCTGATCAGATGGCTTCTTCAGACGCCATCTGATCTGGATCTACACTGTTTCCAAAGATAGGGGTTGTCGTGAACAGCATGATAAGAGTTAAAGAAACATAGGCTTTTTGAGGGACCTAGGGAATGTTTGTTTTGTTTGATTTGAGGTTTAACATCCCTGTCAACATTATAAAGGTCATTTTGGAGACGTTGCTTCCAATTTTGTGGGATTTTTACCTGACATTGAGATGAAATGACATCTCAAGCCCTGTCGCCCAATGAAACCAATAGGGTTTATAAGCATGGACGGACCGATTCGCACCTCTTATCCTGGACAGGCTTAGATCCTCTAAGCAGTTTACCAGTACTAGTGTGTGGGCTGGATTCAGCTATGCGTGGAAGCATCATGCAGCCTATGGGCGGTAGGGACCTAGAGAAGCAGTCTGATCTGGGTGTATACTATTTGCAGCGTTACCAGCAGAGGACAGTTATTGTGATTGGCATCTTATGGGTTAAATTACATGTATAGTAGTCGCAGATAAGATTGACTAGGCAGAGCTATCATTAGTACCTGCCTTAGGAATATTCCATTAACAAAAAGGTAAACCAAGTCACCTGATTGTGGGAATTCAACTGTAACACTAGCATAGTTGTGGCATATACATATGACCATTTCGTCCGCTTGAAGAAAGCGTGCAATAGGCACCCTACCGAATCTTCTGGTGAACTCAGCCAATTTGACATATATTGACAACACATGAATAGCTCTGCCTAGTCAATCTTATCTGCAACTACTATATCTGTACAGAAATGCCAGAAGAGCTGCAGACTCCTGTTATATCATTTTTAATGTTTTTGAAGTTTCAACCAACATATTATACAGCAAACACAAATTAGGTTGCTTTGGTATATATTGTATATAGTAGTTCACTGTTTTATTCAACTTTACCTCCTCCCCTACTTGTGACTTTGAGTTCAAGACTTATACTTTTGAATGAGTCTTTAAACCGAGATCCGGTCTCCGTATGACCTTAGCTGTTGCAGGGATGTAAAACTCTACAGAATTAGAATTTTTCTTTTATTCAAAGTTAAGGGCTGGGCAGATTTTTTTTTGTTCTGTTTAAGGCAATAGTCGAGCAGGTGATCTACCTGCTGAACTAGAATACCGTAAAAATTTGGACACCTTAAAAATTTGCTGTAATGCTCCTAAATTTTTGACAAATTTGTTTTACATTCCTGCAAGGAGTCCAAAAGGAACGAACAGAATGGCCTATCTGATGCATTAGAGCTGGGTATCCCCAGAAAAAATGTATCACAATACTATCTCGATACCAGACAGGCGATACGATACAGCGATGTACATATTTGCTATGTTTTATTAGGTATATTAGAGTAGATGTTCAATATATTAAGTATGTCTTTATATTTGTATGCAATAAAAAATAAAATAATGACTTGACAAAAATGTTTCCATACAAGTGATTTAAATGCCGATCCGGCACGTTCAATGTCTGGTTCAGACCCCATTGTTATTCCCACGCTTTTCGAAGAAAAAGTGGGGATATTGTAATGGTCTTTGTCGTCCGTCCGTACGTATGTCTGCACGTACGTCCATCCGTCCGTCTTACCGGATAACTCCTCCTAGACAGTTATAGATAGAAACTTGAAACTTTGGGAACAGATAGATCTTTGGTCTGAGGAGTGCATGACACTTTCTGAATTTCGATCACACCCCTAGGGGTGGGCCCAGAGGTTGGGCCCGCAGGGGGGCAAAAATCAAAATTTCCAGAACATGGTCATGTAATATATCAAAGCGAACAGCATGATGAGTAGAAAACATTACAACCAAAATTTGCCCCCCTGGGGTCAATTATGAGGTCACCAGAGGTCAAAAACTGATTTTGACCCCTTTACCTCCGTACATTACCTTTACCGGATAACTCCTAGACCATTCTAGATAGAAACTTGAAACATTTGGAAGTGATACATCTTTGGTCTGGGGAGTGCATGACACTTTCGGAATTTTGATCACACCCCTAGGGGTGGGCCCGGGGTGTGGGCTCGCAGGGGGGCAAAAATCAAAATTTCCAGAACATGGTCATGTAATATATCAAAGCGAACAGCATGATGAGTAGAAAACATTACAACCAAAATTTGCCCCCTGGGGTCAATTATGAGGTCACCAGAGGTCAAAAACTGATTTTGACCCCTTTACCTCCGTACATTACCTTTACCGGATAACTCCTAGACCGTTCTAGATAGAAACTTGAAACATTTGGAAGTGATACATCTTTGGTCTGGGGAGTGCATGACACTTTCGGAATTTTGATCACACCCCTAGGGGTGGGCCCGGGGTGTGGGCCCGCAGGGGGGCAAAAATCAAAATTTCCAGAACATGGTCATGTAATATATCAAAGTGAGACGCCAAGTTCTGCAACGGAAGGTCAGGTGGTTTTTCTCCGGGTACTCCGGTTTTCGCCCACCTCTGATTAACGATCGGCTCGATATGAGTGAAATAATCTTGAAAGGGCCGTAAAACTCAAACCAAAAAAAAAAAAAAAAAAAAAATATATCAAAGCGAACAGCATGATGAGTAGAAAACATTACAACCAAAATTTGCCCCCTGGGGTCAATTATGAGGTCACCAGAGGTCAAAAACTGATTTTGACCCCTTTACCTCCGTACATTACCTTTACCGGATAACTCCTAGACCGTTCTAGATAGAAACTTGAAACATTTGGAAGTGATACATCTTTGGTCTGGGGAGTGCATGACACTTTCGGAATTTTGATCACACCCCTAGGGGTGGGCCCGGGGTGTGGGGCCCGCGAGGAAGCGTTTTGGATATGCGATGGCTTGCCATCGACTGCGCGATTCTAGTTTATATATATGTTAGTAGCAACCGCTTGTATCAACAATAAAACGGTAATTATGATGACTTTGCAGGTCTATCTAATTGCACAGACACATCATCCAAGACACACCATCAACCACACAAACATATTTTTGGAAGCAACAGTTTTGAATAAATCTGAATGGCATAACTCAAAATACCAACAAAACTTATGCAGCACATGGGTCCATACTCAAGTCACTTGACACAGACACCTGTTGGACCAGTGGCTACATGCATCAACTGTTTTTTATTGGATATAAGCAGCTCCTTTTGGATACAGATTTTTTATCGGTGTAAGCACCTCAGAGAAATATGTGTGTCTTGTGTTTCAGATGTTTGTTGATATAACGCAAAAGTATCGTCAAGTATCGATACACGGAATTAGTATGGCGATACAGTATCCCCATAAAAAATATCACAATATACCTCAACCTCGTTATAACACGGTTCATTATAACACGGTTTTGGATATAACATGGTTTCAAGATGGATCCCAAAAGTGTACAGATTATATAGAAAAATGACCATAAATGGTCATGGTCATTTTTCTGTATATTCTATACACAAAAATGTACAGATTATATAGAAAAATGACCATAAATGGTCATTTTTTTCTATATAACCTATACATTTTTGTTTGGATATAACATGGTTGTTTAACTTACACGGTTTCTGTTTTGGACCCCATCAATAGTGTTATAAAGAGGTTGTGGTGTATATCTATGCATCGATGATATTACCCCAGCTCTACTATCTGTCCTGATACTTAGGATCATTATGGTATGCTTTACATTTGCAAACAGTGTAAATCCAGATCAGGTACCATCTGATCTGGATCTACACTGTTTGCAATTCACATTACGAAAACACCCCTATACAAATACATTGTAATTTTTATCGCCGAAAAAATGAAAATTTTAAGAAGAAAAATTTTGATATTTTTCTTAATTCTTCTCAAAATATAGATTGTGGGTACTTGTTAGAACCGCCTCACCGACGGTGGTTCTAACGAGTACCCATATTCTATATTTTAGAGCAGAAATTAGAAAAAAAGGTTTACCCCTGCAAACCCCTGTTTTACTGTATAAAGTGGGGTTCTAGGGGGTCAGACTTATATAGGCGTGTTTTCTTGATGATTTGGTGAATTTATAGGAATAAATTATATCAAGTAATTTGATTGGTTGGTGGTCAAAATTTGATGTGACAAAATTAATCAGTTATCCAGCAAAATAAGGGCAAACCGATCAGCACTCAGTTAGGTAGGTGTGTTGCCTAATATAAAAGAATGTAAAAAAGAATGGATAAGCTGATTGACATTAAATTGAAGAAAAGCAAACATCCAAGGTTATATTTAAGGACATATAAATCTTAAATAAACAAAAATGCTTGCAGTCCTACTCAAAACAAACCTTCAGTTGTGAGAAGTTAATGGAAACAGATACACTCAAAATACTTCCTGCCATTTTGTTTAACAAGGGAGACAACACTGTCGTCCAGTTTGATTTCCTGTTCACCCAGCCCCATCTCATAAGGGGTCTACTCCAAAAGGGAAGAATTTGCTCCTCTTAGAGTTGATCCCTGATGCCAAGGCCAGTTATACAACTTTTAACCCTTTTTGTACCAGAAACTCCAAAACAGGTAATTGGCAAATAGTGCAGGCCTAGATCAGACGCTGCAGATTGCGGCATCTGATCAATACCTACACAGTTTGCAAAAACGTACAGCCATTTCCCAAATTCATTTTGAAGAAAACACAACCTGACACCCCTGAGTTTGAAATGGACTTCTGCTATATATTAGGTGGAAGATTTCATTTTGTACAAAGGTTAAAAGAGTTGCTTCTCTCGAAAATGTTTCCATTAACTTTAAGGTTAACACCAAATTAAGAACATTTAGACAAACATCACACTCAGTAGTTAAGGGGCTTTCAAGGAACTGCCATGGTTGGGGTTTTCAAGGAACTCGGGCTCTTCCAGGAGAGGCATTTACTACACATGAAATGTGAATCTTATCTGTTTTTTTTTTCTGATTACTTCCCCTTCTAGTAGTTAACTGCCCTTGATGTATCCAAAAAGGTGCTTTAGTCCCATAGTCCCTTAACTTTAGAAATATCTTGATGAAAATTGAAAGGTACATACAGGACAAAAGGCTAACAGTATTTGCCATAATAACAGCTCAGTTAACTTTAGACATTTCGGCCCCCGCCCATTGGGGCTTGAAGAAATAATGGGCTGCACGATGCTTCCACGCAGAACTGAATCTGACCGCACACAGTATTGGTTACCCTCTTAGAGGATCTAAGGCTGCCTAGGGAAAGTGGTGCAAATCGGACTGTCCATGCTTATAAACTCCATTAATTAGTTTCATTGGGTGGCAGGGCTTGAGATGTCATTTCATCTCAATGTTGGGTAAAAGTCCCACAACATTGGAAGCAACGTCTCCAAAATGACCTTTACAGTGTTGATTGGGTGTTATACCTCAAATCAAACAAACATAAACATAGAGAACAAAAGGCCTAATAACAGCTCAGTTAACTTTAGATATTCAAGCAAGCCTTGAAAGTCCTTTCATGAAGAGCACGGTTCAGAGCATAAATATTAAAACACAATAAGTTTTGTTTCTTTGTTTGATTTGAGGTTTAACGTCCCCGTCAACACTGTAAAGGTCATTTTGGAGACGTTGCTTCCAATTTTGTGGGACTTTTACCCGACATTGAGATGAAATGACATCTCAAGCCCTGTCGCCCAATGAAACCAATAGGGTTTATTAGCATGGTAGGTCCGCCTTGCAACGCGGTTCCTGGACAGGCTTAGATCCTCTAAGGGGTTTACCAGTACTAGTGTGCGGGCCGGATTCAGCTCTGCGTGGAAGCATCATGCAGCACATATATTTCTTCAAGCCCCAACGGGCGGGGGCTTACACAATAAGTACATTAACCCTTATCAGGCTGAATAATTAATTTAGCCACACCAAATTTCTGACTGGATCTGATCAGATTACTTGATGTAAACTGAATGTCAAACAGTGTAGATCCTGATCAGATGGCTTCCTCAGAAGCCATCTGATCTGGATCTACACTGTTTGGTAAAGGTAGGGGTTGTCGTGAACACCAGGATAAGGCTTAATAAACGCAAGTCATCAATTTCTCCCTCTTTATCATCAAATTAGTATATAATGTGTTGGGACACACGGGCAGACCCAGATCAGACTGTCTCATCCAGATCAGACTGCTCCTGAAGTCTGATCACAGTCTATGCTGTTTGCCATTTCACCTCCACTTTTTGGACTTCTTGCTGGATCGCGAAACAAACTTGAGAATTACAGCAAGTCCTCAAAGTGTCCTGATTCTTAGGATTTTCATGGTAGTGTGATCTTTTACTTCAACTGCGCTCTTAACCCTTGTCCTGCTGAATATTTTAATCTGCCACACCCACTTCTGATTATTAACCAATCAGATAACTTGATGCAAATTATTGCAATAAATTCATGAACTGAATGACAAACAATGAAGATCCTGATCAGATGGCTTCTTCAGAAGCCATCTGATCTGGATCTTCATTGTTTGAAAGATAAGGCATATCCTGGCTCAGCAGGACAAGAGTTAATATTCTTTAATCAAAGTGCTGAAAATACTGGTGGATCTTGAAATGAACATAAAACCCAAAAATAGGGAAAATTAATAAATTAAAGATGTGTTGATTGTCTCCCAAGTGTAAACTAGGAATGTGGTACTGAACAGGAGTGAGTGAGTGTTTGAGTTTTACGTCCCACCAATAGCTAAGGTCATATGGAGACGGGACCTCGGTTTAAAGACTCATCTGAAAGTCTGGAGAAGCCCAGGATCGATCCTGCGACCCCTGGTTTACAAGGCAAGCAGCGTAACCACTACACCACGGAGGCTTCTAGGTACTGAACAGGAACTAAGTCCTTAAATTCCAGTACTTTAAGCAAATAGTGTAGATCCTGATCAGATGCTGCACTCTAGAAGCTGCCGTGGTGTAGTGGATAAGCTACTCGCCTAGTAACCAGGGGTCATGGGTTCAATCCCGGGCTTCGCCAGACTTTCGGATGAGTTTTTAAACAGAGGTCCTATCTCCTTATGACCTTAGCTGTTGATGGGACGTAAAACTCAATAACAACACATAGATGCTGCATTCTGCTGTTTTTGATTTGGATCTACACTGTTAGCCAAGCCAAACACCTCACATGGATATCAAAGTTAAGCCACTGTGTTTAGTAATTTTGCGCCAGAAGTTTTTTGCTTTGAAAACAGCCAAACTATTTTTTGACAGCTGTTTAATTCAAAGAAAGCACACAACTACAAAAATATACATGTTTATCATATGACGTCGCGTCTGAGAGTGTAATAACGCCATGTAATAAATTCGATAATCCACTAGTGTATTAAATATGCAAATTAGTAAGCTACGCCCGTAATGTTACACATACGACGTCCTTAATGACGTCCCGTTTACCCGGTACTAATGGCAGAATATTGACATTCTTGTAAAAATCGTAATTAAATGCGTTTAAAAAGTCATATGATAAATAGAATCTTACATTCGTGTCCATGTATTATTGAATTTTTTAAACCCGTTGTTGAGGAAAAGGGATAAAATGCTCGGCACAGTTTCGCATTTTATCCCTTTTCCTCAACTCGTTTAATAAATTCAATAATACATGAGCACTCATGTATGATCTTCTATATATATCTTTGGCACATCATTTTGGTGGCCAGATTGGAATCGATATGAGTATGATATGATGAGTGAGATAATCGGTCTGAGGATAGGCCTGACACAGCACTCTCTAGGCCGAATGAAGCATGAATGCTTTGCATCTTATGGCATTATACTGAGTCTGAAGGCCAGAGGGGAGGCATGATTGGAGCATGCCATGTGTGAATGCAATGCATCTTATGGGAAGACTACTCCCTGATTGAAGGCCTGAGATGGAAAAGGAAGTATGAAATTTCTCTGTTTTTGATGGTACCAGTATTCAAGATTTTGTATTAACCCTTATTCTGCTGAATGTTCCATTTAGCCACACCCATTTCTGACTTTGAACCAATCAGAACACTTGATGTAATTTATTCCAACAAATTCATAAACTGAGTGTCAAACAGTGTAGATCCAGATCAGATGGCTTCTTCAGAAGCCATCTGATCTGGATCTACACTGTTTGCAAAGATAGGGTTTGTCGTGAACAGAAGGATAAGGGTTAACTACATGTAGGTTTGATCTTTTGTACTGTAATCTTATTTTGATTGTAACACTTTGATTAGACTTCTGATATATATATTATCAGTATGTCAGTGTGTCAGTCAATATGCAATTGGTGCAGAAGCCTCTGTTGTGTAGTGGTTACGCTACTCGCCTTGTAAACCAGGGGTCGCAGGATCGATACCGGGCTTCTCCAGACTTTCGGATGAGTCTTTATGCGAAGGTCCCGTCTCCATATGGCCTAAGCTGTTGGTGGGATGTAAAACTCAAAAACTCACTCACTCAAACCCCAAAAGTACCTTTAAGCTTAGTACATAATTACTTCATTCCTTAGCCCTCTTTGTACCCTTCCTCCTTATAAAAAACATTAATCCATTTCAAAATTTAGGGGGGCCAGGTTTTGTTTTCTTCAAAATTTATTTGGAACAATGGCTGAACTGTTTGCAAACAATGTAGGCCCTGATCAGACGCTGCATTCTGTGGCATTTGATCTGGGCCTGCAGAGTTTGCCAGTTACCTTTTTGGGGTTTCCAGTACATGATGGGTTTTGTTTGTTTGTTTGATTTGAGGTTTAACGACCCCGTCAACACTATTTAGGTTATTTTGGAGATGTTGCTTCCAATTTTGTGGGACTTTTACCAAACATTGAGATGAAATGACATCTCAATCCCTGCCGCCCAATACAACCAATAGCGTTTATATGCATGGGCGGTTTGACTGGCCCTACTTTTTCTGGGCAAAACACTTTACCAGTACTCATGTGCCTTCGGTTTCAGCTCTGCGTGGAAACATCAAGCATCACAATCTATTTCTTCAAGCCACTATTGGCGGGGGCCGAAGGATTTTTCATGGTAGAAACCAGAGTATTGTACTATGCAAGCAGTGAACAGTCAGACTGTGTGGATGTGCAAGCTGCAGTCACTTGTTCCAAACTAACAACATCGTTAGTTAATGTTTCATTAAAACTTAGATCATTAAATATTGCAAATATACAAATATTTTTGCAGAAAACAAATGTGAGCAGCTTTTGCAAATGCAAAAGCTGCTCTTATTTTTGTCTGCACAAATACCAGGGGTCAGTTGTTCAAAGCATCGTTAGCTTAACAAGCTCGTTAGTGGGCTTATTTTTAACTCTTCTACCAAGTACAATATAGTAAATTTTGGTATTTTTGCTGAAAAAATGTGAGCAGCTTTTGCATCCGCAAAAGCTGCTCACATTTTTTTTTCAGCAAAAATTTCAGCATATTTGCCATATTTAATGATCAAAGTTTTAACGATACGTTAACAAACGACGTCGTTAGTTTCGAACAACTGGCCCCTGGCAGATTAATAGATATTGTACTTACTAGAACAGTTAACTATTTGACCACTAATGAGCTCGTTAAGCTCACAATGCTTTGAACAACTGGCCCCCTTGATCTGCACCATTGCTGCTTGCACTTGGTAAAAAATCAGCTCCCGCCCATTAGGGCTTGAAGAAATAGATGAGCTGCATGATGCTTCCATGCAGAGCTGAAACCGACCACACACGAATACTGGTTAACTGCATAGATCTTATCTCAGCCTGCCTAGGCAAAGCGATGAGAGTCTGAACCTCCATGCTTATAAACCCTATTGGTTTCATTGGTTAACAGGGCTTGAGATGTCATTTCATCTCAATGTCGGGTAAAAGTCCCACAAAATCGGAAGCAACATCTCCAAAGTGACCTATACAGTGTTGACGGGGATATTAAACCTCAAATAAATAAACAAACAATTGGCAAAAAGACAGGTAGGTTTTCTCCTGATGTGACTCTCTTCATGCAAGGTTCAGAAGTTGTGCAACAGTTACGGATACATGTAGTGTACTACCGTATTTACTCCTGTAAACCCACATTAACCCTTATCCTGTTGAATGATTAATTTTGCCACACCCATTTCTGGCTATCAACCAATCAAATTACTTGATTTATTGTATTCATGTAAATTCGCAAACTGAATGACAAACAGTGAAGATCCTGATCAGATGGCTTCTTCAGAAGCCATCTGACCTGGATCTACACTGTTTGCAAAGATGGAGGTTGTAGTGTTCAGCAGGATATGGGTAAAGAATTATTCAAGGAAAAGTTCGAGAAGGGCACTAAGGCTGACACGATTAATCGTATAATCGATTAATTGATCGATAAATTCCACAAAAATGATTATCATTTCTGATTTGCTTTTAATCGATTACTTGATAGGTACAATTTACTACCCAAAGTTATGCTTAAAATAGCTGGATGAGTGGCAAACAGTGCAGACCCTGATGAGGCGTAGCATTCTGCAGCGTCTCATCTGGGTCTACACTGTTTGCTCAGGCCTGTCTGTTCAAATATACATATGGTCAAGTGCAACATATGGTAAGAGTCATTCTCAGACAGAAAGCCAGACAGGTAAAATTGACAAAAAGCTCACCGATTACTAATCGATTATCGATCGCAATGGCAGGACTGATAATCGATTATCTTTTCAGCTCCGATTAGCCAGCCCTAAAGGGCACACTGTGTTTTGTGCATTTTGGAGGTCAACATCGGAGATGTAACATTTTCAAACAAATTACTCACCCTTCATATCAGGGCAATGAAACTTGCAACACAATTCAGACATTTTTTGAAGATGTGCGTAAAGGAAATAGGATTCATACCCAGCCCCTAATTGCAGAAGTATTTCCCTTTCAACAACTTAAACATTTTGGCCATATATGTAGCATAGGAGGTTAAATATTACTGTGTGTGTCTCTGCAACTCGGCCTATAGTATTTGATATAGAGCTTTGAAATTGAATGGCTTTGTCAAACAAATTACTCATCTTGTAAGGCATATGGCGTGGGCATTCATCATCTGTAGTGATAAAACTTTAAATGCTGAAAATTTTGACTAACTAAAGAAAGTATCAAAACTCTTACATTGCCTCACCTGGCTTGAAATTTATTTAACCCTTATCTTGCTGTTCACGACAACCCCTATCTTTGGAAACAGTGTAGATCCAGATCAGATGGCTTCTGAAGAAGCCATCTGATCAGGATCTACACTGTTTGGCATTCAGTTTATGAATTTGTAGCAATAAATTACAGAAAGTAATTTGATTGATTGATAGACAGAAATGGGTGTGGCTTAAATGAATATTCAGCAATATAAGGGTTAAAATGCAAGTGGGCTAGTGGAATTATAAGTCCCAAAGTATTGCTTGTTAATTTTGTCTAACCTAACCCCTACCTCTTTGCCACACTATCGTTGGGGTCCAAAGCAGAAAACAACCTTGTTATATCCAAACAAAAATGTATGGATTATACAGAAAAATGACCATTTATAGTCTATATGTTTTGGGGATGCATCTTGAAACCGTGTTGTATCGAAAACGTTGTTATAATTAAGTGTTGTAATGAGGTTCTGGTGTATCTTGTTTTGGTGCATTTCATAGATATTTAATTACAAGTGAATTCCATGTTTTTGTTGTTTTTTTTTTTTTTTAAATATTTGTTCAAAATCAGAAGAACCATGATCTCAGAGGTCAAGTTGTCTCATTCCAAGTGTGTGGATATTGCATCAAACTCTTATAAGGAGCAATTTTGGGATCTTAAAATTGGCAATTTTTTTAGCAATTCTCAGAAAAATACCAGCCTCTAATAAACGCCCACTGGAAAAAAAAATAACAAAAAAAGACAAAAAAAAACCAAAAAAAAAACGATCTAACCTTATGCTGAAAGTTTCCATTTGTTGCTTGATAGTCGAACACACAAGTCCTTTTTTCTCCCGTGGTCCAAAAAGGGTCGGAAATTAAACCAAGTCAAACAAAAAGACTTCAGGTTTTACGTATTTTTGCCTTGTTTGACATTAAATGAGAAAAACATTAATGATATTGGCTTTAGTGAAGAAAGGTGGGGGGTAACCACTATTATATTCTAAGACACGGCTATTGTTCTGAGAAACAAGATGGCGGCCATAAGAAAGAAACTGAGTGTTTTGGACCGTCACATGCCAGTTGTAGGTTTCTCTTGCCTCTAATAAATGCCCACCCCCCTCTTCAGGAAAGGTAATGATTCTAATAAACGCCTGGGCGTCTATTAGAGATTTTACGGTATATAATCATCTATTGTAATGATAAAATAATTGGGGCTTATTATAATGATAAAATATTGGGATTAAGTACTGGGACACAAGTGCGTTAACAAATTGTGCAGACCCAGTTTAGGCAGTCTGATCAGGATCTAAACAATTTTTAATTCTAAGAAAACCGTGTAGACTCAGTCTGCTGCTGACACTGATCAAACAGTGTAGACACATAACAGACTGCTGTCTGATCTACCTGATCAGGGTGAAGGGGCAGTCTGACAAGGATCTACACTGTGTGCCATTCTGTCAGTGCGAAGCTTTGGGCAATAATAGCAGACGACAAATTGTTGATATTTTTCTTGTTTTTTCTTCTCAAATCAGGACTTGAGACAGTTTGCATGAGATGTCAAATCCTGTTTTCTTGGAAAAATAAGAAAAATATTCCAAAATGACGTCTGCTGAAAAAAAATACCCAGCATGCAGAGCATTATAGCTGAAAGAGCTAGGCAAAATTGTATTCTCTTTTCATAACTATTTTTTCTTCTTTTTTTTTTTTTTTTTTTTTCAGAGAAAATCAGGCTAGACATTTTATATGAATAATCCACGGAGCAAATGAATGCTGTTCAAATTAAATGTCAAGCTTTATTTTCATCAGAAAAAAAAAATAGAAAGAAAATAAATGTCATCTGCCACGATTTCACTTGGTGCTTTATGGGGCTAAAAACCCAAAGTCAGCATGTCGAAAGTTCAGTGTACTTAGCCTTTCGACTGCTAATCAAGACTAGCAGACGACATTTTCAAAATGTATTTTTCTTATTTTTCAGTGAAAATAAAGCTTGCCATTACATGTGAATCGTCTGCCCAGCAGACGATTCACATGTAATGTCAAGCCTTATTTATTAAGAAAAATGTTTTTAAAAAAAATCAAATTGTCGTCTGCTTCAGGAATTTATGCAACAGTTGCATGGTCCAGGCAGTTGACAAGAGTTTCATAATAATAAGCGTACTTACAGTTGGACTTCCTGAGATACATGTACTAAGTATTCTGTTGCCTAACAAAGATGAATTTTCAACACTGGTATTTTAAAGTTTTACTCGCATTTGTTGGACTACTGCTTCTCTTGTTGTACACTTTATCAGGTATGTTTTTTTGTTTGTTTGATTTGGAGACGTTGCTTCCAATTTTGTGGGACTTTCACCTGACATTGAGATGAAATGACATCTCAAGCCCTGTCACCCAATGAAACCAATAGGGTTTATTAGCATGGACGTTCCGCCTCCCACCGCAAATTCCTGGACAGGCTTAGATCCTCTAAGCGGTTTACCAGTACTAGTGTGTGGGCAGGATTCAGCTCTGCGTGGAAGCATCATGCAGCCCATATATTTCTTCAAGCCCCTATGGGCGGGGGCATGTAAAAGAGATTATTTATAGGGGTCGTAGTGGGTAAGATGAAGATTTCATGTACACATCAGCAGAAGGGCATCTTTTGCAAAAGCTACTCACATTCTTCCAGCAAAAAAAAATTGGATAGATTAATTTGCCATATGAAATTATCATAGTTTAAGCAACCAGCTGATAACAAACAGAGACAATTATTGTGATGGGCATTAGGATTGTAGATTTCCACACATTTTTTAGCAAAAAAGTCCAAAAACACTTTTATTATTGCATCTGCTTGAAGCATTGCTCGATATAGGAGGCTGGGTTCCTGTCTATTTGACCTTCCATTCACCTATATATTCGTTTGTCAAGTTGTCAACATTTGCAACCCCTCTAACTTCTATGTCCATTTTTCAAGAACTATATAAATAACTGTATTAATGATACTTGTTATTAACTTGCATTAAGGGCTGACAACTTTACTGCAAGCATCCATATTTGACCTTGATCTACATTTCATGGTTCATTGACTTTGTGAAATATTGTGTCAACCTAGCTTTCACCCTAATGGTCACATCCATTTCTCAAGAATTATAAGCGCTTCATAAATGATACTTGGTACAATTGGCAAATTTAGTGCAAGCATCCATACTTAATCTTGACCTACATTTTATGGTTATATGACTTTGTTAACTACTGCGACAACCCTAGCTTTCACCCTTATGCTCAAGACCACTCTTCAAGAACTATAAGAGCATCATTAATGATGACCTTGACAAACATATTACGGTCCACTGACTTTGTGAACAATTTTGACCCATTTGTTCAAGCACATTACCAAGAGCTTTTAAAGCATAATTTCTGATATTTGTTACAAACTTGCATCTAGAGATGGCAACTCGATGCAGACATCTCATATTTGACCTTCACCTACATTTTATGGTAAACGGACTTTGTGCAGACTTTGCCACCACAGGGGTGACATAGCTTCGACAAAATTCTTGTTGTTATTTTATAGTCAATATTAAGACTACCTAAGTAATGAGATCGCTTTTGTGCAATCCCTTGTTCTGCTGATTAAATGGGTGGGTGCTCATTAGAACCGTCTCATTTGGGTGGTTCTAATGAGTACCCACTACCTATGTCTCTGAGCAGAAATAAGAAAAATAATGCATACCGTTGTAAACCCCAGTTTTCTCTATATAAAGTGACATTTAGTGGGGTGTTCATTACAATAAAATATAATATGTAGATACCCCCTCTTATCTGGAGTTGTGGGGTTGCACTGCCTTGATTGTGACCTCTGACCTACTTTTGAAAAAGTTAAGCATTGGCCATATCTTTGACATGTACGGAGCCCATGTGTACTGCTTGTGTCAAGACCTTTCAGTTGGAACTGAGTGAACGTCTTGAGCCTATGACCTAAATTGTGACCTTTGGATTCTTTTATATTTAAAGAGAATAAAACTTCATTTTGACTGACTGTGTTGTAGTTTAGTGATACTTAAACCCTTGTGGGTCATTTTGAGAAAAGAGATAGAAGAGACAGTTGAGCAGATGAAAGTGAGAGACAAGAGGAGAAAGGGACAGATGTAAATAAAT
This sequence comes from Lucinisca nassula, assembly GCA_963580285.1. Classification (NCBI taxonomy): domain Eukaryota; kingdom Metazoa; phylum Mollusca; class Bivalvia; order Lucinida; family Lucinidae; genus Lucinisca; species Lucinisca nassula. Next base: position 44,126,180 of record OY757019.1, read on the forward strand.
GGAAAATGAATGGAAGTGTAGAAACCAAAGAAATAACAACATTCCCCTCTACCCTTACCTGCTGCAAAGACAGCAAGCCTTGTTCAGTTGTAGGCCCCAGTGATGCAAGACACATGACATGTTTACCTCACTCCAAAAAAATCTCCCTCCCCCCCCCACCCCCACTCACCTCCCACAAAAAAATAACATTACTCATAACTTAAATGTGTCACTTTTTACCATGGAAAAAGTTTCCTGTTTGAGGCCTCATCTCCCTACTTGAAAATCAAAACCTGCCTATTTTGGACCAAGAAGATACCAAATCATTCTCTAAGTTCTGCACAAAAACATACCCTATGGGAATTCATTAGAAGTGCCTCCTTGAGGCGCTTCTAATGAACACCCACAACATATGTTTTTGTGCAGAAATAAGGAAAATACCAGTACTTTTCGGATGAAAAAAGCGCCTTATCAGGAGCTGTGACCCCTCAAGTTCCTGCTCAGGACCATTTTCCCAGCCTGCTCCCAGAGACAGTCTACTCACCAGCATAGCAACAGATAAGGTATTTTGTCATAGTTAAAGGATAGTTTTTGTCAGTCCTCCATAGAAACCTATGTTGTGGGTATTCATAAGAACCGCCTCGGCGAGGCGGTTCTAATGAGTTCCCACAACACAGGTTTATATGAAGAAATAAGGAAAACTATCTTTCAATTATCACAAAATACTTAAGGTAACTGAAGGATAGTTTTCGTCAATTCTCCATAAAAACCTATGTCGTGGGTATTCATTAGAACTGCCTTGCTGAGGCGGTTCTAATGAGTACCCACAACAAAGGTTTATATGGAGAAATAAGGAAAACTATCCTTTAATTATCACAAAATACTTAAGGTACAGTCGAGTCCGGTAACATTGCGCGGCCGTTGGCTTTGCGCAGCCTGCATTCACATTTTCAATGACTTTAACCCTCACAATTTCTACCACCACTACCTGTGCATCTGCATTAAGTTTTAACTTAACCTTGAAAACATGGGGTTGCACGTGCAGATGAGACACTTTCGCGGAATTTTTCAAATTTGCCAAAATACGAAAAGACCGAAAATTTCCAAACCCAAGACTGTGTTTAAAAATAGGCAACGGGACAAATGTTGTGTATCTAAATTTACTGCATATAACAACATTGCAGAATATCTAATGAACAACTTGTTACAGTCAACGTTCGTGTTCAGCCAGCACAAAACACTTATTGTGCGCAATGTTGGGCGACAAAATTGGTAATCAAATTTCAAGGGGTATCCATTTTCATAGAATTATATCTCCCGCCAGTTAAAAGTTCAGATGCCAATTTCTATTGCAGCAAGTAGATATGGAAGTGTTGCAATCATTCTGATTGTGATTGTTTGAAAGGTGGCTTTAACAAAGTCACACAAAGGTATTAAAACCTTATGTGCGCAATGTTACCGGACTGCATCGTAAGTATTTTGTGATAATTGAAGGATAGTTTTTGTCAATTCTCCATAGAAACCTATGTTGTGGGTATTCATTAGAACCGCCTTGCCAAGGCGGTTCTAATGAGTACCCACAACATAGGTTTATATTGAGAAATAAGGAAAACTATGCTTCAATTATCACAAAATACTTAAGGTAAGTATTTTGTGATAATTGAAGGATAGTTTGTGTCAATTCCCCATAGAAACCTATGTTGAGTGTACTCATTAGAACCGCCTTGCCGAGGCGGTTCTAATGAGTACCCACAACATAGGTTTATATGGAGAAATAAGGAAAACTATCCTTCAATCATCACAAAAATACTTATCTTATCTGTAGCTATGCTCTCTAGTGCTGTTAGTGCTTTGATTTTTGTACCGGTAGATCCGATAATATCTGCCATTTTGTGCAAGTTTATGGAAGTGCATTAACCCTTTTTGTACCAAAAGGAATCTTCCTCCTTATATTTAACAGGAGTCTATTTCAAAATTTAGGGGTGTCAGGTTGTGTTTTCTTCAAAATTGATTAGGAAAATGGCTGAAATTTTTGCAAACAGTGTAGGCCCTGATCAGATGCCGCAAAACGCGGCGTCTGATCTGGGCCTTCACTGTTTGCCAGGGTACCCATTTTGGGGTTTCTGGTACTGAATGGGGTAAGACATTTTAAATTATCAGATTTCAAAATAGCCGATTGATTTTCTTGATTTCGCAGTTGTTGAAATGCCTTTTGAAATAATCAAAATTCAATGGCAGAACATTCACTTCTATAAAAAAAAAAGTGATATGAAATTGTATGGTATATTGTAAAAAGTCAAAGAGGTTTTACTATGTTATCAAAATGTTGAAATAACCTGTTTTATTGACTTATGTATTGGTTAAGCTTAATCTTTTGTCAAAAGCAAGATTGAGCTTAAAAGTGCTTAAACGTGTCAAGAAAGATTGTATTTGATAGGGTATAAACTTTGAAAAAAAAAACAGTTCTTAACAGTCCTTAGCTCTCACTGTCATTCAGCAGCTTGATAATTATTAACCTAAATTTCCTTTGATTTTTGGTTTTACTGCTCTTTCAAGATCATTTCACTTATTTTGAGCCGAGTTTAATCAGAGGTCAGCCAGAACTGGAGTACCAGGAGAAAAACCACCTGACCTTCCGTTGCATAGCTTGGTGTCTCGGGTTACTCAAGCGAGGCTTGAACCCACATAGGTGAGTGACAGACAGAGCTCATACCCACTAGGCAAAGATGGCCTGTTACCCATTTTGTACTGAATAGACTCTTTCCCCTTAAATGTAGCACTCAGGAGTCCATTTCAAAATCAGTGTTGGCAGGTTCAGTTATTTTTAGAATTTTCTTTAGAAAATGGCTGAAATTTTTGCAAACTTGTATGCTGCTCTCAGCAACGTCTGATCTAGGCATGCACTGTTATTAGGTGTCACCCTCACAATACAAAAGTCTCTTTCTGACTGTCCCGGCTATAGCCTTGCTCACACATTCTATTCAGTGCACACCAATAGTAACCTGTAAGATGCCAAGCTTTACAATTGTCGTCTGCTTTGTCGTTTGCTTGTAACTTTGAAAGACATTTTTGCAAACAGTGTGGACCCAGATCAGACTGATCAGGGTCCCCACGGTTTGCCTGTATGGAAAAAAAATATGTGTTAAAAGTTGGCAAGAAGATGCAGTAGACTAAATAAACAGACAGCATTTTCAAATGCAGTTTTCATGGCATCTTAACTCTTATCCTGCTGTTCACGACAACCCCTATCTTTGGAAACAGTGTAGATCCAGATCAGATGGCTTCTGAAGAAGCCATCTGATCAGGATCTACACTGTTTGACATTCAATTAATGAATTTATAGGAATAAATTACATCAAGACGATTTGATTGGTTCAAAGTCAGAAATGGGTGTGGCTAAACTGAATATTCAGCAAGAGAAGGGTTAAGGGTTAATCTTGACAAGTATAAGGGTACAAGATTTGTGATCTGATAAAGCTGTAAAAAAAGTGCTAAAAATCATATCAGTATATCAATTTTGACATGCAAGGACACATTGCCCCATTGTATGTTAACACTTTGCCTGCTAATAACAGTGAACTAGCAGACAGCACTTTCAAAGTGTTTTTGTCATGCATCCGATTTTCAATCCATATGTCTGTCAATTTGTTTAGCCATTCATCCATTTGTCAATCCATCATCATTTGCAACAACCCTAGCTTTCACCCAAATGGGTCAAGTTCATTTCTGCTTCATTAATGATACATGTACTTGGTACAGACTTGCAACTGGGGATGGCAACAATAATGCAAGCATCCATATTTGACCTTGACCAACTTTTCATGGTTCACTGACTTAGTAAACTATTGCATCAAACCTAGCGATCACCCTACTATTTAAGTTAATTTCTCAAGAACTATAAGAGCTTCATTAATGATCTTTGGTACAAGCTAGCATCTAGTGATGGAAATATTATAATGCAATTATCCATATTTGACATTGACCTATATTTCATGGTTCATTGACTTGGTGATCTATTGTTTTAACCCTAGTGTTCACCCTAATGTTCAAGTCCATTTCTCAAGAACTATAAGAACTTCATTAACCCTTCTCTTGCTGAATATTCAATTAAGCCACACCCATTTCTGTCTATCAACCAATCAAATTACTTGATGTAATTTATTGCTACAAATTCCTAAACTGAATGCCAAACAGTGTAGATCCTGATCAGATGGCTTCTTCAGAAGCCATCTGATCTGGATCTACACTGTTTTCAAAGATAGGGGTTGTCGTGAACAGCAAGATAAGGGTTAATGATACTTGGTACAAGCTTGCATCTAGGAGTGGTTACTTTAATACAAGCATCCATGTTTGACCTTGACCTAAATTTCATGGCTCTGTAACTTAGAGCCACCACAGGCGTGACATAGCCTTCGGCGGAATTCTTGTTTTATTATTATTTTTTTATTTTATTGTTATCATTATTATGATTACATAGAAGATCTTACATTAGTGCTTATGTATTATTGAATTTATTAAACGAGTTGAGGAAAAGGGATAAAATGCGAGGCCTAGCCGAGCATTTTATCCCTTTTCTTCAACGAGTTTAATAAATTCAATAATACATGAGCACGAATGCAAGATTCTATTTATCATATGACATTTAAAACGCATTTAATTCACAATTGTTTACAAAAATGTCAATTTTCGGCCATTAGTAAACGCAATGTCGCTAAGGACGTCGTACATGTAACGTTAGGGAACGTATCTAGCTAATTTGCATATTTAATCCACTAGTGGATTATCAAATTTATTACATGGCGTTATTACACTCTCAGACGCGACGTCATTTGATAAATTGTATTATTATTTTTCAGTGAATAAGCAAACAAATATGATGTTTGCTAAGATTGAATCACCCTTTGAAGCATTGTTACAATCCGTGAAATGAATACCCCTGTAAACCCCATTTTATATGGAAAAAACTGGGGTTTATAGGGTATATATTATTTCTCTCATTTCTGCTTCAAGACATAGGCTGTGGGTACTCATTAGAACCACCTCTATGAGGCGGTTCTAATTAGTACCCACAACCTATCTTTGAAGTAGAAATAGAAAAAAACTATCACAAATGTTCATTAGAAAATAGCCATTTTGGAGAAATTAAAGAGTGCACTATGACATTCGGATTGGTTATCGTAATGAAAACATGGTATAGATTTTGTGTAAGTATGTGGACCTCAACACAATTTAGATACACATCAAATAGACGCTTGATGTCCACATTAGAGACATGACCTGGGCAACCACGTTTTTTTTTTTTTCTTTGTGCCTAGTCAATTTTTAATCTGTCTTGGGCAGTCGGGCAACTAACTGTCAGTATCCCTGCCTTACGATAATGTCAACTTTTAAGATGCGTAGGGGCAAACAGTGTAGACCCTGATCAGACTGCTCCTAGAGGAGCAGTCTGATCTGGGCTACACTGTTTGCTACAATGACTTTTAAAGTACCCTGAAGATGACAATAGTTGTTGACATTGGCATCTTAAGATTTGAGTATACACGTGTATATATTTTGTTTGGAAATCAATTTTCATGTTTTCTTGGAAATATTTTAGGTTCTGACGATGAAACTGAACACCACCATTACAAAAGTCTCCCAGGCTCACAGAATCACAGTCGAACGGCAAGTAACGCCTCGAACTTTAGCAAAGCATCATTTTATAGTGAAATTAGTGAAGGGGTAAGTTGGTGCATAGACAGAGTGTTATCTCCCCTCCCCACCCCCTCCTGTATAGCTGCCTTGTCATTTTAACCCTTTTAATCTTCCTCTTTATGTAAAGCAGGAGTCCATTTCGAAATTTAGGGGTGACATGTTGTGTTTTCTTTAACATTTATTTGGAAAATAGCCGAACCTTTTGCAATTAGTGTAGGCCCTGATCAGATGCCGGGTTCTACGGCATCTGATCAGGGCCTGCACTGTTTGCCATGGTACCTGTTACAAAATGGGTTAATAGTGTTGACAGAGATGTTGAAATGTTACAAACAAACAAAGGCTCGTCATTTTTCTTTGCCTGGCACCCCATATTCATTTAAGCAGTGTAGAAAAATAACCTGATACATGTATGACTTAAAACTCCAGACTTTCGGATGAGTCTCGTCTCCGTATAACCTTAGCTGTTGGTGAGATGTAAAACTCAAACACTCACTCTAAGTAATAAATCACAGTTTGGATGTCATTTGTAGATCACATCACGAGTGCTTAGCATGAGTGGTTTTTCTGCTTACAACTGTCACATCACGAGTGCTTAGCATGAGTGATTTTTCTACTTACAACTGACCAAGAATCTGTGATTTATTATTAAATATTTCACATACTAGTGCTGATCTGTTTTGATTTTAACATGGTCGACAAGAATTGTGTTTGTTTCCTACAAATTCTCTCAGGCCTTTTCCATGGTTAGGAAAAAAATTAGTTAACACTGTAGCCTACATATTTAAGTCATTTCATGTTTTCAAATCAAGAAAATGACATTACACAATCTAACATCAAAGAATCTACAGGTAAAGTCATAAAAAAGTGGCTTTCCTCCTCACACTCTTCTACCCAGTGATTTGTTACAGAATAAATCACAGTTCCTTTCCGTTGCCTATATAGGTGTACATTAAATTCGTGAAACATTCCTTAGAAGCCTCCATGGTGTAGTGGTCATGCAACTCGCCTTGTAAACCAGGGATTGCAGGTTTGATTCCGGGCTTCTCCAGACTTTCGGATGAGTCTTTAAACTGTCTCCTTATGACTTTAGCTGTTGGTGAGATGTAAAACTTAAACACTCCTGAAACATTCCTTACTGAAGGGCCGAGAAATGAATTGGGCTGCATGGTGCAACTGCACAGACTTTTAAACTGACCAACCTTTTGAGTAACAGTGAAGAAAAAGTGGTACAAGTCCCTTTAACCTAGTAGTTTTTCAGGCAGTAGGGCTTGAGGTGTCATTTCATCTCAGTATCGGGTGAAAGTCCCACAAAATCTGACACATCATCTCCAAAATGACCTTAATAGTGTTGACAGGGGGATGTAAAACCTCGGCACTAAACAACATAACAAACCCGCCCCCGCCTATTGGGGCTTGAAGAAATAGTTGGGCTGCATGATGCTTCCATGCAGAGCTGAAACTGACCGCACACGAGTACTGGTAAACCGCTTAGAGGATCTAAGCCTGCCCAGGCAAAGCGGTGCAAGTCGGACCGTCCATGCTTATAAACCCTATTGGTTTCATTGGGCGACCGGGCTTGAGGTGTCATTTCATGTCAATGTTGGGTAAAAGTCCCACAAAATTGGAAGCAATGGTTCCAAAATGACCTATACAGTGTTGACGGGGACGTTCAACATCAAATCAAACAAACAAACATTAAGTTCCTGAAACATTCCTTATTAAAGCAGAATGAAATAAATTGGGCTGCATGGTGCAACTGCACAGACTTTTAAACGGACCAACCTTTTGGGTAACGGTATAGGAAAAGTGGTACAAGTCCCTTTAACCTAGTAATTTCTTCAGGCAGTAGGGCTTGAGGTGTCATTTCCTCTCAGCATTGGGTTAAAGTCCCACATAATCTGACACATCATCTCCAAAATGACCTAAATAGTGTTGACAGGGATGTAAAGCCTCGACACTAAACAAAAAAACAAAAACCTATTTGAAAACATAGCAGCAAAATATTTGCACAGGCATGTTTGTTTTTTAAACGCTTATGTGGGTTAATAAAGTATTACAAAAAAGGTGTCTTCTCTTAAAGGAAAGAATTTGCTCCTGCGGAGCAAATTCTTTCCTTTAAGAGCAGGCCCCTGTCTTTGGTAGGCCCAGCTCTTTAATTATTGTATGTGAGACATGTATTTACATTTTTTTATGATAGTAAAATTATGAACCAGTCATTTAGATATTTCAAACAAGTTTTAAGTACTGTTTTAGCAAACATTTAATGCACTTTAATGTTTCAAAGGCTGTAAAAATTAAATACTGCAGTCTTGATAAGTATTCCAATAAGGATGTTAAAGGTAAAGGTTTTCCATAACCTTGGCAACCATAGGTCAGGTGCAGTGAATTGTGGGTTAAAATCTTACTTCGTCTAGGGCACCGCCTGTGAAAGGTTGCAACTTCTTGTTTTGCTGTCTAATTTCAACCTTTCAGATGATGAATTTGACTGGCAGACAGCATTTTCAAAGTTTTTTTTTTTTTTTTAAGAGAAAATCAGGCTTGATATTTTATGCCATTTCATCTGCCTTTCATCTGCCGATTTTAACTACAGTGCCACGAGGCAGGGCATTATTGCCATATATTACTTGGTACTGAAGGATAAATATCTGTTTGCCTTCCACCCCATCCCGATCCAAACCCCCACCCTACCCCAACCCCACACAGTTAACCCATAAAATGCCAATAATGACACTTGTTGTCTGCTTTGCCGTCTGCTGGTTACCATAAAAGTAATTTTTGCAACCAGCTTGTGGACCCAGATCAGACTACCCTGTAGGAGTTTGCAAAAATTCAGCAGACAACATAAGCAGATGACATTTTCAGATGTAGATTTTATCAGCGTTTTTAGGGTTAATCTTATGCCACAAACTGTACATCAAGCTATATGTACATCTGTACTAAACACACACGCATGAATGCACACATGCATGCACACGCACACAGAAAGAGAGTTGTAGTTACTTTTCCCTAAACCCTTATCTTGCTGTTCACGACAACCCCTATCTTTGCAAACAGTGTAGATTCAGATCAGATGGCTTCTGAAGAAGCCATCTGATCAGGATCTGCACTGTTTGGCATTCAATTTATGAATTTGTAGCAATAAATTACATCAAGTAATTTGATTGGTTGACAGACAGAAATGGGTGTGGCTTAAATGAATATTCAGCAAGATAAGGATTAAAACACAAAGAAAAACTGCAAAGGAGATGACGGTTAAATGTTGGGTCTTCTTTTCCCTAAAAATTAAGACAAAATGAAAATGTCATCTGCTAGTAGTATAGTTTTGCAGTTTTCATGTACTCATAAACCTCTTTGTAACATGATTCATTATAACATGGTTTTGTATATAACATGGTTTACAGAGTGATCCCAAAAATATATAAATAATAAGATTCCGGTGAGAATAAGATAATATTTAAAATGAACAAAAATGGTCATTTTTCTGTACAAAATAACGGATCTATATATTATTGTTTGGCTAAAACACGTTTGTTAAACTATCATGTTTCTGCAGTGAAATTCCACCTAAAATTAAGACAAATTATGCTTTTTCAAGCATATTTAGCACTGTTGAACAGTCCAAAAGGTAGCCTTAAGGTGAATGGGAACACCTGGCAGATTTTCTGCCATTTTTCCATGGGAGACAACTTTTGGGACTTCCTGTTCGCTTTTCTGTAAGCCCTGTACCACTGAAAAAGGGGTCTACTCTTAAAGGAAAGAATTTGCTCTTTAGGAGCAAATTCTTTTTCTTTAACCTTTACCCTGCTGTAGGCGACAACCCCTATCTTTGCAAACAGTGTAGATCCAGATCAGATGGCTTCTGAAGAAGCCATCTGATCAGGATCTACACTGTTTGGCATTCAGTTGATGAATTTGTAGCAATAAATCACATCGAGTAATTTGATTGGTTGATAGACAGAAATGGGTGTGGCTTAAATGAATATTCAGCAAGATAAGGGTTAAGAGTTGACCACTATTGACATGGGAGTCAAAAATACTTTTGCAGGAGTTGCCTCCCCTGAAGGTATTCCCATTTCCCTTAATATAGGAATTTTGCTGTAATTTGGACACTAACAGTATTGTCATAGAGAGGTTGTGATATATTTAGGTTCTGCATGGAAACAACATCTTCCCTGTCCTGCTCAATTCTTGTAGAACTACATTGAAAAAAAAAATACAGAAGTTAATAGACATGACTTGGACAGTCTTGTTCTGTTTATGTGCACCAACTTTCCTTCATTAAATTTCGTTGATTTGTTGATATAGTCTGTGCATGCATGAAATGTATCCATCTAGTTATCCATCAATCCATACATCTGAATAACCATTCATCCATCTGTCCAACCATTCATTCATCTGCTTTTCCTTCCATCCATTTTTCTGCCTTTTAATTCCATCCATCCAACCACCCATCCATGCACCCACCCATCCATCCATCAATTTGTCTGTCCATCAGTCCAAATATCCATCCATCCATCTGCATTTATACATCCATCTTTTCATCCATCCATCCATTTCATACATCCATCCATCCATCTATCCATCCTGTGCAGTTTTCAGTTTCCATGCTAAACTCATCTTTTTTCCTGCTCATAAGTTTTGTCATTTTATCAGTTTTAACAGTTAGAAGCATGGCCGAAGACCAGAATATAAAATAATTCCTATTTGTGTAGTTAGATACTTTTGAGCAGTTGAAATTTTCAGCTGAACTTTTTGAGCAGGAAAAAAATGCAATAAACCTGTTTGTTTTAATGGCATCTTTTTTTGCTGTAGAATCAATATTTAAGAGATGATTTTTTTCCCTTTTCCTTACATTGATTGTAGTCCTCATTAGAACCACACCTCGTTGAGGTGATTCTTATGAGCACCACAATCTGTTTTAAGGGTAATGGATACACATTCAGGGGAGGCAACTCCTGTGAAAGTATTTTTGTCTCCCATGTCAACAGGGGTCAACTCTTAAAGGAAAGAATTTGCTCCTGAGGAGCAAATTCTTTCCTTTAAGAATAGAGCCCTTTTTCAGTGGGATAGGTTTGTTTGATTTGAGGTTTAACATCCCCGTCAACACTGTAAAGATCATTTTTGAGACGTTGCTTCCTATTTTGTGGGACTTTTACCCAACATTGAGATATAATGACATCTCAAGCCCTGCCGCCCAATGAAACCAATAGGGTTTATGAACATGGACGATCCGACACTCCCACCGCTTTGCCTTGGCAGGCTTAGATCCTCTAAGCTGTTTACCAGTACTCGTGTGCGGGTCAGGCAGATAGGGCTTATAGAAAAGCGAACAGGAAGTCACAAAAGTTGTCTCCTTTTGAAAACTGGTGGAAAAATCTGACAGGTTTTCCCATTCCTCTTTAACAAAAAAGGAAAATAATAATAAGTGTTGAATGAAAATAATTTCTTAAAGTGGGATTTGCTAGGGATATCAGTACATGGACTTTTTAATGTGTTAAGATGGCAAATGTTTTTACTTGCTAGTCAATTTATTTTATTGGATAGGTGCAATACTCACCTTTAGAACTGATCAACTTTTTAGCTTTTGGACCTTTTAAGTTTAGCAATTAAAGCTGAGATGAAAAATCTATTATGCAGGAAACACTATTCAAACATAGGAAATTAGCCAAGTTCAAATTCCAGTTGATTGATTTGTTCAATGTTCAATACCAGACTATTTATTGGTCAACAGCATGGTTAAAACATGTTTTATGAGGCTTGACTCTTCGTCTGCTAATTATGACTTGCAGACGGTTTTTATGCCCTCGCCATGCGAAGAATGGTGGAATGGCTTATAGTGATGCCCCTGTCTGTTCCTTCATCTGTCCATCCATCCAAAAATTAAACACGCTCAATAACTTTCTTGTTTCTGGATGGATTTTGAAATTACTTGGCTGGAAAGTTAATCATCATTAGATTATGTGTCCATTGCAAAACCCAGTTCAGAACCTCCAAGGTCAAGGTCATACTTAGAGGTCAAAAATCAAAGAAAAAGGTCTGAAACATAAACATGGTGTTACCTCCCTTCCATTATCTACCTTGCTAGATCATATGCATAGCTTCTAGGTTTATAACCACTCTCTGACAACTGCGTCAGAGAGTCGACTCTGGCTCAGCGGTTAGAGCACTGGACTCTCACCCGAGCGGCCCAGGTTCGAATCCCACTATGACGGGGATTTTTTCAGGCTATGCTTCTTTCCTTTGTTACGGCTTTCATGTCGTAAGAATGGTCAATTACTTCCCTATTTCTTGATGGATTTTGAAATTACGAAAAATGTTAACCATCATGAGTGAATGTGTTGTTCGCAAAAACAGGTCCGTACCTCCTAGGTCAAGGTTGTACTTAGAGGTCAAAGGACAAAATAGCTCCGAAACTTAAACACGATCAAAAACTTTCTTATTTCTGGATGGATTTTGAAATTACTTGGCAGAAATATTAGCCATCATGAGACAATGTGTCATGCTGCACAAGACTCAGGTTGGTACCTCCAAGATCAAGGTCATACTTAGAGGTCAAGGGTGCTGTAGTGCATCCGAAACTTAAACATATTTTCAGTGGGGGAGGATCCATGTCCTGTGGACTCATTTCTAGTTTTATTATCCCCCGCCGAAGGCGGAGGGATATAGTTTTGGCGTTGTCCGTCCGTCCGTCCGTCCATCCGTCCTTCCGTCCGTCCGTCCGTCACACTTTTTTGTCCGGAACCGTTTCTCAGCAACTATTGCATGGAATTAAATGAAACTTGAAATAAATATGTATTATTATGCTGTGGTGATGCACGCGCAATTTTTTTTCGGATTGACTTTTTACATCCAGAGTTATGGCCCCTTGAATGATTGAAATTCTTGATTTTTCGTCGTCTCACTTTGTCCTGAACCGTTTCTCAGCAACTATTGCATGGAATTAAATGAAAATTGAAATAAATATGTATTATTATGCTGCGGTGATGCACGCGCAATTTTTTTCTGGATTGACTTTTTACATCCAGAGTTATGGCCCCTTAAATGATCGAAATTCTGGATTTTTCGTCGTCTCACTTTGTCCGGAACCGTTTCTCAGCAACTATTGCATGGAATTAAATGAAACTTGAAATAAATATGTATTATTATGCTGTGGTGATGCACGCGCATTTTTTTCCGGATTTACTTTTTACATCCAGAGTTATGGCCCCTTAAATGATTGTAATCCTGGATTTTTCGTCGTCTCACTTTTTTGTCGGGAACTGTTTCTCAGCAACTATTGCATGGAATTATATGAAACTTGAAATAAATATGTATTATTATGCTGTGGTGATGCACGCTAAAATTTTTTTCGGATTGACTTTTTACACCCAGAGTTATGGCCCCTTAAATGATTAAAATTCTGGATTTTTCGTCGTCTCACTTTGTCTGGAACCGCTTCTCAGCAACTATTGCATGGAATAAAATGAAACTTGAAATAAATATGTATTATTATGCTGCCGTGATGCACGCGCAATTTTTTTTTTGGATTTACCTGGATTGACTTTTTTATCCAGAGTTATTTCCCCTTAAATGATTGAAATTGAGGAATTTTGTCTATTCGGTGATTATATCGGGTTTTTTTAATATTCGCAAATTTTATTTTGGTATCCTTGAAACCACATAACAGGTTAATAAACCTTAACTTTGACAGACAAGTTAATCTCTACTGATAATTAGGTCAGTAGGTCAGGGTACAGCCTCTCATCCAGGGAGTAAATGTTCAGCGGGGCCCTTCCTCATTGTCTCTAGTTTGCTTCTTAGAACCATCCTCAATTTTGGCCAGATATATTTTCTTGCCATTCTACACGAAAAACCCATTCGGCGGGGGATATCAATTCAACGAATTTGCTTGTTCTTATTTTTTGAGTGAAAATAAGGCTTGACATTACATGTGAATCGCCTGCCAAGCAGACGATTCACATGTAATGTCAAGCCTTATTTGCTATGAACAATATCTTATCTTATTTATTTCAGCAGACGGCACTTTGAAATACTCTTATTTTTCCCAAGAAAATTGGATTTGTCATTTCATGCAAATGGTCTCCAGAGGAGAGAATTTTCATGATATGTCAAATGTTGGCTTGGCTCTTTCTGTGAATGTCCACTGAAGTATCAAACCCAAGTTTCTTTGAAAAATAAGAAAAAATAAAAGCATCAGAATGCTGTTTGGTTCACAATTCTGCTTGGCACTTTATGGTTAGAAGTATTTTTTTTTCAGCAGATATAAAATTGTCTCCTTTGCATGAACTGTCAAAATATGATTCGTCGCCCCCGGCCAACGGGGCTTGAAGAAATATATGGGCTGCATGATGCTTCCACGCAGAGCTGAATTCGACCCCGCACATACTGGTAAACCTCTTAGAGGATCTAAGCCTGCCCAGGCAAAGTGGTGTGCACCAGTCGGACCTTCCATGCTTATAAACCCTATTGGTATCATTGGGCGACAGGGCTTGAGATGTCATTTCATCTCAATGTCAGGTAAAAGTCTCACAAAATTGGAAGCAATGTCTCCAAAATGACCTTTACAGTGTTGACGGGGACATTAAACCTCAAATCAAACAAACACACATCAAATTCTGATTTCTGGGTAAAACAAGAAAAATAATTTGTCATCTGCTGAATTAGCCCAGCGAGTGGTAAAGGTTAAACACTTCATCTTTCACATAACATAGAAGATTTGTTTGTTTGTATTGGAGTTTAACGGCCGAACAACAGTTTTAGGTCATTTTCGAGCCAGTCAGTTTACCTATCCACACTTTTCCTGGGCAGGCTTATACATAAGTGGTTAACCAGTACAGTTCACATTCTTCCCCCCAGAAACTGACAACTGCCCTTCTTGAATCAGGGGAAGGGAGAGAATGACTGCAGGAAAGATTACATGATCAATCTCCATAAAAGAATGTTGACGACCCTGACAGGTATCGAACCCTTGTCCTCCTGATCACCAATCAGATGCGCATCTGACTGAACTACCGAGGCCGGCATATTATAACATATAAGAGAATTTTTTTTCTTTATTTTTCGAAAAAAAAAAACACAACAAAATGGTTTGGCTTTTCATGTAAATCAATATCAGCTGAAGTGTCAAACCCAAGTTTCTCTGAAAAATAAGTAAAATAAAAGAATAGGAATGCTGTCTGCTACACAATTCTGCTTTGCCCTGTATGGATAGAAGTCTTGTTTCAAAAGGTATCACGTGTACTGACTGAAAGTGCTTGCATGGCTGTGCATATCTGTGTGCTGACCTGGCCCCAGTTTTTCAAAGCATTGTTAGCTTAACAAGCTATTGGTCAAATTGTTCTGGCATCACTGTTACAATCTCTGATACGGTACTTTGGTATTTCTGCTGGAAAAATGTGAGTAGCTTTTGCATTTGCAAAAGCCACTTACATGTTTTCAGCAAAAATGTTATCATATTTGCCATATCAGATGATGAAAACTTTAACATTATGTTAAAGAACAACATTGCAAGCTTTGAACAATGTCAAGCACTGTTTAGCATAATAACTGTGTTCCCATTAGCTCCTTTATATTGACCAATCATGCATTAGTTATGACAAACAGAAGGCATTTTTAATGCATTTTATGCTCTTTTTTTCCAAGTAAAATAGGTTTGGCATTACATCTGAATAACCTGTCGGACAGATGATTGTCTTCAATGCCAAGCCATATTTTCTCCACCTGAATGGCAAACAGTGACAATCCAGATCAGATGGCTTCTACAGAAGCCATCAGATCTGGATTTTCTCTGTTTGCAAAGGCAGAGCTTACCCTGTTACAGCAGGACATGAGGTTTATATTTTGATACAGTATTTTATGTTGTATGAACAGGACACTGAGCATTACCACAAGCTGATAGATGAAGCCGGGGTAGCATTGTGGGATTTGTTACATATAGATGGCTGGAAGTTGGAGGCTGGCAAAAGTTTACAGAGTGGTTTGGTGCACGGTCAACACATCAAAAAATATGGAAGAAAAGTATTTAGGTTACAGGTAATTCACATTCCACTATTTCATCTATGGCAACACCTTGATGAACGACAATAGTTTCTCAGTGTTTATTATAATAATAATTTATTTGTTGCCACCAAAGGCTGATGATAATTACCAATATGTATCGGTGGTCTTTTGCATCAACTGAAACACCAATTGAACACCAAAACTGTTGTTTGAATGCTATTACTTCAGACTTAATTTTAAAACATTTTTAATCCACTTCATTTTTGTTTTCTGTGAAGATTAACATTCATCTTTTTATTTTCTGCATGCCAAAAAGGACACAATGATCTGCCTTTACGGGAAATGGGAACACTGACAGGGGAGGCAACTCCTGCAAAAATATTTTTGTCTCCCATGTCAATAGGGGTAAACTCTTAAAGGAAAGAATTTGCTCTTGAGGAGCAAATTCTTTCCTCTAAGAGTAGATCCCTTTTTCAGCAGGACTGAGCCTATAGAAAAGCGAACAGGAAGTCCCAAAAGTTGTCTCCCTTCGAAAAAATGGCAAAAAATGTGCTGGGTGTTCCCATTCCCCTTAAGACAACACATGATACAAATTTTTCCTATCTTCTGTTGTATGAGGGAGTCTCCGAGCCCTGTCAATTCTTTGGTGTCTCTTTTTCTATCTTTATGTCCTTTATGCAACATTGACTATCCAGTGCAGAGTTGTCCTCATGACTGCCACCAGATTTAACATAAAAATCCAAGACACAGCACAGATTTCAGCAATGACTGGTATGGTTGATTGATTGTTTGGGGGTTTAACGACACATCAACCGATATGGATCATTTTGAGTCATCTCCCAGAGAAAGGGAGAAAAGAGATAGAAGAGATAGTAGAGGAGATGAAAGATTAAGAAAGAGGTAGAAGAGATAGTAGAGGAGATGAAAGATTAAGAAAGAGGTAGAAGAGATAGTAGAGGAGATGAAAGATTAAGAAAGAGGTAGAAGAGATAGTAGAGGAGATGAAAGATTAAGAAAGAGGTAGAAGAGATAGTAGAGGAGATGAAAGATTAAGAAAGAGGTAGAAGAGATAGTAGAGGAGATGAAAGATTAAGAAAGAGGTAGAAGAGATAGTAGAGGAGATGAAAGATTAAGAAAGAGGTAGAAGAGATAGTAGAGGAGATGAAAGATTAAGAAAGAGGTAGAAGAGATAGTAGAGGAGATGAAAGCTTTGGATAGAAAAGGAAGAGGAAAATGAATGGAAGTGTAAAAACAGAAGAAATAACAACATTCTCCCTCTACCCTTACCTTCTGCAAGGACAGCAGGCCTTGTCCATCTGTAAGCCAACATCAGTTGGACACTCCAGTGATGCAAGATACACGTCACCTTGCCTCACCCAGCCTCCCCTATATTGATATAGAAGTCATACCACAGTTGCTCAAACTATTGCTAGCTTAGAATGTTAACAGCCAAAATGTTAAATCTTAGTTCAGTGTCTAATACTCTGGGGGTCTACAGGCCTCCATTGCCTGGTGGGTAAGATGGCTTACTCTTCTTAATCATTAGGTCTCTCACCACTGCTGTGGTTTGAGCCTGTTTGAGGTCTTATGTGAGATGTCAAGTTCTGCAATGGACGGTCAGGTGGTTGTTCTACGGGTACTCCAGTTTTTGGTTAATCTGGTTAACGATTGGCTCAAAACTAAGTGAAATAATCTTGAAAGGACTGTAAAAAAACAAAACCAAAAAATAAAAAATGAACCAAAAACTACTCTGGGGTTAGTGGTTCGAAATGTTTGTTTATCATTAAAACTTTGATGATTAGATATGACTAATTTGCTAATATTTTTGCCCCAAAAAATGTTTGTAGCTTTTGCATTTATTAGCATATTTTCCCAGCAAAATTACCAGAATATTAGGTATTATACTAGCAAGAAAGTTAACATTTTGAACACTACCAATGAGCTCATTAACCCTTTCCCACTCAGATACGTGTTTTTACGTGTCTGCACCCTGCCCCCACCACCCAATTTAAGCCCCAGCACCTAAAATCTGCATTTCCTACCCCTGGATAGTTATGTTTGCTGTAAGATTTGTTGGCCTAAAAAGTTACCTGTTTTTTCACGCGCCTCCCCACTAAAAATATTCTGGGGGGTGGGGGATCAAGGGGGCTGACATCCGCAAAATTTTGGGTGAATGGCCCAACTGGCTGCTAAAATTTATTTCTGAGGGTGTCTGGGGTCAAAAATGCCGCAAAATTGATGCTGATAAAACATGCTGCAAACAGTGAAAATGGCCAGTGCCAAACCCCTTAATTGTTGCCTTGACAGCTGTGTGAAGATTAAGATTTGGTCAAAAACTCATGTGAAGTCACACATTTTGCCAACTTTGAGATTCTCCCTCTTTACCATGACAACAATGATCAAGTCATGAAAGGTCGCATTTGAAAGGCTACTGCCCAATGAACATTCATACCGAGTTTAGTGTAAAACAGACTATCCATTATGAAACAATGGCTAGTTGAAGTTCCTGTCAGGTGCAACACTGGGAAAATCAGCGGAATTCACAAAACCCCTGAGTGGTAAAGGGTTAAGCTAACGATGCTTTGAACAACTCAACCCAGGTGTATATATGCCATAATAGATTATCAAAAAGTTGAAATGATACTTTAACTTAAATGATAGACAGTAGAATAACATACCTGTGACACAGAGGGAAATTTTTACACCTCCAAAATGACTACTTTTCCGACAAAAGTCTGTGATACCTCTCTTATTTATACTGCAAACATATCTTGAGGGTGCTCATTAGAACCGCCTCATTGAGGCGGTTCTAACAAAGACCCACAACCTATGTCTTGGAGCAGAAAGAAGAAAAATAATGTATACCCCCATAAACCCCAGTTTACTCATATAAAGTGGGGTTTAGCAGGGATGTTCATTTCATGGACTTGTTCATGTGATGTTAAGTAATGGTGACTTTAGTTTTATAAAGCTGGGCCAAGCTTGTCATATTAGAAGGTAAATATTTTTACTATTTTATTTTTACTTTTATTTTTTTTTTTTAGCTCACCTGTCACGTAGTGACAAGGTGAGCATTTGTGATCACTTTTTGTCCGTCGTGCGTCCGTCCGTGCGTCCGTAAACAATTTCAAATAAGTATATCTCTAATACCCCATGGTCAATCTTGATCAAATTTCATGAAAAGCATCATCAGATAGGGGGAAAGGCTGCATGGTTTTTGGGCTGATCAGATTGGAATTGTGGTTGCCATGGCAACATATAGCTCCCATAGACTTATATTGGGAAAAAATTAAAATATCTTCTTCTCTGAAGCCACAGGGCCCAGAGCTTAGATATTTAGCATGTATTAACGGCCAGTGGTCACCTACATAATTCCGGCCAATCATGCTCCTGGGGTCCAAATTGGCCACGCCCCGGGGCCCCTTCGCTCCCATAGACTCATAATGGAACAAAAAGCTTCAAAAATCTTCTTCTCGGAAACCACAGGGCCCAGAGCTTAGATATTTAGCATGTAGCAATGGCAAGTGGTCACCTACATAATTCCTGCCAATCATGCCCCTGGGGCCAAAATTGGCCACACCCCGGGGCCCCTTAGCTCCCATAGACTCATAATGGAAAAAAAGCTTCAAAAATCTTCTTCTCTGAAACCACAGGGTTCAGAGCTTAGATATTTAGCATGTAGCAATGGCCAGTGGTCACCTACATAATTCCTGCCAATCATGCCCCTGGGGTCCAAATTGGCCAAGCCCCGGGCCCCTTCGCTCCCATAGACTCATAATGGAACAAAAAGCTTCAAAAATCTTCTTCTCTGAAACCACAGGGCCCAGAGCTTAGATATTAAGCATGTAGCAATGGCAAGTGGTCACCTACATTATTCCTGCCAATCATGCCCCTGGGGTCCAAACGGGCCACGCCCCGGGGCCCTTTAGCTCCTATAGACTCATAATGGAAAAAAGCTTCAAAAATCTTCTTCTCTGAAACCACTGGGCCCAGAGCTGAGATATTTGGCATGTAGCAACGGCAAGTGGTCACCTACATAATTCCTGCCAAACTTGCTCCTGGGGCCCAAATTGGCCACGCCCCGGGGCCCCTAAGCTCCCAAAGACTCATAATTGAAAAAAAGCTTCAAAAATCTTCTTCTCTGAAACCACAGGGCCCAGAGTTTAGATATTTAGCATGTAGCAATGGCCAGTGGTCACCTACATAATTCCTGCCAATCATGCCCCTTGGTTCCAAATGGGGGACGCCCCAGGGCCCCTTCGCTCCCATAGACTCATAATGGAACAAAAACCTTCATAAATCTTCTTCTCGGAAACCACAAGGCCCAGAGCTTAGATATTTAGCATGTAGCAATGGCAAGTGGTCACCTACATAATTCCTGCCAATCATGCCCCTGGTGTCCAAACAGGCCACGCCCCGGGGCCCTTTAGCTCCTATAGACTCATAATGGAAAAAAGCTTCAAAAATCTTCTTCTCTGAAACCACAGGGCCCCGAGCTGGGATATTGTCATGTAGCAACGGCAAGTGGTCACCTACATAATTCCAGCCAATCATGCCCTTGGGTACAAATGGGCCACACCCCAGGGCCCCTTAGCTCCCATAGACTCATAATGGAAAAAGAGCTTCAAAAATCTTCTTCTCTGAAACCACAGGGCCCAGAGCTTAGATATTTAGCATGTAGCAGCCGCCAGTGGTCACCTACATAATTCCTGCCAATCATGCCCCTGGGTTCCAAATGGGCGACGCCCCGGGGCCCCTTCGCTCCCACGGACTCATAATGGAACAAAAAGCTTCAAAAATTTTCTTCTTGGAAACCACAGGGCCCAGAGCTTAGATATTTAGCATGTAGCAACGGCAAGTGGTCACCTAGATAATTCCTGCCAATCATGCCCCTGGGGTCCAAGCGGGCACGCCCCGGGGCCGTTTGGCTCCTATAGACTTATAATGGAAAAAAGCTTCAAAAATCTTCTTCTCTGAAACCACAGGGCCCAGATCTGAGGTATTTGCCATGTAGCAACGGCAAGTGATCACCTACATAAATCCTGCCAATCATGCCCCTAGGGTCCAAATGGGCCACGCACTGGGGCCCCTTAGCTCCCATAGACTCATAATGGAAAAAAAACTTAAAAAATCTTCTTCTCTGAAACCACAGGGCCCAGAGTTTAGATATTTAGCATGTAGCAAGGGCAATTGGTCACCTACATAATTCCTGCCAATCATGCCCCTGGGTTCCAAATGGGCCACACGCCGGGGCCCCTTTGCTCCCATAGACTCATAATGGAAAAAAGCTTAAAAAAATCTTCTTCTCTGAAACCACAGCGCCCAGAGCTTAGATATTACGCACATAGCAACGGCAAGTGGTCACCTACATAATTCCTGCCAATCATGCCCCTGGGATCCAAAAGGGCCACGCCCCGGGGCCCCTTGGCTCCTATAGACTCATAATGGAAAACAAAGCTTAAAAAACCTTCTTCTCTGAACCCACAGGGCCCAGAGCTTAGATATTTATTATGTAGCAATGGCAAGTGGTCACCTACATAAATCCTGCCAATCATGCCCGTGGGGTCCAAATGGGCCACGCCCCGGGGCCCCTTAGCTCCCATAGACTCATAATTGAAAAAGCTTCAAAAATCTACTTCTCTGAAACCACAGGGCCCAGAGCTTAGATATTTAGTATGTAGCAACATCAAGTGGCCACCTATATAAATCCTGCCAGTTATGCCCCTGGGATCCAAATTGGCCCCACCCCAGGGCTCTTTAGCTTCCATAGACTTACAATTGGAGAAACTTAAAAAATCTTCTTCTCTGAAACCACAGGGCCCTTATAATGAAAAAAAAAAAAAAAAAAAACTTCAAATGGGGAAAATATCTTCAAAAATCTTCTTCTCTGAAACCATAAGTCCCAGAGCTTAGGTATTTAGCATGTAGCAATGTCGAGTGGTCGCCTACATGAATCCTGCCAATCATGCCCCTGGGGTCCAAATCCTGTGGCCCCTCAACTGCAACAAACTTATAATGGAAAAAGCTTCAAACATCTTCTTTGAAACCATGAAGTACAGACCTTAGATATTTAATATATAGCAAAACAAAATGGTCGCCTACATAAATCCTGCCAACCATGCCCTTTGGGTCAAAATTGGTCAAGCCCCAGGGCTCATTAGCTCCTATAGACTTATACTGGAAAAAACTTAAAAATATCATTTTTCTCTAAAACCATAAGGCACAGATTTTGTTTGATTTGTGGTTTTACATCCCCGTCAACACTGTATAGGTCATTTTGGAGATGTCTCTTCCAATTTTGTGGGACTTTTACCAGACATTGAGATGAAATTACATCTCAAGCCCTGTGGCCCAATGAAACCAGTAGGGTTTATAAGCATGGACACCGCTTTGCCTGAGCTTAGATATTTAGTATGTAGCAATGTCAAGTGGTCTCCTACACTAATGATTTTCTGGTACACAGGTGAGCGATATAGGGCCATTGGGCCCTCTTGTTTTTTTCGGGATTATGATTAATTCTCTCTGCAATGGAAGCGACTTTTCATCTTTACAACCATAGTGGAGACACAATCAGGGATAAATAAATTGTGCTTTGACTGCAATTCAAACTTACAGAACCCCGAAAAAAAAAAAACAGTAACAAATAAACCCCTATATACAGAGTGTACTGCAGTGCTGGATAGCCTTATATGCGCTGTATGATCATCCTTTTATTGGGGGTGCTTCTGTGGCGCAGTGGTTAAGGACGTCGGCCACTGCAGTGCTAGGCGACGTTGCCGCATCTGTGCGTGGGTTCGAATCGCAGTCAAAGCACAATTTATTTATCCCTGATTGTGTCTCCCTATGGTTGTAAAGACGAAAAGTCGCTTCCATTGCTGAGAGAATTAATCATAATCCCGGAAAAAAAAACAACAAAATAAAATAGTAACAAATAAATCCCTATATACAGAGTGTACTGCAGTGCCAGATAGTCTTATATGCACTATATGAGCATCCTTTATCCTTTTATTGGGGATGCCTCTATAGCGCAGTGGTTAAGGATGTCGGCCACTGCAGTGCTAGGCGACGTCGCCGCATCTGTGCCTGGGCTCGAATCGCAGTCAAAGCATAAATACCGTATTCGACCTATTTACTGCACCGTGCGCTTAGTTTTTTCAAAATTGTATGAAAATATTGTGGTGAAAAATCTACCTAATAAGCGCACACTCAATACGAAAAAAAAATATGAAAAAAGCTTCTGATAGGATTATTTTGTAGAGTTGAATTTCAGCATAGGGGTTCACCACATATACATATGATTGTCTGGGTCAAAGATGCAGCAAAACTCAATATGAATTTGTTGGGAGGTTACTGTAAAGTGTGCGCTTGTGTATTTTTTCCAGAAAAAACTGGGGTGTGCGCTTATAGGAGCATGTGCGGTAAATAGGTTGAATACGGTATTTTTAATTTCTTCTATTTTGTTAGGGTATTCTTCCATTGCCACCCAAAGAATGTTGGTCAGAAATGCTTACTAATTTAAACGATTCTCCAAGATGGAACCCAACTGTGATAGAAAGTAGAGTAAGTTGGATTTCAGTTTCTTTACCATTCATTGTTCACCACAACCTCTTTATAACACCATTCAGTATAATAATATTTTGAATATGACAAGGTTTTAAGATGGGTTCCAAAAATATATAGAAGATTGACTACACTGTAGCTACATTTTACTCTGTCATCGGGATCCATCAAAGTCAACCGCGCTATATGCACTCCGCGTTATACTCAGTCGATAACCCCGTTATCCCACCCTCTTTTTCTGCGTGCATGAATACTGGTTCTGCCAGTTTATTATGAATATTCCATATTGCATTTATTTTATAAGTTATATAGTTACTAGATTAAATTTTTATCTGGTTCCATACTTCTAGCAGTCATTTGGCTTTCATTCAGACCAGTTTTGACTTTATTTATTGATGTTCTCTCGTTTCTGTTTCTCTGGCCGCCATGTTTATTTACCTCTTCCGGTAGTCACAAGGTATCACTAAATAGTGAAGTAAAATGCAACTTGACTGTACCGTGATGTTAGCTTGAAAGAAAGGCAATTGATGTAAGTGAACCAATTTTAAATTGGTGTTTATGTTTATTTATTGTTGTACCTTGCTTAATTTCCGTTTCTTTGCTTTCATCCAGTGAATAATGAATGAATTAACGTATGCAGATGCCGGAAAAAAAAAATCTGCTATGCCCTGTTTTGGCGGGAAAAATATTTAGCGTCTGCATGTGACAATTACAAAAGGGATTAATTGAGACACAACTGGTACAAATATCTTGATTACCTAGTTTCACACCTTATCACACTGTTAATTGCCGGCTTACCGATAAGCCTTCGGCACGTATTCAGTTTAATAGTACTGACAACTTGAGTAAATAAGTGAGTATACATGTATTATCTTGACTGACAATGTTTTGACTGCCGAGTTCTGCAGAAAAATCGGAAAAAAATTTCGACAGTTTTCAAAACGGGGGCAAAAACGGAATAATTGGAGCCACAGACCAAAAGCGTTATAACTATTTCCCCCAACCACAAGGCCCCATTGAATTACTGCATGCAGATGCACAGATGAAAACAGCGTCTGCATTGCTCTGTTTTGGCACGAAAAATATTTAGCGTATACACGTGTCAATTGCAAAAGGTTAGATTACCTTCCTAAACTTAAGGGACCATTGATGTGTTCAATGAAATAATTTGGCATTTGAAACTACCCTTTTCTATATTTATATATTTTTTGAATTATTAAAAATGTAGAGTACCAAGCACTGCACCCTGCAGTACACCGCATTCTATTCAAAATTACTTACCAACCTTACCCACTCATGCAGGGTAATGCTAAATGAGATAGTTCCAATCAGATAATTAAAACTAGATTAATAATTGATCTTTACAATTAATTGAGACTTAACTGGTATATCTTGATTGACCTTGTTTTCACACCTTGTCCGGCTTATCTAAAATGCCTTAGGCGAGTAGTCACAGTTTCATAGTGTTGGCAGCTTGAATAAATCAGCGAGTATATGTGTGTTATCATGGCTGACGATGTTTTGACTGCCGAGTTCTGCGGAAAAAGGGCAAAATTTTCAGCCAAACTGGAGGAAAAAACGTAAAAAAAGAAATTAAAAGTCAGCATTATAACGCCTCTACAGTGTATATAAAATGGTCATTTTTTTAGCTTGCCTGGGCAAAGTCCAGGAAGAGCTATTGCACTAACCCCGGCATTGGCGGTGGCGTTAGAATCAGCGTCCGTGTCCACATTTACATTATATGGATTTAATTCATATTTGGTATGATGATAGATATAGATCCAAAGCATTATTCAGCAAAATCGTCCCCCAGGCCTATGACCTCAAGGTCAAGTTCATTGACTTAGAAAATTTTGTCCCAAACCACATTATGTCCCAAACTATTTCGACCCCCGCCCATCGGGGCCTGAAGAAATATATGGGCTGCATGATGCTTCCACGCAAAGCTGAAATCCGACTGCACACGAGTTCTGGTAAACCGCTTAGAGGATCTAAGCCTGTCCAGGCGGACCGTCCATTCTTATAAACCCTATTGGTTTCATTGGGCGACAGGGCTTGAGATGTCATTTCATCTCAATGTTGGGTAACAGTCCCACAAAATTGGAAGCAACATCTCCAAAATGACCCATACAGTGTTGATGTGGATGTTAAACCTCAAATCAAATAATTTTCCAAACTATACGATGGATTTAGTTCATATTTGGTATGGTGATAGATAAAGTTCCAAAGGTTTATTCAGCAATATGACCACCTATGCCTATGCCTATGAGCTCAGCAGTATAAGGGTTAACCCTTATATTGCTGTTCACGACAACCCCTATCTTTGCAAACAGTGTAGATCCAGATCAGATGGCTTCTGAAGAAGCCATCTGATCAGGATCTACACTGTTTGACATTCAGTTTATGAATTTGTAGGAATAAATTACATCAAGTAATCGGATTGGTTCAAAGTCAGAGATGGGTGTGGCTAAAATGAATATTCAGCAAGAGAAGTGTTAAGACAGGACTTTGCATACTTATTATAAAACAAAGAAATGGTTTACCTGACACTGCTAATAACATTTTCTTTTTACATTTCCAGACATTACAAACTATAGATGACACTACAGATGTTACATATAACATTGCTGCTGAGGCAGCGGGAGGGCTTGTCTCGGCAAGAGATTTTATAAGTGTACGGCACTGGACACAGCGAGAAGGTGTATATATAGCTATAGCCATGGGTTGTACACACCCTGATATGCCTGTACAGAAAAAATATGTCAGGTGAGTACAGGTCAGTTGACACGAAGTTACTGACTACAGAAGCTTCCTGCCTGCTATTGTCCATGTGACTATTGCTGGCCAGGTACAAAATCCAGGTAATGGTATTTAGCTCACCTGAGCTGAATGCTCCAAGGGAGCTATTGTGATCGGTGACTGTTCGTCGTCCGTCTGTTTGTCTGTCTGTCCACAATTTCTTTAAATGACATATCCTCCTAAACTACTTAACAGATTTTGATCAAACTTGGCAGAAATGATCCTAACGTGGTCCTCTCTCAAAGTTGTTCAAAGAACTCAATTCCATGCAGAACTCCGGTTGCCATGGCAACCGAAAAGGGGAAAATAAGAAAAAAAAAACCTTTAAAAATCTTCTTCTCTGAAACCAGAAGGCCTAGGTCTTTGATATTTGGTATGAACCTTCATCTAGTGGACCTCTACCTAGATTGTTTAAATTATAGCCCTGGGGCCAAAGATGCCCCCGCACCGCGGCCCACTGGTTTTACATAGGCTTATATAGGGAAAACCTTTAAAAATCTTCTTGTCTGAAACCAGAAGGCCCAGGTCCTTGATACTTGGTATGAAGCTTCATCTAGTAAACCTCTGCCAAGATTGTTCAATTTATAGCCCTGGGGCGAAAAACATCCCCGCGCCGGGGCCCACTGGTTAGCTCACCTGAGCCGTAGGCTCATTGGTGAGCTTATAGGGTGGCCATGCTGTCTGTATGTATGTATGTCAACATTTTCAAACATCTTCTCCTCTGGAACCACTGGACGGACTGAAGCCAAATTTCATGTGGGGCCTCAGTGGGATGGGGGAACGAAAGTTTGTTCGCGGGGTCCAGATCACATGACCAAGATGGTCGCCATGCCCATATATGGTAAAAAACCTTCAAAAATCTTCTTCTCCAGAACCGCTGGTCCGATTTTCACCAAACTTGGTATGTGGCCTTGGGTACTCGGGCCTATCATAGTTTCTTCAAATAATGGCCCTTGGATGACCTTGACCTATTTTATGCCAAGGTCAAATTTGGTAATATAGGCTTTTGAATGGCAAAAAGTGAAAACGGTGGATTTTTCGAAACTGTTGCAGCCTTTGGCCTGAAAGTTGGTAGATGACATCAGCTAAATGAGTTAATAAGTATATATGAGATTTATAGGTCAAGGTCAAACTTTAAACTTATTTTTCAGGGAAACTACTTGGTCAATTTTGACCAAATTTCATATGCAAGCTTTATGGGAGAAGGACATGTAAATTAAGTTGATGATGTTGGGTCACATAACCAAGATGGCCGCCATGCCCATATATGGTTAAAACCCTTCAAAAATCTTCTTCTCTGAAACTACTGGACGGATTTTCATGAAACTTGGTATGTAGCATCTGGGACGCGGGCCCATCATAAATTCTTAAAATGGTGACCCTCGGATGACCTTAACCTATTTTATGCCAGGGTAAAATTTAGTCACATATGCATTTGTATGGGAAAAAGTGAAAATGCATTATATCTAACAAACCGTTCAATATTCCACCACTAAATCATATATATTCTTGTTCCTTAAGATAGGGCGCATTTATTGACATGGGGTCCACCAGGTCCCTTAAAAAAAAACTTCAAAAATCTTCTTCTCCGGAACCGCTGGGCCGATTTCCACCAAACTTGGTACGTAGCCTCGGGACTCGGGGCCCATCATAGTTTGTTCAAATAATTGCCCTGGGATGACCTTGACCTATTTTATGCCAAGGTCAAATTTGGTCACATTGGCATTTGTATGGGAAAAAGTCTAAATGGCTGATATCTTGCAAATGGTTGAGAATACCACCCCTAAACCATATGTATATTCTTGTTTCTTGTGATTAAGCATGTTAAATGACATGGACCTTGGGAGTCTAGGGGTCCCCCGGGGACATGCCCCACCCCCTTCATTTCAAAAAGTGCCCAATATCTTGGAAACTGTCCAGATCCCCACCCATAAACAATATATATTCTAAGGGGCTTTAAGTGACATGCATCTTGAGACCCTGGGGGCATGCCCCACCCCTGCATTACATAAAATGCATCAAATCTCAGAAACTGTTCAGATCCCCTCCCATAAATCATATATTTTCTTGTTTCTTGTGATAAGGGGCATTTAGTTACATGGATCTTTGAACACCATAGGTTAAATTGGGGGCCGACACCCCCTTTAGAAATGGTTAAGCTCAACACCCATTAACCATATATTTTCTTGTTCCTGACCTTTTAGCTCATCTAAGGCTTTATCTTGGCTAAATATAACTGAAAATTCAAACTCAAAAGTTTTCCAACTGATCTTCAAGAGTCAGGAATGTGATTAAGGACCACTTGGTCATACAGCCAGATGCATTTAGTGACATGGACCTTAATTTGGGCCCCTGGGGGCATGCCCTACCCACATCATTTAATAAAATGCGTAATATTTCCCCACCCATTAACCATATATATTCTTTCTCTATACTAATGTGGACATTTTCTCTTTTGATAATGGGTTTTCAGAAAAAACTCAATAAAAATTACATCAGGATAAAGAACAAGGTTTAAAACAACTAGCGTTGCAATAATTTAGAAAATCTGTTGACAAATAAGGATTTTATAACCAAAAACACATTTGAATAGGGAAATTTCCTTTGTTAAATTGCTAGCAAGGGAGGTAAATATTTCCCCGCAAACTTTCAATTTCTTCATACACTGTTACTAAATAACTGAAATAATCATAAATGATGCAAAACACATCATGAAGTTCAAAACATTTAAATCGAGGCCAAAAAGATTCCAGAATCAAAACTTTATGATCATGGGTTATCTCCCCTTTCAATGTAAAATCTCTATTCAAATCTTATTTTGGTCATAATTTTTTAAATAGTGAACCAATTTTCAAATTTTTGTGGCACATGTTTCAAGAAATTTATAAGCAACTTTTGCTAAAGAAATCATCAATCCTTGTCTTTGTTTACTATAACGAATCTCCGAAATATCATTATCAGAGGACAAAAACAGAACATTAAAACACGTTTGGTGACATGGATCTTAGATCATAAGAGGTCTAGAGGGACCTTGGGTGCATGTCCCTTAGCCCTTTAGACCTAAGGCTGTCAGGTGAGCGTCTTCAGGACCAATGGTCCTCTGGTTTTACATAGGCTTATATAGGGAAAACCTTTAAAAATCTTCTCTGAAACCAGAAGGCCCAGGTCTTTGATATTTGGTATGAAGCTTCATCTAGTGGACCTCTACATAGATTGTTCAAATTATAGCCCTGGGGCCAAAAACGACCCCACCCTGGGGCCCACTGGTTTTACATAGGCTCATATAGGGAAAACCTTTAAAAATCTTCTTCTCTGTAACCAGAAATCCCAGGTCTTCGATATTTGGTATGAAGCTTCATCTAGTAGATCTCTAGCAAGATTGTTCAAATTGTAGCCCTGGGGCCAAAAGTAGCCCCGGGGCGGGGCCCACCGGTTTTACATAGGCTTATATAGGGAAATCTTTAAAAATCTTCTTGTCTGAAACCAGAAGGCCCAGGTCTTTGATATTTGGTATGAACCTTCATCTAGTTGACCTCTACCAAGATTGTTCAAATTAAAGCCCTGGGGCCAAAAACGGCCCCACCCTGGGGCAAAATGGTTTTATATAGGCTTATATAGGGAAAACATATAAAAATCTTCTTGTCTGAAACTAGAAGGTCCAGGTCTTTGAGATTTGGTATGAAGCTTCATCTAATGAAGCTCTACCAAGATTGTTCAAATTATAGCCCTGGGGCCAAAAATGCCCCCACACCGGGGCCCACTGGTTTTACATGGGATTATTTAGGGAAAACATTTAAAAATCTTCTTGTCTGAAACCAGAAAGCCCAGGTCTTTGATATCTGGATTGTAGCTTCATCTAGTGGACCTCTACCAAGATTGTTCAAATTATAGCCCTGGGGCCCAAAACAGCCCCACCCTGGGGCCCAATGGTTTTATGTAGGCTTATATAGGGAAAACATATAAAAATCTTCTTCTCTGAAACCAGAAGGCCCAGGTCTTTTATGTTTGGTATGAAGCTTCATCTAGTGGACAGCTACCAAGGTTGTTCAAATTACAGCCCTGGGGCCAAAAAAAGCCCCTGGGCGGGGCCCACTGGTTTTACATAGGCTTATTTTTTTTTTTTTTTTTTGGTTTGGGTTTTACGGCCCTTTCAAGATTATTTCACTCATATCGAGCCGATCGTTAATCATAGGTGGGCGAAAACCGGAGAACCCAGAGAAAAACCACCTGACCTTCCGTTGCAGAACTTGGCGTCTCACACGTGACCACATAAGCTTATATAGGGAAAACATATAAAGATCTTCTTGTCTGAAACCAGAAGGCCCAGGTCTTTGATATTTGGTATGAAGCTTCCATCTAATGGACCTCTGCCATGATCATTCAAATCATAGCATGGGGGCCAAAAATGGCCCCTCCCTTGGGCCCACTGGTTTTACATAGACTTATACAGAGAAGACTTTTAAAAATCTTCTTGTCCGAAACCAGAAGGCCCATGCCTCTGATATTCGATGTTAAGCTTCATTCAGTGGACCTCTGCAGAGATTGTTCAAATTATAGACCTCGGTCTAAAAATTGCACCGCCCTGGGCTCTTAGCTCAGGTGAGCGATATAGGACCATCATGGTCCTCTTGTTTATAGCAATGCTATTCTTGTCCCCATGATGTCAGAGTGCTGTGGATCACATTAACAAGTCCATGTAATGAACACCCTTCTAAACCCCACTTTATATAGAGAAAACTGGGGTTTACGGGGTTGTACATTATTTTCCTTATTTCTGCTCCAAGACTTAGGTTGTGAGTACTCTTTAGAACCGCCTCAATGAGGCGGTTCTAACGAGCACTCACAACCTATGTACAGAGCAAAAAATAAGAAAAATATCACAATTTTTCATCAGAAAAGTAACCAGTTTGGAGATATGAAAGAATGCGCTGTGTCACATGGATGTATTATCATACTGTAAAGAGGGTTATCTGTAAAACATGCACTGAGCCCATCCTTTGACTTTGGCAAACTGTAGACCCAGATCAGATTCTACTGGCAAAAAGTGTAGACACAGATCAGGTGCCACAGAATGCATCTTATGTTCAGATACTTCTGAATGTACCTTAAGATAAGACGCATTCAGCGACACTAACCCGAGGTCCCCCAGTGTCCATTCCCCACACTCTCCACTTCATAAAAGGCCTAATGTCTCGGAAACCATTCTGATCATAATCTCTAAACTGTATATATTCTTGTTCCTTATATTAAGAGGGAACCTGGGTGTCCACCAGGGTCAGCAGCTGCCAAGCTTCACCCCCTCCACTTCATAAAAGGCCTTATATGTCAGAAACTGTTCAGATCCTTCCCCACCTCTAAACTATATATATTCTTGTTACTTAAGATAAGACACATTCAGTGACCTCAACCGGTGGTCCCCTGGTGTCTGCCAGGTCTGTGCTACACCCCTCCATTTCATGAAAGGCCTTATATCTCATAAACTGTTCACATCCCCGCCCCTAAACCATAAATATTCTTGTTCCTTATGCTTTCAGTGACATCATCCAGGGATCCCTTGGGGTTATGCCCCACCTCCTCCACTTCATGAAATATCTTGAAAAAGAATTGAGTGATTTTTATCAAATTTGGCATGTGAATTTATGTTGACAAGATATAGCTTGGGATTGTAAAGGCCCGTTTACACGATAAGATTAGTCTTTCATGATTTGTCATGCATGATTTTCTCCCGAAAGATTTTTTACGTTTACACATCATGACAAATCTTGCATGATTTTATTTTCCCGCCTTATATCAGGGGATGAACAATGGAGGCAAACAATCTTGCGATTCCTTTATGTATGACAATAATTGCAAGTGCAGTTTTCAGTCTGAGAAGGGAAAGAAGACCTTTATCTGGCTGAATAGCTTAATTTAGCCACACCTAATTTTTAATATCCAACCATCAAATTACTTCATGTTATGCATTCATTATGTTCACAATCTGCCTGACAGTGCAGATCCTGACCAGATGGCTACTACATGGCATATTTGCTTTATTTTTTTTTCACACCTCTATATGCAGGGCAATTTATCAATGGAATGTTTAGCCCTGACTCTAAAATTTCATGTGGAAGTAATTAACCTCAGTCACCTTTGCTCTGATAGGCTGAAATGGCATGACTAGTCTTGCCGAATAGAACATGTTCTATTTGCCATGACTGTCATACATGACTCCCAAGACTGTGTAATAGCAGGGTTTACATGGCAAGATTTGTCTTGTAAGACTAATCATATAAGACTAATCTTGTCGTGTAAACGGGCCTTAATGCAGCATTTTGCGTCTATTTTCAGCAGAGTTATGGAAAAGAAAAAAAAATTGTTATTTGAATTTATGTTGACAAGATATAGCTTGAGACTGTTAGTTTTCAATAGAGTTACAGCCCTTTTACCCTTTTTGTACCAAATGGAATCTTCCTTCTTATATATAGCAGGAAACCATTTCAAAATTTGGGGGTGTCAGGTTGTCAAAATTTATTTGGAAATGACTGAACTTTTAGCAAACAGTGGAGGCCCTGATCAGACGCCGCGTTCTGTGGCGTCTGATCTGGGCCTACACTGTTTGCCAGGGTACCCGTTTTGGGGTTTCTGGTACTGAATGGGTTAATGACCTCAAAAATTTGTTGTTGACTGTTGTGGGGGTATTTAGTTTGTTTATTTTAGGTTAAATGTCCCCGTCACCACTGTAAAGGTCATTTTGGAGACGTTGCTGCCAATTTTGTGGGCCTTTTACCCAACCTTGAGATGAAATGACATCTCAAGCCCTACCGCCCAATAAAACTAATAGGGTTTATAAGCATGGACAGGCCGACTGGCTCCACTTTTCCTCGGCAGGCTTAGAACCTGTTTACCAGTACTCATGTGTGGTCGGTTCCAGCTCTGCATAGAAGTCCATGTAGCCCAGTCAATATCTTCAAGTCCCGATGGGCATTCTTAATGATTTTCTGGTACACAGGTGAGCGATATAGGGCCATTTGGCCCTCTTGTTGACTGTTGTAGGGGGGATTTAGTAAGCCCTGCTTACTGACCTCTAGTTTCTATTGCAATTCTTTTGAATTTCTTTGGAAATAAAATCAGTTTTGAAATTGTTATTTGATAAATCAGGCCTGAAGAATTCTTGAAAATTTCACTCATCTTGCATGACCTAGGGCATGTAGATACTGCAAAATTTCATTGGGCAGTGTCAAAATGTTTACTGGTCCTCCAAAATTTTTACTCTTCATGGCAAGTGGACAGGTAGAATTTTCCAGCCCTGTAAATAGAATCTTTCACAAGTGCCCATTTCATATGAAATTTATGAAACGAGCAAGGCTCGTTTCATAAATATCATATGAAATTACCACTTGTTCTGAATTTCTTATATAGAGGATCTTACATGAGTGGTCATTTTATGTGACGAGTTTCATAAATTTCATATGAAAATGACCACAAGTGTAAGATTCTTTTTATCATATGACCACTTTTAATTGATTTAATCGCCAGTAAATTTTCCACAAAAATTGCATGGTTGACATGAACATCGTCATGATGTTACTTAATCCCACCAAAATGTTATTACACGTGTGGTCATACGATTTTTATTACACGACGTTATCCACTGCTTATCAACGATGTCATATAATACATATAATATATCTTGTTTATGTGTAACAGGGGAGAGAATGGTCCTGGAGGCTGGTCCTTTCAGGAGATGGAGGATGAACCAGATCACTGTCTCTTTACTTGGATAGTCAACTCCAGCTTGAAGGTAAGTACGACTAACCATAGCAACAGTGCATGGCCCGATTTACATGGGACCGTTTGCGCTGTTATCAGTCCTCACAAATGACACAAGACATCAGTACCTGCAGAGTCAGTAATATTCTTTCGTTGAGAGTGATCATAAACCTTTACCACTCTCTAGGCTAATTCCACAGGAGCTCGGTTGTAATTGTATGAGCTACATAAACTTTAGATTTCCCCACCCACATATTTCACATATTAAGTTCGATAAAATCCATTATATTCGTTGTTATTACTGTTTTATCAGCCCATTTTTACCTTTGTCCTATGAACAAACATAAAATCTGTTACACAATCACTACAGCTGATGTCTAACTCAATGTTTAACATTTATCAACAATGCGCCATATAGTAGAAAAAACACAAGGAAAGACAGTCGCCATCTTTTTCGCAACGTTTCCAGCCGCTCAAGTGCGTCACAAATTTCTTGGTACCCGGTCGACCTAACACCGCTTATGACTTCGGGTACCAGCAGGTAGTATGTATCGCGGTAAAAATTCAAATTCAAAAATTCAAAAGTTCCAATGACCGATATATAATTGAATTCAATTGATTTGACAATATATAGAAAGAAATATACATTATGTCTTCAGGGCTCAACTTGTATTCGTGGTAAATCATTTAATTATGTTTAAAGATGCCGGTTTGCATCTGGAGGCCACCTGTGCAGGGAGAGTCATCCCCTGTGCAGGTTAAAGACCCCTACCGTAATTACATGATTACTGTGTAGGCTTTCATCCTGCAAACCTGGTGTGTATGTAATGTACACCTGCGAGTAATGGTCAAATGTGACCGATCGCAGTATAAGTAGAAAGAAAGAAAGGTATCAAGGCTGTAACGGTAACACGTACTACCTGCTGGTACCCGAAGTCATAGGCGGTGTAAGGTTGACCGGGTACCAAGAAATTTGTGACGCACTTGAGCGGCTGGAAACATTGCGAAAAAGATGGCGACTGTCTTTCCTTGTGTTTTTTCTACTATATGGCGCATTGTTGATAAATGTTAAACATTGAGTTAGACATCAGCTGTAGTGATTGTGTAACATATTTTATGTTTGTTCATAGGACAAAGGTAAAAATGGGCTGATAAAACAGTTATAACAACGAATATAATGGATTTTATCGAACTTAATGTGTGAAATATGTGGGTGGAGAAATCTAAAGTTTATGTAGCTCATACAATTACAACCGAGCTCCTGTGGCTAATTCAGCAGATGACAAATCGTTGATATTTTTCTTATTTTTTCGCAGAAAACAGGACTTGACATAGGAGACAATTTGCATGAGATGTCAGATCTTGTTTTTGAGGAAAATTAGACAAATATTTCAAAATGTCGTCCGCTGTGAAAAAAATAAATACCCAGCATGCAGAGCGTTAATTGTGTTTATTCTCTCCCACTGATTTGAGAAGAGCAGTTGTCAGTTTCTGGCAAAAGAATGTGCACCAGTTATCCGATTATATATCAACCTGCCCAGAAAAAATGTAGTTATGGGGAATGGGAACACTTTCAGGGGAGGCCACTCTTGCAAAGTATTTTTGTATCCCATGTCAACAGGGGTCAACTCTTAAAGGAAAGAATTTGCTCCTGAGGAGCAAATTCTTTCCTTTAAGAGTAGACCCTTTTTCCAGTGGGACAGGGCTTATATAAAAGCAAACAGGAATTTCCGAAAGTTGTCTCCCTGTGAAAAATGGCAGAAAAATCTGCCAGGTGTTCCCACTCCCCTTAAGTAAACTGACCAACTCAACTTTACCCTTCTTTGTGTTGACTGGTCCATTAAATGCCAAAACAGGCAAACAAACATGAGATAGTTTAAATGCTTTGTTTGCTACTCAAGTTTATTCCAGGTATGATATGTTACTAACCCAATCATATGATTGATTCATGTGACATCTGACTGGCCCATTAAAATTGGGTACGGTTTTAGAAATGATAGTGGTCCAAAAAGCATAGGGCCATACAATTCTTATTCATGAAATATGAATACTGAAATTTGTTAAATGACAAGTGTTGTGCATGCAGGGCCCCTGATGCATGTATGTTCGTGTACACATGTTTTGATGAAGAAGTTTTGAATTAGAGAAGCTTAGGGCACAAGTCACAAATAGCATGATTTATTTTATGAAAATGAGTTTGGACAACTTAATCGCCCACCCTTCAATCCTGATCTGAATTACATAAGCCATCTGACATCTAATCAGGAGCTACACTGTTATTCAGTTAGTGAATTTGGATTAATACATTATTTCAAATAATTTGATTGGTTGAGAGTCAGAAATGGGTGTGTCAGATATATTTATTCAGCAGGCCAAAGGTTAATCACCCATCTTTAGTCTAGATCTTCACTCTAGTGATGATTACCTGTTTAGAAATTTTGAAATTCATAATTCCACTTGCAGATGGAACCAGATTTTGACTTGTGCCTAAAACTTAAAAAAAAAATCATTTTCTATGCTTGTCTTTTAGGTCATCAGTTTAGGCTGTCTCTATAGATAACACAGATATGTTATGACCAGTAACAAAGTAGTTAGTGCTCATCCCACTGAATGATTAATTTAGCCACACCCATTTCTGACTTTGAACCAATCAGATTAATACTTGATGTAATTTATTCCTTCAAATTATTCCTGAATGTCAAACAGTGTAGATCCTGATCAGATGGCTTCTTCAGAAGCCATCTGATCTGGATCTACACTGTTTGCAAAAGTAGGGGTTGTTGTGAACAGCAGGATAAGGGTTAAATGTTGTATTGAATAGAATATGTAAAGAAGTTCCATGTTATGCTTGGTTGATTACCCCATTCTATGAACCAGCCTTGGTAGTTCAATCAGATGTGTGTCTGAATGGTGATCAGGAGGTTGAAAACATTCTTTCATGAAACAGAAGAAGGGAGGGAATGTCTAGAAAAGATTTCATGATCATGAAATCTTTTCTAGTCATTCCCTCCCTTCTTCTGATTCAGAAGGGCAGCTGTCAGATTCAGATGAAACTTTGTACACTATACTGATAAACCGCTTATGTACATATTTAAGCCTACCTTGGAAAAGTGGTTAGGTAAACTGACTGGCTCAATATGAACTTAATAGTGTTCTCTGGGCCATTAAATCCAAACAAACTGGGTGAGGCAAAGGTGGCTTGTATCTTGCGTCCCTGGGGCATCCAACTGCTATTAGCTTACAGTTGGGCAAGGCCTGCTGTCCTTGCGGCAGGTAAGGGTAGAGGGGGTGGGGGTGGTTATTGTTATTTCTTCTGTTTCTACATTCCCATTCATTTTACTCTTTCTCTTCTGTCGCTCACTTTCATCTTCTCTACTATCTCTATTCTCCCTTTCTCTGGGAGACGACACAAAATTACCCACAAGGTTTGACATGTTGTTAAACCCAAACAATCAACCAATCAAATCCAAACAAACAAAAACACAAATCCTTTTCTTTGAATTTGTTGACAGACCCTTATATGTTGCTTGTTTCAGGGCTGGTTACCTCAGGCAGCAATAGATCAAGCGATGTCAGGTGTGCTCTTAGAATACTTCAAACGTCTGCTCATCCACATAGAAGAAGTGAAATCCCAAAGATAGAACTATATTTTAACCCAGTGCCAACAAAGCATGTGTGATAATTTATTCATAGCACAATCATAACTATTTTTACCATCATGATGTGCATACGTGATAAATGATTACATAAAAGTGTCATAACAATAGAGAAGTCCAGGGTTGCCACGGTGAGGGGAAAAAAAGTCTGTAAAATAAAAAAATTTCCAGATCAGGGAATTTTGATATGAGTCATGGAAATTTAGAAAAAATGGGAAAAGTGAGGGAATTTCAAAATTTCTCTTTAAATAGTATGGCTAAGGCAGTCTTCTGAAAAAGTATAGATTTTTCGAGTTATTTAAAAGTTTGAACCCAGCTTAAGGGGAATGGGAACACCTTCAGGGGAGGCCACTTCTGCAAAATATTTTTGTCTCTCATGTCAATAGGGGTCAACTCTTAAAGGAAAGAGCAAATTCTTTTCAGAGTAGACCCCTTTTTCAGTGGGACAGGGCTTATAGAAAAGCAGACAGGAAGTCCCGAAAGCTGTCTCCCTTTGAAAAATGGCGGAAAAATCTTCCAGGTGTTCCCATTCCCCTTAAAAGTGTCAAATCAGCTATAAAGTGCATAGCTGCATACAAAGAGTAATAACGAGGATAATTAACCCATAAAATGCCGACAGATGTCGTCTGCTTTCTCGTCTGCGGGCTAATTTAAAGACATTGTTGCAAACAGTGTGGACCCAGATCTACATAATTTGCCTGTATGCAAAAATATTTTAAAAAAGTTTGCAAGAAAATTCAGCAGACGACATAAGCAGATGACATTTTCAAAAATACTTTTTCTTGGCATCATAAGGGTTAAGGGATAATTAGCTTCATTCTTGTCAGACACTTGTGTTGTGGGTAGGTGTTAGAATCTAACAAGTACCCGAAAAACAGGTGTTTTATTCGGAAGTAAAACAAAAAAATCATCCTTATTTAATCCTCGTTACTTCATCTGGAGCAGGGCTGGTTGGGTGAGGTGAAGGTGGTGTGGATCTTGCATCACTGGGGTGTCCAACTGATATTTGCTTACAGTTGGATAAGGCATGCTGTCTTTGCAGCAGGTACAAGTAGAGGGATGGTGTTATTTCTTCAGTTTCTATACTTCCATTCATTTGTCTGTCTCTCACTTTCCCCTCCTGTCTCATTTCTCCCTTTCTCTAGAAGCCTCCGTGGTGCAGTGGTTATGCTACTGGCCTCGTAAACGAGGGATCCCAGGATCGATCCCGGGCTTCTCCAGACTTTCAGATGAATCTTTAAACCGAGGGTCTTAGCTATTGGTGGGACGTAAAACTCAAACACTCACTCACTCTCCCTTTCTCTGGGAGATAACACAAAATGGCCAACAATGGTTGATGTGCCGTTAAACCCCAACACAATCAATCGATCATCTGGAGCAATGCAAGAGCCAAAAGTGCTTCCCCAAACATAAATTCACATAGGATGTATCACATTCCAAAACTTATGCAACAGTCAATTTTAAAGGGGAATAAGAGCACCTGGCGGTTTTTTTTCCACCATTTTTCACAGGGAGACAACTTTCGGTACTTCCTGTTTGCTTTTCTATAAGCCCTGTCCCACGGAAAAGGGGTCTACTCTTAAAGGAAAGAATTTGCTCTTAATTTCCTTTAAGAGTTGACACCTATTGACATGGGAGACAAAAATACTTTTGCATCAGTTGCCTCCCCTGAAGGTGTTCCCATTCCCCTTAAGTGCATTATTGCTTTTAAAATACTAACTTATCTAGATAAGGCAGCATAATAACGATAGTTGTGGGATAATTTGTCTTATTCCTTCTTAAAATCATATGTTGTGGATACTTGTTAGCATTGCCTTATAGAGGCAATTCTAACAAGTACCCACAATATATGATTCAAGAAATAAGAAAAAAAAATCCCTTAATTATACTCAATATGCCTTTTTATCAAGAGCTATGTTTTATGTGCACAAATATATATGGATAGAAAGCTAATTAAGAGAAGAAATGTACATGTTGCTTGCTTTTACATCAGATTTCTACTTTCTGAGAAATACATATTTTTAATATGGTACATTGCTTTTAAAACAGATTTCTACTTTCCGAGAAATACATATTTTAAATACATTGCTTTTAAATCAGATTTCTACTTTCCGAGAAATACATATTTTAAATACATTGCTTTTAAATCAGATTTCTACTTTCCTAGAAATACATATTTTAAATACATGGCTTTTAAATCAGATTTCTACTTTCCGAGAAATACATATTTTAAATACATTGCTTTTAAATCAGATTTCTACTTTCCGAGAAATACATATTTTAAATACATTGCTTTTAAATCAGATTTCTACTTTCCAAGAAATACATATTTTAAATACATTGCTTTTAAATCAGATTTCTACTTTCCGAGAAATACATATTCTGACTACAGAGTGTACTGCAGTATCAGATAGCCTAATTTATCATATGACGTCACGTCTGAGAGTGTAATAACGCCATGTAATATTTTCGATAATCCACTAGTGGATTAAATATGCAAATTACCTAGATACGTCCCGTAACGTTACATGTGCGACGTCCTTAACGACGTCGCGTTTACTAACGGCGGAATATTGACATTTTTGTAAACAATTGTGAATAAAATGCGTTTAAATGTCATATGATAAATAGAATCTTGCATTCGTGCTCATATATTATTGAATAATACATGAGCACTCATGTAAGATCCTCTATATGCACTATATGAGCATCCTTTTTGGGGATGCCTATGTAGCACAGTTGGTAAGGACATCCAGCCACTGCAGTGGTAGGTGACGTCGCATCTGTGAGTGGGTTCGAATCACAGAAATTGCAAATATTTATTTATCCCTCATGTTTCCACTATGGTTGTAAAGACAAAGAGTCCCTTCCATTGCTGGGCATTAACCGTAATCCGGAAAAAATGTACTATTACAGTTATATTTTAAAAGTTGATTATATTTTGTGATGATGTCATCAAAATTTGTTATTTTTGAGTATCTGCCCTAAAATGTTTGTGAAAAGGACAGCAAACTATTATATTTCCTTTATTTCACTAATCATTTGCAATCATACAAAAGCCAGGACACCAAGACCTCTTATGTGCCCTTGCCCAGTGGGGCTTGGAGAAATATATTGGGCTGCATGGTGCTTTGGGCAGAGCTGAAACGGATCAAACTGTTAAATCACTTAGGTTTGGGTGGTAGGGCTTGAGTTGTCATTTCATCTCATTGTTGGGTAAGAAATCCACATAATATGATGCAAATGACCAAAATAGTGCTGACAGCAGCACAAACTGACTGCCCTGAAACAGGGAACAAAATTAGCTCCCAAGGAGCAGCTACTTTAAGAGAAGATCTATGTAGATGAGGCAGACAGTTTTTAACAGAGTTGCCTCCCCTGAAAGTGTATCTGTTCCGGATAAGTGGTGCAGTCATCACTGTTTGCATCAAGTACAGCCAGACTTCAGCTTCAAAGCTTGAACAACCTCAGGAGCATGAAAATTAGTTCATGGCTGGTTGTATGAGCCACATGGAGAACCATTGTAGATAACCATGGTTTATTTTAACCCATAAAATGCCAGTCAAGACAATTGCCATCTGCTGTGCCATCTGCCGGTTACCTTAAAAGCAATTTTTTGCAAACAGTGTGGACCCAGATCAGACTTCTCCTGTAGGAGCAGTCTGATCTGGGCTCACACTGTTTGCCTGCGGCAAAGATATTTTAAAAAGTTTGCAAGAAGATTCAGCAGAGGACATAAGCAGACGACATTTTCAGATGTAGTTTTTCTCAGCATCTTAAGGGTTAATGTCACTTAGTGAGAGAAGTGATGTTGTGTGATCTAATGTAGCCCAATAGAAGTGAGAACAGGCCCCGAGGTTATAAAACTTTTTTCATGCTCAATTCACTTGGGCATGGAATTTGTCCTGCTCACAAATTTTAAAATGCCAACAATTGTTGGCATTATAAAATTTGTGAGCAGGACAAATAACGTTCTGTGCTATCTGAGAAAGAAAAATCGCTCAACTTCTTAGTATTTTAATTTTTATGAGTACCACAAGTTTCATGCTCAGCTGAGTTGAGCATGAAAAAAAGTTCTATAACCTCGGGGCCAGGCTGTGTCTCAACAGTTAACTGTAAGGGTAATCTGTAAATGCATTGAAAATGTAAATATTTTCTTATGATATGGCATGTTGGCGCATTCCATTGGGCAAGGCCACAATAATGCAGAGAAAATGCTATGCAAATATCATTTAAGCCTGATCACTTATCCTGTATGTTTCAAATAAACAGGCTTTGAATTTACAAAAGTTTTTTCTTGCTCATCACAATTGATCATGAATTTTTAATGCTGATAAATAATATTAAAAAGTAAGCAATAATACTTTTTCCGTGCTAAGTCAGCCTAGAATATTTGTTCTGCTCATAAAGATTAAAATGCCAACTTTAATCTTTATGACAGGACAAATAAAGATTTATGAGCAGGACAAATAAAGATTAACCTTTATGAGCAGGGCAAATAAAGATTAAAACGCCAGCAACTGTTGGCATTTTAATCTTTATGTGCAGGACAAATTCCATGGTAAACTGAATCCAGGATGTGAAAGAGATTGACAACCTTAGGGCCTGTTGGTATTTTAATATTTTTGAGCAGGACAAATTCCAGTTTTGGAACCCGTGTACTAGTGCAAATTCTGGTTCACATTACAATAACACACCTGTACAACATAGTGCATTTTTTCACATCTCCAAAATTGCTACTTTTCCGATGAAAATCTGTTATACTTTTCTTATTTATACTGCAAACATATGTTGTGAGTGCTCGTTAGAACCGCCTCATTGAGGCGGTTCTGAAGAGTACCCACAATCTATCTCTTGGAGCAGAAATAAGAAAACTAATGTATACCTAATAAACCCCAGTTTTCTCTATATTAAGTGGGGTTTTGGGGGGGGGGGGGTGTTCAATTCATTGACTTGTTCACGTGATGAGCAGGACAATGGGTACACATCATGTATCATGCTGTGCTGATTTGATTTCAAAGCTTAACTCTGAAGTTGCCAATCACAATAATTGTTGTCTGATTTGTTGTCTGCTGGTTATTTTAAAAGTCATTGTTAGAGCAGTCTGATCAGGGCCCACACTGTTTGCCTGTATGCAAAAATATGTTAAAAAAACTGGGCAAGATGCAGTAGACAATACCATAAGACAACATTTACAGGTTCATTGTTTTGCATCTAAAGGGTTAATATGGTATGTTATTATTTGTGAGCAACACAGCTTTCATGCTCTGTTGAGTTACTTTTTCTTGTGTATCAAGGAACCTGAATTTGTGATGAAGCAATAGTTGTTAACCCTTGTCTTGGTGAATATTCAGTTTAGCTGCACCCATTTCTGACTTTGAACCAATCAGATTACTTGATGTAATTTATTCCTACAGATTCATAAATTGAATGTCAAACAGTGTAGATCCTGATCAGATGGCTTCTTCAGAAGCCATCTGATCTGGATCTACACTGTTTGCAAAGAAAAGGCTTGTCGTGAACAGCAGGACAGGAGTTAATGGTGTGGAATGTCTAAAATTATTTTTTTTGTTTATTGTAACTGACTTTTTGATATTTGTACAGCATGTTTCTAAACACAAGAAATTGGTGAAAATGTTTTGATGTTTCGGAGTATGTTCAGTACATTCCAGTCCAAAACTGATCATGTTCTTAAATGTACTATTAAAACTTCGATCAGTAAATTTGGCAAATACTTATATTTTTGCTGAAAAATTGTGCATCACTAAATCACACGCCTGTTTAATTTTGATCCCCCTGAACCCCACTTTTATATTGTAAAACTTGGGTTTACAGAGGTAAACCTTATTTTTCTTATTTCTGTTCTAAAATATAGATTGTGGGTACTCGTTAGAATCGCCTCAATGAGGCAGTTCTAACGAGTACCCAGAGTCTATATTTTGAGCACCAATAAGAAAAATTTCACGATTTTTCATCTTAAATATTCGTTTTTTCGGTTGTAAAGTTTACAATGTATTTATATGGGCGAGTTTTCCTAATGAATAGCTATAGCTTACATAGGCATTAATTATGGTGTGTTGAAACTTATCGTTTGTTTCAGCAAATACATTATTTTTTGCTGAAAAAAAAAATTCAGCAAGAATTATCTTGCTAGAACAATTAGTGCTTCTATCCCAAGCTTTTTCTTAAGCTAACGTTGCTTTGAACGGCTGGCCCCAAATGTCTTTTTATGTTTGATGGCCTCACATTGGTTGTGTGTGTGTGAATTCGGGTTTAACGTCGCTTTCAACAATTTTTCAGTCATATCACGACGGTGTCTGGTTGTGACAGGGAGCTCAATGCTCACGTTTATAGTGCTGCCTCACTGAAGTATCATGTCCCAGACACATTACATGATACCACACCCAGTCACATTATCCTGACACTGGATCGACCAGTCCTAGCTCTACCCCGTAAATCTGAGTGCCAAACGAAGAGCAGCTAGTACCATTTTTAACGACTTTGGTATGTCGCGGCCCGGGATCGAACCCGAGACCTCCCGTTCCCCGGAGCGGACACTCTACCAACTGAGCTATCGGGGCCGGTGCATTGGTTGTCACTGTGTCAGAAACTTCATCCTAATTGTGTAAGTCTTGTGAGATTGGCTCTGCTGTGGTAAAAGGTAGGATGACAAGTTTTATCAAGAATTGTCGTTTTTATGCCCCCTGAGAGAGATTCTCGGGAGCATATAGTTTTTGCCATGTCTGTCTGTTTGTTTGTCTGTTGGTCCGTCATAAAAGCTTTAACCAGCATAAAAATTGGCTCCAACGGGGGGCATTGGTCTCTTACAGTGACAGCTCTTGTTTTTCTCCAAGTACTCCAGCTTTTGCATACCTTTTATTTTTACCTCTTATTTTTAATTGTATCATACACCTGAGACTTGCTTGCAGGAGTCTGTGATCATGGAAGAGAAACAAGCAAAGAAAACAGCACAGACTACAATCAGAGGAATGATCTGATCAGGATCGGCCCTCTTTCTCATTCCAACATGAACAAGTATTTTAAGCCTTTACCTGCCAATCATGACATTTGCAGACGTCGTTTACAAATATTTCATTATGCTGATGGTAACCGCAACTTTTTATTCATGTTTTTCAGAGGAAATAAGGCTTGATATTGCATGTGAATTGTCTGCAGAGCAAACAATTCACATGTAATCTCAAGACTTATTTTTGCTGAAAAAAAAAAATATTATAAAATAAAATTGCCGTCTGCTCTTAGAATTAAAACAAACAAAAAAGCCAAGTTTGAGCAGAGATGTATGAAATTAAGGTTTAAGGAAAATAGATGTATCATTCGGGAAGACAAATCTTTCAAAAATATGTTTTTAAAGTTTTCTGGGTTCACTGATTGGCAAT
Organism: Lucinisca nassula; assembly: GCA_963580285.1. Taxonomy (NCBI): domain Eukaryota; kingdom Metazoa; phylum Mollusca; class Bivalvia; order Lucinida; family Lucinidae; genus Lucinisca; species Lucinisca nassula. The sequence continues at coordinate 44,171,016 of OY757019.1, forward strand.
CCAATCCAACCAAAGTTAGTAATTACAGAAGCTTCCTGCCTGTTTTTGTCCACATTTATAGGAAATCCAGGTAATGGCTATTTATAGAAAATAGCTGTACAGTTCTTATAACTGGGGTCATAGTGTTGCATAAGAGGGTTATCATAGAATCTGGACTGGATCATGTGTTGAGTTTGACAAACAATGTAGACTCAGATTAGGTGCTGCAAAGGTTGTGTCTGATCCGGGTCTTAGAGCATGTGTGTTGGCTGTAAAAATTCTCCCTGCCCTTCAGCAAAGTGTAGTTTATGTTTTCTTGTCCTTTTTGAATCATTGGCTCCATTGTGGGATTTAGAAAATATTCGAGAGGCGCTGATGATGCATAATTGGCCAAAACTAGCTAGTCTGGCCCAGAATAACTGGTACACTCCATACTTTACAGTTCTATTGTGTATTCCTTGCTTCCAAAGGAAAACCCTTTTAAAGAACATAATCTACGCTGTTTGCTTACAGTACAGGCATTTAAGGGTTTAAAAAGTCACCGTTCAAGACAATTTTTCAGGCCTACACTCCAAAACAATAGACCCACCAGTGCTGTCAATGCTTTGATTCAACAAAGGGCTACCACAGTGAACCTTCAGTCAACACCAGTCGCTTATTCAAACACATTTGTGAGACCCTCGGGAATTTTCACCATAAAGCAGGATGATTTAGGGAGGTTACGTATTTCTTTTTAAGCCTGAAAATGTATGTTACGTCTACTATAATGATGCTCAGTATTGTGACAGACAGGCTTCAGCAAACAGTGCAGACCCAGAACAGACTGCCCCTGAAGCAGTCTGATCAGGATCTACACTGTTTGCCATTCTGCCTGCACCTTTTGGACTCCTTGTTGGATCATGAAACAAATTTGTTCAAATTTTAGGTGAATTATAGCAAGTCCTCTAGGTATCCAAATTTTTGGGATTTTTACAGTCATTAGAATCACCTTGTTGAGGCACACAAATATAATTATTTGAGCCCCGCCAAGCGAATTTGTGTCTTCGAGCATTCCGTCATGACAAATTTTAACTGCGCATGCCCAGCCATTCAGAGGGGCCAGGGATATGGCTTTCTGTCTGAAGGTTCCTCTTGATTCACTGCTTGTATGAGCGAGCAGCGAGGGTTCTGGCGAGACTGCGCGGATGCGCAGGCTCGCCTGAATCTTCGCTGCTCGCATAGGCGATAAGTACCAAAATCGCTTGACGGGGCCCATTTTATATCAGGGTGGGAAGATAAGCCTAAATTATCTCCATCTTCAGCTAACTCTGTCTCAACAAAACAAGTTTTCATGTTCCCAAAGGTGTTCGGGTCTCCGCCCATCAGGGCTTGGAGAAATAGATTGGGCTACATCATGCTTCCACACACAGCTGAAACCAAGCATTCATGAGTACTGTTATACTGCTTAAAGGGTCTAAGCCTGCCCAGGCACAGTGGTGAGAGTTGGACCCTCCATGCCTATAAACCCTATTGATTTCATTGGCCGGCAGGGCTTGAGAAGTCATTTCATCTCAATGTCGGGTAAAAGTCCCATAAAATTGGAAGCAACTTCTCCAAAATGACCTAAATGGTGTTGACAGGCATGTAACGCCTCAATCAAAATCCTGATATGGTATTATGATTAACCCTTTTCTTGCTGAATATTCATTTTAGCCACACCCATCTCTGACTTTGAACCAATCAGATTACTTGATGTAATTTATTCCTACAAATTCATAAACTGAATGTCAAACAGTGTAGATCCTGATCAGATGGCTTCTTCAGAAGCCATCTGATCTGGATCTACACTGTTTGCAGAGATAGGGGTTGTCGTGAAAATCAAGATAAGGGTTAACCACACCTCACTGACTCGTCTCAAACAAATTCTCATATTCCCAAAGTTGTATGAGTCCATTGAGTGTAGACCCCTTTTCTTCCAGTATGTTGTCTCTCTTATAAAATTGGCAAAATAATTGCTGTCTCCCCTTAAGGTGGCCGACCTTAATTTCGGTTGCGCAACGTTCTGCGCATTGCCGTCAATCGGCACTGTAACGACATTCACTTTTTAAGTGGTATTTATATTTTCTTTTCGACCTCTAAAACGAAGTTAATTTTCTACGATTGACTGTATTTTCCACCACACATGGATAAAATACGCCAACAGTTATTATTTCTTGTCACTGTCAAAGCAGACAAAGTGAAAGTAGTAAAAAATCGACTTCAGAAACGATCGAATGTGTCGGTCACAATTGAGCCAATAAGGCGGCTCATTTACAATAGCAGAACTGTTTACCTTTTTTATTCGTCTTTTTCTCGAAGATATCTTTTGCTCCTGAAGGCACCTTACCTGACATTGAAAAGCCCGTCCGAAAGAGTGTCATCTTTCCATAATGGCAGTTACAGTTAAATTTGTAAACTGTATAGATCTAAGAATTAGATCAGAATCAGAATTGTTTACTGGTGTACGTCCTTAGTCAATCCCTCAACAGGGCAACGTGTTGAATGCCATACTATATCTCCTTTAAAGTCAATCCATTTGCTATCCTGTTTGTTTACGCTTGCAACACACTAAAATGATAGTTCTTTGGACATACGTTTACACACGGCCTGTGTGTAAATTTTTAGTTTGCTGTGACGTAATCATATTTATGACGTCATGATAAACAGCCGATGGATTGAATCAAAGTCCACATGCTACTGATTTTTTTTTTTGATTTTTTTAATTTTTTTGCTGGCTGAGAACTGACAAGTATGCCCGTAGAATGAACCATTCTGTCTGCATAGGCCTACTACTAAATTTTATTGTGGTCGAGAACTGCTGGCAGTCTCTCTCTCTCTCTCTCTCTCCAGTAAGTCCATTGGCTTTCTTTCTACTTATATACTGCGATCGGTCACATCTGACCAATACTCGAAGGTGTACATTACATACACACCAGGGGCAGTGGTTCGAAACTAACGACGTCGTTAGTTAACGTATCGTTAAAACTTTGATCATTTGCATATGCAAAAGCTGCTCACGTTTTCAGCGAAAATACCAAAATTTTTGATATTGTACTTGCTAGAACACTAAACAATATGACCGCTAACGAGCTCGTTAAGCTAACGATGCTTTGAACAACTGGCCCCTGGTATGCAGGATGAAAGCCTACACAGTAATCGTGTAATTACGTTAGGGGTCTTTAACCTGCACAGGGCATAACTCTCCCTCCACACCCCCAGTTAACATCCCGATCCACAGGACGGTGCACTTTATGGCATTATCCCTGCAAATGATGCCTATGGAGCGTGCTCGGACACCGAAATTTTGTCGCGCTGCCAGGGATCGAACCCGGGACATCTAGCATCAGAGGCAAGTGCACTAACCACTGAGTTATCACGCTCGCACTTGGCATCACGAAAACACGCCTATCTAAGTTAACCCCCTAAAACCACACTTTTATACAGTAAAACTGAGGTTTACAGGAATAAACATTATTTACTCGTTTAAGCAGAACTGACAATTATGCCCGCAGAAATATGAAAAAAAAAAATCAGTTAAAAAATCTTGTTTTGTGTTGGTAAAATTTTGTTATATTTGAGTATTGTTTGTTTGTTTGATTTGAGGTTAACGTCCCCGTCAACACTGTACAGGTCATTTTGGAAACGTTGCTTCCAATTTCGTGGGACTTTTACCCGACACTGAGATGAAATGTCATCTCAAGCCCTGTCGCCCAATGAAACCAATAGGGTTTATAAGCATCCATGGACGGTACGACTCGCACCGCTTTATCTGTGCAGGCTTAGCTCCTCTAAACGGTTTACCAGTACTCGTGTGCCGTCGGTTTCAGCTCTGCGTGGAAGCATCGTGCAGCCCATTTATTTGTTCAAGCCTCAATGGGCGGGGCTATGATATATTTGAGTAGGCGGATTTAAAACACAGTCAGGTCATTCATAGTTAAGAGAGAGAGCGAAAGAGTGAGAGAGATCTTGGTCAAAATACATCAAAATCTGGAACCGTTAAAGCTTCACGGTTAAATCCTAAACGCATGGAATGGAAACTAGAAATCACAAATGATTTCTCTCTCTCTTTTTTTTTTTTAGCTCACCTGTCACGTAGTGACAAGGTGAGCTTTTGGGATCACTTTTTGTCCGTCGTCCGTCGTGCGTCCGTGCGTCCGTGCGTGCGTGCGTGCGTGCGTCCGTGCGTGCGTCCGTAAACTTTTCTTCAAACGACATCTCCTCCTAAACCACTGATCGGATTTTGACCAAACTTCACAGGAATGATCCTTAGGAGGTCCCCTTTCAAAGTTGTTCAAATGGTTCCGGTCCGTTGCACATATAGGTCACAGTAGCCAAAAATAGATTTTTTTCACCGAAAACTTAAAAAATCTTCTTCTCTGAAACCGCAAGGCCCAGGTCTTTGATATTTGGTATGAAGCTTCATCTAGTGGACCCCTACCAAGATTGTTCAAATTATAGTGCTGGGGCCAAAAATGCCCCCACACGGGGGCCCTTTGGTTTTACATGGGCTTATATAGGGAAAATCTTTAAAAATCTTCTTCTCTCAAACCGCAAGGCCCAGGTCTTTGATATTTGGTATGAAGCTTCATCTAGTGGACCCCTACAAAGATTGTTCAAATTATAGTGCTGGAGCTAGAAATGCCCCCGCCCCGGGGCCCTTTGGTTTTACATGGGCTTATATAGGGAAAATCTTTAAAAATCTTCTTCTCTGAAACCACAAGGCCCAGGTCTTTGATATTTGGTATGAAGCTTCATCTAGTGGATCCCTACCAAGATTGTTCAAATTTTAGTGCTGGGGCCAAAAATGCCCCCGCACGGGGGCCCTTTGGTTTTACATGGGCTTATATAGGGAAAATCTTTAAAAATCTTCTTCTCTGAAACCGCAAGGCCCAGGTCTTTGATATTTGGTATGAAGCTTCATCTAGTGGACCCCTACAAAGATTGTTCAAATTTTAGTGCTGGGGCCAAAAATGCCCCCACATGGGGGCCCTTTGGTTTTACATGGGCTTATATAGGGAAAATCTTTGAAAATCTTCTTCTCTGAATCTGCAAGGGATAGGTCTTTTATATTTGGTATGAAGCTTTATCTAGTGGACCCCTACCAAAATTGTTCAAATTATAGTGCTGGAGCTAAAAATGCCCCCGCACGGGGGCCCTTTGGTTTTACATGGGCTTATATAGGGAAAATCTTTAAAAATCTTCTTCTCTGAAACCGCAAGGCCCAGGTCTTTGATATTTGGTATGAAGCTTCATCTAGTGGACCCCTACCAAGATTGTTCAAATTTTTGTTCTGGGGCCAAAAATGCCCCCACACGGGGGCCCTTTGGTTTTACATGGGCTTATATAAGGAAAATCTTTAAAAATCTTCTCTGAAACAGCAAGGCCCAGGTCTTTGATATTTGGTATGTAGCTTCATCTAGTGGACCCCTACCAAGATTGTTCAAATTTTAGTGCTGGGGCCAAAAATGCCCCCACACGGGGGCCCTTTGGTTTTACATGGGCTTATATAGGGAAAATCTTTAAAAATCTTCTTCTCTGAAACCGCAAGGCCCATGTCTTTGATATTTGGTATGAAGCTTTATCTAGTGGACCCCTACCAAGATTGTTTAAATTATAGTGCTGGAGCAAAAAATGCCCCCGCACGGGGGCCCTTTGGTTTTACATGGGCTTATATAGGGAAAATCTTGAAAAATCTACTTCTCTGAAACCGCAAGGCCCAGTTCTTTGATATTTGGTATGAAGCTTCATCTAGTGGACCCCTACCAAGATTGTTCAAATTATAGTGCTGGGGCCAAAAATGCCCCCGCACGGGGGCCCTTTTGTTTTACGTAGGCTTATATAGGGAAAATCTTTAAAAATCTTCTTCTCTGAAACCCCAAGGCCCAGGTCTTTGATATTTGGTATGAAGCTTCATCTAGTGGACCCCTACCAAGATTGTTCAAATTATAGTGCTGGGGCCAAAAATGCCCCTGCACCAGGGCCCTTTTGTTTTACATAGGCTTATATAGGAATAATCTTGAAAAATCTTCTCTGAAACTTCAAGGCCCAGGTCTTTGATATTTGGTATGAAGCTTCATCTTTTGGACCTCTACCAAGATTGTTCAAATTATAACCCTGGGGCTAAAAATGCCCCAGCTCCGGGGCCCTTTGGTTTTACATAGACTTATATAAGGAAAATCTTGAAAAATCTTCTTCTCTGAAACCACAAGGCTTAGGTCTTTGATATTTGTTATTAAGCTTCAGCTAGTGGACCTCTACCAAGATTGTTAAAATTATAGCCCTGGGGCCAAAAATGCCCGCGCTCCGGGGCTCTTTGGTTAAACATAGACTTATATAGAGAAAATCTTGTTTTACATATACTTCTATATGCAGGGTAAACCTTTAAAATCTTCTTCTCTGAAACCAGAAAGCCCAGGTCTTTCATATTCGATAAGAAGTTTCATCTTGTGGACCTCTACCAAGATTGTTCAAATTATAGGCCTGGGGCCAAAATTGACCGTGCCCGGGGCCCACTTGTTATACATTGGATCAGGTGAGCGAACCAGGGCCCTCTGGGCCCTCTTGTTTTCTTTTTGTTGTTGTTGTTTGTAGCTTTAAAGGCCTTTCAGGAATAGTTCGCTTATTTCGAGCCAATCATTATATACAAGTTGGTGTACGAGGGTCCTTCAAAAAGTTTTGTCACTAATAGGTGGTTTCCCTAGTTTTATGGTAAGTATTTCTGATAACGCATCATTGCATTTGAATAGCCTTTCAAATAGCCACCGATAACAGTTTATTTCTAGCAAATTGCTTTTATAATGACCGAGTTTTGTCAAATTGAAATGCATGCAGTCAAATACACTGGCCAATGTACGAGTTACATTGTAAGATGGACAGAAAGACTGAAATTCGCAGCTAAATTAAATGCCGTGTAAGGCTTGACATAGGTTGGTGAATTGTGTGGCTAAAATGAACCTCTTGTAAATTCAAAGCGCACAATTTATCGGTGGGTCAAAGCTTTTAAAGCTGGTAAATAAACGACCAAAGATGATGCCCGTGTTGGTAGGCCAAAGACATCCATCACCAAGGCAACCATCGCTGTTGTAAAGGCAGCGGTCAAAGAAGATGCGCGACTGTCAGTGAAAGAGATATCTTAATGCACTGGCTTATCAGAAGGCGGTGTACAAACCATTCTGACAAAGTACTTGGCTTAAGATTTGCGCTAGGTTGGTGCCCCATTTTCTCACTGAAGAGCGAAATCGTATTGTGTTTCTTTCCCTCAGTTGTCTTGAATGTGAGGTTTTAGGTAATTTTATCGATACCTATTCATTGCCTTAACTTCTGTTTGGCAAATCATGTAGATGCATGACCTATCTGAGTGACACCATTGTTTTAGTATACAATTAACTTAAAAGAAAAAGAGATTTTGACCAAAAAAAAAAAAAATGAAAAATGATATTTTGCATGAAAAGCTTACTCTTATAACGACCCCCGTTTTGTATGAACGACCTACTGTTTTTATTTGATAGGTTTTGCAAATAATATTTAGATATAATACCTTTCTTAGTGCTCATATCATTTATATAGCAGAAATTACTATAATAATTTGAAAAAAATGTGTATATATGTTCATATTATTCAGTGTATGTTTACTTTTGAAACGACCCACATTATCTTATTGGAAACCTGTCAACCTGTTTTCATTTCATAGTTTTGCGGATTACATATAGATACATCACCTATCATATCTAAGCTCAGAAGCAACTATAATTTTTGTGATGTTTTCCAAAAAAAAAAGTTTTGCCTGTTATGATAACTTTTGAAACGACCCTTTTTGCTTGAAATAACACTATAACCGAATTCTTTCATCATATTGCGGCAGATAATAAGCATAAATATCATCTATTTGCAAGGAGTTATAATTTCTAGCAAAACAGTTATTTTAATGTTAGCGATCTTCAAGAAAAAAGGTATTTTCCCTGTAATTTTTACTTTTGAAACGGCCCTCATTCTCTTATATGGCCGGTGACCCCCCATTTTTATTTCATGTTTTTGAATGCCATATGAATATACATAATTCAATTTAGTAAGTCCAAAATCTCTAGGGCAGAAGTCACTTTAATTTTCGCATTTGTGTCAAATATTAGCGATTTCCCATTACAATCAATGCAAAATATGTGTAAAATGGCGTTACTTTTGGATTGACCCCCATTCTTTCCCAGTCTCGGTGACATGGTATTTTTATTACTTTAATCTAAAGTTAAGTCCTTGCTTGACACGTTGTTATAATATAAGGAAATTCTCTAGGGCAGGTATCTCAGAAAAAAATTAAGGTCGGCCTCCTTAAAAAGTGGTAACTTTTATACAATGAAACGTCAGTGGCTTGAAACACCGTGGCTGAGTCACACTTGTTCTCCAGTGCCTGGGCTACTGATAAGAAAAAGTTATCAGTTACAGTAGTCATTTAATCCTTATCCCATTGAACATGCCAACTGTTACCATTGCAAACAGTGTAGATCCAGATCAGATAGCTTCTAAAGAAGCCATCCTATCAGGATCTTCATTGTTCGTCAACTAGTTTACGAATTTGAATGAAACTTTGAAACAAGTATTTTGATTGGTTGATAGTCAGAAATGGGTGTGGCAAAATCAGCAGGATAAGGGTTAGTCATTAAACAGTATGCTGTGTATACTCATTAGAATCGCCTCAGTGAGACGATTCTAATGAGTACACATGGTATACTCTTATTATATAGAAGCGTTACACCAACTAGTCACACTGCTCCTCAAACCCTTGGGTGATAGGGCTTGACATGTCATTTGGATAAAAGTCCCACAAAAATTATTGGAAACATCTCCAAAAGGACCTAAATAGTGTTGATGGGAATGCAAACACACACAAAACTTGGTACTATGAAGAACAACCCTCAGTGGCTCAAACTACCCCCGTCTCAAACCAATTCTCATGGTCACAAAGGTGTTCGAGCCGTTGAAGTTCAGTTGTACACATGTACCATATTTCTATCTATTTTTAGATTTGTGCACATCAGAGTATGGAATTTGTGCCTGAACATTAATAGGTATTTTTAGAAAAAATTTTACATTGTCAATGTTGTTACAATCCTTGTTTATGTTTATATATAATACAAATAAAAAAATTAAAACTATTTTTTATAAAGCATTACTTTGTTCTTTTTGCTTTTAGAACCAGGTCTTGCAGGGGGAGTAACCTAATTTCATTAACACATAAAATTTCAATCACGACTACCGGTATTGTCGTCTGCTTTGCCTTCTGCCGGTTATCTTAAAATAAATGTTTGCAAACAGTGTGGACCCAGATCAGACTGCTCCTCCTGTAGGAGCAGTCTGATCTGGACCCACACTGTTTGTCTGTATGCAAAAATATTTTTAACAAGATGTGTTTGTGAAACACGAACATGTCCCCAGACATGGTCATTTTTTTTTTCAAAGTTGCTCACAGTTCAAGATTTTTGTTTGTGTGGGAAGCCCTTGACACAAGAAACTTACAAGCCAAATATGAAAGCTCTATCTTAAACGGTTCAAAAGTTATGAACAATAATATTTTTTCTTTAAAGTAGGTCAAGGTCACAGGTAAAAAAAAAATTGCATGAATGTAGCTCTTGTCACAAGGAACCTACATGCCAAATATTAAGGCTCTATCTTAAACGGTTCAAAAGTTATGAACAATTTTATTTTTTTTCTTATAAGTAGGTCAAATGTCAAGGTCATGGTCCAAACATTTTGCATGACTGAAAAGCTCTAATCACAGGGAACCTACATGCCAAATAGGAAAGCTCTATCTCAAACCGTTTGAAAGTTATGACCAAAAATGTTTATTTTTTTAAGTAGGTCAAAGGTCAAGGTCACAGGTCAAAATTTTTGCATGAATGTAAAGCGTTTGTCACAAGGAACCTACATGCTACATATGAAGGCTGTATCTCAAATGGTTCAAAAGTTACGACCAATGTTACCTTTTTCTTTTATGTAGGTCAAAGGTCAAGGTCACAGTTTAAAATTTTTTGTGTGAATATACAGCTCGTGTCAAAAGGAACCTACATGCAAAATATGAAGGCTCTATCTCAAACCGTTCAAAAGTTATTACCAAAATATTAATTTTTTATTTTAAGTAGGTCAAAGGTCAAGGTCACAGGTCAAATGTTTTTTGCATGAATGTAAAGCTTTTGTCACAAGGAACATACATGCTAAATATGAAGGCTGTATCTCAAGGGGTTCAAAAGTTATGACCAATGTTATTTTTTTAAGTAGGTCAAGGTCATAGGTCAAAATTTTTTGTGTGAATGTAAAGCTGTTGTCAAAAGGAACCTACAGGCAAAATATGAAGGCTCTATCTCAAACCGCTCAAAAGTTATTACCAAAATATTAATTTTTTATTTTAAGTAGGTCAAAGGTCAAGGTCACAGGTCAAATGTTTTTTGCATGAATGTAAAGCTTTTGTCACAAGGAACATACATGCTAAATATGAAGGCTGTATCTCAAGGGGTTCAAAAGTTATGACCAATGTTATTTTTTTAAGTAGGTCAAGGTCAATGTTACCTTTTTCTTTTATGTAGGTCAAAGGTCAAGGTCACAGTTTAAAATTTTTTGTGTGAATATACAGCTCGTGTCAAAAGGAACCTACATGCAAAATATGAAGGCTCTATCTCAAACCGTTCAAAAGTTATTACCAAAATATTATTTTTTTATTTTAAGTAGGTCAAAGGTCAAGGTCACAGGTCAAATGTTTTTTGCATGAATGTAAAGCTTTTGTCACAAGGAACATACATGCTAAATATGAAGGCTGTATCTCAAGGGGTTCAAAAGTTATGACCAATGTTATTTTTTTAAGTAGGTCAAGGTCATAGGTCAAAATTTTTTGTGTGAATGTAAAGCTCTTGTCAAAAGGAACCTACAGGCAAAATATGAAGGCTCTATCTCAAACTGTTCAAAAGTTATGGCCAAAATGCTATTTTTTTATTTTAAGTAGGTCAAAGGGTCAAGGTCACAGGTCAAATTTTTTTGCATGAATGTAAAGCTTTTGTCACAAGGAACATACATGCTAAATATGAAGGCTGTATCTCAAGTGGTTCAAAAGTTATGACCTATGTTATTTTTTTCTTTTAAGTAGGTCAAAGGTCAAGGTCACAGGTCAATTTTTTTGCATGAATGTGAAGATTTTGTCACAAGGAACCTTCAGGCCAAATATGAAAGCTCTATCTCAAACGGTTCAAAAGTTATGGCCAACGTTAAAGTTGTCCACGTACAAACCAACAAACAAACAGACAGGGCAAAAACAATATGTCCCCGCTATCGCTACCGGGGACATAAAAAGTATGCAAAAAATTAAGCAGACGACATTTTTAGAAGTTGTTTTACCCCGTGTCTAAAGGGTTAGTATTTTAGACATAATTGCATAAGGAGTAGTACAGTAACTACAAAACAACTCAGTCTAATCCGTCTTGTTGCACGACCCACAGGTGGAGTGCCCCACAATCCACAGTCTGCCAGTGGATATTTAATGAAGAGGGGCATAACTCCCGAACCAGTAGGAATAGGTTGATGTTCTTTTTACTGAATGAGGTAGATTTTAACAAGTTCTGGCAAATGAGCTGCTGCAAAATGCCATTTTGCATTTCCAAGGCTAAGTTGAAGAACTTGTGAACCGTTAGGAATATTGATGATTTTCGTACATGTTCGTGATTTTTCAATCTCAGGTAAGTTTCAACAAGATCTTGCCAATGAGCTGCTTACTGAATGCCAGTAGACATTTTGGGAGCCAAAAAATTGGAAATCCATAATAGGTTCATTTACAAGTTATTCACACAGGAATTGCCTATTTCATACACAAGCATTGTCAGTCTCCTATTCACCACTTTTTGGGTCGACAAGGCATTAGTGAATTAGTCATTGTTATCATCCATGCAACTATCACTGTCGCAGCAATAAAGTTAAATGGTGCAAAAAGTGGTTGTATGAAATCCAGGTAAAGTCATGATGTTCTTATCACTGTCACTAATATCCCATGTATGACATTTCTCCAACAAATACTCTTTCAGGATATAAGGTTTAATCACTGGACCATGAAATGAAGGTCACCATGACCTTCACCCTTTTACACTTGAACCAATGTCACATAGTTGGCCAATGTATAACCCAATGTGTGTATAACTTACTAACAATGGAAATGCATATAACATATTACATATAAGAAAGCTCTTGGGAACATTGAAATGAAAATAAATAGATATGAGTTTGGTCACATGACAATATGGCCATCATGCCCATATATGGTAAACACATTTCAAACTCAAAAGCCCTTTTCTTCGGAACTAATGATTGCTTTAAAATTTGATATGTAGCACTGGGTTCTTGGGCCATTAAGTTTGTTCAAATGGTTCAGGTCACATGACCAAGAAATCTTCTCAGAAACCAAATGGCTCCATATGTTCTCAGGACTCAGGTGAGCGGTTCAGAATATAAGAATCTAATATGGGTGTGAGGGGTGGATTGAAAAATCCGTCCCAAGGGACACTGTCCGGCATCACGAGGCTTGCCGAGTGATGCCGGACAGTGATCCCGAGGGACGGATTTTTCTATCCACCCCTCACACCCATATTGGATTCTTTTTCTTGCATACCTTCAATTCTATTGCGAATTTTTAATGCTGCTGTCACTTCGGTTACCAACGTCCGCCATTTTGTGATGACACAACAGGAATGTTTAGTGACGTCACGCATGACGACCCCGCGCATGAGGTCGTAGTCAACCAGTTCATTTATCAAACACGCGATTATATTCAATTTTGGGTCGGAACACCAGGGTCAGAACATAAATTTCTATCCCAGGGTAAAATCATGGATTTCCTTGTCTGGTGTGCAAGAAACATTGGTCCTCTGGTATTTTTTTACCACTACCAAGCTCAATAAGCTAAGGATGTTTTGAACACTTGGTGCCCAGTCTTATGCTGTAATGGTGCACCATGGGCATGTCAGAGTGGGAACCAATCAATCTGTAAATACATGTAATACACCAGAAATTCCGTGATTACTTTGGTGCTAAAGGAAAACAAAACAATTTCTTCTTCACTATAGATTTAACTACTAATTAAGTTCATGAAACAATTTGTCTATCAATAATACAAAGTACCAAGAACAATTAATTACCTTCTATACCAGCATCAGCTGGATGAATTAACACTTTTTGTACCAAATGGAATCTTCCACCTTATATATGACAGGAGTCCATTTCAAACTTTAGGGGTGTCAGGTTGTGTTTTCTTCAAAATTTATTGAGAAAATGGTTGAACTTTTTGCAAACAGTGTAGGCCCTGATCAGATGCCGCGTTCTGCGGCATCTGATCTGGGCCTGCACTGTTTGCCAAATGCCCGTTTTGGGGTTTCCAGTACTAAAAGGGTTTAGGGACCATAATGATCCCAAGTACTGGGACAGACAGACCTATGCAAACTGTGCAGACCCAGATCAGACTGCTCCTCAGGGAGCAGTCTGATCAGGGTTTACACTGTTTGCCATTCAGATGGCAATCTTGGGACTCCTAGTTGGATTGTTAAACAAATTTGCCTAAATTCTAGAATTATAGCAAGTCCTCAAGACGTCCAAATTTTTAGGATTATTACGGTAAATGGTTTGGTTTGGAGTTTAACATACAAGTTTTAAATTTTTTCCTATGAAGGGGCTAACTTATACATGAGGATAATTTCTTCATGATATATGTACACCAAAAAATCCTTTAAATTACAGTGTTTGTTTGAATTGAGGTCTTATGTCGCCCTCGACACTATTTAGGTCATTTTGGAGATGTTGCTTCCACATTTGGGGGACTTTTAGCCAACACTAAGATGAAATGACATGTCAAGCCCTGCCACCCAAACAACAGGGTTTATATGTAGGGATGGTCCTACTCACACAACTATGGGCTCAAAGTGGTTTACCAGTACTCACAAGCGGTTGGAGTCAGCTCTGATGGAAGCATCATGCAGCCCAATCTATTTCGGCAAGATTCTTTTGTGTAGATTAATCAAGAAATCATACTGTGATCATTCTCTCCCTTCCTCTGAATTCAGAAAAGAAGTTGCCAAATTTTTTGGGCAAAAAGAATGTGCACTGTACTGGTTAACCCCTTATGCCTGCCCAGGAAGTGTAGTTACTAGTTAGGTCAACTGAATGGCTCAATATGATCTAAATAGTGTTGACTTGGCTGCTAAACTCCGAACAAACTTTAAATTACAGTAAGAAAAGGTAGAAACTAATTATACTTTGACCTCACACCAGTACTGGTAAACCGCCTAGAGGATCTAAGCCTGCCCAGGCAAAGCGGTGCGAGTCAGACCGTCCATGCATATAAACCCTATTGGTTTCAATGGGCGACAGGGCTTGAGATGTCATTTCATCTCAATGTCGGGTAAAAGTCCCACAAAATCAGAAGCAATGTCTCCAAAATGACCTATATAGTGTTGACCTGGACGTTAAACCTCAAATCAAACATACAAACAAATCCCTGAAGATGCCAGGAAAAACTGCAGCTAAAAATGTCATCTTTTCAACTCATCTGCTGAATTTTCTTGCGAACTTTCAATAACTTATTTTTGCATACAGGCAAACAGTGAGGACCCAGATCAGACTGCTCCTCTAGGAACAGCCTCATCAGGGTCCCAACTGAGCTGATCTATTTCTTAAATACAACAGATGACCTTTGTTATTACACAGAAAACTGACACATATGACAAGTAAAATCAATATTTACAATTTGCTCTCCCAAAGCATGTACATAGGTATATACAATATAAAACAATTTCAAACAGGTTTTGAGATTGTACAGTCAACCCTCTTTATACCGACATTCGTTATAATGGCAAAACTCGTTATAACGGCAATTCGAATGGAATGACTACTTAGCTAAAGGCTTAGCCTCGGTTTCGAGCAGTGTGGGCTTCCCTCGGTTTGGAAATGCACAAATCGAGTCCATAGTCATGAAAGGGTCTTGGAAACTAAGAAACAAGTGTGATAGAAATTTGTTAGAAAAGCCTCACTGAGATGATTCTAACAAATGTCTTTAACATATGTTTCTTGGAGCAGTAATTGAGGAAATGCCTTTGATTACCTATCATACTCCTAACTGGGATTCTTTATAACGGCAAATCCTTTATAATGGCACACTAATAGGGGAAAATACTGTCGTTATAACGAGGGTCCTCTGTATTCAACTCGGCTAAGCAGGAAATTTTAAATACATGTATAACTATTCATTACAATAACAGGGCTTGGAGAAACACATTGGGCCGCAGAGCTGAATCCAAACACATGAGTACTGGTACTCTGCTTAGAGGGTATAAGCCTTCCTAGGCAAAATCCCACAAAATTAAAAGCTACATGTACTTCTCAAAAATTACCTTAGTGTTGCAGGGGATGTTAAACCTCCAGCCAGCCTCAGTAGCTCAGTCTGATGCGTGTATGACTGGTGATCAGGACGCAGGTTCGATACCTGCCAGGGTCGGCAACATTCTTTCAAGGAGATTGATCATGAAACCTTTTCTATGGTCATTCTCTCCCTTCGGGCAGTTGTCAGTTGGCGAAAGAATGTACATTGTACTGGTTAACTGCTTACGTATAAACTTGCCCAGGAAAAGTGTGGATAGGTAAACTGACCGGCTCAAACATGACCTAAAAAGTGTTGACTGCGCCATTAAACTCCAATACAAGCAAAATTAAATTAAACTGCAAATCAAACAAAAGAATAATTATGATAACACACCCATGTTATAATGGCATCTTCAATACAACAGTAGAACCAGCATTTTACAGATGATTTATTTTTTGTGGGGGCTCGTTTTCATTCTCTCAAACACTGATACCTCAAACTATAGTGAAACAGTGAAAAAATTGATAATATGGATGGCTCGTTTACCACATGCTAATTAGAACTCATTCTGAAGTCCTTAGAAGTCTTCACATAATTCCAGATATTCATATACAGTGAAATTCCGCTAGTAGGACCACCGAAGATTAAGACTAATTCTGCGTTAAAAAGCTTATTTAGCAGGTTGCAATTATTCTTCCTTTGTGTTTTCTGCATACCTTGTCCTCTGGTCAGAGCTAGACCACCTTTGGGACATTTTGAAATATTTTTTCTAATTTTCTCAGAAACAGGATTTGACATATGCATATTGTCTTCTATGGAGACAAGTTGCATGTGATGTCAAGTCCTGGGGAAAATAAGAAAAACTTCAACAATTTGTCCTCTGCTGGTTTAGCCTAGAGAGTGGTATATAGTAAATATGGCGAACCACACACTCGTTATACACTGCTTGAAATGACATGCCTTCATGAAACAACATAATTATGCCTTCATGAAGGATTATGTAGCTTAAAGCTCTTTAATCATGATGGGATTATAAAGTCAATATATCAACCATACTTGTAAAACATGATATGAACAAAACACCATTTAAGGGGAATGGGAATACCAGGCAGATTTTTTCGCCATTTTTCAAAGGGAGACAACTTTCGGGACTTCCTGTTTGATTTTCTATAAGCCCTGTCCCATTGAAAAAGGTGTCTACTCTTAAAGGAAAAAATTTGCTCCTCAAGAGTCGACCCCTATTGACATGGGAGACAAATATACTTTTGCAGGAGTTGCCTCCCTTAAAGGTGTATCCATTCCCCTTAATACAACTAAAATATTATGATTGGTTTGTTTGTTTGTTTTGAGATTTAACGTCCCCGTCAACACTGTAAAGATCATTTTGGAGACGTCGCTTCCAATTTTGTGGGACTTTTACACGAAATTGAGATGAAATGACATCTCAAGCCCTGCCACCCAATGAAACCAATAGGTTTTATGAGCATGGGCGGTCTGACACTCGCACCGCTTTGCGTGGGCAGGCTTAGATCCTCTTAGCGGTTAACCAGTACTCGTGTGCAGGTCGGTTTCAGCTCAGAGGGGAAGCATCATGCAGCCCGTCTATTTCTTCAAGCCCCGACGGGCGGGGGCCGTATCATGATTGGTTTAAACAATATTTTATTTCTTTTAAACAATAATTACAGAATGAAAATACTGTACATACAATATAAAACAGGGTTGTATTGTATGTACAGTATTTTTATTCTGTAATTCAAAATATTATAATTAATTATCTAAATGTATGTACATTCACACTTAATAAGAGTCCTTCATGGCTTTGATGAACAGATATTAATATTGTATACCAAACAAGAATTCTACCAAATGCTATACAGTACACTGCACCACTTCAACATCAGTGTCCATTCTAGGGTTAAAGGCTGGAAGAACAATTCTACAGCACTTGCTGCATGTATCGCAATGTCACTGCTTTTGCTGTTTTGGGCAAACAGAACAACGTTTTGAACAAAGGAAATGTCTTGTTGTTTTAATTTGAAGTTTAACATCCCCGTCAACACTATATTGGTAATTTTGGAGACGTTGCTTCCAATTTTGTGGCACTTTTACCCGACACCGAGATGAAATGTTATCTCAAGCTCTACTGACCAATGAAACCAGTAAGGTTTAAATGTCAAATGCATGGATAGTCCGACTTGCACCACATTTCCTGGGCAAGCTTAGACCCTCTTAGCTGTCTACTAGTACTCATGTGTGGTCGGTGTCAGCTCTGCGTGGAAGCATCATGCAGCCCAATCTATTTCTTCAAGCCCCGATGGGCAGAAGAAAGCAAATGAATAAGTGCATTAGAATGGGGATAACTGTATAGACGCACCCAATGTCTACATCAAACAAGGTCAAAGGTCATTAGCCTTGTTTTATCTGATGTGCAAAAAAACTTCCCATCCATACTCTACTGTTGATGTAGCATGAATTGTCTTCTGTAATTACTATTGTTAAATTGTCATTCTTTCAAAATTGTTTGCCACAATCCATTTTGGACATTAAACTGCTTCTTTTTCATTTGTACAGACAATATACATGCTTTCATCTTATTTCCGTTTGTTAAAGCGCATTGACTACGTTTTGGTAAGATTGTGTGTAGTTTTATAACACTTCTTAGGCAACAAAATGTGCGATGAAATGTCAGAAGAGACTGGTTCTATATCATTTAATACTTCAAACACACTAAATGACAAGGATCAGTTCACTTTATGGGGGAGAAAGGAGTTTAATTACACGATAGATATTCGAAATTCTCATTGCCACTCTAAGGCAAGTCATGTTTTGCCAACCAGATAAAAGAGGTACTCTACAGGGGAGGAAATTGGCACATGGGCAGTGAACTGTAAAAAAAGTCACATGCCAAAACATTGGATCCGCCTATTAAATAGTCATTTGGGGAGGCAAATTGTCCGTTTTACAGCCTTGAATTCCATTTTATTTCTCCCCTGACACCTGGCCATAAGACTAAATTTCTGAGCAAAAATTTGGGGATTTACCGAAAAAGAAGAATTTGGAATGCAGTTATCCCCTGAATGAAGGATCCAATGGAAAACCAGTCAGATCTCTTTAATGTTCCATGTTAAAAGCAGAAAAATAGTCTAATGTTTATTTCTGTACCAGTTAGAACCCCTCCATGATTTCATTGCAATATATACATATATATGTATACTCTCAACATGTTTTTATATACTCTCAACATGTTTTTATACAACTGGAAATGTGTCCAGACTACACAGATGCCCCCGCCAAGGGCCACGCCTCACCCTGAAAATCCAAGTTGCAACAAATTTTTCTAAGTGTGTGACCTTGTCATCAGGAACATTTGTGAGAAGTTATATTGAAATTGGTGAAAAAATGTAAGCGCTAGAGCAATGACAAAGTTTTTCTAAAAATAGCCACAGTGACCTTGACCTTGAAAGTCAAACTTGCTCGAGGTATTGTCATAAGGAACATTTGTGTGAAGTTATATTGAAATCAGTGAAGAATTGTAGTCCCAAGAGCAATGACAAAGTTTTTCTAAAAATAGCCACAGTGACCTTGACCTTGAAAGTCGAAATCGCTCGAGATATTGTCATAAGGAACATTTGTGTGAAGTTATATTGAAATCGGTGAAGAAATGTTAGAGCTAGAGCGATGACAAAGTTTTTCTAAAAACAGCCACAGTGACCTTGACCTTGAATGTGGAACTTGCTAGAGATATTGTCATAAGGAGCATTTGTGTGAAGTAATATTGAAATTGGTGAAAAAATGTAAGCACTAGAGCAATGACAAGGTTTTTCTAAAAATACCCACAGTGACCTTGACCTTGAAAGTCAAACTCGTTCGAGGTATTGTCATAAGGAACATTTGTGTGAAGTTATATTGAAATCGGTGAAGAAATGTAAGCGCTAGAGCGATAACAATGTTTTTCTAAAAATAGCCAGTGACCTTGACCTTGAAAGTGGAACTCGCTAGAGATATTGTCATAAGCAACATTTGTGTGAAGTTATATTGAAATCGGTGAAGAAATGTAAGCGCTAGAGCGATGACAAAGTTTTTCTAAGAATAGTCACAGTGACCTTGACCTTGAGGCCATGACCTTGAGTCACTCTCGCTCGAGATATTTTTATAAGGAACATTTGTGTGAAGTTATATTGAAATTGGTGAAGAAATGTAGGCGCTCGAGGGATGACAAAGTTTTTCTAAAAATAGCCACAGTGACCTTGACCTTGAGGGAATGACCTTGAAAGTCAAACTCGCTCGAGAAATTGTCATAAGGAACATTAATTTTGTGTGAAGTTATATTGAAATCAGTGAAGAAATATAGGCGCTAGAGCTACGAATGTATGTTGTGCGAGGGGATAATTAAAAAATTTTAAGTCTGTGACCTTGACCTTGAGCTCATGGGCATGGGTGGGGGCATCGCTGAATAAAATGCACAGGTAGCTAACATCATACCAAATATTAACTCAATCCATCGCACGATTTGGAAAATATCAACTCTTAAAATATCTAATTAAAAACTTCTAAGTCTGTGACCTTGACCTTGAAGCCATAGGCATGAGTGGGGGTATTGCCAAATAAACATTTGGACCTGTATCTATCATCATAGCATACATAAGCCAAATCCATAATATAGTTTGGAAAATTTGAGCTCTTTAAAATCTTTCACATTAAAATTGTCTAAGTCTGTGACCTTGACCTTGAGGTCCTAGGCATGGGTGGGGGTATTGCTGAATAAAACATTGTACCTAAATCTATCATCATACGAACCAAAGCCATCATAAAAGTTCAGGTTCTACCAGGTACAAATACCTTAACTGGAGTCTTTAACATGGAAAATTTCTAAGTCCATGACCTTGACCTTGAGACCATAGGCATGGGTGAGGGTATTGCTTAATAAAACTTTGGACCTATATCTATCATCATACCAAAGATGAACCAGTTCCATAAAATGGTTAGGAAAATATGAGTTCTAAAAGTTCAGGCTCTACCTGTTACAAAAACTTTAACCTGAGGTTACAGGATCACGTACACACGTACGTACGTACACACACACGTACAGACGGATGTACACATGTACGCACGTACGGAAAACCGAAAAATTGTATGCCCCCGGCATCATATGATGCGGGGGCATAAAAAATATTACCGCATTTACCCTAAATATTCAGACACCTTAACTCATTACCGTGCTTATTCAAAAATTCAAACAAGTACAAATAACTCCAGGATTCTGAAAAGTAGAAGTAAAACAAAGATCAGGAATTGATACAATTAACTTACTCCACCCATAAAAGACACCAAAGGGAAAGAAATACAAACATTAAGCTACCAGACCATAATGGAAACCTAAACAAAGGAAGGCCATATGATAAGGACAGTTACTTTCCCACAAAATGGCCATATGGCCATCCAAAATAAAAAGACACAAGTGATACACACAGTAAGTAACAAACAACAACATAAATAAATCGCCACAGAAGAGCCGCCTTGGAACGGTCAGTGGAAGATTTCCACTGGGGGGCTTAAATCGATTTTACATGGCCACAATCCTCGCCCCTACTTCCGTCGCGATTTAGACAAATAATTTGTTCAGTCCGCATGAAGGCCTCCTAACTCATCAGTGCAACATCTCCGTGAACACAAAAATCAAAGAACCACAGAGGTGAGACAACGGTGAGGACTCGACAGCAAGAAACCACTGAAATGCTGGAGCAAAAGAAAACCAACAGTTAGACTCCGATGAGCCCGACCGATGAGTCTGAGAATAGCTGAGAGAGTGGCAAACATTGTAGATCCTGATGAGACGCCGCACTCTGCGGCATCTCATCTGGGTCTACACTGTTTGCTCTGGCATGTCTGTCCAAAAACATACAATGAATACAGTAATCACGATCCCATAAGTGGCATTTCTCCTTGTCATCAGGTGCTTTTGTGAGCATCTTATAACACTGGTGGATCACCCATATAGTGAATGAGGCAATAGCGAGGATTTTCCATCATCTGGAAAAAGTGCTTCACAAAGACATCAGAAAAGTATCCATTCGGCAGTCTTACTTTGTAGTACGTTTTCATGATGACTTCTTTGCCTTTCGGGTACTTCTTTGAACCACAATTATTCCACTTGTAAAAGTCCATTTTGCGTTCCTTTGTTTTAGGTAAAGTTTCAAGATCGATTAAATATACCTGACCACCTCTTGGTTTGGGAATCTGCCTTCTGGCAACTTTGTCTAAGTGATGTCCAGACAAAACCCTATTTAGAATTGCAGTGGCCTCCACTGTCGATATTCTTTCTTCTAACATCCTGAACACCACTGGCTCTTTAACTTTAGCTGGTGATATTTCTGGTGATGCCGTATCAGCTGATTCAAGACCTCCTGGAGATAGTGGTTCAATAGTTATGGAATCTCTCTTCCTTTTCTTTGCTTTGCTAGGTTTCTTTTTAGAAGATGACCTGGTAAAATGTTTCCTTCCAGTTTCTGAAGGCTCATCACCTATATCCTCCTCCTCCTCCTCTTCATCTTCTTCATCTTCATGATCATCATCAAAATCATCATCTCCATCATCACCCACCTCATCTGGAGCAGGCTTAGTGTCAGGATAATTGTAAATAACCTTCATATGGCCCTTGAACATTTCACCTTTATCTTTCAAAGCTTTAAGAATGGCATCTCCTGCTGGAGTCTTGAAGACTGCTGAATCTTTCTCTCCTACTACAAGCCTCAGAGATCCATCTTCATTTCTATCCATACCATACAGATTTATGACAAGTTGTTTCTTGTTCTTCCTTGGTGAGCTGCCAGGCTCATCCAGTTCAATCTCTTTATAGCCATCCTGACCATCACCTTCACCGGCTTTACTGTTTGGTGCAATATTAAAAGCTTGTTCAATGTACCCAGGATCAGTATCATCTCCAGTTTTACTTTTAAGCTTCTTGATTTTCTTTATTTTGAAAATTTTTCTTTTTAGATCTGGCTTTTTGGCTGAAAACAACGGTGTTGGTTTGGGCTTCTTCTCTGCCTTCATGCGTCTCAGCACCGAGTTGCAGGTGGTTCCACCCAGAGGGATAGCTGTCATGGTTTCTTCATCATAGTGGTAAGAACCACCACGGAGATGAGTATGTAAAAGACAAATTGCAGAGAAATCATCTTCACAGCCTCCACAGCGAAATGGCTTTGCTTTGGTACGCTCTTGATCATCATCCCCACCTGAAGCCATAGTATTTGGAAATTCCTGGTAATTCCGCTCCAGACACAGCTCCTTGGCAATATTTCTTTTAGCTCTCCTGAAATAAGTTAAGAAAAACACCACTGAAACTATCGTCAAACTTTAACTTTGGCTTATACGAGCAGTCTAATTAGGGTCCATACCATTTGCAGAAATTACTTTTTAACTCTTGTCCTGCTGAGCCTGGATACGCATTATTTTCCAAACAATGAAGATCCAGATCAGATGGCTTCTGATGAAGCCATCTGATCAGGATCTACATTGTTTGCCCTTCAGATTGTGAATTTGTTGCAATAATTTGTATCGAGTAATCTGATTGGTTGATAATCGGCAGTGGATGTGGCATATATGAATATTCAGCAGGAAAAGGGTTAAAGTAACCAGCAAACAACAAAGCAGACAACAATAATTATTGTTGTGACTGGCAAATTAACCTTTAGCACTCTCTAGGCTACATGTATTTCAGCAGACGACAAATTGTTGATGACAAATTGTTGATATTTTTATTTTTCCCAGAAAACAGGACTTGTCATCTTATGCAAATTGTCTCCATAGGAGACAATTTGCATGAGATGTCAAATTGTTTTTTCTGGGTAAGATAGAAAAATATAATAAAATGTTGTCTGCTGAAAAAAATACCCAGAATACAGAGCATTAATGGGAATTACAGCACCAGGTCACAAGACATGATGAGGGACTTGAGGGTACTCAGGGTAGTACACATATCTCTACCTTCTATGAAATTAACCAATTGTATACTGGTGGACTTTTCCATTGCTATAAGTCCATTTGTCATTTAAGGGGTGTCATGCCTATTTTTTTCATTTTTCATTCCATTTTTGACAGAAAATCCTGTTTGCAGAAAGTGCAGACCCTAATCAGACGCCTCAGAATGGGGCGTGTAATCTGGGTGTGCGCTGTTTGCCAAGCTACCCTTTTAGGAGTTTCCCACCTAGAATGTGTTAAGATATCGTCCGCTGAGTGCAATAACGGTGTAACTGACATTTTGGCCAAAATAGTTTTTTTTGCATAAATGGGTGCCTTAGGACTTGACACACTTGGTAAATAAGTTCTACAGCTGGATTCTGCCTCAATCATGATTTATTTCAGAATTTTGGATTTTTTTTTGGCAGTTACACCGTTTTTGCTCTGACTTTTAGAAACAAGAGGGCCATGATGGCCCTGGATCGCTCACCTGATCCATAGTGTAACAAGTGGGCCCCAGAGAGGGCCATTATTGGCCCCAGGGCTTTAATGTACATAATGTTGAGGGAGGTCTTAAAGGTGAAGCTTCATACCAAACATCAACAAAGGCTAAAATTTGAACAATCTTGTCAAAGGTCCACTAGATGAAGCTACACATCAAATATCAAAGACCTGGGCCTAGCGGTTTCAGAGAAGAAGATTTTTAAAGATTTTGCCTATATAAGCCTATGTAAAATCAAAGGGCCCCGGGACAGGGGCATTTTTTGCCCCAGCACTATAGTTTGAACAATCTTGGTAGGGGTCCACTAGATGAAGCTTCATACCAAATATCAAAGTTCTGGGCCTTGTGGTTTCAGAGAAGAAGATTTTTAAAGATTTTCCCTATATAAGCCTATGTAAAACCAAAGGGCCCCGTGGCAGGGGGGGATTTTTTGTCCCAGCACTATAATTTGAACAATCTTGGTAGGGGTCCACTAGACGAAGCTTCATACCAAATATCAAAGTCCTGGGCCTTGTGGTTTCAGAGAAGAAGATTTTTAAAGATTTTCCCTATATAAGCCTATGTAAAACCAAAGGGCCCCGGGGCAGGGGCATTTTTGGCCCCAGCACTAAAATTGGAACAATCTTGGTAGGGGTCCACTAGATGAAGCTTCATACCAAATATCAAAGTCCTGGGCCTTGTGGTTTTAGAGAAGAAAATTTTTAAAGATTTTCCCTATATAAGCCTATGTAAAACCAAAGGGCCCCGTGGCGGGGGCATTTTTGGCCCCAGCACTATAATTTGAACAATCTTGGTAGGGGTCCACTAGATGAAGCTTCATACCAAATATATAAGACCTGGGCCTTGTGGTTTCAGAGAAGAAGATTTTTAAAAATTTTCCCTATATAAGCCAATGTAAAAGCAAAGGGCCCCGTGGCGGGGGCATTTTTGTCCCAGCACTAAAATTTGAACAATCTTGGTAGGGGTCCACTAGATGAAGCTTCATACCAAATATCAAAGTCCTGGGCCTTGTGGTTTCAGAAAAGAAAATTTTTAAAGATTTTCCCTATATAAGCCCATGTAAAACCAAAGGGCCCCGTGGCGGGGGCATTTTTTGTCCCAGCACTAAAATTTGAACAATCTTGGTAGGGGTCCACTAGATGAAGCTTCATACCAAATATCAAAGACCTGGGCCTTGTGGTTTCAGAGAAGAAGATTTTTTAAGATTTTCCCTATATAAGCCTATGTAAAACCAAAGGGCCCCGGGGCGGGGGCATTTTTGGCCCCAGCACTGTAATTTGAACAATCTTGGTAGGGGTCAACTAGATGAAGCTTCATACCAAATATCAAAGACCTGGGCCTTGTGGTTTCAGAGAAGAAGATTTTTAAAGATTTTCCCTATATAAGCCAATGTAAAACCAAAGGGCCCCGTGGCGGGGGCATTTTTTGTCCCAGCACTATAATTTGAACAATCTTGGTAGGGGTCCACTAGATGAAGCTTCATACCAAATATCAAAGTCCTGGGCCTTGTGGTTTCAGAGTAGAAGATTTTTGAAGATTTTCCCTATATAAGCCTATGTAAAACCAAAGGGCCCTGGGGCGGGGGCATTTTTGGCCCCAGCACTATAATTTGAACAATCTTGGTAGGGGTCCACTAGATGAAGCTTCATACCAAATATCAAAGACCTGGGCCTTGTGGTTTCAGAGAAGAAGATTTTTAAAGATTTTCCCTATATAAGCCAATGTAAAACCAAAGGGCCCCGTGGCGGGGGCATTTTTCGTCCCAGCACTCAAATTTGAACAATCTTGGTAGGGGTCCACTAGATGAAGCTTCATACCAAATATCAAAGTCCTGGGCCTTGTGGTTTCAGAGAAGAAGATTTTTAAAGATTTTCCCTATATAAGCCTATGTAAAACCAAAGGGCCCCCGTGCGGGGGCATTTTTGGCCCCAGCACTATAATTTGAACAATCTTGGTAGGGGTCCACTAGATGAAGCTTCATACCAAATAACAAAGACCTGGGCCTTGTGGTTTCAGAGAAGAAGATTTTTTAAGTTTTTGGTGAAAAAAATCTGTTTTTGGCTCCTGTGACCTAGATGTGCAACGGACCGGAACCATTTGACCCATATTCAAACTTGACCGAGATATTGTCATGATGATCATTCTGAGCAAGTTTGATTAAGATTGGACCAAAATTGTGGCCCCTAGGGTGTTCACAAGGTTTTTCTATGATTTGACCTACTGACCTACTTTTTGACCCAACATGACCCATATTCAAACTTGACTGAGATATTGTCAGGATGATTATTCTGAGCAAGTTTGATGATGATTGGACCATAACTGTGCCCTCTAGAGTGTTCACAAGGTTTTTCTATGAATTGACCTACTGACCTACTTTTTGACCCGACATGACCCATATTCAAACTTGACCGAGATATTGTCACAATGATCATTCTGAGCAAGTTTGATGATAATTGAACCATAACTGTGCCCTCTAGAGTGTTCACAAGGACTATCTATGGTTTGACCTACTGACCTACTTTTTGACCCTACATGATCCATATTCGAACCTGACCGAGATATTGTCATGATAATTATTCTGAGCAAGTTTGATGATGATTGGACCAAAACTGTGCCCTCTAGAGTGTTCACAAGGTTTTTCTATGATTTGACCTACTGACCTACTTTTTCACCCGACATGACCCATATTCGAACTTGACCGAGATATTGTCATGATGATCATTCTGAGCAAGTTTGATGATGATTGGACCAAAACTGTGGCCTCTAGTTTGTTCACAAGAAAAAGTTTACGCACGACGGACGACGGACGACGGACGACGCACGACGACGCCGGACATCTTACGGTCACAAAAGCTCACCATGACCTTCGGTCAGGTGAGCTAAAAAAGTTTGCGCAAAAAGACTGTAAGTGCGCTTACCTAATTTTTGCGCAAAGTTTTTTAATACCTAAAAAATATTGAATCCTGCTGCTTGATATTTCAGAATAAGCATGTAAGCACCATGCAGAATATATAAAATGTGACCTATTACCTACCAAGTGTCTTTAATTTACTGCTTCGCCATGTAAAAGGCAAAGAAATAAGGTTTGTACATTTACATCGTTTTAGCGCTGGATGCACTTACACCATTTTTGCACCAAAAGCACTTGGCGCAGAAATGGTGTATCAACCCTTAAATGCTTAATATTTCTTTTCAAATGTCACTTATTCAACAATAAACATCACACACAAATGAAAGAAATCGCCATGAAGTTAAGAGACCAGCTTATAGTATGGTTTTCTATGCCATTCTTCAATAAAACAGTTTTTTGTCTCTCCTGAAAAGTTGCCATTTTGCACTTACAACATTATTGCACTCAGCAGACGATATGTTGTGTGGGCCCCTTAGAAATATTTCATTGAGGCAACACTGCATACCTTTTCAAGAAAAATAAGGATAAGAGAACCACATGGTCCTGATCACTCCCCTGAGCTCTTAGTGCCATTTGGTTAATTTATTCCCCATCTGAGTGACCTTTTATCTTTGGCATTTACTTGTATAAAGATTCATGAACTCTTTTAGCCAGCTGTATCTATCTGACTTCGGCATTCATAAATGTTCATGTTTTACAGTCGAACTTCGATGGCTCAAACACCGATGGCTCGTTTACCATGGCTGAGTCGAACCCATTTTTAAGCCCTTAGCGAAATCCTCTACATAAGAAATAGTGGGGGATGATTCAGGAGATTTTAGTCTTTTATCTTGCAAATGAATGCTGTGTGTACTCATAGAACACCGTAAAGAAGTCCAAAAATAACCCGGTTATGTTTTCTAGAAGTATGCAACAGTGGCTCGAACTTCCACTGTCTCGAACAAATTTCCATGGTCCCAAAGGGGTTCGAGCCATCGAAGTTCGACTGTAGTTTTTTTATAACATAGATGGGAACATATTTGGAAACAATACCCTGTTTAACCATTTTCCCTATAAAAAAGCCCTTGCCAGGAGGCTGCATATAGAACTTGACTGACCTGGACTAATCATACAAACTGGGGGCTACAACTGATTATAAACTGATATATTTATGCCCCCGCCTATTCGAAGAATAGTGGAAGGGCATTAAGTTTTACCCCTGTCTGTCCGTTTGTCCATTCGTCCGTCCCGACATTGGTTTTTGAATTATCTGCCCTTGACTTAGTACCACATAGTAAGCCGTGTCCGGGCCATAACTCCTAAACCGTATGGAATACGTATATTCATGAAACTTCACAGGTGCATTCATCACACTGAGACGATGTGTCATGAACAAGGAAGACAACTCTTGCATTTTTGGTTTTTGAATTATCTGCCCTTGACTTAGTACCATATAGTAAACTGTGTCCGGGTAACAACTCCTAAACCGTATGGAATATATTCTTGAAACTTCACAGGTGCATTCATCACACTGAGACGATGTGTCATGAACAAAGAAGACAACTCTTGCATTTTTGGTTTTTGAATTATCTGCCCTTGACTTAGTACCATATAGTAAACCGTGTCATGAAACTTCACAGGTGCAATCATCACACTGAGACGATGTGTCATGAACAAGGAAGACAACTCTTGCATTTTTGGTGTTTGAATTATCTGCCCTTGACTTAGTACCATATAGTAAACCGTGTCCTGGCCATAACTCCTAAACCATATGGAATATAATCATGAAACTTCACAGGTGCATCCATCATACTTGGACGATGTGTCATGAACAAGGAAGACAACTCCTGCTTGTTTAGTTTTTTAATTATCTGCCCTTGACTTACACCCATATATAGTCAAATGGTATGTCGTGTCCGGGCCATAACTCCTAAACCGTATGGAATATATTCATGAAACTTCACAGGTGCATTCATCACACTTAGACGATGTGTCATGGACAAGGAAGACAACTCTTGCATTTTTGGTTTTTGAATTATCTGCCCTTGACTTCCCAGATGCTATTTACCATATAGTAGTAAACCATGTCCGGGCCATAACTCCTAAACCATACGGAATATATTCATGAAACTTCACAGGTGCATTCATCACACTGAGACCATGTGTCATGAACAAGGAAGACAACTCTTGCATTTTTGGTTTTGGATTATCTGCCCTTGATGCATATATTTTATGACTGATTTGAAGTACATTTGTAATATTTTTTATGAATGGCATTTGGCGGGGGCATCCATGTCCTATGGACACTTTTTCTAGTTACATGTGTATCTTTTTCCAATTCAAAAGCCCAAGGGACCAAATTTGACTTTGTTGCAAAATGGGTGACGGTCCACCTAGTGCCATCATTTCAATAAATTTAAAAGGACTTAGTTGCCTACAGCCAGATAGCAAGTTCCAACACAATCTGCAAATCAGCTGAAGTGCACGACCCGCCGGATGCTTTTAGCTTTATGAGTGTTACCATATATGGGTATGGCGGCCATTTTGGTCATGTGACCTGGACCTAAAACGGTTCCCCCAATAAATGCGCCTTATCGTAAGGAGCAAAAATATATCTTATACTTTAGTACTGTATTCTGAATCGTTTGCAGGATAAAATGAATTCTCACTTTTCCAATACAAAAGCATATGTGTCAAAGTTTGACCTAGGCACAAAGAAGGTCAAGGTCAACCCAGGGTCACCATTTTAGCAATTTATGATGGGATGGACCTACGTCCCAGATGCTATTTATCAAGTTTCGTGGAAATCTGCCCTGTGGTTCTGGAGAAGACTATTTTTGAAGGGTTTTTACCATATATGGCTTGGCGGCCATTTTGGTCATGTGACCTGGACCCCATGAGCAAATTTTGGTTTCCCCCATCCCATAGAGGCTCCATATGAAATTTGACTTCAATCGGCCCAACGGTTTCCGAGGAGAAGCAGTTCGAAAATTTTCACATTTTTCGCCTCAGCGAGGCTATACTAAATGGAATGTAATATTTCGCAAGTTCATTGGTTAGATCTCATTGATATCTATCAGTATGCCAAAAATTGTTTAAATATTCCAAGCAGTTAAGTCACTATCACCAATTTTCACAAACGGGTTACGGACGGACAGACAGACTGACAGAATGACACGGTGATTTCAGGGCACTCTTAGAAAATCAACCGACTTCAGTCGGTCGCTTTTTCTGCGGGTCGTGAAAATTCTGAAGAAGATTATTTTACTTTTATACCATATACCACATTACCAGCTTGGTCATGTGATCTGAACCATTTGGACATATTTTTGTTCAACTATTGTCAATAATTACTGTCAATAATTTCATTGAAAATGGCCCAGCAGTTTAAGGGAAAATATCCTTTGACATGTTGACGCCCTTAACCCTTATCTTGCTGAATATTCATTTAAGCCACACCCATTTCTGTCTATCAACCAATCAAATTACTTGATGTTATTTATTGCTACAAATTCATAAACTGAATGCCAAACAGTGTAGATCCGGATCAGATGCCTTCTGAAGAAGCAATCTGATCTGGATCTACACTGTTTGCAAAGATAGGGGTTGTCGTGAACAGCAAGATAAGGGTTAAAATGCTTATAATCACAGTGACCTAGGTCCAAGAGCACTAAATGGCCTTGATCAATGGCATTCATAAACAACCTAAAATGCCATTACAATAACACACCAATGCGACATAGTGCATTTTTTCAGATCTCCGAAATGGCTACTTTTCTAATGAAAATCTGTGATGTTTTGTTTTGTATCATTGAGGCATTACTAGCGAATACCCACAACCTATGTCTTGGTGCAGAAATAAGAAAAATAATGTATACCCCTGTAAACCCCAGTTTTCTCCCTATACTCCCAGTGTTCGACATTAACCCAGGACCGCTGGACATTGTCTAGTGAAAAGCCGGTCAGGTCTAGTAAGGTCAGTGGCTGGCTGGTCCGAATGGTCAAGTTGAAAATCTGCTGCCATATTTATTAAAGTCCATATTTTTAACCCATTTACTTAAAAAATGTTTGTTTTGAGCTTATTGCTCGAGTTTTGGTATGTAAATAAATGATAATAGAAATAAACTGATGACTGTAGAACTAAAATATCACTTGAATAAAGTTTAGTATGATTTTTCTCATTCCCTCGGTCCAGTTGAACTTAGATCAGGTCCTGTGCATCCCAAGAGTTACAGGACCACCTTGTCTGTTTATTTAAAAAGTTAATGTTGAACCCTGACTCCTCCTAGACTGCTAGAGATGGAAACTCAAAACTTGGGAACTGATAGATCTTTGGTCTGAATTTTGATCCAATCCCTGGGGGTGGGGCAGGGGGGTTGGGGGGGATGTCAAAAATCAAAGTTTTCTGATCTTGTTGTGTAACATATCAAATCAAACAGCATTCTGAGCAGAATACATTGCAATCAAAATTTAACCCCTCATGCACAAACAACTTTGTTTGCAGTGTTTGCTTTTACCCGTAACCTACTAAATTCAGGCTGTGCCTAAGTTCATATTAGCGAAGCAGACAGAAATTTCTCATACGGTACGGAGAATCAAGAACAGGGTTTTACCTTTGCCTAAACAATCATCACCAGAATTCACCGGAAGAATTACGGAAATGAGCGCCCATACTGTCAACATCGGCGACCCTGGTTTTAGCTTGATTGATTTGAGGTGTAACATCCCCGTCAACACTGTATAGGTCATTTTGGAGACATTGCTTACAATTTTGTGGGACTTTTACCTGACACCGAGATGAAATGACATCTCAAGCCCTGTCCCCAATGAATAGTCTGACTTGCATAGCTTTGCCTGGGCAGGCTTAGATCCTCTTAGCGGTTCTTAACCAGTACTCGTGCTCTATCGTGGAAGCATGATGCAGCCCATCTATTTCTTCAAGCCCCGATGGGTGGGGGCCGTCAGCAACCCTGGATAGAGTCGTGTTTTGTGAAAAGTTAATGTCTACATGCACTTACATATTAAAAACATGAAAGTTGCTTTGTCAAACATAAAATTTGTATGTTATTCATCATATGATTATCTACTGTAAACATGGCAACAAAATTATTTATATTTATGTGGTTTTCAGAATTTCAAGTTTTTTTTGCATGGAAGGAAACAAGTCCCTACGGAGTGACTAAACGTCAGTAAGGTCTTGTTGTACAGGACTAGATAGGGTGCATGCTGGCCTTGTTGGACTTAGAAGCCTAGAACTAGAAAATCCTAGGCTAGGTTGTAGGCACGCAAGGAATACAGACTAACAGGCCCCCAATTGCCCAAGGCACCTAAGTTTTGACCTGGGTGCCTAAGTTTCAAATAAAATGCCTATTAACTTACTGTAAAATTTTGAGATATGGTAGTCTGGGCGCCTTAAGCAAAAATGCTTAGTCTGTATCCCTGATGGTAACAAGACGTTTTGCACCCAAGACGTTTCCTCCCTGGTCATTTCCCCCTAGTCGTTTGAGCCCCTTTTTTGCCCCTAGTCATTTTGCCCCCAAACCCTAGTTGTTTTGCCAAAAACCATTTCCCATAGTCGTTTTTCATAAAAGATTTATGAGCTCAGAGAAAGAATGAGAGAGACAAGATTGTTTCCCCCCAGCCGTTCGTATAAAAGATTTATGAATTCAGAGACAGAGAGAGAGAGAGACAGAGGGCATAGTTCGAAGAACATTTTCTTTGAATGACAATGTAAATTAGGAATTATGAGAAGTTTTACCTGTTTTGATCCATATTCAACTCCAAGAAGAGAGAGAGAGAGAGAGAGAGAGAGAGAGAAAGAGAGAGCGAGAGAGAGAGAGAGAGAGAGAGAAAGAGAGAGAGAGAGTGAGAGAGAGAGAAGAGAGAGAGATTAATGGTGAGGATGAAAATGCATGCTCTATCAAAAATTTGTCTTTTAACTCTTTAATATCACATGTAAATTTATTTATTTACAGTTTGTTTTGTTCCTTGTAAAGTGTTTTAGGCATTTAATGTATTCTGATCACACAAATTACCCATGTTGCTGGACATTTTTGATTATTTACTTAAAGTACCTGTGAAGTTTATTGCAAACCTCAAATCAAACAAAAAACAAAAGGTTGTGGGTGCTCATTACAGCTGCCAAATTGAGGTGGTTCTAACAAGACCCCACAACCTATGTCACAGTCTTGAATGTAAATAAGAAAAAAAATAATGAAATCCTCAGAAAACCCCAAAATTTAATAAAACAATGAATCCAGTAACAAGAGAAAGTGGCCATTTTTCCTTGAACTTAAGTCTTAATGTTATTGTCGAAACATTTCCTTACGTTAACATGTCTATCATATGCAGTATAATGTGTGTTTTTACAGTGATGAAATTTGTTTGAAGAAAACAACTTCAATAATTTCAGTGTAACAAGTCCTAGTCACAGCGCCTCGAATAATGCACCTTCCTGGCTGGTAACTCAGGATAAGTATCCCGAGTCTGACTTGACAGGGAGATGATGCTACTTCTCAACTCTGTCCTGTTAAAGATGAAGAAAAGTCATACGGTGGAGTTTTGTTTTATCTTGGAAAGTAGGTGAAACGACTAGGGGACAAAATGATCAGGGGAGCGAAACAACTGTCATATTTTACAAGATGACCTGGATCGACTTGCATGTAATGGGAAGCAGATTGGCAGATGAAGTTCAATGTAGCTAAATGCCATTCAATGAGAGTGTCACAACACCTTCAGGACAAGCAAATTAAGTATGATTACACACTTCACCAGCAAACATTGGAGCAGGTTCATTCCGCCAAATATCTTGGTATCACCATCACTGACGATCTCGATTGGGGTCAACATGTCTCTGAAATAACATCTAACGCAACTAGGACCTTAGGATTCCTTAGACGTAATTTGGCTTTTGCTTCTCAGCAGACAAAGGATGTTGCATATAAAACATTGGTTCGTCCTCTACTCGAATATGCATCACCCATTTGGCATCCATATGTTAAAACTCAGATTCAGCAGCTGGAGGAGGTGCAGAGAACAGCTGCTCGATGGACCTGCAAACGATGGTGAAATAGAAGTAGCATTGGTGACATGCTTGATGAGCTAGAGTTGCCATCGCCTGGAGACCCGTCGTGAGCAGTCCTCCTTTACCTTCTTCTACAAGATACATTCTGGTACAGTATCAATTAACAAGGATAGGTCGGTATCCGACAAAACATAGAAAGACAAAAGGAAGAACTGACATAACACAGACACGTCATAAGGCAGAAGCGACCATTAATAGAAAGACAATTAATAGAATGACAAAAGAAAGAAAGTTATCTACCTTTTGTCGCCCCGATCAGTATTGCAACAAACAATCATTTACCGGCCAGTCAGTGATTAGTTTGTCATCGTCCGCTTACTGTCTCGCTTCAGCCAAGGGAGTGGGGTTCTGCTTTGGCCAGTGCTAGAGGGCGTGGCGGGTGTTGCGCATTTCGGTGCTGGTCGTGGATGGAGTCAGTGAGGCCGGGTCTTCTATTTTCATTTATTTGGTGTAATCTTTGCTTCCAAAGGATTTAACTATTTGGAACTTATTTTTGTTCAAAATTTTGCGGATTACAAAATATGTACAGTGTTCAATCCAGGATTTGAGGTTTGGGGGTCCTCTGGGCCCACAGGCCTTGGAAATGGGCCATTTGGAAATTGAAGGAGTCCTTAAATTTATATAAAGTTACCAGATTTATCTTAAGGTTTTAGCTGCATGATATAAATGGACACAAAACAAGTTTAATAGCACAGACAAAATCTATTTAGTTAATCTATCCATCTTCTAATACTAAGTTGGTCACATTTGCTCATTATCTCATTTAACCAGTACAAAACAATTTGGATAAAGTGTCTTGCTCAATTGCTAAATGCATGTTTTATCTAGAATGAATGCCATTAAAAATATTTCTGGCAGAGAAGAACTCTATGATAAATTCCGCCCGCCTCGGTATATTGCGGTATTTCGGTCCGGTATTTAGCGTAAGCCGCACGGCGCACACGAATATGGCGTAAGCCGCCCGGCACACACAAGTATACCGAACATGGCCGCATCCCCGGTAAACAAAACGTCGAATTGGGTTTATAAAAATAAGAATTGTTACTAGTTAAACAGATAAAACAAAATGTTTTTCTAAGTTATTTTGATCAGGCAACATGCGGTTTTAGATCAATAAGTTCTGAATAGTTAGATCCTTTGGAAGCAAAGAATACACCAAATAAACTCAACAATATAGTAGCGTAAGCGAATTTCGCCAATAATCGAATTTCGCCAATTGAACATAAGATCGGTATTTTCGTATGCGTGACGTCACAGGACATTATCAACACAGGGAATCCAAAGGTCAAATTTACCGCTAAGCGGCTATCTGTCACTCATGTCAAACTGAGAAGAAATGGCAATCCGAGGGGTAATACATAATTTCCTACCTGTAGCAATGTATTTCCCGCCATTTTGCTATGCCATTTCGTATCTCACTTTTTTATTTTATTTCTCACGAGATTTGTTAGCTGCCAAAACAATCGCCAGCGTCTGTTTACATTTTGACCTTTCTAGTATGGAGCTGACATATCCGTATTTTAGTATTGGGGCTCCCAAAGGGGAAATTAATTATTCAACTATTTGGGGGTTCTTATCGATGTTTAATGGAACACTGTAAATTTTCACAAGAGTTTTGAATGTAGGAGTGTATTTAATTATTTGCTCTCAATTGTACCTATCCACTTTTAGCCAAAATAATAAATATGTGTCAAAGTATGTACTTTCTTCTTTTTTTTCTTTTTTTTTTAAGTTACCTCCTGCATAGGGAACACCTGGTATTGGGGGCTCGAATTTTACTCCAAACTTTTAATGACAACAAAGATGGTGGTATTCCATTGATATTAACATGATGATAATTTTTACATAATATGATAAAAATGAGTAGTTATCATTACATTCTGTTTGTCTTGCAAACCAATGTGGCTCAAATCACTCATGAAACACATTTCTGTTCTGATAAAGTTGATAGCAGATAATTTTACCCCCTCAGGTGCCCCTTTCGCCAGGATTTCAAAAGTTGGCGAAATTCGCTTACTATTTTTCAAGATGGTGGATTTTGAGTGGTCTGAAATAACGAAGGTTTTGATGATAGACATCGCTATTTTAATGCTGTAAAAGCTTCCCTTGTGTTGAATCAGGTTAGTATTTTTTGATGAAAGGGTTTTCTATCAGCTAAATATGGGTACATGCATACCGCACCAGTGCTTAAGGTTGCGTTGGCGAAATTCGATTACCCCAGTATACGCAACAGGCAGCCGAAAAATCGCAAAAATGAACACCAGAAGAAACAGTCTCTAAATTCTAGACAAAATCTTTCTCTCTTTTTTTTTTAAATTTTTTCTATGTTTTATTTTTTTTTCTATGTTTTTCTATCTTATTTTTCTATGTTGTGTCGTTCCGACTTTTGTCGCGTCTCTGTTATGTCCGGTCTATGTTTTGTCTTTCTATATTTTGCAACAGTGTCAACCAGGACAAGGGCATCAAGAGCAAATAACTCTCAGTTAGGTACCAGTCCTATAGTGATGCCCTGAAAAACTCTTTCTTCCCTAAAACTATTTCCTCAGTGGAATAGTCTTCCATCTTCTTCGGTGAATGCCAACACTGCAGATGAGTTCAAAGCCCGCACAGTATGTTTGGAGAAACAGTTTAATCCTATGACTGTTCCATTGGTTAAGCTCCTCCCACAAAGGCGTATCTCATTGTTTATGTTAAATATATTGTATGCTTGTAAATATATTATCAGTTTCAGTTATGCCTTAATAAAATCATGTAACCCACTCCGGCTTGTCGAACAATATCAAAACATGGTGTTAGAAGTGGATATTTCTTCCAAAAGGAAAAATGAAAATTGAAATATTCCAAAGGGAATAAATGAACACTAATTAGTCCAAAGGGATAACAGGAAAAAGAAGAAAAATGGCATCAAAATTCCAGCCACCAGCAGAGTTTGACTTTTGTTCGCCGAACAAATGGGAAGAATGGAAAAACAGATTTTTGAGGTACAGACTTGCAACAAAGTTGACAAAAGAATCTGGATATATATATTAAACGCTCTTTCTGGGATATAGTGGAATATAGTCCAGTCCTGGCAGTCCTCAGACTGCTTTTTATATATACTTTGCATAAAGCATATTCTGATTTGGAAATTCTGGATATATTCTTGTCTAAAAGTTCTCTGGTGGGGTTTTCCCATAGTACTATTACGCTGTAGTACTATTACGTTGTACTACTATTACGCTGTAATAGTATTACAGTGTAATATTATCATCCTGAAATATTATTACTTTATAATACTATTATGCCATAATACTATTACGCTGTAATATTATTACGCCGTAATACTATTACGCTGTAATACTATTACATTGTAATACTATTACTGTAATACTATTACGCTGTAATACTATTACGTTGTAATGCCTTCTAAAGCAGATTTATAAATAATGTCTCTTTTATTGCTCCTAATACACAACTCCAGTGATTTTATTGATTCCACACACTTATCTTCCGTTTCTAAATTAATTTTTATTTCGTCACTAATCCTCCTCTCTTCTGAATATGATTCTAACAATTTATTTTTAACTTCCTGCTTAACAACGCTCCGTGTCCGCTTGAGCATAAAAAAAAAATTAAATTATCGCCCTCTCAATAACACCTGAATCATCCTCAACACTCTATCATACTCAATCTTGCAATTTCCTGCTTAAAAGGTTTTATAGAGTTAAAATATCTCTGTTTTTCTCTAAAATTCTTTCCACCACACTTATCACAGATTTGATATTTTGCTGTAGTACCTTTACCACATTGCAAACATTTCACTACTTTACTTTTGTTATGTTTTATAATAAAATTATGAGCCTTGCAGTATATAGAATGCTTTACTGATTTGTTTTTACATGGTTTATTTGAACCTAACGGCAACATAGCACATATATTTTGCATCTTTGCTTTTTCTATATCCATTTTTATTATTATATTTAAAAAAATTTTTTTATAGTTTAAAAGAAAACAAAAAATGAGTTCTGTAGAGAGACTGATACAATTGCATAGTGAAGGAAGAATTAGTGATGAGGCTTTAGACAAGGGTCTTAAATCCTTAGATATTGAGAAACAGAAGAGTGATGCACCACAACAAACTTCTGCATTAGATAATCTGCGTAAAAGACGTAGAAATAAAAAGAAAAGAAAACAAGCCGTCAATGCAGAAGTAATAAATGATGATATAAAATTAGTTGATAATCCATTATGCAATTACTTCAAAGCGTATGAAATAGATGCTCATAAATATAAAGACCCAAATATTTTGTTTAATGATAAAAAATCTGTCATTATAGATAAAATTAATGAAAACATTAAAGAATACAATGGTATTAAATTTTCAATTGGGTTATCTATAAAGTTTTTTAAAGATGAACTTAATGGTGAAAGAAAAGAAGTTATCGGTGCATCACACGGAGAACAATGTGCAGTTCTTAATGAAAATAATTTAGATGAAAACTATAACAAACAAACAACTTATATACAAACATGGATTGAAAAATTCACAAATACCGCAACAGGTTTAGAAATTGACCATTGTATCAGACTCTATCTCAACATAGCAAAATATGAACCACTCAAAGGTGATTCATATATTCCTCTTCCAAAAGTAATAGCAAACAAAAAAGCAATAATCAACGTGCAAAACGACGATGATAGATGTTTAGAATGGGCTCTTAAATCAGCTTTATATCCAGCAAAGAATAATGTTTCGAATAAATATAGCTACACTAAATGCCCTAATCTGAATATGGAAGGAATGGACTTTCCCACACCAATCTCACAAATACCAAAAGTTGAGAAACAAAACAATATAGCAATCAATGTTTATGGATATACAATCACAAAAAAGACAGAGAAACTTACTGTATTTCCATATCATATTTCAAATCAATCAAATGATAAAGAAAGAATTAACCTGCTTTTGATAACAGAAGTTGAAGAGGAAATTGATGAAAATTATAATCCAGATGAAAAACCACAAAAGGAAACAAAATATCACTACTGTTGGATTAAAAGCCTAAATAGATTACTTCGTAATCAGAATAACAAACACGGAGCTACTTACTTTTGTGAAAGATGTCTTCACGGTTTTTCAAGAGAAGACCTACTAATCAAACACAAAGAAGACTGTGAAGGCATAAATAAATCTCCAATGCGAATAGAAATGCCATCAAAAGGTCTTATCAAGTTTAAAAACCATCAAAATCAAATGCCCGTTCCATATGTCATTTATGCCGACTTTGAAAGCATAATCAAACCTAAAACAAAACAAAAAGGAGACAAATCAGAAATAACAAGCGAACATGAAGCGTGTGGATTTGGATATCAAGTTGTTAGATATGATGGTGAAGCTGAAGAACCTGTTATCTACAGAGGTAAAGATGTTGTTGAAGTATTTTTGAATCACTTAAAATGTGAGGTTAGCAATATCAATAACATCTTTGCTCACCCCGAACCATTAACAGAGCAAAACACTGAAGACTATGAAAATGCCACCAAATGTTGGATATGCGAACAAGAAATAGGAAATAACAAAAACAACCCAAAAGTAAAAGACCACTGTCATTTCACAGGAGAATATAGAGGACCAGCACATAAATCTTGTAATCTCAAACTTGCAATCAAACCAAATAAAACCAAAATTCCAGTTATCTTCCACAACTTAAAAGGTTATGATAGTCATCTAATAATGCAGAAAATACACAAAGCAAGTGGAAACATTACTTGTATTGCAAATAATGCAGAGAAATTCATCTCATTCAGCATTGGACAACTGAAATTCTTAGACAGTTTTCAATTTATGGCTTCCTCTCAGGAAAAGTTGGTAGATGGAGCAATTGGTGTAGGAGAATGTGAAAAATGTAAAGATACAGAAGAAATAAACATCAATGAAAATTGGTTATTAACAGCAAAATGTAAAAAATGCCACAATACAAGATATGAACAACTCAACGAATCAGACTTACCATTAACTGTAAAACATACAACTAACTCACATCTTCTTGCTCGTAAAGGTATCTATCCATACGAATATATTGACAGTCAAGAAAGATTCAATGAAACTGAACTACCACCAATAGACAAATTCTACAGTTCTATAACAGATGAAAGTATCAAACAAAAAGACTATGAACACGCTCAAAAAGTATGGAAACAATTTAACTGTAAAACACTTGGTGATTATCATGATTTATATCTCAAAACAGATGTTCTCTTACTTGCAGATGTTTTTCAAAAGTTTAGAGAAACCTGTATGAATAACTATAAACTTGACCCTCTACATTACTACACTGCACCTGGTCTATCTTGGGATGCTCTTCTAAAATACACAAAAATAGAATTACAACTTCTATCAGATTTGGATATGCATCTTTTCATTGAAAAAGGAATGAGAGGTGGAATAAGTATGGTTTCTAAAAGACACGCAAAAGCAAACAATAAATATGTCGCAGATTATAATCCAGATGAAGAAGACAATTACATAATGTATTTAGATGCAAATAATTTATATGGTCATTCAATGAGCCAACCACTTCCATATGGTGGTTTCAAATGGATAACTAATAAAGATTTAATAGATGGAGAACTTCAACCACTAAAAAAAGGTAGAGGAAGAATATATGAAGTAGATTTAGAATATCCCAAACATTTACATAAACTACATAACGACTATCCACTTGCACCTGAAAAATTAGCAATTAAAAAAGAATGGTTATCCGACTATCAAAATGAACTAATTGAAAATAGTATGTTAAAAACAGAAAAACTTGTCCCCAATCTAATGGATAAGAAGAAATATGTAGTTCATTACAAGAACTTGAGACTATACAAACAACTTGGTATGAAAATAACAAAAATACACAGAATATTAGAATTTGATGAGAAACCTTGGATGGAACCTTACATACGTCTGAATACAGAATTACGTAAAAAAG
The DNA here is from genome assembly GCA_963580285.1 of Lucinisca nassula. Classification (NCBI taxonomy): domain Eukaryota; kingdom Metazoa; phylum Mollusca; class Bivalvia; order Lucinida; family Lucinidae; genus Lucinisca; species Lucinisca nassula. The sequence continues at coordinate 44,211,780 of OY757019.1, forward strand.
CAAAGACTACATTTGAAAAAGATTTCTTTAAACTTATGAACAACTCAGTATTTGGCAAAACAATGGAAAACATACGTAAAAGAGTTGATATTAAATTAGTCAAAACAGATGGCAGTGAAAATGAAAAAATCCGCAAGATAATAGCCAAACCAAACTTCAATCGTAGAGTAAAGTTCTCTGATGAGTTATCTGCCATTCAAGTGAATAAAACAAGATTAACTCTAAATAAACCAATATATGTTGGCTTCTGTGTTTTAGATTTATCAAAACATCTTATGTATGATTGGTATTATAATACATTGAAAAAAAAGTATGGTAATAACTGCACCTTGTTATACACCGACACCGATAGTTTATTAGTAGATATCAAAACCAAAGATGCTTACAAAGATATGTCTGAAATGAAAGATGAATACGATTTCTCTGATTATCCAAAAGAACATCCACTATACGATGGAACAAACAAGAAGGTCATAGGTAAGATGAAGGATGAATGTGCTGGTGTTTCAATATCAGAATATATTGGTCTTCGTCCTAAATTATATTCAGTATTAAGAGCAGATGAACAAGTCATCAAAAAAGCGAAAGGAACAAAAAAATATGTAATCAAAAAACAAATCAATTTTGAAAACTACAGAGATGCATTATTCAACAAAAAGAAATACACACACTCAATGAACATGCTACGCTCAATGCATCACAACATATATGGATTAAAAGTAAATAAGACTACACTTTCTCCTTTAGACACAAAAAGATACATAGCACCAGATGGAATCACGACATACGCGTATGGGTATCAGCCGGAACAATAAGTAATTCCTCTTTGACAAACCCTCTCTTAGGTGCAGGAGATTTCAAATAATAAACTCTTATTCCCTGCGTTATAATATGATAGTCAATCTTATGAATATCAACAGACCATACTGGGTCAGTAGCCCTTCTCTTTCCACCACCTTCTAATTCTCCAGGTTGATACAAATATCTAACATTTGCATAAGGACAAATTTCAGCATCAACTTTTCTTGTTATAATTGGAGGAGGTTTTTTCGTCTCCTTATTTAATGCTTTAATAACATCAGATAATCTCTTAACCCATTCTCTGTTTCTTTTTTTAGTATCAATCTCTTTAGCATACTGATAACCAAACAATCTTTCTGCTAAGGTTCTATTAAATCTTTCTACTATTCCTTGGTCTCTGTGTATTTCTTTTCTACCTCTTCTTATTTTGGTATTATGCTTTTCCATCAAAGTTGAAACGGAACTCATAAATTCTCTACCAGGATCAACTTGCAATAGTTTAGGATACTTCAAATGTCTTTTATAAATCTTCTCAAAAGCATTTGCAACTTCTTTACTATCTTTCGACGTCAAAGGTTCGGCTTCTTTATATCTTGTTCCAACATCAACCACTGTCAATGCATACTTGTATGTCTTCCTACCAATAGTATCGTGAGGTAAAAACAACAAATCAGCCTGATGAACTTCATTCTCTGCAGACACATCAAATTTTGGTCTTATTATTCTCTTAGGTGCAGGTAAATATATTTGCCAAATTGCTTGTTTCTTTAAGAACTCTAATGCTTGTTTCTGACTTACCTTTGCTTCTTTTGCTAATTTACTAACTGCTGAGTGTCCTTTCCAGAAACCTTTTGGACTATAGTATATCTTCTCCATTTATTTTTATTTAAGAAAAAATATTTATATATAAAAAGATGTCAAAGAATGCACAAACGCAAAATATAGCACAATTGCTTGATGATGACTATACACCTACAAAAGAAGAGTTTGAAGAGCTGTTAAAGGAACAAAGTCAATTTGACACAAAGAAATGGACTGATTTAGAAATCAACAACATTTATACAATCACTGACTACAGAAAAATTAATACAGAAAATGGTGTGAGTGTAATTTTAACTCTCAAAGACAATGGTGAAGTATGGAGTCCTGCACATCTCACAAAGAAGATAGAAGGTAAAGAACCACCATTTTATGTAAGACCACTTGGTTTGAAACCATGTAAGAATAATAAAAAAAATAAATATCATGCTTATGATTTAGTTTTTCCAAAGAAAGATTATGTCAAAAAATATTTTTTTTTTTACCTACATCAACTTCCAAGCAACAAATCCTGTCAATGCCATACCACCAACAACAAATGCAATCTCTCTATTTTTCTGGTCTTCTGATGGAGTGTAAAAATCACTCAATGTAGGTTTTGGTGGTAATGGTGTGGATAAATTATCTGGCAATTGTTTTCCTGTAATATAATAATATTGTTTCATAGCAGTGTCAGCATCACTGAACTCATCCACAGCATGATGTTCCTTCTTCAGTTGCTCATTAATAAAATCCAATCTTCCGATGGGTACTAATTGCGCACCTCTTGTGGCTGATCTGTTCTTGTATTGTTATGAAAGAGACTTCATTTTGTCGCTTTCCATTGATAACCAATCGGAAATTATTGAAGCTTTTAGCTCCACTTCTAGATATTTAGATGATTTATTAAATATTGATAATACCTATTTTGATGGTTTGATCAGTCAGATTTACCCCCTAGAACTTCAGTTAAATAAAGCAAATTCTTCTGATACTGAGGCCCCGTTTTTGGATTTACATCTATCTATTGTAGATGGATTTGTTTCGTGCAAAATTTATGATAAACGCGATGACTTTGATTTTGAGATTGTAAATTTTCCTTTTTTGGATGGTGATGTTCCTCGTGCGCCATCCTATGGCGTTTATATTTCGCAATTAATTCGATTTGCTAGAGTGTGTAGTCATGTAACTGACTTCAACACTCGTAATAAATTATTAACGGCTAAACTCCTTAATCAGGGTTATCGGTACCATAAACTACGCAAAGCCTTTTCAAAATTTTATAGACGCCATTCTGATTTAATTTCAAAATTCAATATTGGACTTAAATCTCTTCTGCAACAAGGTCTATCGGAACCCGAATTTTATGGTGACTTAGTATATAAATTCAGAAAAATATATAACCGCAATGACTTCAGCACCCAATTTCGTAAAATCATTCTTCGATATAAAAAGATTGGGTACAACATGGATATTATACGACAGACTGCATGCATGGTAGTTAACCCAATCACGGTTGGCAACTTTGCTTCCCTCTTTAATTGCACGCCGGTGGGTCAGGCCTCAGATTCTATGACGGCTCCAACGTAAAGGCTTATTGAGAATTAGAGAGATCTAATTCAAGGTAATGTTGGTTGGTGCCTGATGCTCTGTCTCTGGTTGGGCCCATCGGAGTCTAACTGTTGGTTTTCTTTTGCTCCAGCATTTCAGTGGTTTCTTGCTGTCGAGTCCTCACCGTTGTCTCACCTCTGTGGTTCTTTGATTTTTGTGTTCACGGAGATGTTGCACTGATGAGTTAGGAGGCCTTCATGCGGACTGAACAAATTATTTGTCTAAATCGCGACGGAAGTAAGGGCGAGGATTGTGGCCACGTAAAATCGATTTAAGCCCCCCAGTGGAAATCTTCCACTGACCGTTCCAAGGCGGATCTTCTGTGGCGATTTATTTATGTTGTTGTTTGTTACTTAGTGTGTGTATCACTTGTGTCTTTTAATTTTGGATGGCCATATGGCCATTTTGTGGGAAAGTAACTGTCCTTATGGCCTTCTTTTGTTTAGGTTTCCATTATGGTCTGGTCGCTTAATGTTTGTATTTCTTTCCCTTTGGTGTCTTTTATGGGTGGAGTAAGTTAATTGTATCAATTCCTGATCTTTGTTTTACTTCTACTTTGTGTTCTCTTCTCATTCCATGCAGTTGTTGCTGATTCTAATTGTTCCATCGCTTTATCATGTCGTTTTCTCTCTTCATCACTATTACTACCCATATGTGAAAATAAATAATTACTACCTGAAAAGGCTAAGGCGTTTGTAATTGCTCCTCCAACCATTAATGCTACTGCACTTGCCATTTTTATATAATGAAAAAAAAATATTAAAATTACTTCATAATATCTGCAGGAATAATACCTTGCTTAACAAGCATATCCTTTGTTGCCATTGCAAGTAATATATCAATGGACAACATACCAATATCTGTCATATTAAAATCTACTTTTGGTGCTGGTCTTTTCAATAGTTTTCTACCAAGTTCTGAATATCCAACAGTTAATACAGTTTCCACTCCAGCATGATATAACATGTTTGCAATTTGTTTTCCGTCTATTGAGGTTGTCATTTTTTTAATGAGAATATTATTTTTTTAAATTAATTAAATTCAAATGGGTCAATTTCTTTTTGTTGTATAATAGGTGCAGGTTGTTGCATCATAGGTTGTTGTGGTACAACTTGTTTAGACTTGTACATATACAATCCTATTCCAACAACTCCAACTGTTATGCATAATGGTATATAATTTTTGTATATATTTATATTCTGTGAATTTGGAGAGCCGACTTCATCATCTTTTGTTATAGATTTTAATTCCATGTTTTCTTTCTTTATAGTTTCAATCTCCTTTCTTCTGAATTCTGCATTTCTTTTTCTTGCTTCTGCACCTTTCTTACCAGCAGATACTCGTCTTGGGTCTTTTGTTTTAACTTCAGTATCACTCATTTTTTTCTAAGGAGATATTTTCTTTTTTATTAAAATCAATATGTCTTGCTGTTGTTAAAATTGCAGTTAATGGAGCAAGGTACATTCCATATCTATAGTACAATTCACAACATGAACTTGTCAAAGCGTGATTGATAAAAGGGTCTTCCTCTAAGTCTTGTATCAGTTTAGGTGGATTAACAACATTGAAATACTTTGATACACCCATCACGTATAAGCTAATGAAAGAATTACCCAATGTCTTAGTCATACTTGCTCCCAATCTTGCTTCATATCTGCAGTAAAGTTTGTTTATTTGTTCTACTGTCATTGTATCAATGTCTGATAGTTGTAAGTCTTTACCAAGATACTGCTTACTACCACCACCAGCAACAATGGCTGATAATCGCTCACGTTTTGTTTCTTGTTCATTATTTTCTACATAAGTGCTTTCACATTCAATGTCTTGTAATAATTCTTCAGCATTCATTTTTATTTTATGTAATTTATTTTTTATTTTTAAAAAATAAAACATCGCATATCCGACTATTGATAAGATTGCAGTGTATTATATTCTAGACAGGTTTTTAATTATTTGGACCCCATTTTGATTTATATCAGTCTTTGAATCGACTGCCTGTTCGAAATTCGAAAATTTGCAGTATGTTTCCTCTGGCTTTCGTTGCCGGATCATTACAGGGTCACTGATGAGGCTTTATTAGCCGAAACTACGTAGTATGACCCATCTTCTTTCTTATGAATGTTTTCATTGCTCTTAAAGGAACTCATTTTTGATTTTTATTTGTTATGATTATTGATAAGATTGCAGTGATTGATAATATTTCTAACAGCATTGTTTTTTAGTATTGCTATTTTACTTAAAACATTGCATAAGCATTACTTAAGATTTGCTACAGCATTGTATAAGCATTACTTAATCATTGCATAAACATTACTTAATCATTGCTAAAAAAAAAATAAATCAACCAACCAATAACCAGTAGGCTGGTCAGTCTTCAAAATTAACTTACGATGCTTCTTTTTTTTCAGTTCTTCTTTTATTCTCTGTCGTTCTTCCAAAGTAGGAATAACATCATTCTCTCTTAAACAATTTTCAAAACTATCTCTATCTTTTGTGTAGAACATGCATAGCCATTTTGTTTGTTCTCTTAAATCTTTTAACACAGAATTATATCTCTGCGAAATAACCCACACTGATTGTTCTGCATGCCTTCCAGAAAATGCTAATTCTGATAACATATCTTTTTTCTTTGTTAGTTCTTTCGTTGCACTGCAATCATCAATAATGTAGAGAGTAGAATGACCAGCATATTTATTAAAGAACATTCTTAGTAGTTCTTGTAGTTTTTCTTCTCCATTAACAATAGGATTAACAATTGTTATATTTTTTGTTTTAGGCTTTCTAACATCACCAATCCACTCACGATTTTTATAAGCCTTGTTCCATTGAATGGTTGGGCAAAGTATAACAATATGTTTAAATACTTGACGATATTCCTCTTCCAAAAGGTCAAGGACAAACTCTGTTTTCCCGCATCCAGTTTGACCACATATAATAGCACAATGAGGATATTTTGGTAGTTCCATTTTTATTTGTAAAAAAAAAATATTAATAACTGACTTCTTTAAATCTACCATCTTCAAAGTTGATTTGTGCATCTTGTATAACAAACAAATAAAGATTGATTGGTTCATCTGCTCCTGCTTCTTTCGTTATTTGTATTGTGATACCTTCTGATGCATTTTCAATTCTTCTTCCAGAACCATGAAGTGTATTATCATCAGTTGAACGTAAATCCAACCATAAAGCATACCTGTTCGTTAGATATTTCTCTATTGTTGTATCAGTAAAATATAAATCTTTAATGACCATACTTGTTTCTTTGTTTCTTTTTGAATTCAAAGCAAAGAATTTATTTATTTCGTCCCAGTGTTGGTGGGACTTCATTCCTTGACTATACAATTGATTCGGAATCCCTTCTATTGTCATTTCCACTTTTGTAATTTCTGGATTATAATATTCTTCTGTGCTGGCCCTTTCAGGATCTTCGAATAGCATAAGAATTCCTTTCATACTTCTTGCAGGAACATTTAGATTGATATTCCATAGTGTATCAGATTTGTTTTTAGTTATTTTTCTGTGTCTTAGTATTCTGTCATACAAAATAACCATTTTACCATCAACTTGCTGTCTTATTTGTCTTGCTAATTCAGTATCAGAAACAATATCAAATTCCAAACAAATATTTTTGATTGTATAAGTTGAAGTTGCATCGCCTGATTTAATTACTTTATTATAATCATTGAATGTAAGTTCATATTCAAGTCTATCTCCTAATCCTGCTTGATAAAAAGGCATATGGGTTTCCAATAATTCAAAATCAAGTGGGATGCAAAACCTGTTTCCATATGCTTTTGCGATGGCTTGATCTTCTTTATCTGCTGTTGCGTTTCCTGCACCCACTCTATGTTTCAACATGTTCTCTTTGCCAACGCCTTGATATACCATATTTACACGTTCTGTAATAGTCTTCCATAAATCAATATAACAATGATAGATGTCACTATCGTCAATGGACATAACTTCATTTCCACTTATTCTAATTGTTGTTTTCTTAATTATTGCTCTTCCTATGTTTTGAAATATAGTTGCATTTGCATCTTTAGAGGTTAGTTCAATTTCAAATGCTAATCTGACTGTTCCGGGAACAATAACATCATTACCACTTAGATTAGGAAATCTCACTAACAATTGTTGATTTTGGTCAATAGTTGAAGGGTTATTTGTTATTACTACACTTTGGCGGATGCCTCTCACACCTCGTGGTTCTCTTAATTTTCTGTAAGGGTTTAGTTTATCTCCGTAAGCTGACATTTTTTTAAAAGATAAAAAAATATTTTTAAATAATAAATAAATAATGGCTGAATATGAAAATCCTGAGTATGATAAGGATGATTATGATAAAGAAGCAGAAACATCTTTTACAGATGAAGAAGAGTTTCAGAGAACATTAGTCAGTTTGCTGGTTTGAATGATTTAACCGGTGATGATTGGAAAACTCTGCGTAATAGCATAGGTCAAAAAATGATTGATAGATTTTACGAAAGGAATGATGAACCTAAACGTAAAATCAAAGGTTTGTCTCTCAAGAAAGATGATATAGGGAGACCAATGTTATATGTTAAAGATGAAGGTGGAAAGAATATTGCATTAACATATTATCGTTCCAATGCACCAGATGAAATAGCAACATTTTTATCATTTAATACTTTGCAAAGGAAATATGGTGTTGATTTTGTTAGGAATGTATTAGGTGTAGATGATTTTAAACCATCTGCTACAAGACTTAAAGAAGGTAGAACAGCATTCGCACAATTACTTCAAACGAGAACTCAAATAACACAAACAGAAGAAGAAATACCTTTACAAGATATATCATCACAAGAACAAACTCAAGAACTATTAAATACAACAGTTGATGTAGAAACTGCTGTGAAAACATTGGAGACATCATTTACTAATGAACAAGAAACACAAACAGATTGGACAAAAAGAGAGATTGATGGAATAGCAAATGCAATGACAACAGTCAAAGAAGAGATAGCAAATGAATTGGCAAAACTGAATGAAACAAATAAAGACTTAGCAAAAGAAAATACAAAATTAGAACAAGCCAAAGCAGACAATGATGAATTTCAAATAGAAAGGATAAGTAGTCGAATCAAAGAGTTAGAAAGTGAGAGAAGTGCAAGATTGGAAGTTATTAATGTTAATAAAGAAAAACTACGTAGTCAGGTAAATAGAATCAAAGGGACTATAAACAAAGTATTAAAAGAAGACACTACATTGGGTGAAAGAATTAGAACATTATTCAGAGAACAAGGCATTACAATTGTTAGTATTTTAACCGCTTTTGGAATGATTATTGGAGTTATTGTTGAGGCTGTTATTCCTACTGGTGGTGGTACTACTTCAACCCCTCCTTCTCCACCAAAAGGTGGTGTTAAAGATTGGGTTAAGAAACAATTATCAAATCTTGGTAAATTACTTTCTACCCTTGCAGGAAAAGTAGCTACTGCATTACCAGGTGTTATTGGTTCTATTGTGTCTTGGTTGTTGTCTTCTGCGGGTAAAGTTGTTGGTTGGTTTGGAGAACATTTATGGGCATTAGTTGTATTGGTTGCTGGATTGTTATATGCATCTGCGAGAGAGTTTATAAGAAAAAAAAGAACTTAATAAATTTCATACATAATTAATAGTCCAATTACTATACTTCCTACTATTAATGCTGTTTTGTTGTCTTCATGTTGTATGGCTTCTTTTTTTTCTGGTAGAGATTGATGAGATTGTGGTAGAGATTTATTTGTTGGTGTGCCTTGTAGAGATTGTGGTAGAGATTTCTTTGTAGTAGATTGGTTAGCAAGTTTGTGATGATTAAACCAATCTGCTATTCTAGCATCGGAGGTACCAGCACCATCAACCCAACTTTTTGACAGATTGTGTTTCTTTGCATAATCAACTGCTTGTTGATGATAATCTGGTAGAGATTTCTTTGTTTGTGTGCCTTGTATAGTTGCAGGTTGTGTAGCAGATGCAACAGGTTTAACATTTACATCACTATTGAAACCAAGTGTTTGATTTTCTGTTGCAATTACAATTTTATTATTATATCCAGCGATAGTGCCAACTTGTAAAACCATATCACTGGGAGACATATATAATCCAATACCATAAACAAAATCTACTTTACTTCTTGCATATTTGAGTGTGTTTTGATATCTTTGTATTTGACTTGGTAAATCAACTGGACTATTAATAGCATCTTCAATGTTAGCAAGAAATTGTTTCTGAGCATCAAATCCTGTGCCTATTTTTAGAATTTCTACACGTGTTTGAGATTGTGCTGCTAATAGTGCCCATACAAACATTCTAATACTTTCGTTAATTCGTTCAATACCTGTTTTTGTTAATCCTTTTGATTTGTCTAATATAAACATTGTCCAGGCGTCACTTATATCTACTGTATGTGCTATTTTATCATTTGGATTAAAGAATGGACCTTCACTTCGATGTTCTTGTCTATATTTTCCACTTGGTTTAAAATATTGTGTGTAACTCCCTAGACCACTGCATTTAGAACTACTTTCTAATTTTTGCCTCCAATCTGTATTAGGTGAAACATTGAATTCATTGCATAACTTTTGATAGGTTGCTTTGTCGTATGGGTTTTTGTAATAACAAAATGATGCATCTGTTGGTAAAGGTGTTTTAAGTTCTTTCAAAATACGAGCAATACAATAATAAACATGAAATGTATATACTGTTTTAGTTAGTCCTGAAGTGTTTTGCAAATGATCTTGATAACTTACACCACATCCTGTAGTGGCACACCAGACAGCAAAATTTAATTGACATTGCCACCAGTCAAATGATGAATGAAGCCATGTATTCCACGGTTCATTGGTGTGTAATGTTGGATTTTGATAGTTTTGAAATAAGTCGGGAAACTTTACTGGAAAATGGTCATCTTTATTCACATAAATCGTTTGTTTTATAAGTTCAATATTCTTTTCGGTATATTTAGTATTGGGGTTATATGATGCATTGGGATTGTACTTGAATTCTTTAGGTATCATTTTTATTATTGATTATATATAAAAAATAAAAATGTATCATACAATTTCGAATATTGACAAGACAATAAACTTGCAACAATACATTGATAACAGAGATGGGAATAAACGTATTGGTTTGAAATCTATAACATATGGTGTTGGATGGTATAATGTTGTTGATGAATATTTGCAGAAGACTAAAGAGAGACCTCATAAGATTATAGATGGTTATTATAGTTTCCAACAAATAGCAGATTTATTTCAAAGTAATAATATTACATTATCTGTAAATGAAACAAATGGAATTGTTTCTTTAATTACACCGGATGAATTGAAGATAAGCAAGGGCTTAAAACAAATGTTGGGGTTTGGAAATAAGCGAAAGTTTGCTGTTAATGAAACTCATTATGGTGAGAGAGCTGTAGATTTTGCTGTTTATAAATCATTGTATGTTCATTTGGAACAGATTAATACTTCAAATAATTATTTAGATGGTATGCCGAGTACTGTGTTGGCTGTTGTTCCAGTGGAAAATAAAGAGTTTGGAGAGATAACAACAGTGAGATTTGAGCATCCAGAATATAAGTGTTTGGTGAATGATGCTATATAGCAGAATTGAAATTAGAAATCAGGGATGAAAATAACAACAAGGTAATTAATCATCTACCAATTAATTGCGTTTTGGAAATTATATAATTATAATAAAAAAAATGAGTATATTTGGTGCTAAGAGAAAACACGTAGATGCATTGGGGCTGAAACAAGAAATATTTAATATGAGAAGTCAAGCATTTACACAAATAAATACATTGAATGATAGACATACAGGACTTCAAGATAGATTTCGGGATATGTATCTCAATCATCGATTATTATATAATAAGGTTGATAATATGTCAGACAGAAAATTGATAAGCATTTGTGCGGAGAGTAAAGGTTCCTTACAGAATAGAAGTAAAACAAAGAAGAATGAAGTGTTTGGCTTTGGAAATGGTGGTAGAGAAGTAGGTGTTGGATATGTGATGAACTTTTCAGGTCAAATATTGGGTGTGGGGTTATCGAGTAAAAGAATAAGAGGTGATGTATCTGTTGTTGTTTCTATAAATGGAAATCCACAAGCAGGATATGGTATATCATTGAATGATATTTTAAGGAAACACGATAACTTTGCTACACCGTTAAAGGTTAAGGCTGGTGATGCGATTGATTTTGTTTGTCAGACTAATAATGCTACATGTGTTAATACTGTGGCTTCGATGATAATTGAATTATTTATTGAATAAAAAAAATATATGTTATTAAGAAACAAGAGGGCCATGATGGCCCTGGATCGCTCACCTGACCCATATGATAGAGTTACAAGTGGGCCTCTGGGAGGGCCATTATTGACCCCAGGGCTACAATGTGCATAATGTTGAGGGAGGTCTAAAAAGGTGAAGCTTCATACCAAATATCAACAAAGCCTATAATTTGAACAATCTTGGCAAAGGTCCACTAGATGAAGCTACACAACAAATATCAAAGACCTGGGCCTTGGGGTTTCAGAGACCATTTTTTAAAGATATTCCCTACATAGCCTATGTAAAACCAAATGGCCCCGGGGCGGGGACATTTTTGGCCTCAGAGCTATAATTTAAACAATCTTGATAGAGGTCCACTAGATGAAGCTTCACACCAAATATCAAAGACCTAGGTCTTGCTGTTTCAGAGAAGAAGATTTCCAAAGATTATCTCTATATATAAGTCTATGTAAAACCAAAGGGCCCCAGGGCAGGGGCTATAATTTGAACAATCTTGGTAGAGGTCCACTAGATGAAGCTCCATACCAAATATCAAAGACATGGGCCTTGTGGTTTCAGAGAAGAAGATTTTTAAAGATTTACCTATATAAGTCTATGCAAAACCAAAGGGTCTTGGGGCGGGGGCATTTTTGGCCCCAGGACTATAAATTGAATAATCTTGATAGAGGTCCACTAGATGAAATTTCACACCAAATATCAAAGACCTAGGCCTTGTGGTTTCACAGAAGAAGATTTTTAAAGATTTTCCCTATATAAGTCTATGTAAAACCAAAGGGCCCCCGAGACAGGGGCGATTTTGGTCTCAGGGCTATAATTTGAACAATATTGGTAGAGGTCCACTAGATGAAGCTTCATACCAAATATCAAAGACCAGGGCTATCTGGTTTCAGAGAAGAAGCTTTTTCAAGATTTTCCCTATATATAAGTCTATGTAATAACAAAGGGCCCTGGAGCGGGGGCATTTTTGGCCCCAGGGCTATAATTTGAACAATCTTGGTAGAGGTCCACAAGATTAAGCTTCATACCAAATGTCAAAGACCTAGGCCTTGTGGTTTCAGAGAAGAAGATTTTTAAAGATTTTCCCTATATAAGTCTATGTAAAACCAAAGGGCCCCAAGGCTGGGGCATTTTTGGTCTCAGGGCTATAATTGAACAATTTTGGTAGAGGTCCACTAGATGAAGCTTCATACCAAATATCAAAGACCTAGGCCTTGTGAATTCAGAGACAAAAATTTTTCAAGATTTTCCCCATATAAGTCTATGTAAAACCAAATGGCCCTGGAGCGGGAGCATTTTTGGCCCGTGGGCTATAATTTGAACAATCTTGATAGGGGTCCACTAGGTGAAGCTTCATACCAAATATCAAAGACCTGGGACATGTTGTTTCAGAGAAGAATATTTTTTAAGATTTCCCTATATAAGCCTATGTAAAACCAAAGGGTCTCGGGCGTGTGCATTTTTGGCCCCAGAACTATAATTTGAACAATCTTGGTAGGGGTCCACTAGGTATAGCTTCATACCAAATATCAAAGACCTGGGCCTTGCGGTTTCAGAGAAGATTTTTAAAGATTTTCCCTATATATGCCCATGTAAAACCAAAAGGCCCCGGGGCGGGGGCATTTTTGGCCCCAGCAATATAATTTGAACAATCTTGGTAGGGGTCCACTAGATGAAGCTTCATACCAAATATCAAAAACATGGCCCTTACGGTTTCAGAGAAGAAAATTTTTAAAGATTTTGCCTATATAAGCCTATGAAAAATCAAAGAGCCCCGTGGCGGGGGCATTTTTGGCCTCAGCACTATAATTTGAACAATCTTCGTAGGGGTCCACAAGATGAAGCCTCATACCAAATATCAAATACCTGGGCCTTGCGGTTTCAGAGAAGAAGATTTTTCAAGATTTTCCATATATAAGCCCATGTAAAACCAAAGGGCCCCCGAGCAGGGGCATTTTTGGCCCCAGGGCTATAATATGAACAATCTTGGTAGGGGTCCACTAGGTGAAGCTTCATACCAAATATCAAAGACCTAGGCCTTGCGGTTTCAGAGAAGAAGATTTTTAAAGATTTTTCCTATTTAAGCCCATGTAAAACCAAAGGGCCCCGGGGCGGGCGCTTTTTTGGCCCCAGCACTATAATTTGAACAATCTTGGTAAGGGTCCCCTAGATGAGGCTTCATACCAAATATCAAAGACCTGGGCCTTACGGTTTCAGAGAAGAAGATTTTTAAAGCTCTTCCCTATACAAGCCCATGTAAAACCAAAGGGCCCTGGAGCAGGGGCATTTTTGGCCCCAGCACTATAATTTGAACAATCTTGGTCGGGGTCCACTAGATGAAGCTTCATACCAAATATCAAAGAACTGGGCTTTGCGGTTTCAGAGAAGAAGATTTTACAGATTTTCCCTATATAAGCCCATGTAAAACCAAAGGGCCCCAGAGCGGGGGCATTTTTGGCCCCAGCACTATAATTTGGACAATCTTGGTAGAGTTCCACTAGATGAAGCTCCATACCAAATATCAAAGACCTGGGCCTTACGGTTTCAGAGAAGAAGATTTTTAAAGATTTTCCCTATATAAGCCCATGTAAAACCAAAGGGCCCGGAGCGGGGGCATTTTTGGTCCCAGCACTATAATTTGAACAATCTTGGTAGGGGTCCACTAGATGAAGCTTCATACCAAATATCAAAGACCTGGGCCTTGTGGTTTCAGAGAAGAAGATTTTTTAAGTTTTTGGTGAAAAAAAAATCTATTTTTGGCTCCTATGACCTAGATGTGCAACGGACCGGAACCATTTGAACAACTTTGAAAGGGGACCACCTAAGGATCATTCCTGTGAAGTTTGGTCAAAATCCGATCAGTGGTTTAGGAGGAGATGTCGTTTGAAGAAATTGTTTACGGACGCACGGACTGACGACGGACGACGGACGAAAAGTGATCCCAAAAGCTCACCTCGTCCATGATTTGACCTACTGACCTACATTTGACCCGACATGACCAATATTCAAATTTGACCGAGATATTGTCATGACAATCATTCTGAGCAAGTTTAATGATGATTGGACCATAACTGTGCCCTCTAGTGTGTTCACAAGGTTTTTCTATGATTTGACCTACTGACCTACTTTTTGACCCAACATGACCCATATTCAAACTTGACTGAGATATTGTCAGGATGATTATTCTGAGCAAGTTTGATGATGATTGGACCATAACTGTGCCCTCTAGAGTGTTCACAAGGTTTTTCTATGAATTGACCTACTGACCTACTTTTTGACCCGACATGACCCATATTCAAACTTGACCGAGATATTGTCACAATGATCATTCTGAGCAAGTTTGATGATAATTGAACCATAACTGTGCCCTCTAGAGTGTTCACAAGGACTATCTATGGTTTGACCTACTGACCTACTTTTTGACCCTACATGATCCATATTCGAACCTGACCGAGATATTGTCATGATAATTATTCTGAGCAAGTTTGATGATGATTGGACCAAAACTGTGCCCTCTAGAGTGTTCACAAGGTTTTTCTATGATTTGACCTACTGACCTACTTTTTCACCCGACATGACCCATATTCGAACTTGACCGAGATATTGTCATGATGATCATTCTGAGCAAGTTTGATGATGATTGGACCAAAACTGTGGCCTCTAGTTTGTTCACAAGAAAAAGTTTACGCACGACGGACGACGGACGACGCACGACGACGCCGGACATCTTACGGTCACAAAAGCTCACCATGACCTTCGGTCAGGTGAGCTAAAAAATGAAACAACCTACTGCACCATTATATCCTGAATTGCCTGTTGAAGATGGGCAGAACTATAGATTACAGAAGATATCAGAAATTGAAAAACAATTAATAAAAGAGAGAGATACTCGCAAAGCTTTATATAAAAAGTATAAACGGGGAATTAATATTACTGATAGTATTGATACTGGCCTAATATCAACGGCTGTTATTATGGCTGGTGTTGGTTTAACTGTTCCAATTATGTTGCCATTGGAAATTGCTGCTGTTGTGTGCGGATGTTTAGGAGTGTGTGTTAAACTTGTTAGACGTAGATTACATGCAAAAACACAAAAACAATATGAGATTAAAACTATTGCTGATAGTAAATTGAATAGTATAAAAGACTTGATTTCTAAGGCTTTGACAGATGGGGAAATATCTGAAAATGAATTTAAATTGATTTTAGATGAATTAGACAAATATAATAAACTGAAAGATAGCATACACTCAAAACAAACAGGATTAAGTGAGGCGGAAAGAAAAAAACTTATTGAGGAAGGAAAGGCCCAGGCTTTAGCTGAGGTAAAAAAAAAAAATAGGGGATGCTTGATTTTATTTAATAAAATTACAATAGTAAATAATGACCCACCACCTATTTATAGGAGCGACTAAATATGCAGATTTCTTCATTCTAATTCTTTGCAAATTTCTTTTTACTGACTGTTAAAAGCTACGCATTACGGTGATTCACGGTCCTTTCGATTCTTTGATTATTCCCGTAACGACTTTCAGGCCTTTCTGTACTTTGATTATATCCGTAACGACTTTCAGGCCTTTCTGTACTTTGATTATATCCGTAACGACTTTCGGACTATAAGGGTGCGCAGTCTGGTCAGGGTCTTCCCTATTCATAAATGCTAAAAGATACCTTTATCTCAATGGTGAAAGTGTCTAAGAATCTGACAATGACGAACGTCGTTTTAGAGGCTGGTTCATCCTCGTCGTCAGAGCTAGTTGCGCTGCGTCTAATTTCCAAAAATCGAAATGTTACTGATATTGAGTTTCTGTTGCAAAAGATATCATAGTGGCAGAAGGACGACTGCCGTTCAGTATGGCTATTGATAAAAGCTAAAACTTGAAATTACCGGTATTTATCATGCTCGTTCTATATATAGAATAAGTAACATTTATCTTTTCACTTCCATATTTTCACTTCCTGGTGTTAAAACATTTATATTCAAGGATATTTATTTTAGAAGGAAGTTTTATGGTGAGTTTTTGTTTTCTTGGCAATTTAGATAGTGAAACAAACACAATAAAAAGATACATTTGTTAAAAATATGCAAATTTAAAACCCATTTTTTAATGATATTCGTAAGTGCTATGTATATATATAAGAGACTCACATTCAATATTTGGTTGTGTCTGTTACAGCATGGTTTGTCTGGTCTCTGAGTATGACGCTCACCTGTCTGTTTAAGGGTAAGTGGAAATCTTCCACTGACCGTTCCAAGGCGGCTCTTCTGTGGCGATTTATTTATGTTGTTGTTTGTTACTTACTGTGTGTATCACTTGTGTCTTTTAATTTTGGATGGCCATATGGCCATTTTGTGGGAAAGTAACTGTCCATATGGCCTTCCTTTGTTTAGGTTTCCATTATGGTCTGGTCGCTTAATGTTTGTATTTCTTTCCCTTTGGTGTCTTTTATGGATGGAGTAAGTTAATTGTATCAATTCCTGATCTTTGTTTTACTTCTACTTTAAATGGCTTGCTCGATGCCATGCATATGTGAAGGGTGACTTTGATGGGTTGCGCGTGCACAAATAGAATTCTCCCTGTTGAAGTCGCCATTCACAATGCATTGTGCTCACCTTACCTCAGACCGGTCTAGCTGTTCGTTTCGGCTAGGCTGGGAATATGGGGTTAAAGGTGACCCTGGGGCGGAGAGCTTGTCGTGAGCCTACAGGCAGGAGTTCTTAAGAAAGGGGGCTGGCAGCCACTACCCGGTGCTGGGGTGTGTGTGTAAAGAATTCTGCCCAGTGCCGGGTGGTTAAAAAGTGCTGTAACAGATGCGGCTTTTGCTAAATTTTGATTTGATTTTTTAAAATCTGTGATTATTGAGAGGGCGATAATTTAATTTTTTTTTTTATGCTCAAGCGGACACGGAGCGTTGTTAAGCAGGAAGTTAAAAATAAATTGTTAGAATCATATTCAGAAGAGAGGAGGATTAGTGACGAAATAAAAATTAATTTAGAAACGGAAGATAAGTGTGTGGAATCAATAAAATCACTGGAGTTGTGTATTAGGAGCAATAAAAGAGACATTATTTATAAATCTGCTTTAGAAGGCATTACAACGTAATAGTATTACAGCGTAATAGTATTACAGTAATAGTATTACAATGTAATAGTATTACAGCGTAATAGTATTACGGCGTAATAATATTACAGCGTAATAGTATTATGGCGTAATAGTATTATAAAGTAATAATATTTCAGGATGATAGTATTACACTGTAATACTATTACAGCGTAATAGTAGTACAACGTAATAGTACTACAGCGTAATAGTACTATGGGAAAACCCCACCAGAGAACTTTTAGACAAGAATATATCCAGAATTTCCAAATCAGAATATGCTTTATGCAAAGTATATATAAAAAGCAGTCCGAGGACTGCCAGGACTGGACTATATTCCACTATATCCCAGAAAGAGCATTTAATATATATATTCTGGAGAGGTACAAGTTGCTTCACTTATATATGCAATGGGCATGGAAGCGGAAAACATCATGAGGTCATTCGGACTGAATGGGGAGCAATCAAAGAACTGGGACATAGTGATTGAAAGGTTCGACGAACATTTCATACCTAAAAGGAACATTATCCATGAAAGAGCTAAATTTAACCAGAGGAAACAAAAAGTTGGTGAAAGTGCTGAACAGTTTATAAGGAGTCTGTACGAAATTTCAGAAAACTGCGACTTCGGAACTTCAAAAAATGACAGAATAAGAGATGCCATCGTGATAGGAATTTTAGACAAAGAGCTTTCTGAAAAAATGCAGCTCAAAGACGACCTTACCCTCGAGAATGCCACAACTATGGCTCGATCGTCAGAACTCGTCAAGTCACAGGTTCGAGACCAGTCTGAACACACATCTGTCAGCGAAGTACGGGGAGCAACAACGAGACCTAGACAGACGTCTCACTTCCAAATCAAACCGGGATCGAAGAAACAACAGAGACCTAGGAATCAACCTCAGCAGCAGTGCTCGAGATGCAACAGACGCCATGGACCACAGAAACAGTGTCCAGCCATGGGTCAAGAGTGTAAAAAGTGTCACAAATTAAATCATTTTGCTGTATGTTGCAAAACCAAGCAAGTGCATGAAATTTCTCAAAATGCTGATACCTTTACCGCTAATAATTCCGGAGATGAAAGTGCTACATATTTAGGATCAGTTGATTGTGATAAAAATAGTGAAAATCCTTGGATTGTAAATCTGTCAATATGTAAGTCTACTGTTTCTTTTAAGATTGACACGGGGGCAGACGTTACAATCATATCTGAAGGCTGCTACAAAACTTTGAAGCAAATTCCACCTTTAAATAGAAATTTGTCCATCTTGAAAAGTCCAGGGGGAAACGTAAATTGTTTGGGCTATTTCATTGCAGAAACATATAGAAATAATCAGAAATTTCTTATCAGAATATTTGTTGTCAAAGGAAATGATCAATGTAATTTATTGAGTAGAGGAGCCTCATCTGCACTGAAATTAGTACGCAGAATTGATGAAATTCCTGAGCGTGTTTTCGGTAAAACAGGTCTAATCAATTGTGACCCAGTTAAAATTGAACTCAGAGATGATGCTGTACCGTATAGTGTCACAACAGCGCGCCGCATCCCTTTCCCGTTACTGCCGAAGGTAAAACAGGAATTGGAGCAAATGCTTCGCGATGGAATTATCGAGAAAATTTCAGAACCTACAGACTGGTGTGCGCCAATTGTACCGGTGCCGAAACCTGACGGCAGCGTTAGGATATGCGTTGATTATAAAAAGTTGAACGAATCAATCAAACGTGAGCTATACATGCTACCTAATTTAGATGACATTTCACCAAAGCTCGCGGGCATGACCGTGTTCAGTAAATTGGACGGGTCAAAATGTTTCTATCAGCTTCCGTTAGATCGGAAAAGCGCAAAGCTAACAACGTTCATAACGCCAATCGGTAGATTTGCTTACCGACGTGTAGCTATGGGCTTGAATTTAGCCCCAGAGGTGTGCCAGAAAAAAATGAATGACCTCTTGAACGGCCTGAAAAACGTTGACGTCATCATTGACGACATATTAGTATACGGCAAAGATATGCAGGAACATGATGAGAGCTTGAAAGCGGTGCTAGAGCGCATCGAAACGGCAGGCCTTAAGTTGAACCGAGACAAATGTCTGTTCAGGCAATCAAAATTAGAATATTTTGGACACAAAATTAGTGCCGAGGGCGTAAGTCCGAGTCCGCAAAAAGTAGCGGCCCTGCAGAATCTACAGCCACCTACGAATAAGACAGAACTACAACGAGTAGTAGGTCTAATAAATTATCTGGGCAGGTACATAGAAAACTTGTCTACTGTCATTAGTCCGATAACGGATCTGCTGAACAATGACACGGTATGGTATTGGGGACCTCTGCAAAACAAAGCATTTGAAAATGTCAAGTCCTTACTGACAAAAGCACCAGTACTAGCTTATTATGACAGAAGTAAGCCGATAGTCGTGTCCGGAGACGCGTCGCGCACGGGCCTGGGCGCAGCAATTTACCTACAAGACGGTTCAGAGCTTAAACCGATCGCTTTCGCTTCGCGAACATTGACTGAGACAGAAAAGAAATGGGCGCAAATAGAATTAGAGTGCCTTAGCCTAGTCTACGCGTGCGAGAAATTTTCACGATACCTTATAGGGCTAGACTCATTTAAATTGATCACAGATCACCGCCCATTAGTTCCTCTTATCAATAAATCAGATATTGATCAGACTCCTGTCCGATGTCAAAGACTGCTCTTGAGATTACGTAGGTTCAATGCAGTAGCAGAATTTTGCAAAGGTAAAGATATGCTTGTCAGCGATTGCCTTAGCCGTGCACCTGTGAAACAGTGTGAATCAATTAGCATGTTAGAAAAAGACATACACATGTATGTGGAAAGTGTAACTTCAAATATGCCAATAACTGATTCAAGATTAAAATCAATCTACGAAGCCACACAAAATGACTCCGAACTGCAATTTATCATTTCACTTACACAAAATGGGTGGCCAGACAGTGAAAAAGACTTGTCAAATTCAGTGAGAAACTATTTCAGCGCACGTAATGAATTTTCGCTTGTCAATGGCTTATTACTATACAGAAACCGTATCGTAATTCCAGTGAGCCAGCGCCAGGAAATTCTTAATAAACTGCATGCTGGTCATCAAGGTGTAACAAAATGTAGAGAATTCGCAGGACAGTGCGTTTGGTGGCCAACCATTAACAAAGACATCACTGACAAAGTGCAAAGCTGTCAGTTTTGCCAGGAATCAAGGCCAACTCAGAGGCGTGAAACACTTAAGCCAACAGACTTGCCGGCCGGGCCATGGATAAAAATCGCAGCAGACTTGTGTGAGTTTAATAATAAACAGTACTTGATTGTCATGGATTATTATTCAAAGTATATAGAAATTGGATACTTGAATAAACCCACCAGTGCATGTGTTATTGGGAAACTGGAAAATATGTTTGCGCACTGGGGCGATCCGGAAGTAATAGTCAGTGACATGGGTTCTGTGTTCACATCTGCACAGTTTCAAACTTTTGCTAAGGAGCACAACATTCATCTGTCGTATAGCAGTCCCCACTTTCCGCAAAGTAACGGAGCTGCGGAATCGGGCGTGAAAATCGCGAAAAACATTCTAAGACAGAAAGATGTGTTTGTTGCATTAAGGACATATCGGTGCACTCCTACTGCTGCAACAGGATATAGATTTACTCCTTCAGAACTCATGATCGGTAGAAATCCGCGTCTACACGTTCCTTGCTCACCGGAGAAACTGTTACCAAAGTGGCCGAAATATGAACAAGTGAAAGAAACTCACTTAAAAGCTAAAACAGCGCAAGAATATTTCTTCAACAAACGTCATGCAGCGCGAAACTTACCTGCATTATCACAGGGAGACAATGTGAGGATCACGAAAAATGTTGGGAGAAAGAAGGGACAGTGTTAAGTGGAAATTCCGAGAACAGGACGTATATCGTGAAAACCAACAATGGGACCTATAGGAGAAATCGCGTTCACTTACAGAAGGTACCTTGTGCCGCGGAGACGGCTGACAATAAACTTGAAAATCAAAAACGTGAAAATATCAGCTGTCAGACTGCATCAGCAACAACTAGGTGTGGGCGAAAAAGTAAACCCCCACCAAGATATGATGATTATGACTGAGTATCAATCATGACATTTATAGCGGATATGTGGCTATAATGCTGACTTGTCTAAACAAATCCAAACGTAAAACATTACGCCTTGTTATTTTTACTGACATAAATAATTGGAATTTATTTCATGTGTCAAAGCTTAACAGGAAACGCACGATCCTATAGTCTGGTAAACATGTTAAAATTTTAATGAGCATGATTACATCTTTCAGTGAAAGAGGAAGGTGTTTGGAGAAACAGTTTAATCCTATGACTGTTCCATTGGTTAAGCTCCTCCCACAAAGGCGTATCTCATTGTTTATGTTAAATATATTGTATGCTTGTAAATATATTATCAGTTTCAGTTATGCCTTAATAAAATCATGTAACCCACTCCGGCTTGTCGAACAATATCAAAACACAGTATAAGACTGAGACTCAGAGGTATGCGTTTTAGGATACCTCTGTGTTCGGATTGTATTAAAATAGTTTTAAGGGCTCATCCAGTGATGATTTTTTTTCATGCTAAATTCTAAATTTAGCCACCCACCTAACTGAGGTAATGGCCAAATATGACCATCTCAGTATGAGAAGATTGTCCAAGCACAATCCATTTGTCAAGCACAATCCATTTGTCGATCGATCCTGTCTAGACGCTATTAAAGATAAACGTAAACGTTGGTTGAAGTACAAATACTGTAAATCGGATAATAATTTCAATCAATATAAAGCCTCTAGAAATACAGTAACTACAAAAATAAGAACAGCAAGATATCAGTTTGAAAAAAATCTAGCTTCGAAAATAAAGTCCGACAACAAGATCTTCTGGAATTACGTGCGTTCAAAAACCAAGACCAAGACAAAGTCCGTAGTAACAAAACTGGAAATGCCAAATGGTAGGGGTGTAACGATGCATCGATAGTTCGATGCATCGCGATAGGGACTGCCTCGATAGCAATGCATCGATAGTACTTTGGACTATCGATAGCTATCGCCGATAGTTCACTCAACTATCGATAGTTTCGATTGTTTTTGTATTTTTCTTGAATATACTTTGAAAATATACCTGTACTGTTGTGTAATTACGCAAGTATTTTTGCTTAGGAAATCCATTCAGCTGTAATCAGGACGGACTAATAAGCCTTCACATATGTGCATGATGATCTGAGTCTTCGCTGGTCGCACATGTGTATCATAGTTTTTTGCCGTGTGGTGAATTTCTCGCGGCGATGAATTTCCCGCCGTCATTTTTTGCACGTGCAGTTGAGGCAGTCAGAAATTTTCCCGCGTTTTTCAATAACAAAACGTCAATGATGGTTTGATCACGCGTTTGTTGCATGCAACTTTTTGAAAACATGACAGTGAAACCTGTGCGACATGTGAAGGCTCAGATCAGCCTGCGCAGTCATATATAAATGTTTGCTGTTTGTACT
Source organism: Lucinisca nassula (assembly GCA_963580285.1). NCBI lineage: Eukaryota > Metazoa > Mollusca > Bivalvia > Lucinida > Lucinidae > Lucinisca > Lucinisca nassula. Next base: position 44,234,903 of record OY757019.1, read on the forward strand.
ATCCTTGCGTAGTATAGCTTCTGGGACAAACGCCATTTCCCTGTTCAGTTTCGAAGACATTTGCAAGATGCATAAGCTGATCTTTTGTATGAAGAAATGTTTGTTTTTGCTGTGTGCTGACTTATTCATATTGGTAAATAAATGCGTAATAAATGACGGTATAATGCAGTTTAACTTGTTGTATATGTGACTCTTTTTGCGCACAAGGACCAGACTATTAAACCGCACTTTTGTGGTCTCATTAGAAATGCATTTCTCGAAAAATGCACAGAATGTGCATGCGAGTACATGATAGACTCAGATAAGTCGGCAAGTATGCACAAATGCATCAATGATGATATCATCAGTCGGCTGGCCTGACCGATTGGGATTGAATTCTTGGGGGAATATTTAAGCAAAGTTTTATTTTCCTGTCGTCATCCTGTAGGGGGAAAAAACGTGCAGCGCGAGGCCTTAGGTCCCCGTCTATCAAGTACTTTCTTAAGGTGATTCTGGACGTTTTACCTGGGACAAATTGGCGTTTTTATTTTGGTTGTCTTTGTATTATAATAGAGGGATATTCCAGAAAAAATAACATGTCGAAACGGCCAAATTTCATTACATGAAAACTTTGTTTTATTATTGCTGCTTGTCTTAGCTGTCTTTTGTGCAAGGACTAAATGTCCACAGAGTCAAAGAGCCTAGGTCAAGCCCTGTACATATTGCTAAATAAAAAAAACGACTTGATAATTGCTTTACTTCTATTTTGATAGTCTAGCTTTTGATGCTAACTTCAAATAAAAAATATGTAAGTTCAAGTTTTAATGCAGTTTGTTAGATTCATGTCGCGCTTAAAGAGGTGCTAAAATAGCGTGCTGTGATTACGTAATACTATGTAATAATCGGGTTACCTAATTAACTGAATCCACAGATTAATTTAACACAGGCGGCAAATATCAAAGAATCGAAGAACGATCAGCATGTGTCAGTTTTCACAAGCAGAAAATCTCAAACACTGCAAAGGTATTAAAGCTATGATAACCATCACTTACAGGCATATATACTGGAAGCAGCAAACTATTTTTAGGCGGTGGTGGGGATATATATAAAGAGCCGTCTCCCCATGATGTTTTTTCTGGAATAACCCCGAGGGAATGAATGCTGATATTGAAACACACAATAAACATACATTTTTAGGCCATTGGAATTTTCCTAACTCGTTCTGTCACTCTTAGCCATTTTATGTGAGTGATATAACATCTATGAATCATTTATAAGTGTTCCCGATAGTATCACGATAGTATCGTGATAGTATGCCACGACAGTGATAGTATCGTGATAGTAGTTTCCACGATAGCAATACTATCACGATAGTCAAAATTGGCATCGATAGTCGGCCCTACCAAATGGGGAGTTATCATCGACCGACCAGGAAACTGCTAACACCTTAAACTATTACTTTTCCACTGTTTTTGAGGTAGAACTTAATGAACCATTACCGAATTTTGAAGACAGACCTTTTGCCAGTGCATTAGAAAATATTTCAATAACTGAAAATGAATTGAGAAAGTCCTATCTGCCCTAAACCCAAGTAAAAGCCAAGGACCTGACCTCTTCCATCCTAAATTCTTAAAAGAAACAAAAGAGCTTATCATCAAACCGTTAAAGGTCATTTTCCAGAAATCTTTTGATGAGAGTATACTACCACCGATATGGAAACAAGCTAATGTAAGTGCAATCTTCAAAAAAGGAGAAAAGAAAGACCCAAGTAACTACCGCCCTATAAGTTTAACCTCAGTTCCTTGTAAGCTACTGGAAAAAATAATACGCGATAAAATAGTGAAACATGTGACAGAAAATGACCTATTCTCCAAAGCTCAACATGGCTTCATCAAAGGGAAATCTTGCGTGACACAACTATTAGAATTTTTGGAAGATTTAACTCAATCCATAGATAATGGGGAGGACATCGATGTAGTTTATTTGGACTTTTGTAAGGCCCTTGACAAGGTCCCGCATCAGAGGCTATTAAAAAAGTTATATGGCTACGGAATAAGGGGAAAAGTCCATGAATGGATCAAGGAATTCCTCTCATCTAGACAGCAAAGAGTTATTGTGAATGGTACTCAGTCCTCATGGAAAGATGTCACCAGCGGCATTCCCCAAGGCAGTGTCCTGGGACCAGTGCTATTCTTAATATTTATTAATGACCTACCAGATGTCATCCAGGTATCAATAAAGCTCTTTGCTGACGATGCAAAATTATATGCAGTGGTTTCTAACCAAACTGGCGAAAACAAAGTCCAAAACAGTCTAAATTGCGCAGTTAATTGGGCAGAAGTTTGGAAAATGTTTTATAATATCATAAAATGTCACCATTTACATATTGGCAAACACGATAGAGGAACGAAATACACCATGACATCCAACAATCAGGAAACTGAGCTTGAAAAAGTTAAAAGTGAAAAAGATTTGGGGGTTATAATTGACCAAAACCTACTATTTAGAGATCACATAACACCCAAAGTAAATACAGCCAATAGAAATCTTGGTATCATTTTTAGGACCTTTACATGTATCGATGAAGAAATGTTCCTAAACCTCTACAAATCACTTGTGCGTCCTCACGTCGAGTACGCTACTCCAATATGGTCGCCTATATACAAGAAAGACCAAATCATCATCGAAAATGTTCAACGACGAGCAACAAAACTAGTAGCATCATGCAGAAACCTGTCATACCCCGAAAGATTGCGTAAGTTAGGGCTACCGACCCTTGAATACAGAAGAGAAAGAGCAGACCTTATCCAAGTATATAAAATCTTAAACGATATCGACATAGTTGATAAGGACAAGCTCTTCACAAGGGCTAGATACACTGCAACAAGAGGCCACCCTTTCAAACTACAGAAAAGAAGATCTAAATTAAACCTCAGAGCCAACGTTTTTAGCAACAGAATCGTCAATTCATGGAATGACCTACCAGATAGTGTAGTTAATGCACCCTCCGTGAATTCATTTAAAAGCAGATTAAATAAACTCTGGCACGGGCACCCTCATAAATTTGAACCAGCAAGTTACCAAACCGGCCACCACACAAGAGACTATCGTCAATTCTATCGAGATGCGCCTTTAAGAAGCTAACAGCTTAGTATGGTGTCTAGGATAGTGAGTTCATAGTGAGTGAGATAGATAGGACCAGTGAGGAAATGTCTTGAGGACGAAACGACTAGAGGAGGAAATGGTTTGCGGCAAAGTGACTCCCTGATGCGTTAGAACCGTTGAGTACAGATAGGAATAAATTAAAATAACAGATTTTATTAGAAAAATAACCATTTTGATTTTGGAGAGATGAAAGCATGAAATATGACACACAGGTCGCGGGACGTTTCGGTCCTGAGTCCTTTCGGTCCCTGGGTCGTTTCGGTCCTGAGTCGTTTCGGCCGGGTCGTTTCGGCCTGGGTCGTTTCGGCCCAATTTCGGGTGTTGGTCGTTTCGGCCAAATTGGTGGGTCGTTTCGGCATGATTTTTCTATCACTTTATAAACATGTATATATATTTTGTTTGTCGAAGATCAGTCTGTGCTTTTGCTATCTTCACTCGTTTTAAGACTTTGAAAGGTCAGAAAACAGAGTGCTTTTTCGAACTGCGTAGACTCGGAGATCAGCCTATGTTTTTTTGCTATATTCGCTCGTTCAGTTTTTATAAGCTCAGAAAACAGAGGGCTTTTCAAACTGTGTAGACTCTGATCACAATGAACAAATTTATAGGTTACTAAGTCTTTGAAGGTATCACAACGACAGATGCAGGCTGATCATAAAAAATAATTACATCGTTCAGTTTATAATAGCTCAGAAAACAGGTGGCTTTTTCAATCTTTGTAGAATATGATCACAATGAACATATGTATAGGTTATTAAGTCTTTGAAGGTTACAACGATAAATGCAGGCCGATCATATAAACTAATTAGGCTACATTTAGCAAATATTTTGCATGCTGTTTTCAAATTGTGCGTGTCATTGATACTAGTACAGTAGAATCCCGCTTAAAGACCACTCCTATAATAGGACCACTCCGCTTTTAAGACCGGTTTTCGCCAGACCCAAATTATTTCTTACATAATTAAATAAGACCACCCACTATACAGTATTAAGACCGCTTTTAAAAGACCGAATCTACCATTACTCTTCTTTATTGAGACCACTTTGGCCAAGTCAATTTATATCTCTCAGTCAATCTTGGTCTTGGTAATGTTCACACATTTCCCTAGAGGTGCAAAAAACAGCAGTTTACCTGTACTAATCAGTGTGTTGTTATGACAAAAAATTTTATGCTAGGTGAATAAATAGTTTTAATAATTTTGGTAATGTGCAGCTCTGTTTTCTTCGGAACAATTGTTATCATTAATGTGATTTTTATTGGTGTAGTATTGTCTATAATTACATATAATGAGGAAAAGAACAGTAAAGTTATAGACAGCAAGACTTACTAAAAAGCAATAAAAAAGGCACAGTGCACATAAAAAATATTTAAATCAGTCTTGCCATCAATATTTTTTTTTTCACCAATTCCATTATAAGGGACCACACCGCTAATAAGACCACTTTTTAGAAGTCTAGAAAGTGATCTTAATAGCGGAATTTTACTGTTAATACTGATCATTCTCAGACAATAATCAAGTCCTAGTCAAACCTCCTCGTTGGTGCTAACTGGAAACATGGCTATGGATAGAACTTTTAAAACACTTTACTGGGCTATCATAACCATGGCTAACGTGACAGGTCGTTGAAATAAAATTCCAAATTTAAATAATAATTACTATTTAATATGTTTTATACAGAAAAAATGCTATCTAATAAAATCGGACCGAAACGACCCAGGCCGAATCGACCCAGGGCCGAAACGACCTACCGAAATAGGCCGAAACGACCCAGGTCCAAATTTGGGCCGAAACAACCCGGCCGAAACGACTCAGGACCGAAACGTCCCGGATTCGGACGATACGACTAAGAGGAGGAAATGGTTTGCGGCAAAGTGACTCCCTGATGCGTTAGAACCGTTGAGTACAGATAGGAATAAATTAAAATAACAGATTTTATTAGAAAAAAAAAACATTTTGATTTTGGAGAGATGAAAGCATGAAATATGACACACAGGTGTGTTATCGTAATAAAGCTGGGCCGAACATGGAATGGCCGAATCGAATCCTGTCCGTATTCCGCTGATCAGTTGAGCGCTTTCTAGTCGCTGCCTTCAACACATTTGATAAGTTTGGTAGTAAAAGTATGTTGATGTTTGTGGCTAATTACTACACACCTTCAGACTTCTAAAAAACTTAGAAATTCAAAAGAATTTGTCTGCCGTCGGTAGTTAAAATGGCGGTCCCGGCATCGGACCCCGGATTTTGTCAGAAATTAGACACGAACCTTCCTTTTGGGACTGGCAAAGATTCATATTATTAATGCGCAATACAAATGAGGTAGCTTATTATTATTATAATTTTTATTATTATTATTATTATTATTATGACTGACTGACTGACTGACTGACTAAAGGTATGGCAAACCTCTGGATGGGGCCATAAATCGTGGCCACAAACAGACTGACTTGATCATCATGGACTTTGCTAAGGCCTTTGACAAGGTACCTCACAGAAGGCTATTACATAAACTGGAGTACTATGGGATAAGAGGATCCACGCATAGGTGGATTAGCTCATGGCTCTCTGGGCGCTCACAACAAGTTGTACTTGATGGCCAAGCGTCTGATCCAGTCCCTGTTTTATCTGGAGTCCCCCAAGGTTCGGTCCTTGGACCGGTCCTTTTCTTGGTTTTCATTAATGATCTCCCCGATAATATCAGGTCATCGGTCCGTTTGTTTGCTGATGATTGTGTCCTGTATAGGAACATATATTCTCCTTCTGACTGTCTTATTTTACAAGATGACCTGGATCAACTTGCACAGTGGGAGGCCGATTGGCAAATGAAGTTCAATGTGGCCAAATGTCACTCAATGAGAGTGTCACGACACCCTCCGGACAAGCAAATTAAGTTTGACTATACTCTTCACCAGCAAGTTTTGGAGCATGTTCAATCCGCCAAATATCTTGGTATCACCATCACTGACGATCTTGATTGGGGTCAACATATCTCAGAGATTACATCTAAAGCAACTAGGACTTTGGGATTCCTTAGACGGAACTTGGCTTTTGCACCTAGGCAGACAAAGGATGTTGCATATAAAACATTGGTTCGCCCTCAACTCGAATATGCATCACCCATTTGGCACCCCTATGTTAAAACTCAGACTCAGCAGGTGGAGAAGGTGCAGAGGACAGCTGCTCGGTGGACCTGTAGGCGATGGCGAAATAGAAGTAGCGTAGGTGACATGCTTGATGAGCTAGAGTGGCCGTCCCTGGAGGCCCGTCGTGAGCAGTCCTCTTTAACCTTCTTCTACAAGATACACTCTGATTCAGTGTCTATTGATAAAGATAGGTACTTGACCCCTGTAACACTGTCGACCCAAACAAGGGCATCAAAAGTAAACGACTCACAATATCGTAGATACCAGTCCTATAGTGATGCCCTGAAGAACTCGTTTTTTCCTAGAACTATTCCCCAATGGAATAGTCTTCCCTCCTCTGCGGTGAATGCCAAGTCCGCAGAAGAGTTCAAAGCCCGCACAGTGTAAGATTGGGTCTCAGAGGTATGCGTTTTAGGATACCTCTGTTATGCAGATTGTAAATAGTTTTAAGGACGCATCCAGTGCCTCTCTTTTTTTTTTTTTTTTTTTTTTTTCAGCTAAATTCTAAAGCTAAATTCTAAATTTAGCCACCCAATCAACTGAGGTAATGGCCAGATATGACCGACTCAGTATAAGAAGATAGATAGATAGACAAACTAAACCAAAACTAGACCTGGTATGATCCACTGCTTAGAATCTGAATCAGAATTCAAAGCTGGTCGGGCCCGTCGGAGTCTAACTGTTGGTTTTCTTTTGCTCCAGCATTTCAGTGGTTTCTTGCTGTCGAGTCCTCACTGTGGTTCTTTGATTTTTTTTGTGTTCACGGAGATGTTGCACTGATGAGTTAGGAGGCTTTCATGCGGGCCAAACAAATTATTTGTCTAAATCGCGACGGAAGTAAGGGCGAGGATCTGAATGACGATTTAAGCCCCCCCCCCCCCCATGGAATTCTTTCCACTGACCGTTCCAAGGCGGTTCTTCTGTGGCGGTTTATTTATGTTGTTGTTTGTTACTACTTACTGAGTGTATCTTTGTGTCTTTCTATTTTGGATGGCCATTTGGCCATTTTGTGGGAAAGTAACTGTCCTTATGGCCATCCTTTGTTTAGGTTTCCATTATGGTCTGGTCGCTTCATGTTTGTGTTTCCCTTTGGTGTCTTTGATGGGTGGAGTAAGTTAATTGTATCGATTCCTGATCTTTGTTTTACTTCTACTTTGTACCGCGTGATGACTTGAAGTTTAGCAAGCCCTCCGAACACCTGTTCCCATTCTTCCTTGTAACTGCCAAGAACTGGGAAACTCTACTACTGCTCTCCTTATTTGTAATCCTGCACTCCTGATTTCCATTATCTGGGTGAATTCTATAAGTTGTTTTCTATAGAGTGAACCCAAGAATTAAAACCAATGGAAACAGGGAGACCTTCATTTTAATATGCTGAGTAGTGGTTTGTTGATTTCTAATGATTAATGAGGGGTGTCAAGCAACAATCCTGATTCCGAGTTTATCACAACCAGCACATTGACAACTACAAAGGGCTAATCAGTACACTGGTCCAATTATATACAGCTCGGCACACTGAAATAGCTGACAACGCACCGGCACTTCAGAAGAATGAGTGTGGCAAGCTACCTAATTTTGATCCTAAGAATTTCAGTTTGCGTGACCCCACCCACTAGTGAGGTAATGGCGGGAAAGTGAGTGAATGTTTCACTTTTACGTCCCACCAACAGCTAAGGTCATACGGAGACGGGACCTCGGTTTAAAGACTCATCCGAAAGTCTGGAGAAGCCCGGGTCGAACATGCGACCCCTTATTAACAAGGCGAGTAGCGTAACCACTCGGCCACGAAGGCTTCTAATGGCGGGAAAGAATGTCAACATTTTTTTTCAATCTACAAGACAAAAAAAATCACAATCTAAGGAAACCAGCAATAATATGTTGCCTTTTACTAGTTCATTTAACATGCCTATGAACTAGCTAGTCACGACATAACGGGAGAATCTGCGCGATCTCACCAAGAAAATATTAATATACCCTATAGAACTCCAAGTTTATATATCAAAACTGGTGTTCGCATGGGTACACGTTATTTTCCTCAACTGTTCTACAACGTAGATTGTGGGTACTCGTTAGAACCGAAATGTCATAACAGTTCTAACGAATATACAATATTTATGTTAGCCAAAGTTTATGCTTTTTGTTTTACTTCTACTTTGAGCATTTATGCGTATATGAGAAAAATATATTTTAACATTTTATTTAGAAGTCTCTGTGATGTAGTGGTTCTATGCTACTCGCCTTATAAACCAGGGGTCGTTGGTTGATCCCAGGCTTCTCCGGACTTTCGGAAGAGTCTATTAACCGAGGTACCGTCTCCGTATGACCTTAGCTATTGGTGGTACGTAAAACTCAAACATACTACACTGCATTTTATTTGCAATTGAACTTAAAATGTAAGTTTTACAATAATATTTTTCTCGTTTTCTTATTTACAAATAAATTTACACGTCTTACGTTGAATATGTACAAATCCCACCCCGGGAGGGTTCACAATCCAGTTATGTTTGTTTGTTGTATTGGATTTGAGAAGCCCAGTCAACACATTTTAGGTCATTTTGAGCCGGCCCACGCCTTTTCTTGGCAGGTTTATATATATAAGTAAGCACGCTGACCAAAGTGTTGTGTCCTTGACCAAACCACTTCATCCACATTGCTTAAAAAATAAAATAAAAAAGTACTGGTGGTTACCACCCAGGAAATCCTGCTCGTAATGCTCAGATGTGAGCGAGTAGCAGTAATAGGAGAACAGAGAAAAGCAGTTAAGCAGTACAGTGTACATTTTTTCGCCAAAAACTGACAACTGCCCTTCTTGAATCAGCGCAAGGTGCAGAATGACCGTAGAAAAGATTTCATGGTCAGTCTCCACGAAAGAATGTTGCCGAGCCCGGCAGGTTTCGCACCCGCGTCCTCCTGATCATCAGTCAGACGCGCATCCTTCTGAGCTACCTCGACAAGTGGGCGTAAACAAGGGGCAAAACGAACAGGGGGAAAACGACCAGGGAGGAAACTAAGCGAAACGTGAGTGAGAGTAATACTTTGACCAAATCACTCTGACCACTCTGACTTTGACCAGTCCAAGTAAGTCCGACTTGGACCAACTGGGGTTGTAAAACTCTGACCATTTACCTGTCTGACCTTGATAGATAATGCATATAATCACCCTGAATAAACATTTTAATAGCCTTTGTACAGGTAATAAACGAGTAATTTTAAACAATTACACTTTAAGGACTTTAAATAAGAATTAAAAAAATATAATTGCTTATCATCATTAATTATTTTAAAATTATAAAACTGGGCTTTAACGAACATAATAAATATAAAATTGTATGCTAACCCTTATCTTGCTATTCACGACAACCCCTATCTTTGCAAACAGTGTAATTCCAGATCAGGTGGCTTCTGAAGCCATCTGATCAGGATCTACACTGTTTGGCATTCAGTTTATGAATTTGAAGCAATAAATTCAGCAAGTAATTTGATTGGTTGATCGACAGAAATGGGTGTGGCTTAAATGAATATTCAGCAAGATAAGGGTTAAGTAGATCTATCCACTTATCAATCAAGACTCAGTATGTAGAATTAAGCTTAACATTATAAAAACATAACTATGTAATTCCAACCCCTTTAAATAAAAATCAAAAATGAGTTCCTTTAAACTCTGCTTTAATATTGTAAAAATGGGGTTTACAGGGGTACACATGATTTTTCTGTTTGAAGGCATGGAGTGTCGGGCCCATCGGAGTCTAACTGTTGGTTTTCTTTTGCGCCAGCATTTCAGTGGTTTCTTGCTGTCGAGTCCTCACCGTTGTCTCACCTCTGTGGTTCTTTGATTTTTTGTGTTCGCGGAGAGGTTGCACTGATGAGTTAGGAGGCCTTCATGCGGACCAAACAAATTGTTTGTCTAAATCGCGATGGAAGTAAGGGCGAGGATTGTGGCCACGTAAAATCGATTTAAGCCCCCCAGTGGAAATCTTTCTACTGTCCGTTCCAAGGCGGTTCTTCTGTGTCGATTTATTTATGTTGTCGTTTGTTACTTACTGTGTGTATCACTTGTGTCTTTTTTATTTTGGATGGCCATATGGCCATTTGGTGGGAAAGTAACTGTCCTTATGGCCTTCCTTTGTTTAGGTTTCAATTATGGTCTGGTCGCTTAATGTTTGTGTTTTTCCCTTTGGTGTCTTTGATGGGTGGATAAAGTTAATTGTATCGATTCCTGATCTTTGTTTTTTCTTCTACGTTGATACTTGCTGATGTGGTACCCACAATCCCTGTGTCCAAAATTAAGGGGTGTCAGGTTATGTTTTCTTCAAAATTGATTAGGAAAAATGGCTGAACTTTTTGCAAACAGTAAAGGCCCTGGTCAGACGCCGCGTTCTGTGGCGTCTGATTTGGGCCTGCACTGTTTGCCAAATATCCGTTTTGGGGTTTCTGGTACTAAACGGGTTAAATGAAACATGTCTAGACAAAGATATTGAAAACTGAACCAATTTTAAAAGATAGAAAAAAAAAGTAAAAAAAAAATGGTATTTTCCATTTTTTTTTTCTCAAAACAGTCTTATAAGAATTATACACTTTGGTCATATCAGAAAGTGTGTGATGCCCTCACCTTTCTGCTTGACAATATTTATATTAGATTCGGTACTAAGTTATTTAGACAAATTGTGGGTATTCCGATGGGTACGAATTGCGCACCTCTTGTGGCTGATATGTTCTTGTATTGTTATGAAAGAGACTTCATGTTGTCGCTTTCCATTGATAACCAATCTGAAATTATTGAAGCTTTTAGCTCCACTTCTGGATATTTAGATGATTTATTTAACATTGATAATACCTATTTCGATGGTTTGATCAGTCAGATTTACCCCTCAGAACTTCAGTTAAATAAAGCAAATTCTTCTGATACCGAGACCCCGTTTTTGGATTTACATATATCTATTGTAGATGGGTTTGTTTCATGCAAAATTTATGATAAACGCGATGACTTTGATTTTGAAATTGCAAATTTTCCTTTTTTGGATGGTGATGTTCCTCGTGCGCCATCCTATGGCGTTTATATTTCGCAATTAATTCGATTTGCTAGAGTTTGTAGTCATGTAACTGACTTCAACACTCGTAATAAATTATTAACGGCTAAACTCCTTAATCAGGGTTATCGGTACCATAAACTACGCAAAGCCTTTTCAAAATTTTATAGACGCCATTCTGATTTAATTTCAAAATTCAATATTGGACTTAAATCTCTTCTGCAACAAGGTCTATCGGAACCCGAATTTTATGGTGACTTAGTATATAAATTCAGAAAAATATATAACCGCAATGACTTCAGCACCCAATTTCGTAAAATTATTCTTCGATATAAAAAGATTGGGTACAACATGGATGTTATACGACAGACTGCATGCATGGTAGTTAACCCAATCACGGTTGGCAACTTTGCTTCCCTCTTTAATTGCACGCCGATGGGTCAGACCTCAGATTCTATGACGGCTCCAACGTAAAGGCTTATTGAGAATTAGAGAGATCTAATTCTTGGTAATGTTGGTTGGTGCCTGATGCTCTGTCTGGTCGGGCCCATCGGAGTCTAACTGTTGGTTTTCTTTTGCGCCAGCATTTCAGTGGTTTCTTGCTGTCGAGTCCTCACCATTGTTTCACCTCTGTGGTTCTTTGATTTTTTTTGTGATCACGGAGATGTTGCACTGATGAGTTAGGAGGCCTTCATGCGGACTGAACTAATTATTTTTTTCTAAATCGCGACGGAAGTAAGGGCGAGGATTGTGGCCACGTAAAATCGATTTAAGCCCCCCAGTGGAAATCTTTCCACTGACCGTTCCAAGGCGGTTCTTCTGTGGCGATTTATTTATGTTGTTGTTTGTTACTTACTGTGTGTATCACTTGTGTCTTTTTATTTTGGATGGCCATATGGCCATTTTGTGGGAAAGTAACTGTCCTTATGGCCTTCCTTTGTTAAGGTTTCCATTATGGTCTGGTCGCTTAATGTTTGTGTTTCTTTCCCTTTGGTGTCTTTGATGGGTGGAGTAAGTTAATTGTATCGATTCCTGATCTTTGTTTTACTTCTACTTTATGTTCGTTAAAGTAGAAGTAAAACAAAGATCAGGAATCGATAAAGCCCAGTTTTGTAATTGTAAAATAAATAATTAGAATAAGCAATTAAATTTTGTTAAGTCTTATTTAAAGTCCTTAAAGTGTAATTGCTTAAAATTACCTGTTTATTACCTGTAAAAAGGCTATTAAAATGTTTATTCAGGGTGATTATATGCATTATCTATCATGGTCAGACAGGTAAATGGCCAGAGTTTCACACCCCAGTTGGTCCAAGTTGGGCTTACTTGGTCAAAGTCAGAGTGGTCAGAGTGATTTGTGGTTTTAGGAAATTCTAAAATTGACCCAGTTTTGCAAAAATATGCAAAATTTACGGTTAACTAACTCCAAGTACATTTTTTTTTGGTGGCACAACTTAATTTGAGGTTTAACATCCCTGTCAAAACTGTTTATGACATTTTGAAGACATTTCTTCCCATCACGAAAACATGCCTATATAACTTTGACCCCTTAAACCCCACTTTTAAGGGGTGTACATTATTTTTATTTCTGCTCACATAGGTTGTGGGTGCTCGAAGAGGTGGTTCTATAGTGTCCCGCAACCTATGTTTTGAGCAGAAATAAGAACTATAAAGCAGTATTTCATCTAAAAATTCATTTTGGGGGCGGTAAAATGTACAAATAATTTGTATAGACATGTTTTCGTAAGGCAATTTGGTAGGACCATTACTCAGTATTGAGATGGGATGACATCAATTTCTGTCGCCCAATGAAAACAATAGGGTTTATATGCAAAGATGGTCCAACTCAAACCAAAATTACATGGGCAGGCTTCCACCGGAGGGGTTTACCAGTGCTCGTGTGGGATTGTTAACTTTGTCAGAAGATACAAAGCAGAACCTTTTTATTTTCTGAAAGAGGTTTCCATATGATTTTCAGCAAAACAGAAAAACATATGCAAAAATCAGTGCAGAACCCTTGTTCATGCATGGAAATGTTCGCTCATAGAGAAAAGTAAGGTATGCATGCAAGCTTTTACACTATTATCCTTAAGTTAATTTTTCACTTATTATTAAGCTATGCATTAACCCTTTTTGTACCAAATAATAATAATATTAATAATAATAATCGACCTTATTTATAGAGGGTAACACATTTATTTACTGTATTTGCTGTATTTAGTATAGTAGACACCGGATAGGTAAGCCCTCGGCATCTTTAAGCGCATTTGTATATTGTCCAATCCTTGTAGTTAGACCTGCTTGGCTTTGATAACATGCAGCTTCAAACTTGATAGGATGCTTGGATCAATGTTTGTTTAGACGGATTTGAACGCGTTTACGGAGGGTGCATTAACTACTGTTTCAGGAAGCTGATTCCATGTATTAATTATTCTATTGCGAAAAACTGTTTGCTCTGACATTTAGTCTACTCCTTTGTTTGTTCAATTTATATGAGTGACCCCTTGTTGCTCCATATTGTGTTGGCTTTGGTAAAACGTCTCCCTGCCCTACATCATAGTGTAGATTATATTTTCTTGTCCTTTGGGATCATTGATTCCATAGTGGAATTTTGAAAATATCTGAGGATCACTGATGAGGCCTAATTGGCCGAAACTAGCTAGTCTGGCCCAGAAAACATGTACACACCATATTTTTGATTCTGTGTTGTATTCCTTGCTTCCAAAGGATAACCCTTTATAGAACATATTTAACTTCACTACAGCTGGTGTGTGGGAATGTGTGGCGGCGGTAAAACGTCTCCCTGCCCTACATCATAGTGTAGATTATATTTTCTTGTCCTTTGGGATCATCGATTCCATAGTGGAATTTTGAAAATATCTGAGGATCACTGATGAGGCCTAATTGGCCGAAACTAGCTAGTCTGGCCCAGAAAACATGTACACACCATATTTTTTGGTTCTGTGTTGTATTCCTTGCTTCCAAAGGATAACCCTTTTATAGAACATATTTATCTTTTTCTACTATATCGATGTTATGGGTTATTTTATATACTTGAATGAGGTCAGCTCGCTCTCTACGGTATTCCAATGTAGGCAGTCCTAGTTGTTCTAAACGTTGTGTGTAAGTAAGGCCCTTTAGGGATGGTACTAATCTGGTGGCTCTTCGCTGAACATTTTCAATGATGATACGGTCCTTTTTGTAAAATGGTGACCAGACTGGGGTTGAATATTCGAGGTGGGGGCGGACCAAACTTTTATAGAGGTTCAAAAAGATTTCCTGGTCGAGGTATGTAAATGTCCTAAAAATAATATAGTGCTGATACTAATCTTCCTTGTGGCCCTCTTTTCCTGGGTAGGAACCCGTACTAAGCAATGTGGATAAAGTTTCTTGCTCAAGGAAACAACACGTGGCGCTTGCGAGGATTGAACCGGCTACCTCTCGATGTCAAATCCGATGCTTTACCACTGCACCACAACGCTCCACTTCTTCCTTATATATACCAGGAGTCCATTCCAAAATTAAGGGGATCAGATTTTGTTTTCTTTAAACGGGTTAAATGAAAACATGTCTAGACAAAGATATTGAAAGTAGAAATAAAACAAAGCTCAGGAATCGATACAATTAACTTACTCCACTCATCAAAGACACCAAAGGGAAAGAAACACAAACATGAAGCGACCAGACCATAATGGAAACCTAAACAAAGGATGGCCATAAGGACAGTTACTTTCCCACAAAATGGCCAAATGACCATCCAAAATAAAAAGACACAAGTGATACTCACAGTAAGTAACAAACAACAACATAAATAAACCGCAACAGAAGAACCGCCTTGGAACGGTCAGTGGAAAGAATTCCACTGGGGGCTTAAATCGATTTTACATGGCCATAATCCTCGCCCTTACCTCTGTCGCGGTATACACTAATTTTGTTTAGTCCGCATGAAGTCTTCTGAACCAATTTTAAAAGATAAAAAAAAAATAATAAAAAATGTACTTTTCTTTTTTCTCAAAATAGTGATTGTGGGTACTACATCGGCAAGTATCAACACTCCTTGTCTTTAAACAGAAAAATCATGTACACCTGTAAACCCTATTTTTACTATATTAAAGGAGAGTTTAAGGGGGTTGGAAATACATAGGCATGTTTTTATAATGTTAACCTTAATTCTAAACTCAGTCGAGCACATACTGAGTCTTGATTAATAGGTGGATAGATCTACATAACATACATTTTATATTTCTTATGTTCGTTAAAGCCCATTTTTGTAATTGTAAAATAAATAATTAGAATAAGCAATTAAATTTTGTTAAGTCTTATTTAAAGTCCTTAAAGTGAAATTGCTAAAAATTACCTGTTTATTACCTGTAAAAGGGCTATTAAAATGTTTATTCAGGGTGATTATATGCATTTTCTGTCATGTTCAGACAGGTAAATGGTCAGAGTTTTACACCCCTCTCGGTCCAAGTCGTCAATGTCAGAGTGGTCAGAGTGATTTGGTCAAAGTATTACACCTACCCGCGAAACGTCATGTTACCATTTCCGGTAATGGTTGCTAAAAATTAACAAGCAACTAGATATCATTTTTCGAGCTACTTGCGTCTAGATATAGATTCTGGTCTGAATAAGGGCGTTTTCATTTGAGTAAGTATTCTTTCTTTGTCTTACTGAGACTATACACGCTCTTATTTATAACAGATAAGTGCCTCAAAATCTTGAAGTTCAGTCCACACATTAGAAATCGTGCGTAATGTGTATTCGGAAAGTTATTGACTAGTATAAACATATTTTATTGCAACATTACATGACTTATACTTGTGTGCAATGGGGTTGGGCCACAAGTTCTCACAACATTAGTTACGGCCCTCCCCCTACAGTTCGATACACAAATACAATCACATGACATTGACAAATACCTCGGAAAGAAAATTGAAATATGATATAATAGTTCAGTGAAACTCATTCATAAATAAATAAATCATTTAATAAATAAATAAATGCATTTATGTGTCTCTGAAAGGGCTGGCTGTGGTACAGGAGGATATCAGCGACAATTATTAATCTATTTTCTTTTAATTGCGTACTGGTTGCCAGAGAATCTACCAGTATCTTTTATGTATGTGTGGACAGACTTGAATATTGATAAATTATCCTCAAAAGAAAACTCAGGAACGCCAGGGCTTCCGTTAGGCGGACATACGGCGTATATAACGTCCTGAAATCGCTTCCGGGCGCCCAAATTATACATCAAAGGCGTCCCGCGGACTCCCGAAAATTTCTCTGTACGGCCAAAAATCTTTACCGAGACGTATAAACTCGCCCACTTTTAGCGGTTTGTAAAAAGTTTCCTCCGCCTTCTTAGCTGAAACAGCTTTCTGTGTTTATTGAGTACTAAGGACGTCCCATTTTCTGCCTGCAAGGTATTATATTGACAGTCAGAATCACGTGCATCGGCACACCTTTGATCGTCATCAGTGTGTGAAAAACGTGTCAAGGTGATTGCTCGGTGTTTGCATATAATTAAACGGATTAGTAGTTGAGGATAAACTAATTATCTCATTGATGATAAGTGTTTTTTTCAATCCTGTAAACTTGTTACTGTTTAAATTAAAGCGGGTCGTAATTTAGGTGTTTGGTAGTGAGATTATCATTAGCGATGCAAAGTGTGACAATAGTTTCAAAGATAGATACGCATTTTTTCTTGAGTAAAAAGCAGGTGTTCACTAGGTGAAATGATGAAAATAATTTATAAAATCCCAAAATGTCGCCGCGATCGCTGTTTGATTTCGCCGCCCCGAAAATACGTAAAGTAGAAGTAAAACAAAGATCATGAATCGATACAATTAACTTACTCCACCCATCAAAGACACCAAAGGGAAAGGAACACAAACATTAAGCGACCAGACCATAATGGAAACCTAAACAAAGGAAGGCCTTAAGGACAGTTGCTTTCCCACAAAATGGCCATATGGCCATCCAAAATAAAAATACACAAGTGATACACACAGAAGAACGGCCTAGGAACGGTCAGTGGAAACTGGAAAGATTTCCACTGGGGGGGGGGTGGGGGGCTTAAATGGATTTTAAGTGGCCCCAATCCTCGCCCTTACTTCCGTCGCGATTTAGACAAATAATTTGTTCAGTCCGCATGAAGGCCTCCTAACTCATCAGTGCAACATCTCCGTGAACACAAATAATCAAAGAACCACAGAGGTGAGACAACGGTGAGGACTCGACAGCAAGAAACCACTGAAATGCTGGAGCAAAAGAAAACCAACAGTTAGACTCTGATGGGGTCGACCAGAGACAGAGCATCAGGCACCAAACAACATTACCTTGCATTAGATCTCTCTAATTCTCAATAAGCCTTTACATTGGAACCGTCATAGAATCTGAGGCCTGACCCACCGGCGTGCAATTAAAGAGGGAAGCAAAGTTGCCAACAGTGATTGGGTTAACTACCATGCATGCAGTCTGTCGTATAATATCCATGTTGTACCCAATCTTTCTATATCGAAGAATGAATTTATGAAATTGGGTACTCAAGTCATTGCGGTTATATATTTTTCTGAATTTATGTACAAAGTCACCATAAAATTCGGGTTCCGATAGACCTTGTTGCAGAAGAGATTTAAGTCCAATATTGAATTTTGAAATTAAATCAGAATGGCATCTATAAAATTTTGAAAAGGCTTTGTAAAACCAACAAATGTGACCAGGCCGGTTCGTCAGGATCCGAGCTGCAGTCTGATCTGTCTGTTAGCCAAAAAGCGAAAAAAAAAAAAAAAAAAAACTACCGCTGACTCGTCTAAGTACGCTCCAATTGACCAAATTTGCACGTGTTTCTGCCTGTTTGTCTGAAGCAGTTCCGAGTGTTTAGAGTACAGTGAAGACTCCAAGCGTATGTTTTGCAAAGTTTGACAAAAATCTTTTACAAAAGATTTTTTCTTTATTTCTTTCTTATATGACAATGGGTGTCATGTTTGTTTTATTAGTGTCAAGTTCTACAAACAGTGTAGACAGATCAGACGCTATGCTTTGTGGCGTCTGATCTAGGTCTACATGGTTTGCTAATGACCAAAAAATGGGCCACTAGGCATATATGGGGATGGGTAATGCGATTGTTTTCTGT
Organism: Lucinisca nassula; assembly: GCA_963580285.1. Classification (NCBI taxonomy): domain Eukaryota; kingdom Metazoa; phylum Mollusca; class Bivalvia; order Lucinida; family Lucinidae; genus Lucinisca; species Lucinisca nassula. The sequence continues at coordinate 44,253,345 of OY757019.1, forward strand.
ACTTTTTATTTATATATTTTTTGGGGGAGGGGGGAGTTTTACTTGGAAAGTTATAAAATTTATACAGGCCAAAAAAATAATATTTTTCTTTTTTGTATGCACTCCTCTGCCCTGTAATGACTGCATGTATGTCACATAGTTATGAGTAGTTTTAACTTCCTCACAGAGCTTAGCTTGACTGTTTTGGGTTAACGGCCCAGACAACACTATTCAAGTAATTTTTGAGCTGGTCAGTTTACCTATCCACCCTTTACTAGCCATCTAAAAGAATATACAGGTGATTAAAAATGCAAACAAGGGATTCATAGATTAAATAATATATATTTCTTCATCAAAACAATTTTACGATCCACAAACACCTTGTTTCAAAATTGGGACTTCTTGAATTTTCCAGTGGGACTTCCAGATTTCAAGGGTAGGAATGCTGGGACTTCCTGAATTTGGGAGTTAATGGAAGCAGGTGGGAACGCCGTAGAGAAGTGCATCCAAGTTAAGAGGATGGCAACTGCGAGTTTCATTAAACAGTCGTATGCGTTGATTTTGATAATTTGGACAGCGAAAGAAATAATGTTCAGCAGTCTCGTATTCTAAGGTACAATTACAGAGTGGGTCATTTAACAAGAAATTTTGGTGTAAGTCACCATGCAGATTGCTACAATTATTTCTTATTCTAGCATGCATGACAGATAAATATCTATCGCCGTATAAGTAATATTGCGGTACACTTCAGGGTTTTTCCTAGTGCAACTTTGGGGCCGGTAATCGGCCCCTATTTTTTCCCAGTTTGGAGACAGATATTCCCAAATTTTATAACAAATTTCCCTATTTCTTATGTTGTGCTACATTTTGATAAAAATTTCATGAAAATTGAACCAAAATTGACAAAGTTACAGCTGATTTAAATTCCCAACTATAAATATTAGCAAGCTGTTTTTCCCAAACCCAGCGGCCACTGGTCCCTGATTCTGAAGGGTAGGAAAACCCCTGCACTTTGAATTATCTGGTTGTGGCGTTTTATTTCTATCTATCTTCTTATACTGAGTCGGTCATATTTGGCCATTACCTCAGTTGATTCCTTTCATACTTAAAAGAACTAAAGGATGGACTGCTACGAAAATTTACATCTAAATTATTCCATAACGGAACGAAGGCGGTATGCAAGAGTTTCGAAATAGTTCTGTGCTATAAAATGGAACAGTGATGTTTTCTCGGTTTCTTAACGGATAGTTCGTAGTTTGTCTTATGTGAGGGGGAATTATATCGCTAATATAAGAAGGCACTTGTCCGCTATTTGCTTTATACATAAAATATAGCTTCTGATTCTTGCCACGTTCTGATAATGAAGCCCACTAACACTCTCTGTACAATCTATTAAGAGAGACTGATCTTGTCAACCTAGCAACTATTATAGCAGCTTCGTTTTTGTCGCGCCTGCTATTAGCATGGCGCGATATAGGCGTCCGATTTTCCGTCCGTCTGTTCGTCAAGGCGTCAACATTTGCGATCACCCTAGCGTTCACCCTAATGGTCAAGTTTATGTCTCAAGAACTATAAGAGCTTCATTAATGATACTTGGTACAAACTTGTGTCTGGGGATGACAACTTACATGCAAGCATCCATATTTGACCTTGACCTACATTTCATGGTTCACTGACTTTGTAAAATATTGCGACCACCCTAGCGTTCACCCTAATGGTCAAGTTTATTTCTCAAGAAGTATTAGAGCTTCATTAATGATACTTCATACAAACTTGTGTCTGGGGATTGCAACTTACATGCAAGCATCCATATTTGACTTTGACCTACATTTCATGGTTCACTGACTTTGTGAAATATTGCGACCACCCTAGCGTTCACCCTAATGGTCAAGTTTATTTCTCAAGAACTATAAGAGCTTCTTTAATGATATTTGGTACAAACTTGAATCTGTGGATGGCAACTTCAATGCAAGCATCCATATTTGACCTTGACCTTAATTCCATGGTTCACTGACTTTGTAAAATATTGCGACCACCCTAGCGTTCACCCTACTCAGGGATTTTCCTACCCTTCATAATCAGGGTCCAGGGGCCGTTGGGTATGGGAAAAACAGCTCACTAATATGTGAAGTTGGGAATTTATATCAGTTGTAACTTCGTCAATTTTTGGTCAGTTTTCATCAAAATGTAGCACAAAATCAGAAATTGGGAAATTTGTTGTAAAATTTGGGAATATCTGTCTCTAAATTGGGAAAAATAGGGGCAGATTACCGGCCCTAAATTTGCACTAGGAAAATCCCTGCTACTGGTCAAGTTAATTTCTCAAGAACCATAAGAGCTTCATTAATGATACTTGGTACAAACTTATATCTCGGGATGGCAACTTAAATGCAAGCATCCATATTTGACCTTGACCTACATTTCATGGTTCACTGACTTTGTAAAATATTACCACCACCCTAGCATTCACACTAATGGTTAAGTTCATTTCTCAAGAATTATTTGAACTTAATTAATGATACTTAGTACCAGCCTTTTATGCAAGCATCTATGTTTGATCTTGGCTTAGATGTCATGGTTCAGTGACTTTGCGCCCACACAGACGCGACATAGCCTTCGGCGGAATTCTTGTGTAACCTTTCTAGTGCATTAGCGTCTTGATCAATACAATTATCCCAAACTATTGATGAATATTCAATTATAGGAAGGACATAAGAAACATATATCTGATTCAGTGCAATTCTACTAAGTGTGAATTTTAGTTTCCTCATGATGCCAATAACTTTAGCAGCACTATTTAATATATTGTCTATGTGAATTTAATCTGGGTATCATTGAAAATTAAATTAGGAAAATGTTCAAAAAATTTCAAGTTGAAGAGAATTGCTTCAGTTTTCAGAGGATTAAACTTTATAAGCCACTGCTTTGCCCATACGCCTAGTAGTCGAAGATCACGGTTAATAATTCTTTCAATATCTACTATACTTGATGCTGAATAGAACAATGAGCTGTCGTCTGCAAACAATCTTGTCAGGCTAAATAAGGATTCAGAAATATCATTAACATAGATTAAAAATAGCAGGGGACTTAACACTGAGCCTTGAGGTACTCCGGCGTTAATTCCTCTAAAATTTGACATGCAGGATCTAATAACAACTCTTTGTTTCCTGTCCTTTAAGTAATCAGAGATCCAGTTCAACAATTCCCCGTCAATACCATATTGGCGTAATTTAAAAATAAGTCCTTTGTGCCATACTCTGTCAAAGGCCTTTGACACATCGCAAAATACCATGCAGGGGTATTGACTATTATCTATTGCTTGACATATATGATGATATATGTCGATCAGCTGGAAAGTAGTTGAATGATTAGGTAAAAATCCTGATTGATATATCAAATTATTTTGTTTAAGAAGTTATGAATGTTCTTAAAAATGATACGTTCCTGAAGTTTTCCTAAAACACTTTGCAAAGAGACTGGACGAAAGGATGATGGGTCCGAGTTATCCCCCTTTTTTGGCAATGGTATTAGATTTGAACGTTTCCATGTTTCTGAAAATTTACCATCACTGAAGGATTATTGACTGGGCTCAGAAGTCAGAATTGTTACTGGTGACACGTCAAATGACATTCATACACCAGGATAGAAGTAACAGTTTTGTAAGAAAAACGTTGTTACAAGGACACATGCACTTAATATGTAATAAGGTACTGCCTTAACACCAACAGTCTACTTTACTTAAGTTGATACCGGATACAACATTGCCGCCAATCTAGACAGTATCTTATTATCAAGCTATTACTGAAGCTGTTAGAAATAAATGAAACCTAAAGACCCAATCTGGAAATTCTTCACTATTTTGGAAGATAACAAAAAAAAAAAAAAAAAACTGCAAGGTGTTGAAGTTGGTGCTATGGTCTTAAGACTGATGAGTCATAGAACAAAATAGTTTCAGTAGCTTTGCCTTTTCAACACTAAAATTATTCAGTTGACCACTCAATATTTCAATCGACCAGTATTGACTAGTACTGACCACTATGGGAGTATTGACCGGGGTGGTTTTAACCGGTTTAAACCGCCCCTGGTTTTGACGCCCAACCTGGAGCCTGTGAGGCAACCGGTTGTCACTAGTCTGTGCCACAAAGTGCACCTTCCTTCAAATCTGGATGTTAGCTGGAGTCCCTCTGTGCAGGTTAAAGATCCCTACCGTAATTACTACGTGATTACTATGTAAGCTTTTGTCCTGCATACCCGGAATGTATTTCATGTATACCTGCGAGTAATGGTCGTATTTGACCGATCAAAATAAAAGCAGAAAAAAAGAAAGATCGGGTCTGAGAATCTGTTTAATTTCGAACCTGTGTCTGTTCTGCATTTGGAGGTGCTTTCAATCACGTTCGCTGTGAACAGTACACATAGTGCTGCAGATTAAAATATAGCCATTATTTTGCTGAATATTCATTTAAGCCACATCCATTTCTGTCTATCAATCAATCAAATTACTACAAATTCATAAACTGAATGCCAAACAGTGTAGATCCTGATCAGATGGCTTCTTCAGAAGCCATCTGATCTGGATCTACACTGTTTGCAAAGATAGGGGTTGTCCTGAACAGCAAGAATATATAATTAGATAAGGGTTAACACAAAGTGGAGAGTATAAAAGAGAGGGGTGACAGTGGGGAGTAAAAGGTATAAAAAAAATGAATGAAGTTAGGAGCAAAATAGAATATGGACTCCTCTTTAAAATGAAGGAGTCTACATATTCTACAGTTGTTCATCCAGTTTGGTGCATCATCAGCATGTCTAATATACAATGTACATGTAGGTATGTACTTTTATTTTGTTGTCCAAACTTATTCCCGATTATACTCATACTGGACTCATACTTGTTTGATTGATGCTTGGTGGAGAATACACTCACATAGGTCACAAAAGTTTTGTTTACTTTTTATCCCCCAACCAAATAGGTTTGCAAGATATAGCAATCAGCCTAGCGTCCATCTGTCCGTCTGTAGATGCAACCTTGTGATGGCCATAACTCCAATACCCTTTGAGATTCATTGATGGTTCTTGGCACAATTGTTCACAAGGCTGGGACGGCATGTCATGCGCAAGAACCACAACTCTGGGTGCCATAGTTTTTTAGTTATCTTCCCTTTTAATAAAATAGAATGACAACCTTGTGATGACCATAACTCCAATACCCTTTGAGATATATTTATGGTACCTGGCACTTTTGTTTATAATGCTGAGAAAGCATGTCTTGCACAAGAACTACAACTCTGGGTGCCATGTTTTTTAGCTCACCAGAGCCGAAGGCTCCGGGGGAGCTTATAGGATAGGCAGTTGTCCGTCGTTGTTGTCATCTGCGTCGTCGTCTGACGTCAACACTTTCAAACGACATAATTATCTGAAGCCACTGGACCCATTCAGCCCAAATTTCATCTGTAGCATCCTTGGGCTGGGGGATTGAAAGTTTTTGTTTTTAATGAAAATCAGCTCATTAGTTTGGTTGCTATGGCAACTTAGAGTTTCCATAGACTTATAATGGGGAAAATAGAAAAATGGCATTTACTGCCAAACCATTGCAGATATTTTGACAAAACTTTTATAGAAATATTCCTTGAGTGAACTTCTTTTAGCCACATGCTCTTATGCTAACCTGGGGCTTCCACAGGATGTGCCGGGGCCATGCCTCACCCTCTCCAGTGCATAAAAGGCCATATATTGCAGAAACTATTCAGATCCCCACCCCTAAACCATATATATTCGTTTTTCTTATGATATGACGCATTCAGTGACACCAACCTGGGGGTCCCATGGGATGTGTCTGGCCCATGCCCCACCCCCTCGACTTAGTAAAAGGCCCAATATCTCAGAAACCGTTTAGCTCCCAGACCCAGAACCATACATGTATATATTCTTGTTCCTTATGATAAGATGCATTCAGTGACACCAACTTGGGTGTCCCATGGGATGTGCCCGGGCCATGCCCCCACCGCCTCCACTTTGTAAAAGACCCAATATCTCAGAAACTGTTGAGATCCCCACCCCTAAACCATATATAGTCTCGTTCCCTATGATAAGACACGTTCAGTGATACAAACCTAGGGCTATTGCAGGGTGTGGCGGGGCCATGCCCCACCCTTCCACTTCATAAAAGGTGATATATCTCAGAAACCATCCAGATCCCCACACCAAAACCATATATATTCTTGTTTCTTATGATAAGACACATTCAGTGACACCAACCTGGGGGTTCCCTGGGATGTGCCTGGGCCTTGCCCCACCCCATAAAAGGGCAATATCTTAGAAACCGTTCAGATCCCCACCCCTAAACCATACGAGGGTAGGCTGAAAAGTTCTGAGCCTGAGCAAAAAGCAGGCATCAAACAGCCATGAAATTTTGTATTCATTAAATCCAAACCTTTATTACTTGATTTGACTCAAATGAGTTCAAGTTTACCTGCAATAACGTAAAAATTCTAGACTTTGAAAATTGATACTAGCACGTTTTTGAGAAAATGGACAAAATCTGGCATCGTGATGTCGTCAAGTACCTCTATAAAAAGGGGTTAGCTCCTAAGGACATTCATGCCGATATGGTTGCTACGTTAGGGGATGATGCTCCTTTGTATGCAACTGTGAAAAGGTGAGCAGCAAATTTTAAGATGGGCAAGAACAGCCTTGAAGATGATGACCAGTGTGGACAACCCACAACGGCAACAACTGAGGAAACCATCAGCCAAGTGCACAGGACTGTGATGGATGACAGGCCTTTAACTGTGAATCAGTTAGCTAACACTGTTGGCATCTCCCGTGAACGAGTAGAGAACATTCTACTGAGTGAATTAGGAATGTTGAAGGTTTCCACCAGATGGGTGCCACAGCTGCTTTTGACGCCTGACCAAAAGTTGACCAGACTGAACCTGTCACAAGCCAACTTGGCTATTTTTGAAGCAGACCAAGATGGTTTTCTTGACAGTTTTGTCACTCAGGATGAGTGTTGGGTTCATTAACTTTGAGCCAGAGACCAAAAGACAATCCATGCAATGGAAGCATCCTGGCTCACCCCCTCCAAAGAAGGCAAAGGTCGTCTCCTCTGCAGGGAAGGTGATGGCATCAGTGTTCTGGGATGCCAAGGGTATAATATTCATAGATTACCTTCAAAAGGGCAGAACAATTAATGGGGAGTATTATGCAGATCTGCTAAAACAATTGCGAAAAGCAGTTAAGGCTAAACGACCCGGAAAATTGACAAAAGGGATCTTGTTCCATCAGGACAGTTCCCCTGCTCATAAATCGGTTTTCCCAATGGCTGCTGTGCATGACTGTGGCTTCACACTTGTCGACCCCCCTCTGTATTCACCTGATCTAGCTCCATCAGATTATTTCCTGTTTCCAAACATGAAAAAGCACTTGGCTGGGCAGCATGCTCGGTCCGACGAGGAGGTGATAGCTGCGGTGGAGGAGTTTTTCAGGGACCAAGATGAGATCTTCTATACCACTGGGATCCAAGGACTCCAGCATCGCTGGATGAAGTGTGTGGACAGGAAGGGAGACTATGTTGAAAAATAAGGCACTTTCAGCATGGACAAACCATTGGATCTTGGTCAGGCTCAGAACTTTTCAGCCTACCCTTGTATATATTCTTGTACCTTGTGATAAGACGCATTCAGTCATTTCAACTTAGGGGTCACCTGGGGTGCGCAGGGACCATGACCCACCCCTCCACTTCATAAAAGGCGATATTTTGCAGAGACCTTTCAGATCCCCACCCCAAAGCCATATATCTTCTTGTTTCTTATGATAAGACGCTTTCAGTGACACCAACTTGGGGGTCCCCTGGGATGTGCCCAGGCCATGCCCCACCTCATCCACTTCATAAAGGGCCCAGTATCTCTTAGATCCCCACCCCATAACCATATATATTCTTGTTCCTTATGATAAGAGGCCTTCAGTGATACTAACCTAGAGGTCTCCCAGGGTACGCTGGGGCCATGCCCCACTCCTCAATTTCATAAAAGGCGATACATCTCAGAAACCATTCACATCCCCACCCCAAAACCATATATATTCTTGATTCTTATGAGAAAACGCATTCATTTACACCAACCTTGGGGTCCCCTGGGATATGCCAGGCCATGCCCTAACCCTCCACTTCGTAAAAGGCGATATATATCAGAAACCATTCGGTTCACCATCCATAAACCATATATATATATTCTTGTTCTGAAGTGTGTGGACAGGAAGGGAGACTATGTTGAAAAATAAGGCACTTTCAGCATGGACAAACCATTGGATCTTGGTCAGGCTCAGAACTTTTCAGCCTACCCTTGTATATATTCTTGTACCTTGTGATAAGACGCATTCAGTCATTTCAACTTAGGGGTCACCTGGGGTGCGCAGGGACCATGACCCACCCCTCCACTTCATAAAAGGCGATATTTTGCAGAGACCTTTCAGATCCCCACCCCAAAGCCATATATCTTCTTGTTTCTTATGATAAGACGCTTTCAGTGACACCAACTTGGGGGTCCCCTGGGATGTGCCCAGGCCATGCCCCACCTCATCCACTTCATAAAGGGCCCAGTATCTCTTAGATCCCCACCCCATAACCATATATATTCTTGTTCCTTATGATAAGAGGCCTTCAGTGATACTAACCTAGAGGTCTCCCAGGGTACGCTGGGGCCATGCCCCACTCCTCAATTTCATAAAAGGCGATACATCTCAGAAACCATTCACATCCCCACCCCAAAACCATATATATTCTTGATTCTTATGAGAAAACGCATTCATTTACACCAACCTTGGGGTCCCCTGGGATATGCCAGGCCATGCCCTAACCCTCCACTTCGTAAAAGGCGATATATATCAGAAACCATTCGGTTCACCATCCATAAACCATATATATATATTCTTGTTCCTTTTGACACATTTAGTGATACCAACCTAGGGTCTCCCAGGGTACGCTGGGGCCATGCCCCAACCCTCCACTTCATAAAATGCCATATATCTCAGAAACTGTTCAGATCCCCACCCTAACGCATGTATATATGTGTTCCTTTTGATAAGACTCATTCAGTCACACCAACCTTGGGTGTACTTGTGCTAGGGCAATGTGTCGAAAAACGATCATAGAAATGTTTTTTAAACAATGTTATAATATTATCTTCCATATGATCTTAAGTCTAATTGGTTGCCACAGATGGTTGTCGATTGTCGTCAGTTGTCTTGCAACAACACATTCAAGAGATATCAGACATCTGAAGCCACTAGGCTGATTGGGTCCAAATTTTATCTATAGTGTCTTTGTGCCCAGGGCTTCCATGGTTAATTAAAATACATGGCTGCCATTTGGCAGTGCTCCCTGAGCTGTGGTGAGCATAGTGGCCAATGGGCCTCTTGTTTTAGTTATCTCCCCTTCCAATAAAATAGAATCACTACCTAACCTTGTGATGGCCATATCACCAATACTCTTTGGCATACCGGTATACTGATGGTACTTGGTACATTTATACGGTTAAGTAGGCGTGTCATGTGCAAGAACCATGACTCTGGGTGCCCTGTTTTTTAATTATGTCCCCTGACAATATAACCTTGTGGTGGCCATAACTCCAATACCTTTTAAGATATGTTGATGGTACTTGGCACAATTGTATACACGGTTGAGACGGCATGTCATGGTGAAGAACAACTACTCTGGGTGCTATGCTATTCAAGTTATCTCCCCTTCCAATATAACAGTATGACCACCTTGTTATCATTGTATCTCTTATACCCTTTGAGACATATTGATGGTAATTGGTACAAATGTACATGTACATGAGGTGAAGCAGGTATGTCATGCGTAAGAATATCAACTCAGGGCACCGTTGGTTCCATGCCCCACCCCCTACACTTCATAAAATGCCTAATATTTTAGATACATAGTCCATGTGGGTGCTCATTTGGGTATATGGGGGTTTGTTAAGGAGACTGCAATCAGTAGATTAAATTATTTCATGTTAAAATACATGGCTGCCAGTGAGAAGTGTCCACCTATGCTCTGGTAAGCATAATGGCCCATGTGCCTCTTGTTTAATTTTTGACTCAACCATTTCTTCAGATGTTTCGGACTGTATATTGAACAGGGACTTAGACTATTTCTCCAAACCTTCACTTCTTGTTCTTCAAGACAGTGAAGACCCTGTTTAGATGCTGCTTTGTGCAGCATCTTAGTTGTGCCTACACTGTGTGCCTAACGCAGAACAGGAGCCAGATCTAGACAACCTTTAAGTTTATCTTTGAAATAAACCATTGTCATTAGGACATACACCACAACCTCTTTATAACACTATTGTTGGGTTCCATAGCAGAAATTGTGTTACTTAAACAACCATGTTATATATAAACAAAAATGTATAGATTATGCAGAAAAATGACCATTTATGGTCATTTTTCTATATAATCTCTACATTTTTGGGAGCCATCTTGAAACCGTGTTATACCCTTAACCATGTTATAATGAACCATGTTATAATGAAGTTGTGGCGTAGTTATAAAGGATTTCCTCTTTCTCTGTTTCAGGATGAGACAACGGTTAATCTAGAATCTCCACCAGTAACACTAGAAACATGTCTTTGTCTGGCTTAGCATGTCACCACCATTCTTCATCTTCAGAAATAAAGAGTTCCAGTAGAGATGAGAGAGAATCATCAAAACCTTACAAATGTGGAGAGTGTCAAGAGATCTTTTCTTCAATTTGTATCCTTCATAGTCATTTAAAAGGAGATTCATACCGCTATGAAGCAGAAACTATGACAGCCTTTCCAGAAAATAGATCAGTCTGTTCTAAAATTGATGAACAAACAGATCCTGGTCTTCCAGAACCTTCAGAAAAATACTATAGAGTTTATAGAATGAAGAAATGTAAAAGAAAAAGATCAGAAGACCCTTCAGGTCTGTTCAATATAATTAAGATTGTTGATGAACCTAGTCTCAAAATGGATGAAAATGAAAGTATGCTTTATTCAGAGATGGATAATGGAGCAGATGTTGAACATGCTGAAGTACACATAGATGAGGAAACTAATAGATGCATTTATACAAGTGCAAGCCAGATAGGTATCAAAGCAAAAGCTGAAGAAAATACACTGATCACAGCAGAAACTGATATTGGTGAATATGTTAAACATTTAACTCAGTTTTCTGAATCGGATAATGTTGTGAGTAAAGCTTACAGTGAGGAACATACTGATGTGCAAAACCATCCTACAGAAATGTTGGTTTCCACACTTGAGGATACTTCAGAAAGTGGCACTGGTCTGCAATCATCAGCTGCTGTAGCAAATATTCAGTCCATAGATGGTAAAGTTCTTGATGTAGACACTACATCAGAGGATAAAATGGATGATTCTGTCAGCTGTAATATCAAGTTACCAGCTCTGTATAATGCTCTTGTTTCCACTAGTTTGAAAAGTCACATCCAGACTGATTTATCTGATGTAAATCAGATAGTAAAAGAAACTGTGAAGACTGAAGTGAATCAGGATAATCTGACTGAATATGAGAATATCCAAGAAAACAATGGTTTTCAGACAGTTGCAGTTGATAATATATCTGAAGCAGCAAATGAAGATCAAGATTTGGAGCAAACTGTTGCAGCTTTTGATAAATTCAGAGAGCCCCATTCACACAACAAGCAAGTTGTAGTAACTCTTTATGGTATGGAGACTGGTGATGATGGATCATTTCAAGTTGTTGTTGGTGAGCAAGATGCTGCAGTATTTAACACTCCAGTTGGAGATGAAATACTGAAAGCCTTAAATACACAAGTGAAAGACATTCCTGTAAATGGGAGCACACAAATTGTATTCAGTTATTCAGACTCACAGGTGGCAAATATTCATCAGGATCAAAATTGTGTGTTACATGTATCTAACAATATGTCTAAAAATATATCTGGAATATTTGGTGATGAAAATCCAGATAATGCAAGTTTCCGACCAGCCAAAGTTCCAAACAAAATTGATGATGACAGTTTGTTGCCAAATCTGAAAAATATGTTGCCAACGTTTAAAATACAGTTACCCACTGTAGATACTGAGTCTGACTCAGCAGAGGCATTAGGGAATAAAGCAAATGGATTTAAACCTATTGTATTAGAGCCTTCAGAATTGAAGCCTATTGTGTTTAAAACAATGCATGAGAAATTGACAATGCCAGAAGCATTGAATATTCTCACAGAATGTAATCTGGGTATGCATACTGATTTAATTTCAAAGACACAGCCAATAAAAGCTAAAGGGGGTGAACTTTATGTAGTGGATCTAGAAGCATTACCTAACAAGAAAGACTGCAGATATGACCAATATTTATGGGTAAACTGTGTATCAAGAAAGTTTCCACAGAAAAATCCTATTTTGAATAAGCATGTTTTCAAGATAAGACTGCCCAACAGCCAGTTTTCTGATGCATTTCAGAGACACATATATCAGTTTATTGAAGAAGCTAGGTTTTGCATCATCCACTACCTTGGTCATGAATCAGTGTTTCAGCCTCTTGCTCATGGAAACAGTAAAAGTGGGGCTGTTTTTAATAGAACGTGTCCCTCAGTGCTCACAGAATTGAAGGCGTTGTCAAAAGAGGATGGTGTGACAGCAAATAAATTATACAAAAAAATGGAATCAATTAAAGTGCCCGACAATTTAAAAGGATTCAGGACACCCCGGAATCTAAGTCAGATCAAAAACACATTCAGATATGCTAGAAAAAAGAAAGCAATGCAAGAAGAGACGTTGTGAGACTATTAGGGAAATATTTCAGTCAGTCCCTGTCAAAGTAGTACATGTATTTTCTGAGTATTGTATTTATTATACCCCCGGCATACGAAGTATGCTATGGGGGTATATAGTTTTCGTCTTGCCGTCTGTCCGTGTATCCGTCTGTCCGCACCAACGAAACGACATTTAGGGGGCAAAAAATTTGGACAGTTTGACACTTAGTATATATTCGTGAGTCCAAATGGACTTTATTCCGTTATTTTGGTACTTAAGTGGCAAAAATCGTCTCTTAGGTGGCTTGCCGCTTAAGAGAATTTGCCGCTTAAGTAGTCAATATGCCGACGCCTAGCCACTTAAGTATCCATTCGTGAGAATCTCCGTCCGTCCATCCGTCCGTCCCTGTCCGTCCGTTAACATTTTGGTTAAAGTTTTACGTCAAAGTTTCTAAGAGATTGTATCTTCTGAACCCTTTTATACATGTAGATTTAGTTCATACTTACACTGAAGTTACATACTGGTCCAAAGATTTCATTGATGCATGTCCCACCCCCCACAATGACCTTTGGGTCAAGGCCACAGACTTAGAAATTTTATGTTTGGTTAAAGTTTTACGTCAAAGTTTCAGTAAGATTGATGCCCCCACCTCTTCATTAACTTTGATGCCCTCAATCGCTTGATCCATATAGAGATTTTATCTTTGGTTTAGCGTCCACAAGCTCATTTATAGATTCTTATAGCTTACATATTTCATACAATTAAGCTCTAAAGATATATTAGAGGGTGGGGCTGGCCGGGGGTATACGCAACCCACTGGTCGCTTTCTCTAGTGCATAATGTATTGCTGCAAACACAGATCACTCTAACAAGCCCCTGAATAATTTGATGAGTCATATGACGTCGTGTCTGAGAGTGTAATAACGCCATTTAATATTTTCGATAATCCACTAGTGGATTAAATGTGCAAATTAGCAAGATACGTCCCGTAACGTTACATGTACGACGTCCTTAACGATGTCGCATTTACTAACGGCGGAATATTGACACTTTTGTAAACAACCGTGATTAAAATGCGTTTAAAATGTCATATGTTAAATAGAATCTTGCATTCATGCTCATGTATTATTGAATTTATTAAACTCGTTGATGAAAACTGATATAATGCTCGGCAAAGCCTCACATTTTATCACTTTTCCTCAACTCGTTTAATAAATTCAATTATACATTAACAATCATGTAAGATCCTCTATGAGTCCAATTGTATTGTTTTTTGTCTGATGATTCAGCAAATTTGTTTGTTTGATTTGAAGTTTAACATCCCAGTCAGCACTGTTTTGGTCATTTTGGAGACATTGCTTCCAATTTTGTGGGAATTTTACCCGACATTGAGATGAAATGACATCTCAAGACCTGCTGTCCAATGCAACCAATAGGGTTTATATGCTTGGACGGGCCGACTCACACTGCATTGCCTGGGCAGGCTTAGATCCTCTAAGCAGTTTACCAGTAAATTTTGTGGGACTTTTACCCAACATTGAGCTGAAATGACATCTCAAGACCTGCCACCCAATGAAACCAATAGGGTTTATAAGCATGGAAGGGCCAACTCACACTGCATTGCCTGGGCAGGCTTAGATCCTCTAAGCGGTTTACCAGTACTCTTGTGCGGGTCAGTTTCAGCTCTGTGTGCAAGCATCATGCAGCCCATCTATTTCTTCAAGCCCCGATGGGCGGGGGCTATTGATGATTCAGCAAATAACAAACCTACTGTAAGGCCCAAAGTAAAATTTTGTTTGTTGCAATTGTCTTCCTACATGTACCCACCAAAATCCTCCCTACCCAAATTATTTTCTGACCACTTGGTACAGCATTAAAGGTGCATTATTGAGCTATCTGGAAAAAATGCTTCCAAAAATAAAATACATATAGCCGGTATTTTTAGCTCACCTGAGCCGAAGGCTCATGTGAGGTATTAGTATACCACGAGCCGGCGTCCGTCGTCCGTCGTCGTCCACACTTTCAAAGAAGTATATCTCCGGAACCAGTGGGCCAATCTTGATCCAATTTCATGTGAAGCATTATCAGGTAGGGGGAAAGGCTGCATACTGTTTTCGGGCAGATCGGATTGGAACTCTGGTTGCCATGGCAACAAATAGCTCCCATAGACTTAACATAGGAAAAAGTTTGTCATCACTCTAGCTCCGTCAATTTTTTTCTGATTGTCTTCATTCTTGCAGATAACGAGGACAGGCATGAAATCTCGATCAAGTTCGATTTTGGGCTGAATCGGATTATTCACTCAGGAGTTACGTGCCCTTGAGCGTTCTTAACATAGGAAAAAGCTTGTCATCACTCTAGCTCCATCAATTTTTTTCTGATCGACTTCATTCTTGCAGATAACGAGGACAGGCATGAAATCTCGATCAAGTTCGATTTTGGGCTGAATCGGATTATTCACTCAGAAGTTACGTGCCCTTGAGCGTTGAAAAAATTGCCTATTATCTTAACATGGGGAGAATGTTGTCATCACCGTAGCTGCTTCAATTATTTTCAGATTGGCTTTATTCTTGCAGATAACCAGCACAGCCATGAAATCTCGGTCAAGTTCGATAACTGGCAGAATCGGATCATTCACTTAGGAGTTACCTGCCCTTGTGTGTTTTTGCATTAAGGTTAATGGGAATTTCAAAAATGTATATCTTAAAGACTACTTGGCCAACTTTGATCAAATTTCATGTGTCGCATTATTGGGCAAGTGGAAAGGCTTCATTAGGTTTTCAGGCAGATCTGAGTGGAACTCTGGTTGCCATGGCAACATCTAGCTCCCATAGACTTCACATAGGAAAAAGCTTGTCATCACTCTAGCTCCGTCAATTTTTTTCTGATCGACTTCATTCTTGCAGATAACCAGTACAGGCATAAAATCTCGGTCAAGTTCGATTTTGGGCCGAATCAGATAATTCACTCAAGAGTTACGTCCCCTTGAGCGCACGAAAAATTGCCTATCGACTTAACATGGGGAAAATGTTGTCATCACTGTAGCTGCTTCAATTTTGTTCGGATTGGCTTCATTCTTACAGATAACCAGCACAGCCATGAAATCTCGGTCAAGTTCGATAATTGGCAGAATCGGATCATACACTTAGGAGTTACCTGCCCTTGTGCATTTTTGCATAAGGGTTAATGTGAATTTCAAAAATGCATATCTTGAAGACTACTTGGCAGACTTTGATCAAATTTCATGTGTAACATTATTGGGCAAGTGTAAAGACTGCATAAGGTTTTCATGCAGATCTGAGTGGAACTCTGGTTACCATGGCAACATATAGCTCCCATAGACTTAACATAGGAAAAAGCTTGTCATCACTCTAGCTACGTCAATTTTTTTCTGATCGACTTCATTCTTGCAGATAATAAGGACAGGCATAAAATCTCGGTTAAGTTCGATTTTGGGCAGAATCGGAATATTGACCTCGGAGTTACGTGACCTTGAGCGACAAAAAATTTGCCCATAGACTTAACATAGGGAAAATGTTGTGACTACGATAGCGACTTGAATTTTTTTCAGATCAGCTTCAATTGCAGGTAACGAGGACAGACATATAATCTCGGTTAAGTTCGATTTTGGGCCGAATCGGATTATTTGCCTTGGAGTTACCTGCCCTTGAGCATAAAAAAATACGTTGTGACCATGATAGCAACTTTATTTTTATTCAGATCAGCTTCAACTTTGCAGGTAACGTGGACAGGCATAAAATCTCAGTTAAATTCGAATCGGAATATTGACCTCGGAGTTACATGACCTTGAGCGACAAAAAATTTGCCCATAGACTTTACATAGGGAAAATGTTGTGTCTACGATAGCGACTTGAATTTTTTTCAGATCAGCTTCAAACTTGCAGGTAACGAGGACAGACATAAAATCTCGGTTAAGTTCGATTTTGGGCCGAATCGGATTATTTGCCTTGGAGTTGCCTGCCCTTGAGCATAAAAAAATACGTTGTGACCACGATAGCAACTTTATTTTTATTCATATCAGCTTCAAACTTGCAGGTAACGAGGACAGGCATAAAATCTCGGTTAAGTTCAATTTTGGGCCGAATCGGAATATTGACCTCGGAGTTACGTGACCTTGAGCGACAAAAAATTTGCCCATAGACTTAATTAGGGGAAATGTTGCGACTACGATAGCGACTTGAATTTTTTTCAGATCAGCTTCAAACTTGCAGGTAACGAGGACAGACATAAAATCTCGGTTAAGTTCGATTTTGGGCCGAATCGGAATATTTGCCTTGGAGTTACCTGCCCTTGAGCATAAAAAAATACGTTGTGACCACGATAGCAACTTTATTTTTATTCATATCAGCTTCAAACTTGCAGGTAACGAGGACAGGCATAAAATCTCGGTTAAGTTCGATTTTGGGCCGAATCGGAATATTGACCTCGGAGTTACGTGACCTTGAGAGACAAAAAAATTTGCCCATAGACTTAACGTAGGGAAAATGTTGTGACAGAAATAGCGACTTGAATTTTTAGCTCACCTGAGCCAAAGGCTCCAGTGAGCTGATAGTATACCAAGGCTCCGGAGTCCGTCGTCTGTCCTCCGTCCATCCGTCGTCCACACTTTAAATGAAGCATATCTCAGAAGGCAGTCGACCAATCTTGTTTAAATTTTATGTGTAGCACCATTGGGCAAGGGGAAAGGCTGCATTAGGTTTTGGAGCTAGTCTGGTTCATTTGTTCCTTCATTCTTCTTTCTCTCCATATAGAGATAATAGACCAATGTTAAATTTTTAATCAAAGATTTCTCAGGAACTATAAAAGCTAGAAGCAACAAATTTGGTATTCAATAGAATAATGATGACTTATTTAGTGTAAGAGACATTGGGCTTTCTCAGCTTATTTGTTCATCTGTTCTTTCATTCTTCTTTCTCTCCATTTTGACCAATGTTAAATTTTCGTCAAAGATTTCTCAGGAACTATAGAAGCTAGAAGTCTCAAACTTGGAATGCAATGCAATAATGATGACTTATATCCTGTAAGGGTCAATGGGCTGGATTCTAGCAGATTTAGTAGTCAAGTCTGTGAATTGTTAAAACTTAAGTTCCTCAGGTGAGCGGTTTAGGCTCATTGAGCCTCTTGTCTTTAAAACAATACAAATGAATGCATTTTATGCAAAAATGCGAACAATTATGATGACAGGTAATCGAGTTTGAGAGGGATTCCCTAACTAGGTTTCGAACACTAGTTAGATCTATTTTTAGTTCGTGACAAAAATAGAATCCCCATATATGACGTTATGCGACATTCATTTTTATACCCCTGCAGGGGGTATATAGGAGTCAGCTTGTCGTCTGTCGTCGTCGTCTGCCGTCGTCGGTCTGTTACAAAAAACTTTAACATTGCTCATAACTTCCTTATTCTTTGACCGATTTCTTTAATATTCACACACCACACACCTTGCCACTAGTACTTAAGATTGATATACACAAACCTGACCTTGACCTTTACGTTGACCTTCCTCAAGGTCAAATACTTGTAAAAATTTGTCGGTACAAAAAAACTTTAACATTGCACATAACTTCCTCATTCTTTGACCGATTTCTTTAATATTCACACACCACACACCTTGCTACAAGTTCTTAAGATTGATATACACAAACCTGACCTTGACCTTCACATTGACCTTCCTCAAGGTCAAATACTTATGTTAAATCATTTGTGTTATCAGAAACTATTATTATGTCATTGTGTGGCTCAGACTATCAAAAAACTTATATCTCTGTGACTCTTACTTGGAGTTACTATCTGACAACGCATGCGGGGGTATAATTGGCGCCCGTTAAGCGGCAGCTCTAGTTGGCCTTGTTTTCTTAGGCCATGCCTGAATCGGAAAAAAAATATGACGCTGAATACCATGCCATAAGGAACGACACTCAGAGACGATACTGTCGCTATGTATGTGTAAAGTGACAGATTTATTTTTAGAACAGAAATTCCGAACACATGTTCAGAGCGAAGGGGAAACATGAATGAAAACAACCATTTTCACAAAGTTCTGAAGCTGTATTTGGCTCCAAAAGTTTACACATGACAAAGGAGTATGCATTGAAGACAAGAGGGCCATGATGGCCCTGGATCGCTCACCTGATCCATAGGGTATCAAGTTTGCCCCTGGGAGAGCCATTATTGTCCCCAGGCTATAATATGATTTATCTTGGTAGTGGTCTAAAAGGTAAAGCTTCATACCGAATATCAAAGAATGGAGACTTCTGGTTTCAGACAAGATTTTTAAACGTTTTCCTTATATAAGTCTATATAAACCTTGGGGTCGCCGGGGCATACCATTTTTGCCCCCCAGGGCTATAATTTGAACCATCTCGGTACAAATCCACAAGACAAAGCTTCATACCAAATATCAAACACCTTGGCCTTCTGCTTTCAGACAAGAAGATTTTCAAAGATTTTCATTGCCTTGACTTCTATTTCCTGGGGCTAAAATTTGAACAATTTAGATGAAGCTTCACACCAAATATCAAAGACCTGGGCCTTGCGGTTTCAGAATAGAAGATTTTTTTTTAATTTCCGAATATAAAGCAATGTAAAAACGAAGGGCCCCAGGGCGGGGGCTTTTTTGACCCAAGGTCTATGATTTGAACAATCTTGGTAGAAGTCCACTAGATGAAGCAACACACCAAATTTCAAAGAGCTGGGCCATCCAGTTTTGGACAAGAAGATGTTTAAAGATTTTCACGGTATAAGCCAATGTAAAACCAAAGGGCCTGCAGGTGGGAGCATTTTTCGCCCTAGGCCTATAATTTGAACAATCTTGATAGAGGTCCACTAGATGAAACTTCACACCAAATATCAAAGAACTGGGCCTTGCGGTTTCAGAGGAGAAGATTTTTAAAGAGTTTCCCTGTATAAGTCTATGTAAAACCAAAGGCCCCCGGGGTGGGGGCATATTTGGCCCCAGGGCTATAATTTGAAAATCTTGGTAGAGGTCCACTAGATGAAGCTTCATACCAAGTATTAAAGACCTGGGCCTTGTGGTTTCAGAGAAGAAGATTTTTAAAGGTTTTCCCTATATAAGCCTATGTAAAAACCAAAGGGCCCCGGGGCGGGGCATTTTTGGCCCTAGGGCTATAATTTGAACAATCTTGGTAGAAGTCCACTAGATAAAGCTACACACCAAATTTCAAAGAACTGGGCCATCCAGTTTTGGAGAAGAAGATTTTTAAAGATTTTCCCTGTATAAGCCAATGTAAAACCAAAGGCCTGCAGGTGGGGGCATTTTTGGCCCTAGGCCTATAATTTGAACAATCTTGATAGAGGTCCACTAGATTAAGCTTTTCAACAAATATCAAAGAACTGGGCCTTGCGGTTTCAGAGAAGAAGATTTTTAAATATTTTCCCTGTATTTGTCTATGTAAAACCAAAAGCCCCCGGGGCGGGGGCATTTTTGGCCCCAGGGCAATAATTTGAACAATCTTTGTCCAATCTAGTCCACTAGATGAAGCTTCATACCAAATATTAAAGACCTGGGCCTTGTGGTTTCAGAGAAGAAAATTTTTAAATATTTTTTCTATATAAGGCTATGTAAAACCAAAGGGCCCCGGGGCGGGGGCATTTTTGGCCCTAAGGCTATAATTTGAACAATCTTGATATAGGTCCACTAGATGAAGCTTCACACCAAATATGAAAGACTTCGGCCTTGCGGTTTCAGGGAAGAAGATTTTTAAAGATTTTCCCTATATAAGCCTATGTAAAACCAAAGGCCCCCGAGGCGGGGGCATTTTTGGCCCCAGGGGTATAATTTGAACAATCTTTGTAGAGGTCCACTAGATGAAGCTTCATACCAAATATCAAAGACCTGGGCCTTGTGGTTTCAGAGAAGAAGATTTTTAAAGATTTTCCCTATATAAGCCTATGTAAAACCAAAGGCCCTTGGGGCAGGGGCATTTTTGGCCCCAGGGCTATAATTTGAACAATCTTGATAGAGGTCCACTAGATGAAGCTTCACACCAAATATCAAAGACTTGGGCCTTGAGGTTTCAGAGAAGATTTTTAAATATTTTCCCTATATAAGCCTATGTAAAACCAAAGGCCCTCGGGGCGGGGGCATTTTGGCCCCAGGGGTATAATTTGAACAATCTTGGTAGAGGTCCATTAGATGAAGCTTCATACCAAATATCAAAGACCTGGGCCTTGTGGTTTCAGAGAAGA
Source organism: Lucinisca nassula (assembly GCA_963580285.1). Taxonomy (NCBI): domain Eukaryota; kingdom Metazoa; phylum Mollusca; class Bivalvia; order Lucinida; family Lucinidae; genus Lucinisca; species Lucinisca nassula. The sequence goes on from OY757019.1 coordinate 44,274,317, forward strand.
AGATTTTTAAAGATTTTCCCTATATAAGCCTATGTAAAACCAAAGGCCCTCGGGGCGGGGGCATTTTGACCCCAGGGCTACAATTTGAACAATCTTGGTAGAGGTCCACTAGATGAAGCTTCATACCAAATATCAAAGACCTGGGCCTTGCGGTTTCAGAGAAGAAGATTTTTAAAATTTTCAGTAAAAAAATCTATTTTTAGCTCCTGTGACCTAGATGTGCAACAGACAGGAACCATTTGAACAACTTTGAAAGGGGACCACCTAAGGATCATTCCTGTGAAGTTTGGTCAAAATCAAATCAGTGGTTTAGGAGGAGATGCCATTTGAATAAAAAGTTTACGCACGCACGACGGACGACGGACAAAAAGTGATCTCAAAAGCTCACCTTGTCACTACGTGACAGGTGAGCTAATTAAAACCAGAAAAAAATTTTGAGACCCGGTAGCTCAATAATGCACCTTTAAAGGCAAATTTACTATGATCATCCAAACTACAATAAAATTCCGCTCTCAAGACCCCTAAAATTAAGTCAAATTTTCCTTTAGAAAGCATATTTTCGAAGAAAATGAGGAGGTATTGTCATAGCTCTTGCGTCGTCCTGGAAAAACCTGGGCATTTTGTAATATCTCTGTCATAATGTCATTACTGAACATAATTTACTTGAAACTCGGACTAGTTGTTCATTATGAAAAGGGGAACTCATACCAATAGGTGAGGTAACCCTCAAAATATTTTTGGCACAGTTATGCCTCTTTTTCGACTTAGAATTTTTGCAGCCGAGCGTTGACACCCGCATGCGGTGCTCTTGTTCTGTCTATGCGTTTATGGCACTCAGTGTCTTCTAAAAAGAGGCCGTCTTTGGGAGTGTTCAAAAGTGGTCTTTAAGACCACTTTTGAACAGTCCCAAAGGTGGTCTTACTGTAGGAATTTTACTGTAGAAGGATAAACAGGCCTGAGCACAAAGTGTAGATCTGGATCAGACTGCTCTAATCAGGAGCAGTCTTTCTGGATCTGCACTGTTTGCCTTTCTACCGTCACATTTTTGGGACAGAATTTGTGGGTAAATGTTCAAATTGTCAGATGTTGCTATCTCAGTACTATGGATTATAACTTTAATGGTGTGTGACAGTCTAACCTGTACTTATGGCCACCTCTATTAAGTGTGCACCTATCTTATGCAGCCAGTTGGCATCCCCCGATGAATTTTACATTTACATGTACTTTTATTCCGGATATGTTACATAATTCACAAGAATGAATATGGCATGCAGCGACTATCAAAAGGTTTTTTGAGCATGTGCGCCAGTGACAGTTGGGCAAGTCCCCCTGTCCTTTCAGCAGGAAAGGGTGGGGGTTGGAGTGTTATTTTTCTTATTTCTACACATCCATTTATTTGCCTCTTTCTCCCCTGTCCCTCACTTTAATCTCCTCTACTATCTCTCTTCTCCCTTTCTCTGGGACATGACACAAAATGACCTACAAGGGCTGATGTGCCGTTAAACCCGCAACAATCAATCATTGAAGTCTGAAATCTGCCTGTACACAAATCAGCCTTCCCTTGCTTTGTGTCAGTTGGCATCCATCTAGTGTACATAGCAAAGACTCTGATCAGCCTGCACAATTGTGCAGTCTGATCAGAGTCTTTGCTGGTTGCACATGCTTGAAGACTGGTAAGACTGTGTTGATGTGCAATGCATGCTGACACTTTGCTTGGTGCACAAGCTGAAAGACTGATTAGACTGTGTTGATGTGCAGGCGCTTGAAGTTTGGTCCATCAAACGTACTGAAAATGTCCAAATATAAAAGCTTTGGCTTACTGCCACTTTTGTTTTTGGACATTATGGATTATTTATGGACACAACTTAAGCTCCTGTGGTTCATGTTCAGACTGACACTTTGCTTGGTGCATAAGCTGAAAGACTGATTAGACAGTGTTTTGATGTGAGTGCTGCATCTTTGCTGGGTGCACATGCTTAAGACTGATTAGACTGTATTGATGTGCATGCTGCATCTTTGCATGGTGCACATGCTTTAGACAGATTAGACTGTGTTGATATGCATGCTGCATCTTTGCATGGTGCACATGCTTTAGACTGATTAGACTGTGTTGATGTGCATGCGGCATCTTTGCTGGGTGCACATGCTTTAGACAGATTAGACTGTGTTGATGTGCATGCTGCATCATTGCTGGGTGCTCATGCTATAGACTGTGGCTGTTCAGGCTGCATCATTGCTGGGTGCTCATGCTATAGACTGTGTGGCTGTTCATGCTGCATCTTTGCTGGGTGCACATGCTTTAGACTGTGTGGCTGTTCAGGCTGCATCTTTGCATGGTGCACATGCTTTAGACAGATTAGACTGTGTTGATGTGCATGCTGCATCTTTGCATGGTGCACCTGCTTTAGACAGATTAGATTGTGTTGATGTGCATGCTGCATCTTTGCTGGGTGCACATGCTTTAGACTGTGTGGCTGTTCAGGCTGCATCTTTGCTGGGTGCACATGCTATAGACTGATTAGACTGTGTGGATGTATAGGCTGAGTCTTTGCTGGGTGCACATGCTTAAAGAGCCCTTTTCACTTTATGCCGCTGCCAACTTAAAGAAAGGATTTGAACGAAAGGTACAAGTTTTGTTTGTGTTGAGGTTTTAGGTCCCAGTCAATACTATTGAGGCAATTTTGGAGGACTTGCTTTGGATTTTGTTGGACTTTAACCCAGCTCTGTGCGGAAGCACCATGCAGCCCAATCTGTTTATCAAAGCCCCCGATTGGCGGTGATGCATAGCTACACGTAGCCTATAAAGATGTCTTTCAAGATGAACCTAAATAAATGTATAGTACATATATACATGTGTCAGTCATATTAAATTGTACCAGTCTCCACATTAAAAGGAGTACCATAATGATCCTTAGTATTGGGATAGAAGGGTCTAAGCATACAGTGCAGGCCCAGATCAGACTGCTCCTTTAGGAGCAGTCTGATCAGGGTCTACACTGTTTGCCATTCTGATTGCTGCTCCTTTTGGACCCCTTGCAGGATCGTGAAAAACAAATTGTTAAAACATTAGGAAAATTACAGCAAGTGCTCAAGGTGTCCAAATTTTAGAATTTTTACGGTAATGAGGATAACTACAAGATAATTTTCATTATTTTTCGGTAGAAACTAATTTAACTCATTATTTAATTTAATTTAAGGTGCCATGAAATACTGCATCTGAAACTGTCCTCTGTTAAGGTCGTTTGCTGAATCTGCATGCAAATTTTTAGCTCGGCTGTTTTCAAAGAAAGTGACGAGGTCTGGCGTCGTGTGCGTCATCGTCGTCTGCGTTGTTGTGCAAAAACTTGGACATTTTGTAATTTCTCTGTCATTACTGAACATATTTACTTGAAACTCGGACTAGTTGTTCATTATGAAAAGGGGAACTCATACCAATAGGTGAGGTAACCCTCAAAATATTTTTGGCACAGTAATGCCCCTTTTCCGACTTAGAATTTTTGCAGCCGAGCTTTGGCACCCGCATGCGGTGCTCTTTTGCATACAGGCAAATAGTATGGGCCCAAACCAGACTGCTCCTAAAGGAGCAGTCTGATCTGGGTCCACTGTTTGTTAAAATGACTTAAAGTAACAGGCAGATGACAAAGCAGACGACAAATGTCATGATTGACATTTTATTGGTTAAATGATGCAGACTTTCAGATATGGAGTTACAAGAGTCATTAAGTGAGATTTTTTTCTTATTGCTAGAATAATGGGTCTCTGTGACCTGATGGGTAGGAATGCTGACTTATTATGTCTCTCACCTCTTTTGATTCATGCCTGCCTCGGGTCATATGTGAGACGTCAAGTAAATGGAAGATCAGATGGTTTTTCTCTGGATACTCAGGTTTTCACCCACCTCTGATTAATGATTGGCTCGAAATACCTAAAATGATCTTAGAAGGGCTGTAAAACTAACCCCCCCCCCCCCCACACACACACACAAAAAAAAATTCTTGTATATGATGTACTATTTACAGTTGCCTTTATGAGGCGATTCCAACAAGTACCCACAACAGACATTTTAATGGAGAAATAGAAAACAAGAGGCCCATGGGTCACTACATGTACGTGTGAAAAACTTGCCTGGCCCCTGAAAGACATGTTTTTCAACAAAGCACTCCGGCTTGAGAAATCTAGCCTGTTTCTGAATTGAAGAGTTTTCAGTCCTTTTTACCATACACCATGGCAACATTGGCAAGGTAGCCATCTTGGCCATAATTATCAACATCCATTAAGCTGAGTGCAAGCCATAGGCTACAAGAGAATCCAAAAAATCAACTGTTTTGCTTTTCTCCCATTACAAATAACCAAGTGACTAAATACGACCTTGACATAAAATAGCTCAAGGTCAGTCAGAGGTCACCGTCTAAGCAAACCTTCCAGGAGTTGCAATTTTGATGTCATCAGCTACAACAGAATAAGAATAATCCGTGGTTTTGCATCTTTTTACATACAAAGGTCCAAGTGATCAACGTTAGTTTTGACCTAAAATAGGCCAAGTTAAACAAAGCCCACCATTAAACAAACTTACTAAAGGTCCCTAAGTCAACCCAAAGCTACATACACTGTACCAAGTTTCAAGGTCATCGGCCATTTGGTTTCCAAAGGATTTGCATGGCAGCCATCTTGGTTATGTGATTCCAATCCTACAAATAAATTTTCATTGCCTCGTCCCATAGAGGCTCCATGTGTAATTTGGTTTCAGTCAGCCAGTCAGTTTATGTGGAGAAGATAAAAATACTGAATCTGAGCCATCCAGGACAAAGGTCAGTAAATGATCTTGACCTTTGGATTTGATAAACTTCCATTCAGCGGACTCCAAATATCAATTCTGATGCCAGTCTACAGAAGAATTGAAAAATCCAGTCTTGCTTTTTTCCCCAAACAACTTATCTAGGTAACTTAAGTTGATCTTGATGTAAAATAGATCAAGGTCAATTGAAGGTCACCATTTAAACAAACTTGGTAGGACCCAGCCCCCCAATGCTGCACATCAAGCTTCAAGGTCATTGGCCATTTGGTACCCAGGATTTCCAAAAGGATTTTACCATATACAGATATGACACCCTTCTTAGTCAAGTGACTCCAACCCAAAAAATAACGTTTCATTTCCTCATCCCATAGAGGCTTTTCATGTAATTATGTCTCCCCCCGAAAAATTTTTTTTCGGAGAGACATATCGTTTTTCCCCTGGGCGTCTGTCTGTCTGTCTGTCCGTCCGCCTGTCACACATTCGTGTCCGCTCTATAACTTGAAAACCGTTAGAGCTATCTTCACGAAACTTCTTATAAATATTAATCAGCATTAGACGACGTGCAGTGCGCAAGAACTATAACTCTCGCATTTATACTGTTTGAATTATCTCCCTTGGAAGTTTGTCAGTATGTATATATGTATGGGCAAATCGTGTCCGGTCAATAACTTTCTTATTATCTTCTGGATTTTAAAATAACTTGGCAGAAACATTAACAACCATAAGATGATGTGTGGTGCACATGAGGCAGGTCGGTACCTCAAAGGTCAAGGTCATACTTAGAGGTCAAAGGTCAAAAAGGGGGCCTTTTTTGTATTTGGTCAATAACTTTCTTATTTTGAGATGGATTTTAAATTACTTGGCATAATAATTAACAACCATGAGACGATGCGTGGTGCGCATGAGGCAGGTTGGTACCTCAACGGTCAAGGTCATACTTAGAGGTCAAAGGTCAAAAAGGGGCCTTTTTTCGTACTTGGTCAATAACTTTCTTATTTTGAGATGGATTTTAAAATTACTTGGCATAAGTATTAACAACCATGAGACGATGTATGGTGAGCATGAGGCAGGTTGGTCCCTCAAAGGTCAAGGTCATACTTAGAGGTCAAAGGTAAAAAAAGGGGCCTTTTTTCGTATTTGGTCAATAACTTTCTTATTGTCCGGCGTCGTCGAGTGGTGTGCGTCGTGTGTGCGTAAACTTTTCTTGTTAGCACTCTAGAGGCCACAGTTTTGATCCAATCATCATCAAACTTGGTCAGAATGATCCTCCTGACAGTATCTCGGTCAAGTTTGAATATGGGTCATGTCGGGTCAAAAAGTAGATCAGTAGGTCAAACCATAGAAAAACCTTGTTAACACTCTAGAGGCCACAGTTTTGGTCCAATCATCTTCAAACTTGCTCAGAATGATCATCCTGACAATATCTCACTCAAGTTTGAAAATGGGTCATGACGGATCAAAATGTACGTCACCAGATCAAATCAAAGGAAAGCCCTGTTAACACTCTAGAGGCCACAATTTTGGTCCAGTCATTCTCAAACTTGCTCAGAAAGATCATCCTGACAGTATCTCATTCAAGTTTGAATATGGGTCATGTCGGGTCAAAAAGTAGGTCAAACCATAGAAAAACCTTGTTACCACTCTGGAGGCCACAGTTTGGGTCCAATCATCTTCAAACATGCTCAGAATGATCATCCTGACAATATCTCGGTCGAGTTCAAATATGGGTCATGTCAGGTCAAAAAGTAGGTCAGTAGGGCAAATCATAGAAAAACCTTTAACACTCTAGAGGCCACAGATTTGGTCCAATCATCCTCAAAATTGCTTAGAACGATCATCCTGACAATATCTCAGTCAAGTTCGAATATGGGTCATGTCGGGTCAAACAGTAGGTCAGTAAATCAAATCATAGAAAAACCTTGTTAACACTCTAGAGGCCCCAGTTTTGGTCAAATCATCCTCAAACTTGCTCAGAATGATCATCCTAACAAAATCTTGGTAAAATTCGAATATTGGTCATGTGGGGTCAAAAAGTAGGTCAGTTGGTCAAACCGTTGAAAAACCTTGTTAACACTAGAGGCCACAGTTTTATTGCTTTTATTCTTGCTCAGAATGATAATCTCTGCAATATCTAGGTCAAGTTCGATTATGGGTTATGTGGGGTCAAAAAGTAGGTCAAATCATAGAAAAACCTTGTCTACACTCTAGAGACTGCAATTTTAGTCTAATTGTCATCAAACTTGCTCAGAATGATCAGTTTGACAATATCTTGGTCAAATTCGAAGATGGGTCATGTCGGGTCAAAAAGTAGGTCAAATCGTAGAAAACCTTGTGAACACACTAGAGACCACAGTTTTCGTCTGATCATCATCAAACTTGCTCAGAATGATCATCTTGGCAATATCTCGGACAAGTTTGAATACAGGTCATGTCGGGTCAAAAAGTAGGTCAGTAGGTCAAATCATAGAAAAATGTTGTGAACACTCGAGGCCACAGTTTTGATCTGTTCATAATCAAACTTGCTCAGAATGATAATTTGATAATATCTCAGTTTATTTCAAATATAGGTCATGTCAGGTCAAAAAGTAGGTCAGAAGGTCAGATCATAGAAAAACCTTGTGAACACACTAGAGGCCCCAGTTTTGGTCCGATCATCATCAAACTCAGAATGATCATCTTGACAATATCTGGATCTAGTTTAAATATGGGTCGTGTTGGTTCAAAAAGTAGGTCAGCAGGTCAAATCATAGAAAAACATTGTGAACACTCCAATAGGCAAAAGTTTTAGACCAATCATCCTCAAACTTGCTCAGAATGATCATCTGGACAATATCTCAGTTAAGTTCAAATATGGGTCATGTGAAATCAAAAAGTAGATCACAAGGTTATTTTGTCATAACTTTTAACCATTTGAGAAAGAGCCTTCATATTTGGAATGTAGATTCCTTGTGACAAGAGCTTCCCACTCATATAAAAATATTTGACCCTTGACCTGTGACCTACTTTATCATAACTTTTTAACCATGTGAGATAGAGCCTTCATATTTGGCATGTATGTTCGTTGTGACAAGGCTTTCCCAGCCATTCAAAAATTTTGACCCATCACCTAGACCTTTGACCTACTTGTCATAACTTTTTAAGCATTTGAGATACAGCCTTCATATTTGGCATGTAGGTTCCTTGCGACAAGGGTTTCCTAATCATACATAAAATGTGACCTTTACCTTGACATTTTACCTACTTCATCATAACTATTGAACCATTTGAGATAGTGCCTTCATATTTGGCATGTAAGTTCCTTGTGAAAAGTCTTTCCACCAATACAAAAAAAAATGTCTTATGACCTTGACCTTTGATCTACTTTGACCATTTGAGATAGAGCCTTCATATTTGGCCTGTAGTTTCCTTGTGTCATGCAAAAATGACTTGTGACCTCACTGACCTGGACCTTGACATGTGACCTACTTTATCATAAATTTTGAACCATTTGAGGTAGAGCCTTCATCTTTGTCATGTATGTTCCTTGGGGCAGACTTTCACCCACACAAAAATTTTGACCTGTGACCTTGACCTTCTTTCTCATAACATTTGAACCATTTAAGATAGAGCCTTCATATTTGGCATGTGGGGGTCCTTGTGACAAGGGCTTCTCAACCATGCAAAATTTTTTACCTTGACCTTTGATCATTTTTGTCATAAATTTTGTATCTTTTAAGGTAGAGCCTTCATATTTGGTGTGTATGTTCCTTGTGAAAAGGTTTCCCACTCATGCAAAAAATTTGAGCTGTGACCTTGACCTTGATCTGTGACCTACTTAATCATAACTTTAGAACCATTTGAGATAGAGCCTTCATATTTGGCATGTATATTCCTTGTGACAATGGCTTCACATCCATACAAAAAAGTTTGATCTGTGACCTTGACCTTTGACCTACTTTATCATAACTTTTGAACCATTTGAGATAGAGCCTTCATATTTGGCCTGTATTTTCCTTCTGACAAGGCACCTTACTGTATTCCCTCCATTTCATTGCCACAGTTTGGATCAGGTGAGCGATCCAGGGCCATCATGGCCCTCTTGTTTTCGTATTTGGTCAATCACTTTCTTATTTTGAGATGGATTTTAAAATTACTTGGCATTATTATTAACAACCATGAGATGATGTGTGGTGCGCATGAGGCAGGTCGGTACCTCAAAGGTCATGGTCATACTTAGAGGTCAAAGGTCAAAAAGGGGCCTTTTTTGCATTTGGTCAATAACTTTCTTATTTTGAGATGGATTTTAAAAAATCACTTGGCAGAAATGTTAACCAATATTAGAGGATGTGTTGCGTGCATTACCCAGGTTGGTAGCTCAAAGGTCATGGTCATACTTAGAGGTCAAAGGTCAAAAAAGGGGCCTTTTTTCGTATTTGGACAATAACTTTCTTATATTGAGATGGATTTTGAAATCACTGGGCAGAAATGTTAACCAATATTAGACGATGTGTTGCATGCATGATTCAGTTTGGTACCTAAAATGTCAAGGTCATACAAAGAGGTCAAAGGTATAAAAGGGGCCTTTTTTTGTGTTTGGTCAATAACTTTCTTATTTTTAGATGGATTTTGAAATTGCTAGGCAGAAATGTTAACCACCATGAGATGATGTGTTGCACGCATGACTAAGTTTGGTACCTGAAAGGTCAAGGTCATACATAGAGGTTAAAGGTTCTGTCAATAACTTTCTTATTTTAGATGGATTTTGAAATTACTTGGCAGAAATGTTAACCACCATGAGACGATGTGTTGTGTGCATGCCCCAAGTTGGTACCTCAAATGTCAAGGACAAAAGGTCAAAGGACAAGAGGTCAAAGGACAAAAAGGGGCCTTTTTTAGTGTTCAGTCAATAACTTTCTTCTTCCTGGATAGATTGTGAAATTACTTGGCAGAAATGTTAACCATCATGAGACGATGTGGTGCACGCTAGACCCAGGTCAGTACCTCCAAGATCAAGGTCATACTAAGATGTCAGAGGTAAAAAAAGTTTGTTTTTTTTTGTGTCCAGTCATTACTTTTTTATTTCTGGATGGAGTTTATAAAGTAACCATGCAGAAATGTTCACCATCATTAGACCATGAGTCATGTGCAAGACCAAGGTCCATACCTCCAATGTCAAGGTCATACCTAGAGGTCAAAGGTAAACAAGAGGGCCATGATGGCCCTGGATCGCTCACCTGATCCATAGAGTAACAAGTGGGCCCTGGGGAGGGCCATTATTGACCCTAGGGCTATAATGTGCATTTAGTTGAGGGAGGTCTAAAAAGGTGAAGCTTCATACCAAGTATCAACAAAGGCTATAATTTGACCAATCTTGGCAAAGGGCCACTAGATATTCCTTATATAAGCCTATGTAAAACCAAATGGCCCCAGAGGGGGGGGGGAGGCATTTTTGGCCTCAGGGCTATAATTTAAACAATCTTGATAGAGGTCCACTAGATGAAGCTTCACACCAAATATCAAAGACCTAGGCCTTGTGGTTTCAGAGAAGAAGATTTTTAAAGATTTTCCCTATATAAGCCTATGTAAACACCAAAGGGCCCCGGGGCTGGGGCATTTTTGGCCCCAGCACTATAATTTGAACAATCTTGGTAGGGGTCCACTAGATGAAGCTTCATACCAAATATCAAAGACCTGGGCCTTGTGGTTCAGAGAAGAAGATTTTTAAAGATTTTCCCTATATAAGCCCATGTAAAATCAAAGGGCCCCGGGGCCGGGGGCATTTTTGGCCCTAGCACTATAATTTGAACAATCTTGGTAGCAGTCCACTAGATGAAGCTTCATACCAAATAGCAAAGACCTGGGCCTTGCAGTTTCAGAGAAGAAGTTTTTTAAAGATTTACCATATATAAGCCCATGTAAAATCAAAGGGCCCCGGGGCCGGGGGCATTTTTGGCCCCAGCACTATAATTTGAACAATCTTGGTAGGGGTTCACTAGATGAAGCTCCATACCAAATATCAATGACATGGGCCTTGCAGTTTCGGAGAAGATTTTTAAAGATTTCCCTATATAAGTACACCTCAACCTCGTTATAGCACGATTCGTTACAGCACGAATTCGGATATAACATGGTTTTGGTTTGGACCCCAAATTTTCCCCAACCAACATTTATAAATATTATCCAAGGATTGTATCAGGTTTTAAGCACAACAAATTTATTTTCCTCTCACTTTTGACTGCAGTAATACGGTAGCTAACACGGAAGCTAACACGATTTATAACGGTTCCTTTTGCAGGCCTCCAGCAGAGCTGAATATACAGTATATAAACTTGTTTACCTTGTTGACACGCATGATAAACATGAACTGCCATCGGCACAATCAAAAGTGTTGGCTTAGTGAGATAAAGAGATTAAAGAATTCAGTTATGTATATGTAAAACCAAAGGGTCTCGGGGCGGGGGCATTTTTGGCCCCAGGGCTATAATTTGAACAATCTTGATTGAGGTCCAGTAGATGAAATTTCACACCAAATATCAAAGACCTAGGCCTTGTGGTTTCACAGAAGAAGATTTTTACAGATTTTCCCCATATAAGTCTATGTAAAACCAAAGTGCCCTGAGAAGGGGCATTTTTGTCCCAGCACCATAATTTGAACAATCTTGGTAGGGGTCCACTAGATGAAGCTACATACCAAATATCAAAGACCTGGGCCTTGCGGTTTCAGAGAAGAAGATTTTTAAAGATTTTTCCCTATATACAAGCCCAAGTAAAATCAAAGAACCCCGGAGCAGGGGCATTTTATGCCCCAGGGCTATAATTTGAAAATTTTGTTAGCGGTATACTAGATGAAGCTACATACCAAATATCGAAGACCTGGGCCTTGCGGTTTCAGAGAAAAAGAATTTTTAAAGATTTTCCCTATATAAGCCCATGTAAAATCAAAGGGCCCGGTGGCGGGGGCATTTTTGGCCCGAGCACTATAATTTGAACAATCTTGGTAGCAGTCCACTAGATGAAGCTTCATACCAAATAGCAAAGACCTGGGCCTTGCAGTTTCAGAGAAGAAGATTTTTAAAGATTTTCCCAATATAAGCCCATGTAAAATCAAAGGGCCCCGGGGCCGGGGGCATTTTTGGCCCCAGCACTATAATTTGAACAATCTTGGTAGCAGTCCACTAGATGAAGCTTCATACCAAATAGCACAGACCTGGGCCTTTCAGTTTCAGAGAAGAAGTTTTTTAAAGATTTTCCCTATATAAGTCCATGTAAAACCAAATGGGTTCCTGGGCGGGGGCATTTTTGGCCCCAGTACTACAATTTGAACAATCTTTGTAGGGGTCCGCTAGATGAAGCTTCATACCAAATATCAAAGACCTGGGCATTGCGGTTTCAGGGAAGAAGATTTTTTAAGATTTTCCCTATATAACCCCATGTGCAACGGGCCGGAACCATTTGAACAACTTTGAAAGGGGTCCACCTAAAGTTTATTCCTGTGAAGTTTGGTCAAAATCCGATCAGTGGTTTAGGAGGAGATGTCGTTTGAAGAAATTGTTTACGCACGGATGACAGACAAAAAGTGATCCTAATATAAAACACAAGAGGGCCATGATGGCCCTGGATCGCTCACCTGATCCATAGTGTAACAAGTGGGCCCCATAGAGGGCCATTATTGGCCCCAGGGCTTTAATGTGCATAATGTTGAGGGAGGTCTTAAAGGTGAAGCTTCATACCAAACATCAACAAAGGCTATAATTTGAACAATCTTGGCAAAGGTCCACTAGATGAAGCTACACATCAAATATCAAAGACCTGGGCCTAGCGGTTTCAGAGAAGAAAATTTTTAAAGATTTTCCCTATATAAGCCTATGTAAAACCAAAGGGCCCCGGGACGGGGGCATTTTTTGCACTATAATCTTGGTAGGGGTCCACTAGATGAAGCTTCATACCAAATATCAAAGTCCTGGGCCTTGTGGTTTCAGAGAAGAAGATTTTTAAAGATTTTCCCTATATAAGCCTATGTAAACACCAAAGGGCCCCGGGGCTGGGGCATTTTTGGCCCCAGCACTATAATTTGAACAATCTTGGTAGGGGTCCACTAGATGAAGCTTCATACCAAATATCAAAGACCTGGGCCTTGTGGTTTCAGAGAAGAAGATTTTTAAAGATTTTCCCTATATAAGCCAATGTAAAACCAAAGGGCCCCGTGGCGGGGGCATTTTTTGTCCTAGCACTATAATTTGAACAATCTTGGTAGAGATCCACTAGATGAAGCTTCATACCAAATATCAAAGTCCTGGGCCTTGTGGTTTCAGAGAAGAAGATTTTTAAAGATTTTCCCTATATAAGCCTATGTAAAACCAAAGGGCTCCAAGGCGGGGTCATTTTTGGCCCCAGCACTATAATTTGAACAATCTTGGTAGGGGTTCACTAGATGAAGCTTCATACCAAATATCAAAGACCTGGGCCTTGTGGTTTCAGAAAAGAAGATTTTTAAAGATTTTCCCTATATAAGCCAATGTAAAACCAAAGGGCCCCGTGGCGGGGGCATTTTTTGTCCCAGAACTAAAATTTGAACAATCTTTGTAGGGGTCCACTAGATGAAGCTTCATACCAAATATCAAAGTCCTGGGCCTTCTGGTTTCAGAGAAGAAGATTTTTAAAGATTTTCCCTATATAAGCCTATGTAAAACAAAAGGGCCCCGGGGCGGGGGCATTTTTGGCCCCAGCACTATAATTTGAACAATCTTGGTAGGGGTCCACTAGATGATGCTTCATACCAAATATCAAAGACCTGGGCCTTGTGGTTTCAGAGAAGAAGATTTTTAAAGATTTTCCCAATATAAGCCTATGTAAAACCAAAGGGCCCCAGGGCGGGGGCATTTTTGGCCCCAGGGCGGGGGCATTTTTGGCCCCAGCACTATAATTTGAACAATCTTGGTAGGGGTCCACTAGATGAAGCTTCATACCAAATATCAAAGACATGGGCCTTGTGGTATTAGAGGAGAAGATTTTTTTAAGTTTTTGGTGAAAAAAATCTATTTTTGGCTCCTGTGACCTAGATGTACAACGGACCGGAACCATTTGAACAACTTTGAAAGGGGACCACCTAAGGATCATTCCTGTGAAGTTTGGTCAAAATCCAATCAGTGGTTTAGGAGGAGATGTCGTTTAAAGAAATTGTTTACGGACGGACGCACGCACGGACGAACGGACGCACGACGGACAAAAAGTGATCCCAAAAGCTCACCTCGTCACTACGTGATGGTGAGCTAAAAACAGAATCGTTGATATTGCGATTCCCTATCTAACACCATTATCCACACCATCAACAAATAACACAAGAGGGCCATGATGGCCCTGGATCGCTCACCTGATCCATAGAGTAACAAGTGGGCCCCGGGGAGGGCCATTATTGACCCCAGGGTTATAATGTGCATAATGTTGAGGGATGTCTAAAAAGGTGAAGCTTCATACCAAATATCAAAGACATGGGCATTGCAGTTTCAGAGAAAAAGAGTTTTAAAGATTTCCCTATATAATTCTTGTTAAACCACAGGGTCTCAGTGCGGGGGCATTTTTGGCCCCAGGGCTATAATGTGAACAATCTTGATAGAGATCCACTAGATGAAATTTCACACCAAATATCAAAGAACTAGGCCTAGTGGTTTCACAGAAGAAGATTTTTAAAGATTTTCCCAAAATAAGTCTATGTAAAACCAAAGGGCCCCGGAGTGGGGGCATTTTTGGCCCCAGGGCTATAATTTGAACAATCTTGGTAGAGGTCCACACGATGAAGCTTCACACCAAATATCAAAGACCTGGGCCTTGCGGTTTCGGAGAAGAAGAATTTTTAAAGATTTTCCTTATATAAGCCTATGTAAAACCAAAGGGCCCCAGAGCGGGGGCATTTTTGGCCCCAGCACTATAATTTGAACAATCTTGATAGGGGTCAACAAGATGAAGCTTCATACCAAATAGCAAAGATCTGGGCCTTACGGTTTCAGAGAAGAAGATTTTTAAAGGTTTTCCCTATATAAGCCCATGTAAAACCAAAGGGCCCCGGGGCGGGGACATTTTTGGCCCCAGCACTATAATTTGAATGATCTTGGTAGGGGTCGACTAGATGAAGCATCATACCAAATATAAAAGACCTGGGCCTTGCGGTTTCAGAGAAGATTTTTAAAGATTTTCCCTATATAAGACCATGTAAAACCAAAGGGCCCCGGGCCGGGGGCATTTTTGGCCCAAGCACTATCATTTGAACAATCTTGGTAGGGGTCCACTAGATGAAGCTTCATACCAAATATCAAAGACCTGGGCCTTGTGGTTTCAGAGAAGAAGATTTTTTAAGTTTTCGGTGAAAAAAATCTATTTTTGGCTCCTGTGACCTAGATGTGCAGCAGACCAGAACCATTTGAACAACTTTGAAAGGGGTCCACCTAAGGATCATTCCTGTGAAGTTTGGTCAAAATCCGATCAGTGGTTTTGGAGATGTCGTTTGAAGAAAATGTTTACGCACGGATGAAGAAATTGTTTACGCACAGATGACAGACAGAAAGTGATCCTAATATAAAACACAAGAGGGCAATGATGGCCCTGGATCGCTCACCTGATCCATAGAGTAAGGAGGGCCATTATTGACCCCAGGGCTATAATGTGCATAATGTAAGGGAGGTCTAAAAAGGTGAAGCTTCATACCAAATATCAACAAAAGCTATAATGTGAACAATCTTGGCAAAGGTCCACTAGATGAAGCTACACACCAAATACCAAAGACCTGGGCCTTGCGGTTTCAGAGAAGAAGAATTTTTAAAGATTTTCCCTATATAAGCCCATGTAAAATCAAAGGGCCCGGTGGCGGGGGCATTTTTGGCCCGAGCACTATAATTTGAACAATCTTGGTAGCAGTCCACTAGATGAAGCTTCATACCAAATAGCAAAGACCTGGGCCTTGCAGTTTCATAGAAGAAGATTTTTAAAGATTTTCCCTATATAAGCCCATGTAAAATCAAAGGGCCCCGGGGCCGGGGGCATTTTTGGCCCCAGCACTATAATTTGAACAATCTTGGTAGGGGTCCACTAGATGAAGCTTCATACCAAATATCAAAGACCTGGGCCTTGCAGTTTCAGAGAAGAAGACTTTTAAAATTTTCGGTGAAAAAAATCTATTTTTGGCTCCTGTGACCTATATGTGCAACGGGCCGGAACCATTTGAACAACTTTGAAAGGGGTCCACCTAAGGATCATTCCTGTGAAGTTTGGTCAAAATCCGATCAGTGGTTTAGGAGGAGATGTCGTTTGAAGAAATTGTTTACGCACGGATGACAGACAAAAAGTGATCCTAATATAAAACACAAGAGGGCCCAGAGGCCCTGAATCGCTCACCTGAGAATTAGTGTCTCCAGTACATTCTAGGCCCAAGGGCTATAATTTGAACAAACTTGGTAATGGTCCACTAGATGAAGCTTCATTCCAAATATCAAAGACCTGGGCCTTCTGGTTTGAGACAAGATTTTTAAAGGTTTTCCCTATATAAGCCTATGAAAAACCAAAGGGTCCCAGAGTGGGGGTATTTTTGCCCCCCAGGGTTATAATTTGAACAATCTTGAAAGAGGTCCACTAGATGAAGCTCCACACCAAATACCAAAGATCTGGGCCTTGCGGATTCAGAGAAGAAGATTTTCCATGTAAAACCAAAGGCCCCAGGGGTGGGGGCATTTTTGGCCCCAGGGCTATAATTTTAACAATCTTGGTAGAGGTCTACTAGTTGAGGGCCTTGTGGTATCAGAGAAGAAGAATTTTAAATATTTTCCCTATAAGACTATGAAAAACCAAAGGGTCCCAGGGTGGGGGCATTTTTGGTCCTAGGGCTATAATTTGAACAATCTTGATGGAGGTCCAATAGATGAAGCTTCACACCAAATATTTAAGACCTTGGCCTTGCAGTTTCTGAGAAGAAGTTTCTTTAAAGATTTTCCCTATATAAGCCTATGTAAAACCAAAGGCCCCCCGGGCGGGGACATTTTTGGCCCCAGGGCTATAATTTGAACAATCTTGGTAGAGGTCCATTAGATTAAGCTTCACACCAAATATCAAAGATCTGGGCCTTGCGGTGTCAGAGAAGAAAAGTTTTAAAGATTTCCCCTACATAAGCTTAGGTAAAACCAAAGGCCCCCTGGGCGGGGGCATTTTTGGCTCCAGGGCTATAATTTGAACAATCTTGGTAGAGGTCCACTAGGTGAAGCTTCATACCAAATATCAAAGACTGTGGTTTCAGAGAAGAAGATTTTTAAAGGTTTCCCTGTATAGGGCTATGAAAAACCAAAGGGTCCAAGGGTGGGGCCATTTTCGGCCCCAGGGCTATAATTTGCACAATCTTGAAAGAGGTCCACTAGATGAAGCTTCACACCAAATATCAAAGATCTGGGCCTTGTGGTTTCAGAGAAGAAGATTTTTAAAGATTTTCCCTGTATAAGCCTATGTAAAACCAAAGCCCCCCGGGGCGGGGGCATTTTTGGCCCAAAGGCTATAATTTGAACAATCTTAGTAAAGGTCCTCCAGGTCAAGCTTTACACCAAATATTAAAGACATGGGCCTGCTGGTTTAAGAGAAGAAGATTTTTTAATGATTTTCCCTATATAAGCCTATGTAAAACCATAGGCCCCTGGGGCTGGGGCATTTTGGCCCCCAGGCTATAATTTGAACAATCTTGGTAGAGGTCCACTAGATGAAGCTTCACACCAAATATCAAAGATCTAGGCCTTGCAGTTTCAGAGAAGAAGATTTTTAAAGATTTTCCCTGTATAAGCCTATGTAAAAACAAAGGCCCCCGGGGCGGGGGCTTTTTTGCCCCAAGGCTATAATTTGAACAATCTTAGTACAGGTCCACTAGGTAAAGCTTCACACAAAATATTAAAGACGTGGGCCTTGTGGTTTCAGAGAAGAAGATTTTTTTAATGATTTTCCCTATATAAGCCTATGTAAAACCATAGGCCCCCGGGGGGGGGGGGGGGGGGGGGGGGCATTTTGGCCCCCAGGGCTATAATTTGAACAATCTTGGTAGAGGTCCACTAGATGAAGCTTCACACCAAATACAAAGATCTGGGCCGTGCGGTTTCAGAGAAGATTTTTTAAGATTTTCCCTGTACAAGTCTATGTAAAACCAAAGGCCCCCGGGGCGGGGGCGTTTTTGGCCCTTAGGTAATAATTTGAACAATATTAGTAGAGGTCCACCAGGTTAAGCTTCACACCAAATATTAAAGACCTGGGCCTTGTGGTTTCAGAGAAGAAGATTTTTTAATGATTTTCCCTATATAAGCCTATGTAAAAAAACCAGAGGCCCCTGGGGCGGGGGCATTTTGTACCCCAGGGCTATAATTTGAACAATCCTGGTAGAGGTCCACTAGATGAAGCTTCACACCAAATATCAAAGATCTGGGCCGTGCGGTTTCAGAGAAGAAGATTTTTAAAGATGTTCCCTGTATAAGTCTATGTAAAAACAAAGGCCCCCAGGGCGGGGGCTTTTTGGCCCCAAGGCTATAATTTGAACAATCTTAGTACAGGTCCACTAGGTAAAGCTTCACACAAAATATTAAAGACGTGGGCCTTGTGGTTTCAGAGAAGAAGATTTTTTAATGATTTACCCTATATAAGCCTATGTAAAACCAAAGGCCCCTGGGGCGGGGGCATTATGGCCCCCAGGGCTATAATCTGAACAATCCTGGTAGAGGTCCACTAGATGAAGCTTCACACCAAATATCAAAGATCTGGGCCGTGTGGTTTCAGAGAAGAAGATTTTTAAAGATTTCCCTGTATAAGCCTATGTAAAACCAAAGGCCCCCGGGGCGGGGGCATTTTTGGCCCTAAGGCTATAATTTGAACAACCTTAGTAGAGGTCCACCAGGTAAAGCTTCACACCAAATATTAAAGACCTGGGCCTTGTGGTTTCAGAGAAGAAGACTTTTTAATGATTTTCCCTATATAAGCCCATGTAAAACCAAAGGCCCCCGGGGCGGGGGCATTTTGGCCCCCAGGGCTTTAATTTGAACAATCTTGGTAGAGGTCCACTAGATGAAGCTTCATACCAAATATCAAAGACCTGGGACTTGCGGTTTCAGAGAAGAAGATTTTTAAAGTTTTCATTTAAAAAATCTATTTTTAGCTCCTGTGACCCAGATGTGCAATGGACCGGAACCATTTGAACAATTTTTAAAGGGGACCACCTAAGGATCATTGCTGTGAAGTTTGGTCAAAATCTGATCAGTGGTTTAGGAGGAGATGTCATTTGAAGAAAAAGTTTACGCACACACACACACACACGCACGCACTGACGACGGACGAAAAGTGATCACAAAAGCTCACCTTGTCACTAAATGACAGGTGAGCTAAAAAAGGGACAGTCAATAACTTCCTTATTCTTTGATGGATTATGAAATTACTTGGCAGAAATGTTAACCATCATGAGACGATGTGTTGTACCTCAAAGGTCAAGCCCATTCTTAGAGGTCAAAGGTAAAAAAGTGCTTTTTTTGTTTTTCTATGAACATTTTTAAAGTTGCTATGCAGAAATGTCCATCTTCATTAGATGATGTGTTGCACACAAGACCCAGCTCAATACCTCCAATGCCAAGGTTATACTTAGCAGTCAAAAACGGGGGAGACATCTGTGTTTTTGTTGATAAACAAATTCTAGTTTGGTTTTGTTGAGCCCAGCAGTTTGAGAGGAGAAAAAGCTAATTGTTCCGAGTCTGAGCCATCAGGGATAAAGGACAGTAAATGACCTTATCTTTGGAATTGATAAATTTCCATTCAGCTGATTGCAAATATCAGTTCTGATGCCATAGGCAACAATAGAATCAGAAAAATTCACTTTTTTGCCTTTTTAGCCCATCTGTCACGTAGTGACGAGGTGAGCTTTTGGGATCACTTTTTGTCTGTCTTGCCTCCGTGCATGCATGCATCCGTAAACTTTTTCTTCAAATGACATCCTCCTAAACCACTGATCGGATTTCGACCAAACTTCACAGGAATTATCCTTAGGTGGTCCCCTTTCAAAGTTGTTCAAATGGTTCTGGTCTGTTACACATCTAGGTCACAGGAGCTAAAAATAGATTTTTTTACTGAAAACTTAAAACTTCTTCTCTGAAACCGCATGGCCAAGGGTTTTGATATTTGGCATGAAGTTTTATCTAGTGGACCTTTACCAAGATTGTTCAAATTATGGCCCTTGGCCAGAAATGCCCCCGCCCCTGGGGCTTTTGGTTTTACATAGGCTTAAATAGCAAAAATCTTTAAAAATCTTCTTCTCTGATACCACAAGGCCCACGTCTTTGATATTTAGTGTGAAGCTTCATCTAGTGGACCTCTATAAAGACTGTTCAAATTATAGCCCTAGGGCCAAAAATGCCCCCCGCCCCGGGGCCCTTTGGTTTTAGATAGGCTTATATAGGGAAAATCTTTAAAAATCTTCTTCTCTGAAACGGCAAGGCCCGGGTCTTTGATATTTAGTGTGAGGCTTATATAGGGAAAATCTTTAAAAATCTTCTTCTCTGAAACGGCAAGGCCCGGGTCTTTGATATTTAGTGTGAAGCTTCATCTGGTGGACCTCTATCAAGGTTATTCAAATTATAGCACTAGGGCCAAAAATGCCCCCACCCCAGGGCCCTTTGGTTTTTCATAGGCATATATAGGGAAAATCTTAAAAAATCTTCTTCTCTGAAACCACAAGGCCCAGGTCTTTGTTATTTGGTATGAAGCTTCATCTAGTGAACCTCTACCAAGATTGTTCAAATTATAGCTCTGGGACCAAAAATGCCCCGGCCCTGGGGCCCTTTGGTTTTACATCGACTTATAAAGGGAAAATCTTTAAAAATCTTCTTCTCTGAAACCGAAAGGCCAAGGTCTGATGTTTGGTGTGAAGCTTCATTTAGTGGACCTCTATCAAGATTGTTCAAATTAAAGGCCTAGAGCGAAAAAATGCCCCCACCTGTGGGCCCTTTGATTTTACATTGGCTTATACAGGGAAAATCTATAAAAATCTTCTTCTCCCAAACTGCAAGGCCCAGGTCTTTGATATTTGTTGTGTAGCTTCATCTAGTGGACCTCTACCAAGATTGTTCAAATCATAGCCCTTGGGCCACAAATACCCTTATATAGGGGAATTTAAAAAAAATCTTATTCTCTGAAACCTCAAGGCCCAGGTCTTTGATATTTGGTATGAAGCTTCATGCAGTGGACCATTACCAATATTGTTCAAATTATAGCACTGGGACCAGAAATTGCCCTGCCCCGGGGCCCACTGGTTTTACATATGCTTATATAGGGAAAACCTTAAAAAATCTTCTTGTCTGAAACCAGAAGGCCCAGGTTTTTGATATTTGGTATGAAGCTTCATCTAATTGACCTCCACCAAGATTGTTCAAATTATAGCCCTTGGGCCAAAATTGGCCCAGCCCCTGGGCCAACATGTTTTACATAGGCTTATATAGGGAAAATCTTTAAAATTTTCATCTGAAACCAGAAGGCCCAGGTCTTTGATATTTGTTATGAATCTTCATGTAGTGGACCTCTACCAAGATCGTTGAACTTATTGCCCTGGGGCCAAAAATGGCGCTGTCCCGGGTTTTACATAGGGAATACCTTTAAAGAAACCGAAATGCCTAGATCTTGGATATATGGTATGAAGCTTCATCTAGGGATCTCTTCCAAGATTGTTCAAATTAATAGCCTAGGGACCAAAAAAGGCCCCACCACAGGGCTCGCATCTTTAACAAAGGCTTATATAGGGAAAACCATTAAGAATCTTTTTATCTGAAACCAGAAGGCCCAGGCCTATGATATTTGATATTAAGCTTCATTTAGTGGACTTCTACCAAGATTGTTCAAATTATACTCCTGAGACCCAAAACTGTCCCGCCCAGGGACCCACATGTACATCCCTTAGCTCAGGTGAGCGATACAGGACCATCATGGTCCCCTTGTTTCAATACAGATGCCTTAGTGACCAAATTTGTTCTTGATGTAAACCAGATCAAGGTCAAGGTCAATTATAGGTCACCATTTGAACAAATTTGGAAGGGCCCTTGTCCCTCATGCTGTAAACCAAGTCTGAACATAATTTGCCATTTGGTTCCTGGGAAGAAGATTTTTAAAGGTGTTTGCCATATATGGGCATGGTGGCCATCTTGGTCATGCACCAATAAATTTTAATTGGCTCATCCCATAGAGGCTCCATATGCAATTTGGTTTCAATCAACCCTGCAGTTAAAGTGGATAAAATAAAAATACTGAATCTGAGCCATCCAGCACAAAGGTCAGTAAATGACCATGACCTTTGGAATTAATAAATTTCCATTCAGCTGCTTGCAAATATCAATTCTGATGCCACAGACACCAATAAAATCAGAAAAATCCACTTTTTTCCATACAAATGTCTGACCAAATTTGACCTTGAAGGTAAAATATGTCAACCACTGACTTTGACGTAAAACAGGTCAAGGTCAACCAAAGGTCATTATTTGAACAAACTTGGTAAGGCCTGAGTCCCTGATGCTGCATACCAAGTTTCAAGGTCATTGTGAGAAGATTTTTGAAAGTTTTTACCATATATGGGCATGGCAGCCATATTGGTCGTGTTCCCCAGTCCTTACGAACAAACTTTTGCCCCCCCTTCGCATAGAGGCTCCACATGTAATTTGGTTTCAATTGGCCAAGTTGTTTCAGAGATGCCGTTTGAAAATGTTGACCAGGCCGACAACGCACCAATGCCTATACTATAAGCTACCACTGAGCCTTCGGCTCTGGTAAGCTAAAAATATCCCATAATTATCTTTTTTACTCCTTATCTGGCACTTTTGATTCTTTTGGGTTTTTTGATACGTAAACCCTTGTGTGTCATTTTGTGTTGTCTCCCAGTGAAAGGGAGAAAAAAAAGAGGGCCAAGATGTCTCTGTAACGCTCATCTGTGACCAGTTGAAGCCATGGGCAGGGTAATATTTGGCCCCCAAGGCTATAATTTGAAAATCTTGGTAGGTCCACTAGATGAAGTTTCATACCAAATATCAAAGGCCTGGGCCTTCTGTTTTCTTTAAAGGTTTCTCCTATATTAGTCTATGTGCCGGTTGGGGCCATTTTTGGCCTGGAGGCTATAATTTGAACAATCTTGATACAGGTCCACTGGATGACATTTCATGCCAAATCTCAAAGACCTGGTCTTTGGGGTTTCAGAGATTAAGTTTTCATTTAAAAAAAATCTATTTTTAGCTCCTGCTACCTATATGTGCAATGGACAAGAAACATTTGAACAATTTTGAAAGAGGACCAACTCCGATCAGTGGTTTAGATATTGTTTGAAGAAACTGTTTACGGACGCACGCACTGACGACGGACAACGAACAAAATGTGATCGCAAAAGCTCACCTTGTCACTACGTGACAGATGAGCTAAAAAGCGATAGATTTATAGATAGATGAGATGAAAGTTAGGGACAGGGAAGAAACAGGAAAATGAATGGAAGTGTAGAAACAGAAGCAATAACAAAACTCAACCACTACCCTAACCTGCTGCAAGGACAGTAGGCCTTGCAAAAGTGTATGCAACTATCAGTTGGACGCTCTAGTGACAGGAGATACATGTCACCATTGCCTCATCCATTGGACCAACCACCTGCCCTTATCTGGAGCTGTGTGATATGTTGTGAAAACTTGTAACAAGAAACAAGGAATATAAGAATCTTATATGGGTGTGAGGGGTGGATGGAAAGTCCCGAGGGTCGATGTCCGGCATCGCAAAGCTTGCCGCGTGATGCCAGACAGTGATCCCGAGGGACGGATTTTTCCATCCACCCCTCCCACCCATATAGGATTCTTTTTCTTGCATACCTTCCATTTCTTAACAGGGTTTTTAATGCTGCAGTCACTTCGGTTACCAACGTCCGCCATATTGGTTTGACACTGCAGGATTGTTTAGTGACGTTGCTGTGACGTCAACCTTAACGACGGCGCATACGAGGTCGTAATCAACCAGTGCATTTATCAAACATGCGATTATATTCGATTTTGGGTCGGAACACCAGGGTCAGAACATATATTTCTATCCCAGGTTAAAATCACTGATTTTCTTCTCTGGTGTGCAATGAAGTCCATAAAAACTGCACTGACCTGCTCTAAAAACCTACCTAGTTTCATTAAAATATTTCAAACGGTTGCAGAGTTATGCTCTGGAAATGCAACACTTCTATAATCCAAGTACATGTATCATCAAAATAATTCAAATGGTTGCGGAGTTATGCTCCAGAAACGAAAATAAAGTAAAAATATTGATTAGTAGAGATAATTTGACAAGGAAGACAAGCAGGGTTCTCATTCTTGCATGGGACATTCCTCGCTGAACTTCTATAATCCTACCAAGTATCATTAAAATATTTCAAATGGTTGCATAGTTATGCTTTGGAAACGAAATGTTGAATAATATTGATCAGTGAAGACAAGGAAGAGAAGCAGAGTTGTCATTCTTGCATGTGACACCCAGCACCAACCTATAATCATACCAAGTGTCATTAAAATATTTCAAACGGTTGCAGAGTTATGCTCTGGAAATGCGACACTTCTATAATCTAACCAAGTACATGTATCATTAAAATATTTCAAATGTTGCGGAGTTATGCTCCTGAAACAAAAATGAAGTGAAAATAGGGATCAGAGGAGATAATTCGAAAAGGAAGACAAGCAGGGTTGTCATTCTTGCATGTGACACTCCGCACTGGCCTGTTCTATATTTCTACCAAGTATCATTAAAATATTTCGAACGGTTGCAGAGTTATGCTCCTGAACGAATTGTTGACACGTCCGCCCGGCCGCGACATACATCATTTTAATAACCAGAGTTTTCCCTTTGAAAACCTGGTTAAAACAATGTTCTCATCGAGGTGATTCTGTATCCACAACAAATATAGTTTAATGGTCAAATAAGAAAATTTAGCCCAAAAGTTACCGATGTCCCCGTTTATCTTGTCACCCTGGGTATCTTTTCTTTTGGGAACAAGAAGCTCAGGGGACAAGATACCATGTCTCTGGGTTATTTAGACCTTTGGGACAAGATAGCATGCCTACTGTACAAGATACCGTTTGGAACAAGATAAACTTTACTGCCTGTAAAGTTTCTGCCTGTATTTTGCACATCTTTTTTTGTTTGCTTGAATCCCGTCAACACAATGTAGGTCATTTTGGAGATGTTGCTTCCGATTTTGTGGGACTTCTACCTGGCATTGAGATGAAATGACATCTCAAGCCCTATCGCCCAAAGAAATTATTAAGGTTTATATACAGGGACAGTCCAACTGGCACCACTTTGCCTGGGCAGGATTAGACTTTCGAAGTGGTTTACCACTACTCATATGTTCAGTCGGTTTCAGCTCTTGTGTAGAAGCACCCTGCAGCCCAATCTATTTCTCCAGCCCCGTTCGGAAGTCTCCTGGCAGACTTTAAATACTGAACAGACTGACCTTTATCCTGGATTCTTGGATTCGGTAATTAGTTCACCTGAGCCAAAGGCTCACAAGATGAGCTTATGGGCATACCAATCGTGTGTTAACATTTGAGCCAGCACATGGCAAAATCTACAAGCAGTCTTGAGCGACCACTGAAGACTCAGATCAGTCTGCACATTCGCAGTGTCTGATCAGTCTTCGCTGATCGCATGCACCTACTATAGGCTAATATCTATGCAAAGAGACATAAGCAAAAGAACTTGTAATAGTTGATGGGTGCGCAGGTTGATTTGAATCTCTGCTGCTCGCACTGGTCTTATTGTGCAGGCTCATTTCCGAAACCACAGGACAATTTTAGACATACATCAATTCTTTCACAAGATACTCAGAGGCAACTGTTTTCTGCTGACAATCCAGGACAGTTAACTCTGTCCTCTAAATGTTATATTTCTGACTTTAACCAATCATGATCACTTTATGTAATTATTCCTACTAATTCATAAACTGAATGTCAAACAGTTAAGATCCTGATCATATATGGCTATCTGATCTTGATCTGCACTGTAAAGGTTGGTGTTTTTGTGGTTCAGCAGGACAATGGTAGAAAATTAATAGAAAATGCTAAAATCGCTAAGACTCCTAGAAATTCTGACACCTTGAGGACTTGCTTATTCTACTAAAATTTTAACAAGTTTGTTTTGCTATCCAGCAAGAAGTCCAATGTTTGTTTTTTTGTTTTAGAGTTTAATGGCCCAGTCAACACTATTTAGATCAGTTTTAGAGTCGGTCAGTTAACCTATCCAAACACTACCCCTGGGCAAGCTTATACATAAGCAGTTAACCAGTACAGTGCAAATTCTTTCGCCAGAAACTGACAACTGCCCTTCTTGAATCAGTGGAAGGGAGAGAATGACTAGAAAAGATTTCATGATCAATCTCCACGAAAGAATGTTGCTGACCCCGGCAGGTATCGAACCCGTGTCCTTCTAATCACCAGTAAGACGCAAATCTGAGCTACCGAGGCCGGCAGGAGTCCAATGAGTGGAGACGGAATGGCAAAGTGTAGACCCTGATCAGACTGCTCCTTCAAAACAGTCTGATCTGGGTTTGCACCGTTTCCTTAGGCTTGTCTGGCCCAATACTTCGGATCATTACGGTAACAATTTGACAAGTTATTCCCAATAATTGGACTGAAATTGACTAGTTCCTTCTTTCCACAGAAGGCAGCATCTGATCTGGGCCTTCATTGTTTGCAGTTCAACCATAAGGGGAAAATCTTTCGGTACAATGGGCTAACCATACTTTTCCTGGGCAGGCTTGGACCTTCCAAAACAACCCTTTCAACCCCTGAATTTTGATGTGCACTCTTCCACCTTTGAACTTGCGTCTATTCTTGTTTAGTCAAAATCACTAACAGGATAGTAGTGTTGATCCTGGTGAGGTGTCACTTTACGAGCCCTCTCATCTCAATCCATTGCATAGGTATCTATATCAGCCTCGTTCAAGACACATTTGTGTGCGGAGCGCAATGTTCCATGGCAGCGAGACTTGGCCATTTACAAAGCCAAACCTCCAATGTCTGCAGCAGAATGACAGGGAAATGAAGACATATCCGCAATATTAAGCCGCAGTATACTGTCGCCATCAGGTCCAGTGAGCTACTTGCGCGGCTTGGCATTGAGGATATCATCTGGACTTCATCCTGGAGAGAAGGCTCCGCTGCCATCAGGTCCAGTGAGCTACTTGCGCGGCTTGGCATTGAGGATATCATCTGGACTTCATCCTGGAGAGAAGGCTCCGCTGGTTTAGACACATAGTGTTCCAAGGGTGCAGTCAAGACAGCCTTTGACATGCAGGTGGATGGAAAACGTGGTCCTGGGAGGCCCAAGCTGACTTGGAAGCAGCTGACAGAGAGATCACAGAAAGTGGAAGCTATTGGCTATTGACCCTCATGTTAGACATACCTGGAGATTTGGTGCAAGATCTGCCATGCTTGCAGCAAGCCAACTACCTGGAAGGGGGCCCAATTACGTGGATGTTGCCCCTGTACCTGCATGTTAATCAAAACTTTGAAGATGATGAGGGTTGAGTATTAATCAGAACAATGCACATGGGGTGGTTAGGCACTGGACGTCCAACTGATATTGGCTTACAGTTGGGCAAAGCCTGCTATCCTTGTTGCAGGTCAGAGTATAAGGTGAATATTTTTGTTTCTTCATTTTCATTAATTCTTATCATGCTGTTCACGACAACCCCTATCTTTGGAAACAGTGTAGATCCAGATCAGATGGCTTCTGAAGAAGCCATCTGATCAGGATCTGCACTGTTTGACATGAACTTAATGGATTTGTAAGAATAAATTACATGAAGTAATCTGATTGGTTCAAAGTCAGAAATAGGTGTGGCTAAACTGAATATTCAGCAAGAGAAGGGTTAATTTTCCTCTTTCTCCCCAGTCTCATATTCTCTGTCTACCTCTTTTCTCCCTTTCTCTGGGAGATGACAAAATACCCACAAGGTTTGATGTGTTGTTAAACCCAAAACACAATCGGGTTCATACATTGTTTATACCATGACAATTATGATTCTTGAATCAAAAGTATGGAGAGACAGTGTAATGACCATAGAAAACATGAGTAATTCATAGGTCGCACAATTTTTCTTCTGATTTTAGTTATACAACCCTTTCAAGACTTGTTTGATTTGAGGTTTAACGTCCCCATCAACACAGTACAGGTCATTTTGGAGACGTTGCTTCCAATTTTGTGGTAGTTTACCTGACATTAAGATGAAATGACACCTCAAGCCCTGTCACCCAATGAAACCAATAGTGTTAATAAGTGTGGACTTGTGCAGGCTTAGTTCCTCAAAGCGGTTTAACAGTACTG
Source organism: Lucinisca nassula (assembly GCA_963580285.1). Classification (NCBI taxonomy): domain Eukaryota; kingdom Metazoa; phylum Mollusca; class Bivalvia; order Lucinida; family Lucinidae; genus Lucinisca; species Lucinisca nassula. The sequence goes on from OY757019.1 coordinate 44,302,464, forward strand.
GTGTGCGGTCGGTTTAAGCTCTGCGTGGAAGCAGCATGCAGCCCATCTATTTCTTCAAGCCCCAAGGGGCGGGGGCCGTCTTTCAAGACTATCACCTATATTGCGCTGATCATTTATTTGGTGGATGAAAACTGAAGTGCCCATACAAAAACCACCTTCTCTTTTACTGCAGATCCTAGTGCCTCACGTGACCATATAAGGCTCCAACCAACAAGGGTGAAAGACAAGGCTCTAACTCACAAACGATTCCCTTGATCCATATTCAGAGGAGTTATAAAGAAAACAATCCGGTCATTCAGAGGAGTTATTAACCCTTGTCCTGCTGAATATTTTAATCTGCCACACCCACTACCGATTATCAACCAATCAGATTACTTGATGCAAATTATTGAAACAAATTCACAATCTGAATGGGAAACAATGTAGATCCTGATCTGATGGCTTCTTAAGAAGCCATCTGATCTGGATCTACATTGTTTCAAAGAAAAGGCATATCCGGGCTCGGCAGAACAAGGGTTAGGAAAACAATCTGGTCATTCAGAGGAGTTATAAAGAAAACAATCTGGTCAAAGAGAGGTATTTATGTATACTTAAAAATACATGACAACAGCTGCAACTTCAAACCTACTGACAGAGTGAAGGAAGATGATTGGTTGAACCACAGCATGACATCACGAAAACATGCCTATTTAATTTGGAACCCCACTTTTATATAGAAAAACTGGGGTTTACAGGGACTGGGGTTTACAGGGGTATATCTTATTTGAACCACAGCAAGGCATCCCGAAAACATGCCAATATATTTTGACCCCCTTGAACCCCACTTTTATATCTTACTTCTGCTCTAAATATGGATTGTGGTTACTCATTAGAACTGCCTCGATGAGGCCTTTCTTAAGTGTAACCACAATCTATATTTTGAGCAGAAAAAAGAAAAATATCAAAATTTTTCGGCGGCAAGGTTTACAATGTATTTGTATAGGAGTGTTTTCGTAATGAGAAACTATTTTGGGACGTTTGTGCTCAAAAGACTCAAATGTGTGAAGTGTATACCCTCTCAGACTAGTCTTCCCTGTCTACATGAAGATGCCTCGTGTCCAGCAGTGCACAGAGACGACTAATCAGACTGTGGACTCTCCGGCTGATCCCAGTCTTCAACTTGTCCAAAGGCACATTTTCGCTTGGCATACATGATACATTATGAAAACATGCCTATACAAATACATTGAAGTTTGTTGTTGTTTTTTTGCCGAAAAAACTAAAATTTTAGGATGAAAAATGTGATATTCTCTGTATTTCTGCTCAAAATATAGATTGTGGGTACTCGTTAGAACCATCGAGGCCGTTCTAATGAGTACCCACAATCTATATTTTAGAGCAGAAATAGGAAAAATAAGGTTTACCCCTGTAAACACCAGTTTTACTATATAAAAGTGGGGTTCAATGGGGTCAAAATTATATAGGCGTGTTTTTGTGATGGCTCATTTGATGACAATCTTGAGTTTCTTCATCTAAACTTGTTATAATTGCCTCAAAGGCAATTATAACAAGTACTCAGAGACTTTTTTTTTATGGAAGAGCAAGTCCTCTTACCAGACAAGATATCATGCATCTGCCTCATTTTGATAACGAAAGAATTTCTAAGTCTGATACTGACACCAAGGTCAGAAAGAATTTCTAAGTCTGATACTGACACCAAGGTCAAAAAGAATTTCTAAGTCTGATACCGACACCAAGGTCAGAAAGAATTTCTAAGTCTGATACTGACACCAAGGTCAAAAAGAATTTCTAAGTCTGATACTGACACCAAGGTCAGAAAGAATTTCTAAGTCTGATACTGACACCAAGGTCAGAAAGAATTTCTAAGTCTGATACTGACACCAAGGTCAGAAAGAATTTCTAAGTCTGATACTGACACCAAGGTCAGAAAGAATTTCTAAGTCTGATACTGACACCAAGGTCAAAAAGAATTTCTAAGTCTGATACCGACACCAAGGTCAGGGACAGACAGAAGTACCACTATACTAACTAAGTATGAAGGTACTCCACCAATGTTTGGAAAATGAGCCAAACCATTGATAAAAGGGACCTTAGATTCCCTGATTTATGTCTTGTAAAAACTTGTTAGATGCAAAACTTCTTGCATGAAGCCCTTGCCTGAGCTATGCAATAAGTATCTTTTTCTCATCAGCTTAGACTTCAGCACAAAATTCTGCTATGTTTTGTTAAGCTGGTCAGTTTACCTTACCACATTTTTCCTGTTCAAGCATAGAATGTCTTAACCGACTAATAGTTAGTAATAGGGTAGTGTTACAGGGTTACTGTTCTTTCGTATGTGTGAGCTAAAAGCCTGAAGTCAAAATTATCATCAAATATTAGCATCTTCAACGAGGATCTTAACAACTTAAGGGGAAAGAATACACCTGGCATATTTTCCGCGATTTTGGTTTTGCAAGGGGGACAACTTTTGAGACTTCCTGTCTGCTTTCCAGCAAACTCAGCCTCTCTCGAAAAGGGGTCTACTCTTAAAGGAAAGAATTTGCTCCAATGGAGCAAATACTTTCCTTTAAGAGTAGACCCCTATTGATATGGGAGACAAAAATATTTTTTTTTAAGGAGTTGCCTCCCCTGAAGGTGTACCCACTCCCTTTATGGGCATGATCCTAGCCGTGAGCCAGCCTATATGTTTCTGCCTTCACTTATCAGACTCATCTACCAACTGACCAGGACCCCGTAGTTCAAAGCCTACAATATCCAATACAGTGGTACAGTTGCTGAAAAAAATACATTATGCAATAGATACTCATTTTTCAGCAAAAATATTAGTATATTTGCTTTATTAAATGATCGAACTTTTAACCATTCATAAGTTTCGAATAAGTGGGCCCAGCAGTTCAGACTATAACACGTATTTAAGGTGCTAGTACAGGTAAATGTAATTTCAAAACCTTGATAAGTCAATCGGGCAAATACTCCAATATTCTGCTGAAAAAAAAGACGAGTACCTACTCGGACAGTTTCTGCAAAAACAAATGTATTTGATACAGTCCTTGCTAGAATGTTTGTTTTTTTATGCCACCAATAACCATTGTTCTACTGCATATTCCTTGTTCTTCTGAACATACTAGTTTTGCCACATCCATTTTTGGGTCTCAACCAATCAAATTATTCCTTTGAACTCACCTAATGACTGACGACCTGTGAATATCCAGATCAAATGGCTTCTCCAGAAGCCATCTGATGGCTTCTCCAGAAGCCATCTGACTGGAGAAGCCATCTGATCTGGATCTACACTGTTTGCAAGGTGGAGCATATCCTCATTCAGCAGGACAATGTTTACAAAGTTTGTTCAGCTAAAGAAGCTTCAACAACGGGGTCCATGTCCTCAGATGGTATACAGATACTCTATATACCATTGCGACTCATCAAAAGTACTAGTCTGGCCAGCTTATGGCAATTTCAACGAAACAGCATGTGCATATATCAATCCATGCATGACCTCATTGCAACAGGTAAGGTTTGTATTTTGTGATAATTGAAGGATAGTTTTTGTCATTTCTCCATAAAAACCTATGTTGTGGGTATTCATTAGAACTGCCTCGCTGAGGCGGTTCTAATGAATACCCACAACATAGGTTTATATGGAGAAATAAGGAAAACTATCCTTCAATTATCACAAAATAACCACCTTATCTGTTGTTATGCTGACCTGTCATAAGTGTCTAAGGACTGCTTATCATTGCTGAGAAAGACAATGCGTGTTCAGAGTCCATCGCCCCAGATAACAAGAAGTAACTTGAATTATCAAGGAGTCCTTCCTTCACAAAAACCTGTGTAATGGGTACTTATTAGAATTGCCTCGATGAAGTGATTCTAACAAGTACCCACAACGTGGTGTTTGTCACCGGGACTTGCTACAGTGGTATCCGTAGTCTGACAGAAGCCAACGCTGGCTGTGTGGTTGTGATGCTAATTTCGCTGCAATTTCCACAAGCTGGCAAATTTAACAAAAGTTACATATACCCTTGATTTTTAACATTTAAACACGCACACCAAATATGAGCCCTTCACAAGAAAACTCCTCTTCGGTGTTTACGACTGGGTAAAACATAAACCGGCTTAATCAGCTAGCCATAGTCTTGAAATTTTAGATTTCAGAAACTAGAGGTAATGTAAACATTAAGCCACAATTTAAGGGGAATAGATATACCTTCTGGGGAGGAAACTCCTTCGAAAGTATTTTTGTCTCCCATGTCAATAGGGGTCAACTCTTAAAGGAAAGAATTTGCTCCTCAGGAGCAAATTCTTTCTTTTAAGAGTTGGGGACCGATTTTATAGAAAAGTGAAAAGGAAGTTCCGAAAGTTGTCTCCCTTTGTAAAATGGTGAAAACTTTGTCCAAGTGTTCCCATTCCCCTTAAGCCACAATTTAAGTGGCTGATCATACTGCTTGGATGTGCAGGCTGATCTGCTCCTTTGTTATTTGCAAATGGCAAACCACCAGAAATTGGAGAAATTGATTGGGCTTCATGGTGCTTCCATGTACAGCTGAAATCGACTGCACACTTGAGTACTGACAAATCACTCAGAAAATCTAAGCCTGCCCAGGAAATGCGGTGCAAGTCCGACTGTCCCTTAAACCCTAGTGGTTTCTTTGGGCGGTAGGGCTCGAGATGTCATTCCATCTCAATGTCGGGTAAAAATCACATTTAATCAAAAGCAACGTCTCAAATCTAAATAGTGTTGACTGGGACAATAAACCTCAACTCAAACAAACAAATGGCAAAACTGTGTTTTCTCGTGATGAGGCTTATACAATGAACAATGAGTCTCAAACCGCTATTGAAAACAGAATGCTGAAATGATACGAACCATCGTGAGAAAAATGGGTCCTTTAAGCTTGTGGGCACTAAGCTAACTCAGGCCACAATTCCTTTGCATGGCAACACCGTCTCATCACGAAAACATACCTATACATGTATAATTTTGACCCCCTTGAACCACACTTTTATATAGTAAAACTGGGGTTTACAGGAGTAAACCTTATTTTCCTTATCATTTTAAGCAGAAATAAGAAAAATATCACAATTTTTCATCTTAAAATTTTAGTTTTTATGGTGGAACATTTTACCATGTATTTGTATAGGCGTGTTTTTGTAATGTGACTGCCAACCGCAACGGCCCTGGGGTGAAGTCTTGGTCTTCGCTGAATGCAGTCATAACAATAGGCCTTGCAGAGGCATTCCTGAGAGTAGCCATTGCTGAAGGCCTGCTTTCAGGACTCTTCTCTCATGATCTGTCATAAATAAACCTATGAATAGGAAAAGATGCAAGTTTCTATTGGCTACCAGCAAAGATTCAGATCAGCATAAACATTCACCATATTTGCATTATTTGCTGGCTCCCAGCTTGCACATTGTCAATATTGGAAAAACAGGTATCCAGACCCACCTGACCTTTCAAGGTCAGGGGGTTCTGGTTACCTGTTTTTCCAACACTGATAATCTTCAGACTAGGAACCAGCAGATAATGGAAAGAAAAAAGGTGAATACAGCCAGCCTGTTTGCCGGAGTTGTCTGTGGGTAGTATAATTGATTTGACACATGCCAAAGTTCTCCACCTTCTCAAATACATAGGCTTATTTTTTTAATAATGTCTGAAGGTAAGAGCTGCAGAAACAATCACCAAATGGAATCTTCCTCTTTATATATAGCATTTCAAAATTTAGGGGTGTCAGATTGTGTTTTCTTCAAAATTGATTTGGAAAATGGCTGAATGTTTTGCAAACAGTGTAGACCATGGTCAAATGCCACATTCTGCGGCGTCTGATCTGGGCCTGCACTGTTTGCGAGGGTACCCGTTTTGGGGTTTCTGGTACTAAATGGGTTAAAATGGGCCAAAGAGAAAGCTCATAACAATGCCCAAAATAGTCAGATCCAAACAACCTTTATGTTTCGATACAACAATTTTGTCCAGTAAACATGCATTAGCATAGACTTAAAACAAGAAAAAGAATTTGGGACTGCAGCTTTTTATTTGAATTCTGATTTAGAGAGGGTTTTTTTCTGCATCTCTTACTAATTAATGAAACTGAGGTCACCAAGTCAAATTCCAAGAAATCCCTGACATAAACAATGCACAAACTTATGATCCACACCCTGAAAAAAATGTTTAAAATAGCACAGATGTGGCCGGTTTTTGCTGATAACTGAAGGGTAGTTTTCGTCAATTCTCCATAAAAAACTATGTTGTGGGTATTCATTTGAACTGCCTCAGCGAGGCAGTTCAAATGAATACCCACAACACATATTTTAATGAAGAACTGGCAAAAACTATCCTTCAACTATCATCGAAATACCCACCTTATCTGAACTGCTATGGTTTAACCATGTGCACCTTCATTTATCTGTCCAAGTAAGATCACAGGCAGGTGTCAAAAACCTGTCCCAATACGTCATTTTCTACAGACTTCAATGTACATGTATTTTTTAACATTCAATTAAAGTAAATATGAAAAGCTTGCTTTTTCATAAGTTTCCATATGGTTGAAAAGATAACAGAGATATGAAATAATAAATATTATACATGTACTTTCCTGCTTTTCAGGACATTTTACTCTTAAAAGGGTACAAAATCTCGTCTTTGGTATATTATATTTTTTTTTATTTGGGTATTATGGCTCAGGGCCTTACAAATCAACTGCCCAGCTGCCTGGGCCAGTCCAAACTTTAGCTGACAACAGTGTTTTTTTTAATTTCACTTGACCAGTAAAATGTATAGAATACATAAGGAACATTGTAATTCCAGGCTACTTTCAAGATGCTGTGGACTGACGGGCAAGTGGCTGAAACTTGGATTTGTCAGGCTCTGTGGCCCTTTCAAGCTTATTTCATCCACATCAGGCCTATTGTTAATCAGCTGGGAGAAAATTAGCTTACCCGGAGAAAACACCTGACAATCAGTTGTAGAACTTAGGGGTCTCACAAGTAACCTGAGCAAGGCTCGAACTCACATATAAGAGAACTACTCTTTTATTAATCTGATCAGCAAAGGACATGTATGGTTTCGTCTCTGTCCATTTAAAAATTATTCCAAAATCAGCATAACAATTCATAAAATTTTTGTTGCCCGAGTTTCAAAATACATGTACATTAAATGCTATGGAAAATTATTTTTAGGTAAAGACGTTTGACATTTGCTTTTATGTTGTCCAGGACCAAGTTGTTTCAAGCTTACATTAGATCACAAGATGTTTAATCCATTTTGAATTTAATAGAATCTTCCCCATTACCTTAGTATCTGGACACCTCAACTCCTTACCATACTTGTTCTAAAATTTGAACAAGTATAATACACTACCTAATTTTGTGTCTAAAGATGGAAAGATGAATCGCAAACCGTGTAAACCCAGATGAGATGCCACGTTTGTGGCATTTCATCTGGGTCTACACTGTTTGCTCAGGCCTGTCTGTCCAAATAAATACGGTACATATGGGATATACAGCAGAGGCCATTTCAAAATCTAGGGGCATCAGCTTCAGTTACTTTCTGAAATCAAGTCTAGCAATTTAGCAGAACATTCTGCAAACAGTGAAGGCCCTGATCGGACGCCGTGTCCGATCTTGGTTGTCACTGTTTGCCGAAGCTTAAGTAAACTGCTAAATTTATTTCTGAAAGTACCTGAACCTGGCACCCCTAGCAAGTAATCTGGGTGTTATGCATAAGAATTTATTTTTTCTGATTCCCACTTTCACCCCACTGTTGACCTAATAGTGCTATAAATATCTTGTTAATCTTCTTATAGAAGATTCTAGAAAACTGAGTCACAGATTAATTTCTATTTGTAAACAACATGTTTACAAGGAAAAGTACTTTGGAACCTTCCAGAAAGTTCAGGTTTGCAAAATTATATCATCTTATTCCACAGCCCTCTGGAATGTTCTAGAGAAATCTTAGGGTCTATAAAAGAGCTTGATTTTTCTCATTGAGGCAGACTTTGGAGTTTGATGTTTGGGCTTATAAGGAAAGTTATTTCTAAATTCTGTGTTGGATTGTGAAAGGATATTACTTTTCATTTTGGACTGTGAATTCTGTGGGATCAAGGAAAATAGATTCATTCAGGATATTTCATAACAGAGCTAAGTACATTTAATTTTCTTACTTCTACAGGTTAAAGTTAACTTGTAAATAAATTTTGTTAAATTTTTCCAAAAGGCTTGTTTGCTTTTTCTTTCTGCTACGCCTGGCTCGTAACAGAAATTGGGGGCTCGTCCGGGATAAAACCATTTGAGCATTTTAAAACCGACATTTCATGTGACGGCAGGTAATTGTCATTTCTTATCAAATAGACTCGGCAGTTGCTTCACAGAATTGGTATTTCCCTATAGGCATATAGGGGATTGTCATTTCATGTGAATTGTCATTTCAGGTGAAATAGCACTTGTCATTTCATGTGAAATTTTGGTTGAGCTTGTCATTTCCCAAAAAAAAAAAATAAAAAAAAAAAAACTTTGTCAAATTAACCTTAATCTGAATTACCATACTTACGTTATAATACAAACAAAAGGCAAACATGTCATTTGATTTGAGAAGCTTTTTGGCTCAGCCTACTCAGGAGTTGTTTAATCTGGCCAAAAGGACAGATTTGCTAGAAATTGCTTCCCATTATGGGGTCACTGCTATCAAAACAAGCATGAAGAAGCATGAAATTAAGAATATTTTGGTACAGTTTTTTGTTGATGAAGAACTTTTCGATCCATCTGCTTTGTCTCTCATTATGGTTTCACATACTGAACTGCAAATGAGACAAATCGAAATTGGAAGGCAAATTGAATTAGAAAAATTAAGATTAGAGATGGAAGAACGCATACAGAAAGAAAAAATGGAAAAGGAAGAAAAAGAAAGGGAAATGCAGAGACAAATGCAGATGGAAAGATTAGAAATGGAAGAACGAATTCGAAAAGAAAAATTAGAGCAGGAAGAAAAACAAAGAGAAATGGAGGAACGGATTGAGTTAGAAAAGGAAAAAATGAGATATAGTATTGAAGAAAAAGAGAGGGAAAGGCAATTTCAATTAAGGCTGAAGGAAATGGAACTCCAGGGTCAGGATAGGTTGAAACATACCCCTGTTTTTGACTCTGGCAGTTACTTTGATGCCACAAAGCACATAAGATTAGTTCCGCCATTTCAGGAAAAAGAGGTAGATAAGTATTTTTTGCATTTTGAAAAAGTTGCAGAAAATTTAAAATGGCCAAAAGAGCATTGGACCTTACTTTTGCAAAGCGTTGTTGTTGGAAAGGCTCGAGACATTTACACTCAGCTGACTGTCGAGCAAAGCTCAGACTATGATTTGGTTAAGGAGCTTATTCTTAAGGCATATGAGTTGGTCCCCGAAGCTTACAGGCAAAAATTTAGGAATTGTAAAAAAGAAATTTCCCAGACCCATATAGAATTTGCTCGAACCAAAGAACAGTTATTTGATAGGTGGTGTTCTTCTAAAAAAGTAGGCTCTGATCATGACAAACTTAGACAGCTTGTCCTTGTTGAAGAGTTCAAACGGTGCATAAATTCAGACATTAAATCTTTTCTCGATGAGAGACAGGTTGAAACTTTGGAGGAAGCTTCTCGTTTGGCAGATGATTATGCTTTGACTCATAAAGTCTCATTTGTGAACAGGCCTTATCTTCGAAAACCTTATAATCCACAGACAGGTCCAAGATTCTATCCCAGTAATCCTTCTGGTAGTTATAGCCATACATCTAGTACTATGCCCAAACTTTCTGGTGAAAATAAAAGCCAGAATCCTTCCAAACCTTCTGGTGAAAACAGAAGCCAGAATTTTTCCAAACCTTCTGGTGAAAACAAAGACCAGAATCCCTTATCTCAATCTCAAGTAGTTTGTTATTATTGTAAAAATACAGGTCATTTGATCTCTGAATGTTTAAAATTAAAGCGAAGAAAAGAAAGAGAAAGACAAGAGGAACTTAAGCCTACAGGCTTGACTTCTATAAGGCCAAAACCACAGTCTTGTGTAAGGGAGGAAACTCTTTCTGATACCAAATTATCTGAGACTGATACAGTTATGGAGTGTTATGAACCATTCTTATCAGATGGTTTTGTGTCACTAAATGGTGACAGTTATGCCCATCCTACCCCTATTAAAATCTTACGAGATACCGGAGCTTCTCAATCTCTTATTCTAGCAGATACTCTGCCTTTTTCTGAGAAGACTTCTATGGGCCAAAGTGTCCTTATTCAGGGTGTGGAATGTGGATTTGTTAATGTTCCGCTTCATAACGTTTATTTGTCATCAGACTTGGTATCCGGTTCAGTGGCTGTTGGTATTAGACCTTCTTTACCTTTTAAAGGTGTTCATTTGTTGCTAGGCAATGACTTAGCTGGAGATAAGGTTGTGGTAAACCCACTTTTGACTACTAATCCTTGCATAGACCAACCGCCTGATCCCATTGAGCAGGAAATTCCTGATCTTTATCCGTCTTGTGCAGTCACAAGGGCTATGGCACGTAAGGCCAAGCAAACTGATGGGAAAAAGGATTTTGATTTAACTGATACCTTTTTGGGTCAGTCTTTTAATGACGAGATAACAAGGTCTCTGTCTTCAAGCCTGCCTGATAAGCAGACAGATTTTCATGAGAATAACTCATCTTTCGATCTAGGCCAAGATAAAATGTCCGGGTCTCAACTAGCTATAGAACAGCACAAGGATCCTGAAATTTCGCCTTTGTTTGAAAGGGCTTTAGATGAGCAGGAAGTATCTCAGGTCCCAGTCGGTTATTATGTCAAAAATGACATTCTTATGAGAAAATGGCGTCCACCAGACGTCTCAGCAGAAGACGAGTGGACTGTCAACCATCAGATAGTGGTTCCACGGATTTACCGTCCTGAAATATTAAACTTGGCACATGAAACTCCCATGTCAGGACATTTAGGTGTAAATAAAACCTATCACAAGATTCTTAATCATTTTTACTGGCCTGGGTTAAAATCAGATGTTTCTCAGCATTGTAGGTCCTGTCATACATGTCAAATGGTAGGAAAACCCAATCAGACTATACCTAAGGCTCACTTGCAGCCTATACCTGCTTTTGATGAACCTTTCAGTCGAATAATTATAGACTGTGTGGGTCCCTTGCCCAGAACTAAGTCTGGCTGTGAATATCTTTTGACTATTATGTGTGCTTCCACACGTTTTCCTGAAGCCATTCCTTTAAGAAATATCAAAACTAAGACAATCGTCAAGGCCTTAGTGAAGTTTTTCACATTTGTTGGGCTTCCTAAATCTATTCAGTCAGACCAAGGCTCAAATTTTATGTCTGGAATATTTCAACAAGTAATGCATGAACTTGGCATTGTACAGTATAAGTCATCGGCCTATCATCCTGAAAGTCAAGGTGCCCTTGAAAGATTCCATCAAACATTGAAAAACATGATAAGATCATATTGCTTTGACACAGAGAAGGATTGGGATGAAGGCATCCACCTCCTTTTATTTGCTGTAAGAGAATCTGTGCAAGAATCTCTTGGCTTCAGTCCATTTGAATTAGTATTTGGCCATACTATTCGTGGTCCTTTGAAACTTCTCAAAGAGAAATTTCTCTCCAATGATGACACCTCCCTGAATTTACTTCAGTATGTGTCCGATTTCAGAACTAGACTTTCAAAAGCTTGTGAGGCTGCTCGGACCAATCTTCAGTCAGCCCAAAGGAAAATAGCCATCGGAAGAGATGGCAAATCCCCCGACCAAAAGCCAATATGGCCTTCAGAAGATTTTTCACCAATAGACAGTGCACCAGAATAAAACCAGCAATATATCACAAGTATTGCAGTTATGGCCATCACAAATTATACTGTCAGGGGAGATAATTAAAAAACCAGGGCACTCAGAATTGTGGTTCTTGCGCATGACATGACTGCTTAAGCTCATGTATTTCTGTACAAAGTACCATCAATATGTCTCAAAAGGTATTGGAGATATGGTGATCACAAGCTGGTCATACTGTTATATTGGAAGGGTAGATAACTCAATTACCACAGCACCAACAGTTGTGGTTCTTGCACATGACACCCCTTCTGTACCTTGTATACAATTGTGCCAAGTTCCTTCAATATATCTCAAAGGGTGTTGGAGTTATGGCCATCACAAGGTTATATTGCCAGGGGAGATAACTAAAAAACCAGAGCAGCCAGAGTTGTAATTCCTGAGCATGACACACCTGCTTAACCTCATGTACAACTGCATCAAGTACCACAAATATGTCTCAAAGGGTATTGGCGGTACAATGATCACAAGGTTGTCATACTGTTATATTGGAAGGGGAGATAACTCAACTATCATTGCACCAAGAGTTGTGGTTCTTTGGCATGAAGTGCCGTCTCAACGTTGTATACAATTGTGCCAAGTACCATCAATATATCTCAAAGGGTATTGGAGTTATGGCCATCACAAGGTTATATTGTCAGGGGAGATAATTAAAAAAACAGGGCACCCAGAGTTGTGGTTCTTGCACGTGACACACCTGCTTAACCTCATGTACAAGTGTGCCAAGTATCATCAATATATCTCAAAGAGTATTGGAGATGTGGCCATCATAAGGTAGTGATTCTATATTATTGAAAGGGGAGATAACTAAAAAACCATGGCACCCAGAGTTGTGGTTCTTGTGCATGACACACCCTCTCGGCCTTGTGAACAACTTTACCAAGTATCATCAATATATCTTGAAGGGTATTGGAATTATGGCCATCACAAGGTTGTCACTCTATGTTATTGGAAGGGGAGATAACTCCAAAACCATGGCAACCAGAGTTGTGGTTCTTGTGCATGACACGCCGTCTCAGCCTTGGGAACAACTGTGCCAGGTACCATCAATATATCTCAAAAGGTATTGGAGTTATGGCCATCACAAAGTAGTCATTCTAATTTATCAAAAGGGGAGATAACTAAAAAAGTATGGCATCCAGAGTTCTGGTTTTTGCGCATGACACGCCGTCTTAGCCTTGTGAACAATTGTGTTAAGAACCATCCATGAATCTCAAAGGGTATAGGAATTATGGCCATCACAAGGTTGTCACTCTATTTAATTGGAAGGGGAGATAACTCCAAAACCATGGCAACCAGAGTTGTGGTTCTTGTGCATGACACACCGTCTCAGCCTTGTGAACAACTGTGCCACGTACCATCACCATATCTCAAAGGGTATTGGAGTTATGGCCATCACAAAGCATCATTCTATTTTATTAAAAGGGGAGATAACTAAAAAAGTATGGCATCCAGAGTTCTGGTTCTTGCGCATGACACGCCGTCTCGGCCTTGTGAACAATTGTGCCAAGAATCATCAATGAATCTCAAAGGGTATAGGAGTTATGGCCATCACAAGGTTGCGTCTACGGACGGACGGACGGACGGACGGACGGACGGACAGACGGACGGACGGACGCCAGGCTGATCGCTATATCCCCCGAACCTATTCGGTCGGGGGATAAAAATGAAACAGCTATATGACATAGGGACAAAAGAAAGGAATTTTAAACCAGGTGATAAGGTACTAGCTCTTTTGCCTATTCCAGGAAAATCGTTGCAGGCCAGGTATTATGGTCCATACACTGTGGACAAAAAGATCAGTGACGTAAATTACATAATAAACACTCCTGGGAGGCGCAAGCTAAAGCAGCTATGTCATATTAACATGCTTAAGGAATACATAGATAGGGACAATACATCTTTAACATCAGTCAATCTAGTTAGCTCTGTTCCACTTAATTCATGTGACAATGACTGTGAGGATATTAATTCAGTGAAGTCTGATCCCACATCATCAAAACTTCAGAATTCTGACATTCTACGGAATCTTGACCAGAAACTGTCACATCTAGAGCCAAATCAGCGGAATGAACTGAAACAGCTAATTTTTGAATATGAACACTTATTTCCTGACATTCCAACACGGACAGACAAAATATTTCACGATGTGGACATAAATGGTTCTAAACCTGTAAAACAACACCCATACAGGATGAATCCTGTGAAACAAAAATATCTTAAAGAAGAAGTTCAGTATCTATTAGACAATGACTTTATTGAACCAAGCCAAAGTGAGTGGAGTTCTCCTTGTATTCTTGTACCAAAACCTGATGGGACATATCGTATGTGTACAGATTTTAGGAAAGTTAATTCCTTAAGTAAAACAGATAGCTTTCCTATTCCAAGAATGGATGACTGCATTGATAACATCGGGAATGCCAAATACATAACGAAATTCGACCTTCTGAAAGGATTTTGGCAAATTCCACTTACAGATAGAGCAAAGGAGGTTTTGGCATTCACAACACCAGACGGATTATTTAACTATAAAGTCATGCCATTTGGAACGAAAAACTCTCCAGCAACATTTCAGCGCTTAATAAACATGGTAATTGCGGGGCTGGAAGGCTGCAGTGCTTATATCGATGATGCTATCATATACAACGACCAGTGGAATCAACATCTTGGGACTATTCGAGCATTCTTTGATAGACTGAGTAATGCCAAATTGACAATCAATCTTGCTAAAAGTGAATTCTGCCATGCAAGTTTGACATTTCTAGGTCATGTTGTAGGTCAAGGTCATGTGAAGCCCATTGATGCTAAAGTTGAGGCTATCTCAAATTTTCCCGTACCCACGTGCAAAAGACAGCTGATGCGATTTCTTGGTATGGCTGGTTATTACAGGAAGTTCTGTAATAATTTCTCTGTCATTGCTGAGCCTTTGACAAATTTGCTCAGCAAAAGAACAAAATTCCATTGGAATGCAATATGTCAAAATGCTTTTGATAAACTTAAAGCCATACTCAAGAGTGAACCAGTTCTCTTAGCACCAAACTTTGAAAAGGAGTTTAAGCTAGCTGTAGATGCTAGTGACGTAGGTGCAGGTAGTGTTTTGTTGCAGGAAGATGGAAATGGTGTGGATCATCCAGTTTGCTACTTTTCCAAAAAGTTTAATAAGCATCAGAGAAATTACTCTACCATAGAGAAAGAGTGCTTGTCTCTGATTCTTGCTCTGCAACATTTCGAAGTTTATCTTACCCCTACTACTGCACCGATTGTTGTTTTCAGTGATCACAATCCACTGACTTTCATACATAAAATGAAAAACAAAAATCAGCGGTTGCTCAGGTGGAGTCTTATGCTACAAGAGTATAATTTAGACATTAGACATATCAGAGGGAGAGATAACATTATCCCTGATGCCCTTTCAAGAGTTTGAGCAGTGTCAGGAGTTGTGTTTTTCTTTCCTACCAAAGTGGATTGTAGATGCATGTAATTTTATATGCTATGCTCAATATTTTATTATTCTTAAAGCAAAAGAAAGCTTTATTACATAAATCTTTCTTTTCCTCGAAGAGGGGGAGTGTTATGCATAAGAATTTATTTTTTCTGATTCCCACTTTCACCCCACTGTTGACCTAATAGTGCTATAAATATCTTGTTAATCTTCTTATAGAAGATTCTAGAAAACTGAGTCACAGATTAATTTCTATTTGTAAACAACATGTTTACAAGGAAAAGTACTTTGGAACCTTCCAGAAAGTTCAGGTTTGCAAAATTATATCATCTTATTCCACAGCCCTCTGGAATGTTCTAGAGAAATCTTAGGGTCTATAAAAGAGCTTGATTTTTCTCATTGAGGCAGACTTTGGAGTTTGATGTTTGGGCTTATAAGGAAAGTTATTTCTAAATTCTGTGTTGGATTGTGAAAGGATATTACTTTTCATTTTGGACTGTGAATTCTGTGGGATCAAGGAAAATAGATTCATTCAGGATATTTCATAACAGAGCTAAGTACATTTAATTTTCTTACTTCTACAGGTTAAAGTTAACTTGTAAATAAATTTTGTTAAATTTTTCCAAAAGGCTTGTTTGCTTTTTCTTTCTGCTACGCCTGGCTCGTAACATGGGTCTGCACTGTTTGCAAATGACCAATTTTGGGGTTTCCAGTATAAAATGGGTTAAAGATACCATGCGGTTTGGTGAAATTGCCAATATTAAAATCAATTTTTCTACTGCTCAGCTTGTCACATTTTCTACGCAAACAATGTCCCCATATTCACTACACTTTTTGCACTTTTCAACAGCTGTTACCTTATTATGCGTTTGCTAAAATGTTTTCACAACTTGGTCCAGACCTACATAAGCAACATCCTCATAGCTGTGACCAGCGAAAATGCCTTCAGTCACATGTTCACAGAAAAGTCTCAGTCTTCACTGTACACTATTTAGCTGCCCACTGACTTTACAGTTTCTTAGTACAGACAGGCATAAGTCTTTAATATGGCTTTGGTAGTATGCAAACTGGATTAAGTTTAGCTGACCGAACATGTCCAAACGCACACTTTTGCTTTAACTGGCTCAAAAAACTTACCTGGATGCACATTTAAACATTCTTTCAAAGCATGTATCGATTTTTATGGTGAGGTATGTTAAGATTTATCCTGAATAATTGTTGCCATAGAATTCTATTTTGTCCCTGAGGACTCCAGTAAAGGGTAGTATTTCAAATGTTAACTATTTAACCCTTTCAACCCTTTCGACCCGTGGTGCAGGCATCAATGCCAAGCAGTGTAGATCCAGATGAGACGGCTCATTATGAGCGTCTCACCAGGATCTATACTGTTTGCCATTCTGTTATCCTGGCTAAATCCTGTATCCTATATTCACAAGAATATAAGATGATTACAACTATATTCTAATGCACTTGCATACTTAACGCGTCATCTGAATGGATAATGTCAAACATTTGCGCCGGTATTTTCTGCAATATTCTGTCTGAAGACCGACATCATCATGTAACGTTACTTTTCATTGGTTGGCATTTGGTTTTACGCAGCTCACTGAGCTTGTTGTTTTGAGAAGGAACATTTTTTTTAAACAAAACAAGTGAATAAGTGCATTAGAATGGGGATAACTGTATTGAAAATTGTCGGTTTTAAGGTCACAAATTCCGTTTTACGGCTCCGCTGATGAGCCGCTGTAAAACGAATTTTTTGACCATAAAACTGCCCATTTACCTCCCCAAATGACAATTTTCAAAACAGTTATCCCCTATCCCCTAATTCACAAGAATGGAAGAGTCCAAAATTCAGAGATGGAAGAGTCCACATCAGAAACTCCAGGGGCCAGTTGTTCAAAACTAACGACGTCGTTAGTTAACGTATCGTTAAAACTTTGATCATTAAATATGGCAAATATGCTGAAATTTTTGCTGAAAAAATGTGAGCAGCTTTTGCTCACGCAAAAGCTGCTCACATTTTTTCAGCAAAAATACCAAAATTTACAATATTGTGCTTGCTAGAAGAGTTAACAATTTGACCACTAACGAGCTCGTTAAGCTAACGATGCTTTGAACAACTGGCCCCAGGTGGAAAGGGTTAACTTGCTCTTATGCAAATACAGCAGATGATCTCTTTTTCACCTACAAACCACCTAACAAGAAAATGTAATTGCTTACCTTTTAAGTCAGTAACTGTCTGCCCTTCCTGAATCAGTGGAAAAATAATGGATCTTACAAGTGTGGTCATTTTACATGAATTCTATGAAACGAGCCTCTGGCAAGTTTCATAAATTTCGTATGATATGACCATGAGTGTTTGATTTGTTTGTTTGAGGTTTAACATCGCCGTAAAGACTGAATAGGTCATTTTGGAGATGTTGCTTCCAATTTTGTGGGACTTTTACCAAACATTGAGATGAAATGACATCTCAAGCCCTGTCACCCAATGAAACCAATAGGGTTTATAAGCATACACGGTCAGACTCCCACTGTGCCTGGGCAGGCTTAGATCCTCTAAGCGGTTTACCAGTACTAGTGCACAGCCAGTTTCAGCTCTGCATGGAAGCATCATGCAGCCCATCTATTTCTTCAAGCCCCAATGGGCGGGCGCACCAAAAGGGATCTTCCACCTTATATATAGCAGGAGTACATTTCAAAATTTAGCGATGACGGGTTTAGTTTTTCTTCAAAATTTATTTGGAAAAGGACTGAATAGTTTGCAAACAGTGTAGGCCCTGATCAGATGCCGCATATTGCGGCGCCTAATCAGGGCCTGCACTGTTTGCCAAATCCCGTTTGGGGTTTCTGGTACAAAATGGGTTAAATCTGATTTTATTGCCGAAGAAGTTCAAATGAATTTCAAAAGAAAACAGGATCCGTCAAGGAGACGTCACGAGATGTAACCGTGTAATTACTTTTGTGTACATATCATTTTCATGACATGACATTATCCACTGATTAACAGCACTGTTATATGAAACTTCCATTACGATAACACACCCGTGTGATATAATGCTTTTTTCACATCACCAAAATGGCTACTTTTCCGATGAAAATCTGTGATATTTTTGTTATTTTTACTTCAAACATAGGTTGTCTGTGCTCGTAAGAACCGCCTCATTGAGGCGGTTCTAACGAGTACCCACAACCTATGTCTTGGAGCAGAAATAAGAAAAATATCACAATTTTTCATTTTAAAATTTTCATTTTGTCGGCGATAAAGGTTACAATGTATTGGTATAGGCGTGTTTTCGTAATGCTGTTAACAAGTCTGTGTAATGAATACCCCTCAAAACCTCACTTTATACAGAGAAAACTTGGGTTTACAGGACCCAATTCACTGAGCAGAAGCACATCACACAAAGCCACCACTACCAGGCCTGACACTTCAGTAGTCTCAAGGCCCACAGGTGACTAGAGTGCCAGATGCGTAGGCTGATCAGTCTTCACTGGATGCACACATCAACTTGTACCGTACCTTTTTAGTTCTACCCAGACACATTACTAACAAAAGGTAGGCTTGCATTTCTCTTACGCAAAATCATGTAAGACTAAGATTGAATGAGGTATCACCTGCTGTTATTGTCTAAAGCAAACTGAAGATAATAAATGTTTTTTGTTGTTTTTTTTTTTGTTGTTTTATTTACCACCAAAACATGATAGGCAGAGAAATGGGCTGTAACAATTTAGTCATGCCTTTTGGAAATTTTCCATTACTTTTTCCTTTAGAATATTTATCACTAATATTTGGATAAAACAGCCATATCTCCAAATTAGGAAGAGAAATAATGATACTTTTTGGGGAAGATTCCTCCATTAAGTATACATTGTGGGTATGTCCCAACCTCAATGGGGTCCAAAGTGAAAACCATACTAATTAAACTTTACATCCACACCAAAATGCATACATCATACAGAAAAATGACCTTTCTATATAATCTATACACTTTTGGGGATCCATCTTGAAACCATATGGCCTCATTCAAGCGATTTTCGTACTTATCGCCTATGCGAGCAGCGAAGGTTCAGGCGAGCCTGCGCATCCGCGCAGTCTCGCCAGAACCTTCGCTGCTCGCTCATACAAGCAGTGAATCAAGAGGAACCTTCAGACAGAAAGCTATATCCCTGGCCCCTCTGAATGGCTGGGCATGCGCAGTTACAATTTGTAATGATGGAATGCTCGAAGACACAAATTCGCTTGGCAGGGCTCATTTTATATCTAAAACCATGATGAAGTATCATAAAAAGATTGTGGTGTAACCACAATATATGTTTCTTAGAAAAATTGCCCCGAATTAATTAACGGTCTCACTCTTACTCCTCCTATTTTAACCCTTCTCTTGCTGAATATTCAGGTTAGCCACACCCATTTTTGACTTTAAACCAATCAGATTATTTGATGTAGTTTATTCCTTCAAATTCATAAATGGAATGTCAAACAGTGTAGATCCTGATCAGATGGCTTCTTCAGAAGCCATCTGATCTGGATCTACACTGTTTCCAAAGATAGGGGTTGTCGTCAACAGCAAGATAAGGGTTAATATCTGGAGCATGAAACTAGTCCCAGAACTATAATCTATGTAATCCTCCCTCTAAAACCATTTCTCTTGCACAATAAAGTTTTGATGTTAAACAAAAATCTTGAGGTTTAAACAAAAATATTAACAGAATGAACACCCTGGCCCACTATCCGCCATTTTTTTTACAAGGGAGACAACTTTCAAGACTTCCTGTTTGTCTTTGTGCACACTTTGCCCCTCTGAAAAAGGGGTCTAATCTTACAGGAAAAGAATGTGATGCTCAGGAGCAGATCCTTTCCTTTAAGAGCTGACCTCTATTGACAAAGAGAAACATAAAGTCAGCTCTACTGACCAAAGAAACAAAACAGTTTTGAAGAGTTGCCTCCCCTGAAGGTGTAGCCACTCCTGTTAGGAAATCAAGAAATTTTTACCCTCTCTGGAGATCTAAAGACACGTACAATCTGTCTATTACACAAGGTCATTTACATGTATTTATCTACTTATTCATAGCTTAACCCATTTAGTACCGGAACCCCAAAAGGGGTACCCTGGCAAACAGTGCACGCCCAGATCAGACGCCGCAGAATGCGGCGTCTGATCAGGGCCTCCACTGTTTGCTAAAAGTTCATCCATTTTCCAAATAAATTTTCATGAAAACACAACCTGTCGTCCCTAAATTTTGAAATGGACTCCTGCTATATATAAGGAGGAAGATTCCACTTGTTACTAAAAGGGTTATTATACGTGAGGATTATTAAAGGATCATTTTCTAGATTTCTTGTTAGAAACGTATGTTGTGGGTACTTGTTAGATTCGCCTCATTGAGGCGATTCTAACAAGTACCCACAATGTATTTCTTAACGCAAAAATAAGAAAGAATATCCCGAAATTATCCTTAACCCTTTCTGTACCAAATGGAATCTTCCTCTTTACATATAGCAAGAGTCCCATTTCCAAAATTTAGGGGTGTCAGGTTGCGTTTTCTTTAAAATCTATTTGGAAACTGGCAGAACTTTTTGCAAACAGTGTAGACCCTGATGAAACGCTGATGTTGACTGTTTGCCAACTACCCCTTTAGGGGTTTCCGGAACTAAATGGGATAATTCACCTTATCTGGAGCTGTTATTTACTGTCACTGATTTACAGAACTCCAAATAAGAAAAAGGTCTAATTTTTCCATAATTTATATGTTTGGTTTGTACATTTATTCTTTAAAGAATCACCTTGCTGAGGTAATAATAACAAAATATGGAAATTTTATACAAGTATTCCTCACTTCCATGATCTAAATCTATAATTTGCCAAATATTTACATGGCTACAGATAAGGAGTAATAATATAGATCATTTGGGGATATTTTTTCTTAGCTTCCATAAAAACATAGGTTTTGCTGCCTTTTCAAAGTGATTATAACAACTATCCAGAACCTAAGCTTAAAAACATAGGTCGTGAGTGCTTGTTAGAATCGCCTCATCATTATGAAAACACACCCCTTGCGACACAGTGCTTTTTTTTTTCACATTTCCAAAATGGTTACTTTGATGAAAATCTGCGATAGTTTTCTTATTTATACTTGAAACATAGGTTGTTGGTGTTTGTTAGAACTGCCAGTACCCACAATCTATGTCTTGGAGCAGAAATAAGCTAAAATAATGAGGGAGTGAGTGTTCGAGTTTTAAGTCCCACCAACAGCTAAGGTCATAAGGAGATGGGACCTTGGTTTAAAGACTCATCTGAAAGTCTGGAGAAGCCCGGAATCGATCCTGTGAATCCTGGTTTACAAGGCAAGGCGTAACCACTACACCACAGAGGCTTCTACTAAAATAATGAATACCTCTATAAACCATAAAGTGGGGTTTAGGGACTATTCAATTCACGGACATTTTAACACGATGTTGAGGCCATTGTTACAAATACCCACAACAACAACGAATGATTCTAGCAAGGAAGAAGGAAAATTATCCCCCAATATCCCCAATACTCCTCAACTGAAGCAACATATCTCAAGAGTAATACAGCATTTTTTTTTTTTGTTTTTACTTTCCACTCTTCAGAATACATTTCTGACCAAGATATCCATTTCAACATTAAAATTTTCGACCAAAAATGGCATAGCTTTAAAATTCTTCGCACTGGTAATAAATAATTTTAACAACAAACCTTAAGAGACTTAAACCTGATAAAAAACCTTCCATATAAAATTACAATGTAAAGTGAACCCAATACTGTGTGTATAAAACACAAAATTTTTTAACAAGGGAAAATAGTCTATCATAAAACATGCATTGATTCTGCTGTCAATAAAATGATTTAAATTACATGCACATTACCTTATTCCTCCCATTTAGAGCCCTGGGCGCTTAAAAAATTGGAAACAGAGGGGGGGCGCTTATTAGACACAAAAATCTTTCCTGAATGGAGGGTTTAAAAACCCATTACATGCGATAGTTTTCCATTAGAATATGGTGGAATCATGACATGTAAAGTACCAAGTGCTCAATACAGACACTCTGTGATAGCAGGGGTTTCGAAATACCCTGCATGATACAATTTACATCAGATACGGCTATGACTGAAAGGCCGAAACATTTACTTTAGGTAAGCCAAAATATTTTTTCCTCTGACAGTAGAAGGTGCTTTTATTATTTTGTTCTTGGAAAAACAATGAGGGGGCGCTTATAGGTGCAGGAGCGCTAAATGGGAGGAATACGGTACTTTAAAAGCCATCATTACTTGCTGACTGCATTTTTTTTTCAAATAATTTGCCATTTTTTTCCATGGGCTCTTCCAAGAAAACGTATTTTTGAAGCAGTACATTAACGTTTTTTTCCAAGCGCCTCCATCCAGGCTGACCCAAAGTTAAAAATATTACTGATGTCCACTTCTGAACTGTGTGGAAAAAAGGCTTGTCTTGTGTATTGTTTAAGGGGAATTGGAACACCTTCAGGGTAGGTAACTGCTGCACAAGTACTTTTTGTCTCCCATGTCAATAGGGGTCAACTCTTAAAGGAAAGAATATGCTCCAGAGGAGCAAATTCTTTCCTTTAAAGAGTAGACCCCATTTTTTAGTGGGACAGGGCTTACAGAAAAGCATACAGGAAGTCCCAAAAATTGTCTCCCTTTGAAAACTGGCGGAAAAATCTGCCAGGTGTTCCTATTCCCCTTAGACCCTTTATTGATCAAAAGATTTTTCCACTAGGTCCAGTTACAATATTTAGGGTGTCAGATTATAAGAATCTTATATGGGTGTGAGGGGTGGATGAAAAAATCCGTCTCGAGGGTCACTGTCCAGCATCACAAGGCTTGCCGAGTGACCCGAGGAACAGATTTATCTATCCACCCCTCACATCCATGTAGGATTCTTTTTCTTGCATACCTGCCATTTCCGAGCCTTCTCTTGTTGACCTTTGAATAGCCAATAGCCAGAGACAATAGAAGGCCTTGATATGAAGCACTGTCTGATCGGACTTCACAGTTCAATGAGCTGTGCAGGTTTATCTGAGCCTTTGGTGTTGGCACAAGTCCTGTTGTAGATTTTTTTCATGTGCCAACTTGTGGTCAATTCCGCCAGCAAATGTGTTAGATCTGCTCTCTGTTACCAAAATTCTACATTTGCATCTGCATCAGCCTGCCAAACCATGCACAGACCAGCATGAAAACTGAATATATTAACTAAACCTCGACCATCACCAGCTATCAGCCAATCAGATTACTCAATATATTAATTTCATTCAATTCACAAACTGGCTGACAAACTGTAGCTCCTGATCAGGTGGTTTCTTCAAGGCACCAAGGTAGGGAGTGCCATGAACTGCAGTCTGATCTGGGTCCACGCTGTTTGCAAAAAATTACTTTTAACCCTTGTCCTGCTGAATATTCATATATGACACACCCACTACTGATTATCAACCAATCAGATTACTTGATGCAAATTATTACAACAAATTCACAACCTGAATGACAAACAATGTAGATCCTGATCAGATGGCTTCTTCAGAAGCCATCTGATCTGGATCTACATTGTTTCAAAGAAAAGGCATATCCGGGCTCAGCAGAACAAAGGTTAAGGTAAGTGGCAGACGACAAAGCAGACGACAGTTGTCTTGATTGGCATTTTATGGATTCAATGCTGAACAAGTCCATCCTGGCTTTATCAAGAAATAACACTGGACTGAACAGTAACCACTGCAGACCCTGATCAGGCAGCAGTTTAAGCTAGGCTTTTCTGCCCCAATACTTAAGATTAGCTTAAGATTAACTATGATAAATTCCATAAAAATACATGTAAAATTTTCCCCCTGACAGGTGATAATTTTCATTAAAATTTAAATCTATGGCAACCACATTACAATCATATGAAATTGAGGCAATACAGGCGCTGAAATACCAGAGCTCAGTAACAAGGATAATCATGTCTTAGTGCTAATCAACACTGCAGCAAATGACAAGTTTGATTTCTTTTATATTTTTTTTAGAGAAAATCAGGCTTGGCAGTTGTAGCTTCATATGAAATGTCTATCCATAGAAACAAAAATATTCCTGGATCCCATTAACCCATAAAATGCCAATCACAACTATTGCCATCTGCTTTGCCGTCTGCCGGTTACCTTAGAAGTATTTTTTTTTTTTTTGCAAACAGTGTGGACCCAGATCAGACTGCTCCTGTAGGAGCAGTCTGATTTTGGTCCACACCGTTTGCCTGTATGCAAAAATATTTTTAAATAGTTTGCAAAAAAATTCAACAGACGACGTAAGCAGACGACATTTTCAGATGTAGTTTTTCTTAGCGTCTTAAGGGTTAATGGTGGATAGGTGTTTGGTGCTTGTAAAAGGATAATTTTCAACAGGATAATAAATTTTGTTGTGGGTGTTCATTTGAACCACCTCGGTGAGGCTGTTCAAATGAATACCCATAACATAGGTTCGGCGAGGTACTTAAAAATGAATACCCACAACATATGTTTATACAGTCGAACTTCAATAGCTCGAACACCTTTGGGACCTCGAAAATCTGTTCGAGACAGGGGGAGTTCGAGCCACTGAGGGTTGCTGCCAGGAGGCATAATGAGATACTTTTAGACATCTTTTTGGTGTTCTATAATGAATATGTATGCTGTGTGTACTCATTAGAACTGCCTCATCTAGGCGATTCTAATGAGTACACACAGCATACATTCGTAAGATAAAAGACTAAAATCTGATTAATTATCCCCCACTATTTCTTATATAGAGGATTTCGCTAGGGGCTCAAGAATGGGTTCGACACATCCATGGTAAATGAGCCATCGGTGTTCGAGCCATCAAAGTTCTACTGAATAAGGAAATGAGGAAAAAATTTTCTGTCCTTTATCACCAATACCCAACTTAGCTGATACTATGTTCATCTTTATTTTCTCAAAAAAAAAAAAAAATGAAAAAACAGAAAATGTCGTCTCATCTGTTGCGGTTTTGTTTTTGTCACTTTTAAGGGTCACAATATAAAAATCTATACATCTCCATAAATACATTGTAGAGTTTAATCTTAAAACTGTACTTAAAGAGCATTCGTCAGAACACCTACAATGTACATCTTAATGCAGAAATAAGAAAAAAAATTGCCCCGTTTTATCCTTGTCACTTTTTTTTTATTTTGAGCTCTGAAAATATCATAGCAACAGGTAAGGTGTGTATTTTGTTACAATTGAAGGATAGTTTTTGTCAATTCTCCATAAAAACTTATCTTGTGGGTATTCATTAGAACCGCCTCGCGGTTCTTATGAATACCCACAACATAGGTTTATATGGAGAAATAAGGAAAACTATCCTTCAATTATCACAAAATAACCAACTTATCTGTCGCTGTGAATTACATGTACATGTGCCATCAAACAAAACCGGCTACACAGTATAACTCAAAACCTGCCACATGGTATAACTATAAACAGGACACAGTCAAACCTGTCCTAAATCACACCTCTATTCAGCAAACACCTACATTAAAAGGCCATTTTTCCAGCTATCTTTGAAAGAGGTAAATATGTAGAAATATGTACTAAACAAACACCAGTTTTAAGTAACCAGTTTGTGCCTTTCACTGAGGTGCATGCTGAAGACAGGTTTGGAATTAAATCGAACTGAACTGTGCCTCTCACATAGTAAAATTTTCAATACTACCCAACACAGTTCTATTTGATGGCACTTGTACAGGAAACCGGTATAAAAAAGATGGGCAGCAGCACAATCCACAGCTTCAGATGAGGAGTGAAGTGGGTAACCTGTAGAAACGCACGTTGTGGGTACCAGTCAGAAATAGAGGCAATTCTAACAAGTATCCAAAACACGTTTTAATCATTTCGTTAACACACCCATGTGACAAAGTGCATTCTTTCATATCACCGAAATGGTTATTATTCCGATTCATTTCTTATTTTAACCCTTAAGACGCCGAGTCCAACTACATCTGAAAATGTCGTCTGCTAATGTCACCTGCTGAATCTTTTTGCAAACTTTTTAAAAATATTTTTGCATACAGGCAAATAGTGTGAACCCAGATCAGTCTACTCCTCTACTAGAGGAGCAGTCTGATCTGGGTCCACACTGTTTGCAAAAATGACTTTTAAAGTAACCGGCAGACGACAAAACAGATGACAATTGTCGTGATCGGCATTTTATGGGTTAACTCCGTACATAGGTTGTGGGTGCTGGTTAGAACTGGAGGATGTTCCAATGAGTACTTACAACTTCAGTCTTGGAGTAGGAATAAGAAAAATAATGTATAGTCCTGTAAACCCCAAGTTTTCTCTATAAAATGGGTTTTTAAGGGATATTCATTACACAGACTTGTTAATGAGATATGTGGATAAATCAGAAAAAAATCCCCCCCCCCCCCACCCCCACTCCCAAAAAAAAAAAGATTCTCCTCTGTACATCCTAATCTGGAGCTAAGAATATCTAATACCTATGTTACTGCTTTTCAAAACAAGTACACCAAAGATAAGCTTGCTAGATCACTGATTCTGATCAAAACATAAGGTTTAGTTGTTTTTCATATCAAACACGGGCTTGTACCTGCTGATGATCATTTCTGACAGAATTTTAGCCAGCCCAAATAAATAACGTTCTCCCACAAGATAAGTAAGCTCCTAAGTTGTGTTCAGCAAGATAAGGGTTAAATATGTATTTTGATCAGATTCAACAAATGAGCAAGCTTCTTTTAAAACTTTCTGTTCTGGTAGTCAGCAACATAGGTACTATCCTGCCGCTGCCCGAATGAGGTCGTGCCGTCACGAACTACAAGACAACTGGCGACACAGGAGGTAAATCTTGGTTATTCGTGTTGATCAACAAAGTTTGTTGCTGAGGTTGAAACTGCTGGTTATTGTTTGTATTAATTGTTGAGGTATGAGTGTTCAATGTCCGACTTAATTGTGATATACGTTCTAGTACACAATCCGCGGATAGACGTGCCTCAGCATCATGATCCCAACATTCCTCTACAGTGGACGCTAGTCCTTCTAGACCCTGAAAAATGTAAAGCAGAGTTGCAAAAGTTAAGGGAGTTACAAACCTTTAGAGTGGTTTGTTAAAAACCTTCGGTAACTGTAGTATTTGTAGGGTCATCAACATACAATGCGATCACCCATCTCAATAGCTTTACTTTGTGACCAAGCCAACTACCCTATCCACATCTCTTAGGTGTCAACTGTGTAAAATGTGCTGTACATAACTGATTTAAACAGATGCATGCAGCTAAACCATTAAGCAGATGTTACCAAGTGACAGCAATCTAACAATAAAATGACCAATTACAACTTTTTATCTCTTACGCTGCTTCACGTAACTGAAAGGTCTTTATTGCATAAACACAGTTGGTCTGTTTGTTTGATCTCGATATTAATCGGTAACCACAACTTACATGTATATATGTCTGACAAGAAAAAAGAAAAATTGTCCCTTAATTTACTTTGTTACGCCTCTTTACCTGGAGTTATATTCGTAAGTGGCAAACAAGTACAGCGTACATTCTTTCGACAGAAACTGATAACTGCCAATCTTGAAGCAGAGGATGACCACAGAAAATATTTCACCTTTTTTTTTTCTTGGTTTTGGTTTTCAAGATTATTTCACTCATATCGAGCTGATTGTTAATCAAAGATGGGCGAAAACCGGAGTACCCGGAGAAAAATCACCTGACCTTCGTTTGCAGGACTTGGCGTCTCACATGTGACCCGAGCAATTTCACAGTACAGTATAGATCCAATATATCGCGTTCCGATATTTCACGATGTCCAATCTATCGCGGTCGCGCCGTGGATCCCGTTTTTTTTTTCCTCCTTAAAAATTCATAATAAAAAAAAATTGAGTTTTAACTTGTTAAAATTTATTTAAAACCAGGTTAAACCAACAGCATTTGACTTTTCCCGCCCAGTGTCTGCTATTTGGTGCCAAAACATAACCATTCACGAGATCGCAGAAAGTCCATTTTTTTTATGCAAACATCTACCGTTAGATGTAGCTAATTGTCTGAGCAGCAATTAAATCATTTAAATCATTTTCACATTGATTGTGGATTAAATTTTATGATTGGAGGATAAACGCCAATTAGAGACATAACTTGACCATATTTTCACACCTTATCGACATGCACCGCAGGGTGGCAATTATATGACAGGGATTAACAATAGTGTCATACCTGAACCGTAATAAATACACAGATGGTTTGTCTCTCAATTGACAGTGCAGCAGTTATTGTGATTTACTTACTGGTCTAGTTTTATCGTATTTAAGGACTCAAAAAGACTGACAGTTGTAGACGATTTTTTTTTACACTTGCCCGAAATCAAAACACAATAAAATGAGTTTTGTTGTTGTATAGTTTTTCGGCCCGTGGTAGACGTTAAATAATTTTTTTCCCACCGCTACTTGATCTGGCAAGCCAAGGGAAACAACTAGAATTGCTTTATCGCTTATGGTAGTTGCGCCCCTTGGCCGTCAACGTGACAAACAACCAGGGGAACCCGCAAATTCAAAATGGCGTCCTGTTTTGACATTTTAGCAATCACATGTTTTCAGACGCAGATTTTCAGCTGTTCTCGAATGTAAGTTAATTGGTAGACATAGTCCCCTTTGTTTGTTCTGTCACTGAGTAATTCTGAACCTACTTTAATGGTAAAATATGGTGGATAGCATTACGGACAGCCATTAGTGTGGATTGATAACGGTATCTCACCAAACTATCACCGCGACTTGTATTGGCATCTCGGCAAACTACCGCTACTTATATCGCGCTCCGACCACATCGCGGTTTTCGGGCTATGGACCCCGACTACCGCGATATATTGGAGCTATACTGTATTTCAAATACCAAGTATCATATGAGCCAGCGCATGACAAAACCTACAATAAGACATGTGCGCCCAGCGGAAGACTCAGATCAGCCTGTGCATCCATATAGTCTAACCAGTGACTTCTCTTGCTGCATGGAGGAGCATTTGGTCCTTAGCTATCCTTAGAGCACACGTCTTATTGTAGGTTTTGTCATGCGCTGGCTCATATCAAATCAAATATTTCACAATCAATCTCCATGAAAGAATGTTGATTGAACGGGCATCCTCATGATCACCAATTTGACACGCATCCACTGTGCCAAGTATCACGCCCATGTTACCCAGCCACTACTTACCGCATGTTTTAACCAATGTTCTTTAATACACGGCCGAACTTTGTTTATAACAACTAATTCCTGCATGTCTTCTAATGTAGGATGAAGCCCTATTTCTTCTTCAAATGGAAGCTGATAGTCCCCTATTGGACCTGGAAAAAGGATAAAATACATGAACAGCCAAACTTCAATACTTCCAGGCATTTTCCTAGTGCAACTTTGGGGCCAGTAATCGACCCCTATTTTTCCCAATTTAGAGACAGATATTCCTAAATTTTATAACAAATTTCCCCATTTCTGATGTAGTGCTACATTTTGATAAAAAATTCATGAAAATTGAACCATAATTGACAAAGATACAGCTGATTTAAATTCCCTAACCCAGCGGCCCCTGGACCCTGATTCTGCAGGGTAGGAAAATCCCTGACTTCAAACACCTTTGTGCCAATGACAATTTCTTTGAGATGGGAGAGTTTGAGCCACTGAGGGCTTCTAATAGCACCATTCCAGAAGGCATAATGCGGATAATTCACATGGCCCAAGAGAAAAAGAGGTATCCAAATATTATTTTTCTTATTTCTGCACGAAAATGTATGTTGTGGGTACTCATTAGAAGCGCCTCACTGAGTCGCTTCTAATGAGTACCTTCAACATATGTTTATTAGCAGATATAAGAAAAATATCGTTATTTTTTCCTTACCTGATGAAAAAGCACCTTCTCTGGAGCTATGTTGTCACTTTTCTACAATAAAAATGTATTAATGGATCTACACTGTTTGCAAAGATAGGGGTTGTAATAAACAGCAGTTTAAGGGTTAAGGGGAATGGGAACACCTGGCACATTTTCGGCCCTTTTTCAAAGGGAGACAACTTTAGGGACTTCCTGTTCGCATAAGCTCTGTCCCATGGAAAGAGGGGTCAATCCTTAAAGGAAAGAAGCAAATTCTTTCCTATTAGAGTTGACCCCTATTGACATGGGAGACAAAAATACTTTTGCAGGAGTTGGCTCCCCTGAAGGTGTTCACATTCCCCTCAAAAGAAAGGGAAATTACCGTCAGCTGCTGTACACCGTGACATCAACTCCCACAGAACCAGTCCGCAGGCATACATGTCAATCCTTAAAAATGCATCTCGGTTAAAGCTGATAGCCCCTTCCAGTATCTCAGGAGCCATATATCGCCTGGTCCCCACCTGGAAAAGAAACAATTACCAGTTACCTTATCTTCTCCAAATATTCTGACACCTCAACCCCTTTTAATACCATGATTCTAAAACTGGAACGGGTACAATTTTCCCCCCGATGTTGAGTCTAACAAGAGGGCCAATTTGGCCCTGAATGCTCACCTGATTTCAAGATGTCACATAGCTACAGAAAGTCATGTAGATAACTGACAGCCATCTTATTCCATGAAGCATAACTGTTGTACTTAGATGGTCACCTGAGCAACATTCCTAGTTTGAATGAAATTGGCCCAAGGGTATAGAGGTTATTTTCTTGCACACCAGACAAGGAAATCCGTGATTTTACCCTGGCATAGAAATTTATGTTCTGACCCTGGTGTTCCGACTCAAAATCAAATATAATCAGGTGCTTGATAAATGCACAGGTTGAATATGACTTTGTAAGCCCCGTCGTTAAGGTTGACGTCACAGCACGTTACGTGACGTCACTAAACATTCCTGCAGTGTCAACACAATATGGCTGACGTTGGTAAGTGACTGCAGCATTAAAAATCCGCTCTGAAACTGGAAGGTATGCAAGAAAAATTTAATATGGGCGTGAGGGATGGATAGGAAAATCCGCCCCTCGGGATCACTGTCCGGCATCACTCGGCAAGCAAGTGATGCCGGACAGTGTCCCTCGGGACGGATTTTTCCATCCACCCCTCACACCCATATAAGATCCTTATAGTCTGAAGATTTTTCTATTTTGAGCACTTGCAGCCATCTTGTTCAGCAGAGTGGAAGGATTTTAGCTACTTTTGTAATGAGCCACCCTTGCCAACATTCCTGTGAAGTTTACATTGAACTGGCCCAAGAGTTAAGGTTATAGTTGGCATTTAAAGCAACAAATTGGTGACGACGCAGGGATTCTGCTGACCCAAAATGCAGTTCAGACAAATTGTCCGGACAGCTCCATTATTTATCGGACATGCTGAATTTCATTTGGACAAGTTTGAAAAGATGAAATATTCTTACACTAAAATAGTCAATGTTACCACTTTTTTAACAATATTGATCCTGACAACAAAATTGAGGTTTTGTTTGTTTGATTTGAGGTTTAAGGTCCCCGTCAACACTATTTAGGTCATTTTGGAGACGTTGCTTCCAATTTTGTGGGACTTACCCGACATTGAGATGAAATGACATCTCAATCCCTGCCGCCCAATGAAACCAGAAGGGTTTATAAACATGGACGGGCCGACTCACAGCAGTTTTCTTGGGCAGGCTTAGACCTTCCGAGCGAATTACCAGTACTAATGTGCGGCCGGTATCATCTCTGTGTGGAAGAGTCGTGCAGCCCAATCTATTTCTCCAAGCCCCGATGGGCGGGGGCAGACAAAAATTGATGTAAAGAACTTAGAAAAGTCCAAAATTATTTCAGGACATTTTGTCCAGACTGGCCTGAAATCTTATTGACAATCATAAATTTTTATGGACTATGACCGATGTCCAGCCCCAAACAAAATCCCTGCAACGAATGCGGGACGACACACAATGCACGATGGACATTCACCATTCACAATAGCTCACCAGGCGAGCTGAAAATAGCTGGATGAGTGGCAGACATAAGACCCTAATCAGGGCATGATGAGACGCGACATTGTGGCATCAGAACGCAGCATCTCATCTGGGTTTTGCACATGCCCAAACCTATCATGTGGAAGGCTCCATTTGTCCTGACCCGTACAAGATACAAGCGCTTTTGACTGTTGGGGTCCAAGGCAGAAAATGTATGCAAACAAAAAATGTATAATGTGTATAGAACAAGATTTCTGCTTAAGCCCATGTCTCGTCTGTGATTGCAGTTCTTGAGAAATAGACTTGAAGCATGGAAAACCAGACTCCTGTCCTATATTGTGCCATTCTCACTGCTCAAAGCAGAAGCGCCAAAAACCACCATTTATGGGCACGTTTCTATACAAACTACACATTTTTGGGATCCACATTCAAGCCATACAATATCCATAAACCATATTATAATGAGCAGTGTTATATTGATTGTTTGAGGAGTAACCTCCACGTCAACACTACATGTATTTAGGTAATTTTGGAGACGTTGCTTCCAATTTTGTGGGACTTTACCCAACATTCGGATGAAACGACATCTCAATCCTTGCTGCCCAATGAAACCAATAGGGTTTATATGCATGGACGATCCAACTGCCCACTTTAGACCTTCTAAGTGGTTTACCGGTACTCATGTGCTGTCGGTTTCAGCTCTGCATGGAAGCATCATGTAGCCCAATCCAATCGATGGGCGGAGGCCATGAGCAGTGTTATAAGGGCGATTTCTATGTACTCTTCTTTTTCTGTACCTACCAGGCCATGTGTTTCCCCAGGGTTTTTCCCGGGCTCAAACTTCAATGCCAGCCCGAAATCTGCTATACAAGCTGTCAGATCAGATTTTATTAGCACATTTTTGCTTTTAAAGTCCCGATGTGCAATGGCGTACTTTGCCTCTTTTCCTAATACAGCTGGGATCTCATCATGCAAGAATGATAGTCCACAAACCATGCTCTCCGCAATTCTACACATAGTACTCCAATCAATGGTATTCCCTTTTAAATAGTCACACAGGGAGCCATTGTGGTGGAACTCTGTGATTAACCACAGTTCAATATTTAAATTATCTCCCCTCCTCTCTGCCGCTATAAATCTAAGAACGCTCTGGTGATTCATATGAGGTAATTTGTAGATATCCTGTTCCGTCATCCAAGACTGTTTGTCCTGGAGTGGGAAAATCTTCACTGCCACAGTTTCTTCTAATAACTGAGCTTTCCAGACAGCTCCAAAACGACCCCTGGCCCGTAATTCTGTGAGTTTTAAAGGACGAGGGGCATGAGGTGACGGCGGTATGAACTGAGCTGGGTCTTCAACAGGTAGTTGTTCTGTGTATTGGTATATTTGGCGGCGAAACCGTTTCCACATCCAGAATACAAGAATGATGACAGCGGCAATCCCAACAATGGGCACTATAGAGTAAACGAGAGTTCTTGCTAACTGTCCATTGTTCAGTTTCTTCACGTCTGCACTGCGTTCTGAAAAGATTGTAGGAAAGAATATGACTTAACCCTTTTTGTACCAAACGGAATCTTCCTCCTCACATATAGCGAGAGTCCATTTCAGGGGTGTGAGGTTGTGATTTCATCAAAATTTATTTGGAAAATGACTAAATTTTTAGCAAACAGTGAAGGCCCTGATCAGACGCCGCATTCTACGGCGTCTGATCTGGGCCTGCACTGTTTGCCAGGCTACCCGTTTAGGGGTTTCTGGTACTTAATGGGTTAAAAATATCCCCTAGCCCATTTTAGCATGGCACCCCTACCTTTTCAAACAGTTTGAGGCTTAATGTCCCCGTCAACATTTCTGGAGACGCTGCTTCCAATTTTGAGGAACTTTTACCCACCACTGAGATGAAATGACATCTCAAGCCCTGCTGCCCAATGAAACCAAAAGGCTTATATGCACCGGACAGTCTGCTTTGCATCACTTTGCCTTGACAGACTTAGTCCTTCTAAGCGGTTTACCAGTGCTCATGAGTGGTCAGTTTCAGCTCTGGGTGGAAGCAACGTGCAGCCCAATCTATTTCTTCAAGCCCTGATGGGTGGGGGGCCAAATTTTTTAAAAAGGTGTATATCAAGATCAGTGTAGATCAAGATCAGATGGCTTCTGAAGCTTCAGTCGATTATCAACTGAATCAATGATTCCTCCTTTCAGGAAAATGATTACATAAATGATCACAGCAAAATAGATCGGGAATAAGAAATGTAGAAAATTATCCCTAAATCATCTCTGACCCACCTCCAGGTTAACTCATTGAAAACTGGTGGATTCTTGCATTGCTATTTTTTTTTTATTCCATTTTTATGTAAAATCCTCTTAGCAAACAGTTCAGACCCTGATCAGATGCCCCCTTCTGCGGCATTTGATGTAGGTCTGCATTGTTTGCCAGGGTACACCTTTAGGGGTTTCCCGCCTGGAATGGGTTAAAGTGGCACTCTGAAGCTTCATGTCATAGTGGCACACTCTGAAGGTCCAGGGGTTATAGTGTCACACACTGAAACTTGAGTTATCGTGTCACACTGAAGCTCCATGTTATAGTGTCACACTCTGAAGCTCCAGGGGTTATAAGTGTCACAAACTGAAACTTGGGTTATAGTGTCACACTCTGAAGCTCCATGTTATAGTGTCACACTCTGAAGCTCCATGTTATAGTGTCACACTCTGAAGCTCCAGGGGTTATAGTGTCACACACTGAAACTTGGGTTATAGTGTCACACTCTGAAGCTCCATGTTATAGTGTCATACTCTGAAGCTCCAGGGGTTATAGTGTCACACACTGAAGCTCAGGTTATAGTGTCACACTCTGAAACTCCAGGGGTTAAAGTGTCACACTCTGAAACTTGGGTTATAGTGTCACACACTGAAGCTCAGGTTATAGTGTCACACTCTGAAGCTCCATGTTATAGTGTCACACTCTTAAACTTGGGTTATAGTGTCACACTGAAGCTCCAGGGGTTATAGTGTCACACTCTGAAGCTTCAGGGGTTATAAGTGTCACACACTGAAGCTCAGGTTAAAGTGTCACACACTGAAGCTCAGGATATAGTGTCACACACTGAAGCTCAGGTTATAGTGCCACTCTCTAAAGCTCAGGTTATATTGTCACACTCTGAAGCTCAAGGGGTTATAGTGTCACACAATGAAGCTCAGGTTATAGTGTCACACTCTGAAGCTCCATGTTATAGTGTCATCCTCTGAAGCTCCAGGGGTTATAGTGTCACACCCTTAAGCTCAGATTATAGTGTCACACTCTGAAGCTCAGGTTATAGTGTCACACTCTGAAGCTCCAGGGGTATAGTGTCACACACTGAAGCTTGGGTTATAGTGTCACACACTGAAGCTCAGGTTATAGTGTCACACTCTGAAGCTCCATGTTATTGTGTCACACTCTGAAGCTCCTGGGGTTATAGTGCCACACTTGGGTTATAGTGTCACACTCTGAAGCTCAGGTTATAGAGTCGCACTCTGTTACAGTGTATTCTCTGAAGCTCCTGGTTAAAGTGTCACACACAGAAGTTTCTGGTTATTGTGTCGTACTTTGAAGCTCCAACTTTTGTCAAACTCTGAAGTTCCCGGTTGCAGTGCCACACTGAAGCTCCAGGTTATGATGTTAGGTGTCACACTTTACAGAGTCATAATCTGAATTTTCCGATTAAACCTTTTTGTACCAAATGGAATCTTCCTCCTTAAATAAAGCATGAGTCAATTTCAAAATTTAGTGGTGTCGGGTTGTGTTTTCTCCAAAATTTGTTAGGAAAATGGGTGAACATTTTGCAAACAGTGTAGGCAGTGATCAGATGCCGCATTCTGCGGCGTCTGATCTGGGCCTGCACTGTTTGCCAGGGTACCCGTTTAGGGTTTCTGGTACTGAATGGGTTAAAGTCTCAAACTCTTAAATCCAGTTTATATTGTCACATTCTGAAGCTTCAGGTGATAGTCTCACAACCTGTAGCCCTGGGTTACAGTGTCGTAATCTGAATCTCCGGATTAAAGTGCAGGTTTTGCTAAGTTTGTGAGTTATTGGTCTGATCTTACACATCGATAAAATCCACAATAAATGATTCCGTGTATTTGTCTCCTAACATTTACGTGTTCGATAATTTTCAATCTTTTAATCGAAAGCTGTTGACATTGTTTATATACACTGACGTAACGTACAGGTTCTTAAGTGCTCTTTGACGTCATGTTATATTACTATCTGTCGCTATGTGAAATAATTTTGAGATTCTTGTTCACGGAATTTATCAAAATATAAAACTTTTATTTCAACCAATCAAATCGCTTGAAATGTACATAATGATGGAGAATTGGAATAATTGTTTTTTTTTTTTGTTTTTTTTTCAGTCAGAAGTTAAGACTAAGACCTATGCTGCTATGCAAAAAGTCTAGATCCATACGAGACGGCTCAGAATGAGCCGACTCATCTGGATCTAAACTGTTTACCATCCTGTTTAATGATTACTGACTTAACAAGAATGAACACAACCCAAACTCATAGCTGGACGAGTCCTTTTCAGAAACTCTGGGGTGAAAGGGTCAATTCTCACTAGTATTCTTAGTGCCTTATCTGAAACCGAGTAACTTTCGCAACTACGGTATAACCGTAATGATCCTAAGCATTTGGACAGACAGGCCTAAGCAAACCTTGGAGACCCTGAAGGAGCCATCTGATCAGGGTCTACAATGTTTGCTATTCTGTCTCCACTTTTTGGATGCTTTGCTGCAATGTGAAACAAATTTGTCAAATTTTTAGGAGAAATATAGCAAGTCCTCAAGGTGTCCGAAGTTTTAGGTTTTTTATGGTACCTGTTGTTAGGGCTGGCTAATCGGAGCTGAAAAGATAATTGATTATCAGTCCTGCCATGTCGATCGATAATCGCTGAAGTTTTTGTCATTATTTTACCTGTCTGGCTTTCTGTCTCATGACTCTTACCATATGTTGCACTTTACCATATGTAGATTTGAACAGACAGGCCTGAGCAAACAGTGTAAACCATGATGAGACGCCGCATAATGCGGCATCTCGTACCCATCAAGTAAAGAGTGAGAGTTTCAGTTTTACGTCCCACCAACAGCTAAGGTCATACGGAGACGGGACCTCGGTTTATCGACTCATCCGAAAGTCTGGAGAAGCCCGGGATCGAACCTGCGACCCCTGGTTTACAAGGCGAGTAGTGTAACCACTCGACCACGGAGGCTTCTAATACCCATCAAGTAATCAATTAAAAGCAAATCAGAAATGATAATTATTTTTGTGGAATTTATTGATCGATTAATCAATTATACGATTAATCGTGTCAGCCTTACCTGTTGTTCTGGGTGGCAATGTTGTCGTATAAATCACACTCTTCACCGCTGTATTACACATGGCTTCCTGACAGCAGCAGAAGTTGAGATTCTTTATCGACGGAGACTGGATACATTCCGAGCTATTGACACAGTTCTCGTCACTCGACCAACACCCCTTCATGACATTCTCAAAACCATTAGTCCCATTCCTCCACGATGCAAAACAGTATGCTTTTGGTGACCCTTCACATGTAATGGGACGT
Source organism: Lucinisca nassula (assembly GCA_963580285.1). NCBI lineage: Eukaryota > Metazoa > Mollusca > Bivalvia > Lucinida > Lucinidae > Lucinisca > Lucinisca nassula. The sequence goes on from OY757019.1 coordinate 44,340,287, forward strand.
GGGCACTTGCCCTCTTTGCAAGTAGGGTCTTTTGCATCGTAGAAATCACATAGTACTGTGGATATTTCACTATCTGGAACTGCCTCCGAAGAATGACCACCTGAAATTATATACAGTCAAACCTGTCTACAAAGACCACTTCCAATTCCCCCTCCCCCCATCCAATTTTACTATATATTTCACCTGTCAACAGAGACCACATGTGCACTAGGACCAGAGGACATTCAAAATCCTTCCCAAATGCATATTTTACCCTGAACAAAGACCACTTTGTGCTATGAATAGCATTGTCCAAAGTTTTAATTGGACATCCTTTAATGAGCCAAATTAATTGTTTAGTGATTCATTATTAAAAACTGACATAATGTTACCTTTAGGGGATTTAATCAGTGAATCATTCGGGTGTAACTGCGATTATCCATTACATATCAGCATAAATGCTGTGAAGTAATTCTTATCTACCAAAGAGGTAGAGCAGTTGATGCAAAACTGACCCTCTGAATAAAGACCACCTGTGGACAAAGACCATACTTCTTCTTTCCCTTGAGTGGTCTTTGTGAAAGGTTAGACTGTAGACAGGTGTATCCATTGCAACAGATAAGGTTAGTATTTTGTGATACCGGTAACTGAAGGACAGTTTTTGTCAATTCTCCATAAAAACCTGTGTTCTGGGTATTCATTAGAACTGCCTCAGTGAGGTGGTTCTAATGAGTACCCATATTAAACATAGGTTTACATGGAGAAATAAGTAAAACTATCCTTCAGTTATCACAAAATACCTGCATTATCTGCTGCTGTGACATCACAACCTTTTTGTACTCCGGGGAACGGGAGGTCTCGGGTTCGATCCCGGGCCGCGACATACCAAAGTCGTTAAAAATGGTACTAGCTGCTCCTCGCTTGGCACTCAGATTTACAGGGTAGAGCTAGGACTGGTCGATCCAGTGTCAGGATAATGTGACTGGGTGTGGTATCATGTAATGTGTCTGGGACATGATACCTCAGTGAGGCAGCACTATAAACGTGAGCATTGAGCTCCCTGTCGCAACCAGACACCGTCGTGATATGACTGAAAAATTGTTGAAAGCGACGTTAAACCCGAATTCACACACACACACACACACCTTTTTGTACTGAATGGAATCCCCATCCTTATACACAGCAGGGGTCCAATTCGAAATTTAGGCATGTCTGGTTCAGCTCTTTTTAGAATTGAACTAGACAAAAGTGCCCAGTGGGACACGTATATCCCCGGCCAGTGCCATCACCTCAGCTGAAAATAACAATGTCAAACGCTTCTTTGCATATACAGGCCATATTCCATAGAACGGCCATTTTCAAGATTCAAAGGGCAATAACTCTGAAAGTAGGAAAGCAAGAGTTATGGTTCATGTGTTCTGCCATGTGTTCTGCATGTCGTCTCATGGTGTTCAACATTCGTGTGGAGTTTCATGAAAATATGTCAAGCCGTTTAAAAGTAATGTAGAAGACACAAAGATGTTAGCAAACACATAATTTACAATCTTCAAAGGGAAATAATTTGTAATGTAAGCAAACAAGAGTTATGGTTCTTGTGTTCTGCCCATCCTATTATCTTGCTTTACATTTGTTTGAAGCTTCATGAAATTTTCTCAAAAGGTTTTAAAGTTACAGAGCGGACAAAAGTGTATGGTAAAACTCGTAATATTCAAAGGGCAATAACTCTGAAAGTAGGAAAGTAAGAGTTACGGTTCATGTGTTCTGCACGTCGTCTCATGGTGTTTAACATTTATGTGAAGTTTCATGAAAATATATCAAGCGGTTTAAAAATTATGGAGCGGACCCGACAATGCAAGTTAAAACATACAAAGGGCAATAACTCTGAAACTAGAAAAGCAAGAGTTACGGTTCATGTGTTCTGCACGTCGTCTCATGGTGTTTAACATTTATGTGAAGTTTCATGAAAATATGTCAAGCGGTTTAAAAGTTATGGAGCGGACACGAAAATACAAGTTAAAACATACAAAGGACAATAACTCTGAGAGTAGAAAAGCAAAAGTTACGGTTCATGTGTTCTGCACGTCGTCTCAAGGTGTTTAACATTTATGTGGAGTTTCATGAAAATATGTCAAGCAGTTTAAAAGTTATGGAGCGGACACGAAAATGTTAACACACACACACACACACACACACACACACACACACACACACACACACACACACACACACACACACACACACAGAGAAAATACGAAAACTATATACCCCTATGGCATACTGCGTATGCCGGGGTATAATTAAGAAAACTGTTGACCTTTCCGCAAACAGTGGAGGCCCAGATCAGATGCCCCATTGCTGTAACCCATTTTATGCCGGGAAACCCCAAAATGGGTCATTGGCAACCAGTGCAGACCCAGCTCAGATGCTGCAAAATGTGGCATCTGATCAAGGCGTTCCCTGTTTGCAGAAAGGGCAACCATTTTCTTTAAATAAATTTCTAAAACAAGAGGACAAAGATAGTCATGTATCTCTCACCTGAGCTAAGATTTACATGTGGGTGCCGGGACACGGCAATTTTGGCCCCAGGTATATCAAAAGTCCTGGGCCTTCTGGTTTCAGACTAGAAGATTTTCAAATGTTTTCTGTATGTAAAGTTTCTAAAGGTTTTCCCTATATAAGACTATGCAAGACCAGTGGGCCTCTTAGTGGGGTGAATTTTGGCCCCTGGGCTATGATTTGAACAATCGTGGTAGAGGTCCACTAGATGAAGTTTCATACCAAATATCTAAGGCCTGGCCCTTTTGGTTTCAGACAAGAAGATTTTCAAATGTTTTCTCTATACATGTAAGTCTATGCAAAGCCAGATGGCCCCAGGGCGGGACAATTTTTGGCAACAGGGCTATAATTTGGACAGCAAGAGGGCCCAAAGGGCCCTGATTCGCTCACCTGAATGTTACTGTCTCTAGCACATTCTATTTTAAGCTCTGGTGGCCATCTTGTTCTTCAGAACAGAACGAGCTTAGCTATTTTGGTAGGCAACATTCCTGTGAAGTTTGAATCAAATTGCCCCAAGGGTTCAGGAAGATTTCACATCCATTCCTGTGAAGTTTGAACCAAATTGGCCCAAGGGTTAAGGAGTTCGCGTTTGAAGCAAATTTACGATGTTTTTCTATTTTTAGCAATGGCAGCCATTTTGCTCAACAGAGCATAAACGATTTAGCTATTTTGGTAGAGGGTCATCTACATGTAAGCAACATTTCTATGAAGTTTGAATGAAATTGGCCAGAGGGTACAGGAGGAGTTGTCGTTTAAAATTATTTTTTTTTTGCTATTTTTAGCTCTGGTGGCCATCTTGTTTGTCAGAGCAAAACGATTTACGCTATTTTGGTAGGGAGTCATCTGGCCAACATTCCTATTAAGTCTGACTCAAATTGGCCCAAAGGTTAAGGAGCAGTTCGCGTTTGAAGCAAATTTACGATGTTTTTCTATTTTTAGCTCTGGTGGCCATATTGTTCAACGGGGTCGGAGCAGAATGATTTTAGCTATTTTGGTAGAGGGTCACCCAAGCATCATTCCTATGAAGTTTGAATGAAATTGGCCTAGGGGTTTGTGAGGAGTAGTCATTTAAAGATTTTTCTATTTTTAGCTCTGGCAGCCATCTTGTTCATCGGAGCGGAATGGTCTTAGCTATTTTGGTAGAGGGTCACCTAGGCAACTTCCCTATGAAGTTTGAATGAAATTGGCCCAGGGGTTTGGGAGGAGTAGTCGTTTAAAGATTTTTCTATTTTTAGCTCTGGCGGCCATCTTGTTCATCAGAGCAGAACCGTTTTAGCTATTTTGGTAGAGAGCCACCTAGGCAACATTTCTGTGAAGTTTAAATGAAATTGGCCCAAGGGTTAAGGAGTAGTCTTTTAAAGCAATTGATGACGACGGACGGCGCCTGATGAACATTGGCTGATCACAATAGCTCACCAGGTGAGCTAATAATGGTAGAGGTCCACTAGATTTTTTGATTTGAGGTTCAACGTCCCCTTCAACACTATTTAGGTCATTTTGGAGACATTGCTTCCAATTTTGTGGGACTTTTACCCGAATTGAGATGAAATGACACCCAAAGAAACAAATAGGGTTTATAAGCATGGAAGGGCCGACTCGCAGCAATTTTCCTGGGCAGGCTTAGGCATTCTAAGCAGATTACCAGTACCCATGTGCGGTCGGTATCAGCTCTGCGTAAAAGCATCATGCAGCCCAATCTATTTCTCCAAGCCCCGATGGGAGGGGGTGAGAGATCCACTAGATGAAGCTTCATACCAAATATCAAAGACCTGGGCTTTCTGGTTTCAGACATGAACTATTTTTAAAGGTTTTCCCTATAGATGCCTTTGTAAAACCAGGGGGGCCTAGAGCGGGGGCATTTTTGGCCCTAGGGCTATAATTTGAACATTCTTGGTAGAGCCTATAAGAGGTTCACGAAATGAAGCTTCAAACCAAATATCAGAGACCTGGGCTTTCTGGTTTCAGACAAAAAGATTTTTAAAGGTTTTCCCTATATAAGCTTATGTAAAACCAGTAGGCCCTGGTGCGTGGGCAGTTTTGGGCACAGGGCTATAATTTGAACAATCTTCGTAGAGGTCCACTAGATGAAACTTCCTACCAAATATCGAAGACCTGGACCTTCTGGTTTCAGAAAAGAAGATTTTTAAATGTTTTCCCTATATAAGCCTATGTAACTAAAACCAGTAGGCCCTGGTGCCTGGACATTTTTGGCCCCAGGGCTATAATTTGAGCAGTCTTGGTAGATGTCTACTAGATGAAGCTTCAAACCAAGTATCAAAGACCTGGGCCTTCTGGTTTCAGACAAGAAGATTATTAAAGGTTTACCCTATATAAGCCTATTGAAAGCCAGTAGGTCCTGGTGGTGTGTGTGTTGGGGGGGGGGGGGGGGGCCTGTTTGGCATCAGGGCTATAATTTGAACAATCTTGGTAGAGGTCCGCTAGACGAAGCTTCATACCGAATATCAAGGATCTGGGTCTTCAAATTTCAGACTAGAAGATTTTTAAATGTTTTCCCTATTATAAGCCTATGTAAACCCAGTGGGCCCCGGCGCGGGGGCTTTTTTTGCCCTACATGTATGATGTATGGCTATAATTTGAACAATCTTGGTAGAGGTCCACTGGATGAAGCTTCAAACCTGATTCAGATATCATCAAGGCAAACATTCTGGTAAAGTTTCAGGAAGATTGAAGCAAAATTTTGGCTTCTAAGAATGTGAACAAGGTTTTAAAGAAATTTGACCTGGTGACCTAGTTTTGGATCTGACATGACCCATATTCGAACTTGAACTAGATATCATGAAGGTTGAAGTGAAACTGTGGTCTAGAGGGTGAACATGGTTTTCAAGAAATTTGACCTAGTGACCTATTTTTGGATCTGACATGACCTATATTCAAACTTGATCCAGATATCATCAAGACAAACATTCTGGTAAAGTTATATGAAGATAGTAACAAAATTATGGTCTCTAGATCTGGTGACCTAGTTTTTGACCCAACATGACCCATATTCAAACTTGACCCAGATATCACAAAGGCAAACATTCTGGTAAAGTTTCATGAAGATTGAAGCAAAATTATGGCTTCTAGAGAGTGGATAAGGTTTAACCGTTTAAAAGAAATTTGACCTAGTGACTTTATTGTGGATCTGACATGACCCATTATCGAATTTGACCTAGATATCATCAAGGGAAACATTCTGGTAAAGTTTCATGAAGACTGAAGCAAAACTGTTGTTTCTAGAGGGTGAACAAGGTTTTCAAGAAATTTGACCTAGCAACCTAGTTTTTGATCCGACACAACCCATATTCAAACTTGATCCAGATATCATAAAGACAAACATTCTGGTAGTTATATGAAGATTGAAGCAAAGTTGTGGTCTCTTGAGGGTGAACAAGGTTTTAACTCAATTTGACCTGGTGACCTAGTTTTTGACCCAGACACCATTAAGGCAAGCATTCTGGTAAAGTTTCATGAAGATTGAAGCAAAACTGTGGTCTCTAGAGGGTGAACAAAGTTTTCAAGAAATTTGATCTAGTCCGACATGAACAATATTCGAACTTGATCATCAAGACAAACATTCTGGTAAAGTTTCATATTGTGACCTCTAGAAGGTGAACAAGGCTAAATGTTGACGATGCACATACGACGGACAAAGGGTGATCACAATAGCTGACCTTGAGCATTGCTCAGGTGAGCTACAAGCAAATAAAACAAAACCATTATGTACAGTTGTGTTATTATTTTTTTAATTTGACAAACCTATGCAATGTTGGTTGTTTATTCTGTTTCTTAATAATTCCTACTTGATTTTTTTTTCCTTTCTTCGTATACTGCTTACCCTCTCGCTAGCATTCTCGGCAGGCTTACATGACATACAGTTTGAAGGATAAAAGTGCACTTTGTTACATTCATTCCTGCAAATGATACCAGCGGATCATGTTCGGACACCACAATTTTTTTGCAGCTGCTGGGAATCAAACCGGGGCCTCTAGTATACTACACTTACCACTGAGCTACCATGCAACCGACCTTCAACAGGGACTTGGTTGTAAAACTAAATTCTAAACTAGTAAGAAAATATCACTTGGGGAAATGCAACAATCAAAGAACGCAGCCATCTCTTAGTCACCGAAAGAAAGTAAGTGACATGGAGGCACACACAAAACAGAAGAAACATTTAACAATTAATGATAAGCCAATTAACAAATAAGACACTGCAAAAGAACAACCGCCTGGGGACGGTCAGTAGTGAAACTACAAGGGGCTTCAATTGCCAAAATAAAATACATAGACCGGTAGTAAAGTGGTCAACTATCATGAACCATATTCAGGTCGGAGCTTTTGCTGTGGTTCCTTCATGTTTTTTGTGTTGGTGGTTCTGATTCTTTTCCTAATATTAAATGTTGTTACGTTGCTGATTCTGATTCTTCCCCCTTTTGGTTTTTCATTTTTAGTTTGGTTAATGTTTGTCAAAAATGTGTTTGATGGTATTGATCAAAACAGGTAATACTGATCATCAATCCTAATTAACGTTTCCATTCAAACTGCATGTTCTGTTGCTCTCTCTCTCTCATGGAGTTGATTGATTTCATAATGGTATGGACCAAAACAGGTAATTGGTTGGTTGATTTGAGATTCAACACTGTATAGGACATTTTGGAGACGTTGCTACCAATTTTGGGGACTTTTACCGGACATTGACATCTAAAGCACTGTCGTCCAATGAAACCCATAGCATGGACGGTCCAACTCGCACCACTTTGCCTGGGCAGGCTTAGATCCTCTAAGCGGTTTGCCAATACTCGTGTGCGGTCGGTTTCAGCTCTTAGTGGAAGCATCATGCAGTATATCTATTTCTTCAAGCCCCGATGGGTGGGGGGCCGCCAAAACAGGCAATATTTCTCATAATTCCTAATTTATGTTGTCATTCAATGTACATGTTCTTCAAACTCTAGATTCTTTTTCTTTCTCTATATACTGCCATACGCCCTCCCTCTGTCTCTCCCCTCCGTCTCTCTGAGTTCATAAATCTTTTATACAAAACAACTAGGGGAAAATGGTTTAATCTCTCTCCGAGTTCATAAATCTTTTATACAAAACAACTAGGGGCAATGGCTTGGGGGCAAAATGACTAGGGACCAAAATTGAGGGCGAAACGACCAGCGAGAAAACGTCGTTACCAGCGCACTAACCACCGAGCTAGCACACTCCATTACATCTTGTTCACCTGATATGCCATTTGCTAAAGATGTGTGCACCGTATTTCAGATCTGGATGTTAACCGCAGGGGGTTTCATCCCCTGTTCAAGGTAGGGATGTAACGATAGTCAGATAATGACTATTGCGATAGTATTGACATTGCAGGAACAACCATTGCGATACTATTACTATTGCTGACTACTATTGCAATACTATTGCGATACTATTGCCTGAAACATATTTTCTTGTTTGAGAAGGAAATAAAAACTATTCAATACTTCAAACTGTTTTCTGTATGCTTTATCTGCATACAAGAAATAAACAAGATAATTTACATAAGAGGGACACCTGTTGTAAACTCCTGTTTGCTTTTCTGTCTGCCCTACATGAAGAGGAAACAGCTCCCCAGGAACATCTTTTTTCCTTTAAGTGTAAATCCTTCTGCAAGAGCCGGGAGACTCGTAATAGAAGTAGCCAAGTAAAATGTATCAATTCACAATGAGAATGTGAAATCAGTTTCTTAATCAAAGTAAATGTAAGCTCTTTACGAAGGCAATGAAATCTTTGCTTGTCTTCAAAAACACTTCAGACATGACAAAACTAGAGCTGCCGCCTAACGGGCGCCAATTATACCCCCGCATGCGTTGTCAGACAAATTTTTACAAGTATTTGACCTTGAGGAAGGTCAACGTAAAGGTCAAGGTCAGGTTTGTGTATATCAATCTTAAGTACTAGTGGCAAGGTGTGTGGTGTGTGAATATTAAAGAAATCGGTCAAAGAATAAGGAAGTTATGAGCAATGTTGAAGTTTTTTGTAACGGACCGACGATGACAGACGACGATGACGAGAGACGACAAACTGACTCCTATATAACCCCTTCAAACTTCATGTGTGGGGGTATAACGACTAATTTCACCTTGTTATAACACTGAACTTTGGGTCCAACCAAACCGACCATGTTAGTTAACCGAATTGTGTAATAAATGCCGGATATGCAGTCTATTCTATAATTACACTGTAAACACAAGCCTCCAGCGCTACCGATAAGCCTATAATGTTCCGTGTGACAAGGTGTGAAAATAAGATCAAGTTCTGTCTCTAATTTGCATTTATCCCTGAATCATACAATTTAATCCACAATCAAATCGCTCCTAAGACGATTAGCTTCATCTACTGGTAGATGTATGCATATTAATAAAAACAGACTATTCTACTGCCTCGTGCATGGCTATATTTTGGCGCCAAAAAAGCAGACGCTTGGCGGGAATGGGTGAACGCTTTAATTTGTGTGAACACATCTGTATGCTGTTGTTGGTGACACGGATCGAGCTTCCGGGTATAAATTGCGAATTGTGCAGGGCGCTGTTTTCTATCCACCTCTACCCACAACCGTTTAGCTATTTAGAAAATGTTTTACCGGTTACGAAAGAAATTCGCTTCATTAAAATAAATTTATAGTAGATAGCTGAAAAGCTATGCCAGCAATGCATACGATTTAGAATCAGAATTGTTACTGATGACACGTCAAACGAATCCATACACCAGAACCTGTGTTTTGGGAAGTTAGATTTGAATCTTTAGACCGAAAATCTGAGGAAATTTTTAAAGTCTCAGTGTTTAGGTACACAATCGATCGCATGCGTTTGTTAAACAGAACACCTTTGAGATCAGGGCTAAAGAATTTTTATATCCAAATCGCCCCCGGTCGACCGATGACGTCATCAGTAACGTGCTGAACATGTCTTACAATGTCATCCCGACATTCTTGCATCTGCCAGTTTGTCTAATTTTCCATCATTTTCATTGTGTAATGTTTTTTTTTCCAAACACCATTTTTATTTTCCTTTTGATGTTTGGTAAAATCTTTTAAAATATTTTAGCAATACAAATAAACAGAAAATCGTACCACGTTTGTATTTTCTTTAATTGTTTTCTAGTGCGGTATTTCCCTTACACGGTGTCCAAGATTCAAAATTAATACATCGGCTGTATAAACATGTCTGGATGCTCAAATAATAAAACGTTCTTTGCAGGACGACACGTATTTCATTTCCTTTGATGTCTGTTATTGACAAAATAAGAATCCTCTAAAAAATCAACCAGAACATTTTTTTTGCATCTTTTGAAACGGTAGTGACACGTGCGGACTTGCCATGCTTCATGTGCTAATTAGTGGGCGGCAGCCTTTGATGATAAATACCACTGTGAAAACACGCAATAATTATCGCTTTTCTTATCACTGGCTTACAGACACCTTGCAGATTAGCGTAATCTAAATATGCGTGGTCGTCCGTGTCAATTATTTCGAAATCAATTAACATCAAAGTGCTGTTGAAATATGCTAAGTGGATAATGTGTAACAAAATAGGATGCATAAACACAGTGTACCTGCAGGCTACCGCCAAATCACGACCGCCAAATCACGATTCGGCTGTAATTTTATTGCCTTTATCTGGCGACAAGCAGCCGTAGTCTCCCAATGACACAGGAGATTATTGGATTATAATTAGGACAATGTACAGTTTGACGCTTGACCGGGTACAAGACGTAGGTGGTAATAAAGAATATAAATTATATTAGAATGAAAACAATTTCGAAAAATATCTGACAAACTTGTGATATAGAAAACTATCGATAGTTCAAAACACTATCGGCGATAGTCATCGATGTTTAACTTTACCATCGATGCAGTACTATCGGCCCAGTGCCTATCGCAATGCATCGATGGTCCGATGCATCGTTACACTCCTAGTTCAAGGTAAGGTCTAACCCCTGTATGATTGTTGTGGCTTTCATCCTGCAAATTTGGGTTTTAAAATACACCTGCGAGTATCGCAGCGACAGTAGATGGATATCTTTCATAGCATTACATGATACTCACCGTGCAGGTGTGCGATTATGAACAAAAGCAAGAGAGACAGAGGTCGGAGCTTTTTTGGAATCATTTCGTGTCACTTTTGTTCGAACTTCGAGCCTCGGGTCATGAAGCTCTTATTTAAATTATGCTGGTTTACATGCGTATCATGTCATTTTTCGGTTTCACTTATAGAGCATGTCCATATTTCTCTTTGACAGGGACATTAAACAAGGTATCCAGCACTAGCTGTCAACATAAACATTGGAAAATTTGCTCCGTTTATTAGATTTTCCATCTCAAAACATCCAATATGGCAGAAACGATGCGTGAAAGCCCGGATGTAGACCATTTCTTCTTCCGGTCATTTGTAAGGGATGTTTCAATTGGCCATTTGTTACCAAAGATACTGCGAGATTTTGGAAGATCAATTTCGAGTTATAACCTAAATTCGACTTTCTAAAACTTAGAAAGTGTCTGTTTCATATGTTTCAAGGTCATGGGCCCGAAAGAGCAAGAAAATTCAATACAATTCACATGCATTCGCATAGATGCAATAGTGATAGCTGATTGACTATCCCCAAAATTGACCAATGAAATTGGTCGTAATAGGTCAAGAAGGTTGCGACATTGGCACGATGTCAATTAATTCGCAGTTCTTTTCACCCCTGCGTACAAGGCTACAGTTGATTCTCGTAACTAGTCTTTGCGCTTTTTGTCTGGAGTCCGGGAAATTAAGGCTGCCATTAGCCCGGCTTCCCATGGTACCAAGGTAGTTAATATCACAGTATAAATATTTCAGCACTAAAATTATTTTATGTTAATTTTCTATATGGTCTCTTCTTCCAATTAAGGAGGAGAAATGACAATCACAATACTTCAGCATGTATTTACAAACATGACAGATATGTACAGATAAGAATCCTGACCATGTTGCGGAAGAAGAAGAAGAAGTACCTGGGCAAAATTTTCTCATGCCAACAGACATTCCCATGGTACCAAGGCAAATTGAAAAGTGACAAATGTAGAAAACTGATTCGATTAAAAATACATGTAATAGCTTTTCATATTACTTAAAACAATAAACATCAGTATTTCAAATAGAGAAAACTGCAAAATTGATGTAAAATAATTTTTGACTGCTTTTAATTCTGCAAATGGTACAATAAAGTAAGCTACAGTTGAGACATAGTGGGTACAATTCATGACGAGGGTTGTATGAAAGTCAAGCAAGTTTGATTCATCATTTAACGTTACCTTCTAAGCTTATACTCAGAGGTGTCATTGGGGCACAGAAACACTGGAATAGTTTAAAGCGTTTTAAAGAACGCATGCATAGACTGTCGGTTCACTTTCAAAACTAAACGAATACCCTTGCATATAGGAGGCAGTATATATCAACATGAAACACACAGCGTGATAGCTCAGTGGTTAGTGCACTTGCCTCTGATGCTAGAGGTCCCGGGTTCGATCCCTGGCAGCGGCAATAAAATTTCGGTGTCCGAACACGCTCCATTGGCATCATTTGCAGGGATGAATGTCATAAAGTGCACCGTCCTTCGGATCGGGACGTTAACTGGAGGCCCCCTGTGCAGGGAGAACCATCCCCTGTGCAGGTTAAAGATCCCTACCGTAATTACATGTTTACTGTGTAGGCTTTCATCCTGCAAAAACCTGGAGTGTATGTAATATACACCTGCGGTAATGGTCAAATGTGACCGACGCAGTATCAGAAGATAGATAGATAGATACGATGGTTCTTCCATGTTTCAATTTATAAAACCTACTTGAGAAAAACAAAAGAAAAATCATAAGTATTTTAAAAATAAATTAAAGATGGTGACAATTTCATTAATATGTGTATTCCAAGTCAGGTCTTTAGAAATACTTACCCCAAGGTAGCGTGTCCTGTCGACAGACGCCATTATCTCACCATAGAGGGTAAACTGGGAGTGATTAAGCTGTCTAGCTCTGCCAATGTGCAGAACTTGATATTTACTTGGATTAAATTCCATGTTCCAGGCTCGATCGTTCCCATTCTTGTAGGGTGTTAGTATCATTTTGGAGAATGCGAGTCCTGCCATTTTGATTTCTCACTGAGGTAAACTGCTGTATCATTCGAAAATAACCTGACATCACGAAAACACGCCTATATAATTTTGACCCCCCCCCCCTCGAACCCCACTTTTATATAGTAAAACTGGGGTTTGCAGGGGTAAAACTTATTTTCTTATTTCTGCTCTAAAATATAGATTGTGGGTACTCGTTAGAACCGCCTTCTAACGAGTACCCACAGTCTGTATTTTGAGCAGAAATAAGAAAAATATCGTAATTTTTCATCTTAAAATCTTCATTTTTTCGGCGATAAAGGTGGCAATCTATTTGTATAGGCGTGTTTTCGTAATGCCTGAAACTGGATGTTTTCTGGAAGGTCATTTATGTAAAGCAAGAAGAGAAGTGCCTATAGTGATGCCCCGAAGAATTCTTTCTTCCCTAGAACTATTCCTCATTGGAATAGTCTTCCCTCCTCTGTGGTAAATGCCAAAACTGCATAGGAGTTCAAAGCCCGCATGATGTAGATTGGGACCCGGAGGTATGCGTTTTAGTACACCTCTGAAAGCAGATTGTAAATAGTTTTAAGAACTCATCCAGTGAGTTTTTTTTTTTTTTTTTTTTTTTTTTTTTTTGGTTTTGCTAAATTCTAAATTTAGCACACAATTCTAAATTTAGCGCACCACCCAACTGAGGTAATGACCAAGTATGACCGACTCAGTATATGAAGATATATAGAACGTGGGCCCAGTACAGAGCCCTGTGGCACGCCTGAAGTGACGGATACCTCTGATGAACATTATCCCTCAAACACTACAGCCTGGGTTCGACCCCCCTAAGCAAAGAGCTTACCCATTTGAGAGTTTTACTATAATACCGTAAGGAGAAAGTTTAAAAAGCAATTTCCAGTGGTTCACCTTGTCTAAAGCCTTGCTAAAATCTAGCAAGACTAAATCATCTTGGTGACCATGTGAAAGTTTTCTGCCTAACTCCTCAACTAGTTCTATTAAATGTTTTTCGCAAGAACGTTTCTCACGAAAACCTTGCTGTAATCCATAAAGTATATCATTTCTATTCAGATGCCGAGCAAGGTTTGAAGCTACAATGTGCTCCATGACCTTACACAAAATACAAGTCAAGGATATTGGCCTGGAGTTTGCGGGATCACATTTATCGCCCTTTTTGAAAAGAGGACACACTCTTGCTGTTGTTCAATCTTTTGGCAGGTGGCCTGTTTCAAGTGATTCTCAAAAATAGTTTACTAAATGTCAAAATCCGAAATTATGCTGTTGTCGACGTGACCATCGTTGATTTGACAAAACCAATATTACGGTTATTAATAGAAAAAGTATCGCTATTTTTATTGATGTTTCATGCGGGTCAGAACTATTTATAGAGTCCAGACTGGAATCGTGTGCTGGGTTTGGCAAACACCGAATATCCTGGTCAGACGCCGCGGAGTGTGGAGTCTGCTCAGCCGGTTGCACAGGGGCTACATGGTTTGCTTAAATAGTGGCATTTAAGGGTTAAATGAAATAGTATAAGAATACCAGGTTACTCACGTAATGAAGGAAAACAATAACAGTATCTTAGCTAGGCCAGGCTATCACGTGACCATTTTCATAAAACAATTAGATAGAGTCGATTGTACAACTTTTTGGCACTTCTGCGAAGAACTTAAGTTTGTTGAAGAGCAAAAAGAGAAGCCCAGGCGGATAGACAGTGCATTCCTTCTGATCAGGATCGGCACTGTTCGTCATAATTATATATATACGTTTTGAACATGATTCAGGCCGTACGCAGACTCTGAAAAAGGGGGACGGTGCGAATTTCAGGTATTTTGCAGAGTGTGAAAAACTAACCTGAGTTTGAGAATTTTCCACAAAAAATGGGTGGGATGGGTACGTTTGCACCCCTCCCCTGCATGTGTGCGGGCCTGCATCAGCAGGTAGAATGAACTTTTTTAACATAACACTGAAGGGACACTGTTTCTAATCACTGTTATTCAAGAGCTGGGATGCAGTGGTGGGACTGAGCGAGGAGAAGAGAAAAAGTTGAAACTATGACAAACATTGTAGGTTCTGATCAGGACCCACCAATGGATCTACACTGTTTGCAACTGGATAAAATGCTAGACGTGTAATAACTGTACCAGCACAGATTGTGTTGTATATGAGGTTAAGCATTATCACTGAAATATTGTAAATTCAAAAAGATGAATCTGTTGTGCTGGTTGAATATACGTGTATACAGAAAGGAAATAATTAAACACATTATCAAGTGACAAGTAAATAATTTGGAAAACTTTGACGGAAAATGCTACCATAATATTTTCAGACAAAAATTGGACTGCATTCTTTTCTTATATTAAATGAAGCGTTTAAACAAGTACCAACAGTCTACGTTATAAAGCTTGCTGTTGTCCGCGTGACTATCACTGACCATCTGACTTCCGCCGACCCTGAACAAAATGTACAAAAATTGTAGTTTATAGCGTCGATAGTCGCCTCCCAAAATAGAAGTAGAGGCAATGATCAGGAATCGATACAATTAACCCACAGCTCCCATCAGAGACACAAAAGGGAAAGAAACACAAACATGAAGCAACAGACCCCAACGGAAACACCAACAGCGGAAAGCCAAAAGGACAGTTACTTTCCCACAAAATGGCCAATAGGCTATCCAAAACAAAACAACTTAAGCGACACAAACACCCAAAGACAAACCATAACAAAAATAAACCGCGACAGAAGAACCGCCCTGGAACGGTCAGCGGAAACGAATCCCACTGGGGGGGGGGGGGGGGGGGGGGGGCTTAAATCGATTTTACGTGGCCACAATCCTCGCACTTACTTCCGTCCCGATTAGGACAAAATTTTTTATTCAGTCCGCATGAAGGCCTCCTAACTCATCAGGGCAACATATCCCTGAACACAAAAATCAAACAACCACACAGATGAAACAACGGTGAGGGCTCACAGCAAGAAACAACAGAAATGCTGGAACAAAAGAAAACCAACAGTTAGACTCCGATGGGCCCGACCAGAGACAGAGCACTAACCACTATCTACCCAGGCTGTCTATCTTCATATACCCAGCCATTACTTCAGTTCGGTGGTGCGCTAAATTTAGAATTTAGAAAAAAATAAAAAAAATAAAATAAAATAAAGACACTGGATGAGTTCTTAAAACTATTTACAATCTGCTTAAACGGATACCTCTGAGTCCCAATCTATACCTTGCGGGCCCTGAACTCATCTGCAGGAGGGAAGACTGGCCCACTGAGGAATAGTTCCAGGGAAGAACCCAGCAGGCACATAACGTAATTGTGACGTCATTTCGACGTCGTTGCGACGTCATGATGTTTATGCAACGTCACATCTACGTCGATGCAAGGTCGTGGCGTTGCACCGACGTTGATTTGACGTTGCCCTAACGACGTGTGCCTGCTGGGAAAGAATTCTTCAGGTCATTACGATAACACACCCGTGCGACATAGTGGATTTTTCTCAACTCCAAAATGGCTAACTTTCTAGTGAAAATTCGTGATATTTTTCTTATTTATACTGCAAATATAGGTTGTGGGTGCTCGTTAGAACCGCCTCATTGAGGCGGTTCTAACGAGTACCCACAACCTATGTCTTATATATAATAAGGAAAATAATGTATACCCCCACCCACCCCTAAACCCCAGTTTTCTCTATATAAAGTGGGGTTTAGGGGGTGTTCATTTCACGGACTTGTTCACGTGTTGCATCACAATAGGCCTAGCTGGTACCTACGATATTGACTGTTGTTTTCTTTGTCGAGTATTTATCTTTATTAAGAGGCACTGTTATAATTAAAGACTGCTCACGACGGGCCTCCAACGATGGCCATTTCAGAAGCATATCAACAATGAGGTATCACGATCAGCCTGCGCATACGCGAGATACCAGGTATTTGCCTTCAGCATTTGAAAATGAAGTTGAATTTTTGTCTTGATGGATATATTCTATCATATGACCATTAAATTCATTCAAAATGACATTGAAAAGCCAGTGAACGCAATGAGTATTTGAACATGTTTTTGGTACAACCTGTCGATTGCTGCCAGCTTGTAAATCAAATAAAGGGAACAGCTACATCAAACGTATTCATTGGTTGAACATTATTAATTTCTATTTTTAAACGGATGGATCTGATTCTCGTCATTCTATTGGTAGAGCCAAGAATATCTCAATACATCAAGTGTAAAAATAGCAACAGTATTGCACCATAAGAGGTCTTGCCGGTGTAATACATTTCATTAGAACGAATGTAACGACGGGGATAGGACTTTCGAACCAGGTAATATAGTTTTTGTCATGGTCGATTCTATAGCTTCCCTGTCTAAGCTTAAACTTATTATGTCTAGAATACGCTCTACATATTTCTTTGACCGTCAGTGTTCAGAAATGTCTCAAAATCATGAATTTAATGCCATTTCAGCACAGCCCGCAAAGGCGGCCAGTGGCAAAGCGCAAGTAGCCGAGCGAAAACGTCAAACCAAAGAGAAATTTACCTGTCAGGCGAGACAACGTCTGCTACGACGACTAGTGTTGATATATCTTTCAACATTACTGATCTTAACACAACCATCACGACGACGACGGCTTTATCTGACGAATTTACAGAAATGCTTAAAGGACAAGAAGTTTTGTGCCAAACGAGCGCTGGGGAGATTGTTCCGAACACCCTTGATGAATTGGTCCGGTACCTCGACATCGAGGGGACTGCCGACTTATCCGACGACGACAAGGAGCTGTACGGGGTCAAAGGTTTTAAAACCCAGACTCCTGGACACTTCCACGATTGCACTACGTTTGGAACAGAAGACAAGTGGCCTATTTGACGCGGGTAATTATTATTAATTGTTTACTTATTGCCAATTAACTCCAATTAACACATCCTGCTGAATATATTAATTTCACCACACCCATTTCCAGCTATCAGCGAATCAGATAATTACTTGGTATATTCACTCAATTCACAAACTGTGTGACAGTGTAGCTCCTGATCAGAAGCCTTCTTATTTGGATTTACACTGTGTGCAAAGGTAAGGGTTGTCGTGAACAGCAGCACAGAGGTTATGTCAAAACAAAATGCAGCTTTCAACATTTTTTTTTTATTTCATTTTTCTTCCTGTGGAAAATCAGGCCTTTCACACAAAATGTTGTGCCTTGTAAGCGAAAATGTCAACTCTATTTGTGTTTGGTTGTTCAAGGGATGCATACCTTAGTTGGTTCTAATGAGTACCCTTAATCATTAATTACTGAATGCATACTAAAAATAAGAAATATCAAGGGGTGTTTATAATTATGAGAAAATGAAAATTATTACGAAAACAGACCTATTTTAATAAATATATTGAAAATTCTTCCGCAGAAATTTTTTTTTCTGATAAAAATTTTGATATTTTTCATAATTATGATCGAAATATAGATTGCAGGCACTAGTTTGAACCATCTCAGCGTGGTGAGGCAGTTTTTACAAGTACCCATAATATTTATATTTCTGGCCAGTTAAAGGGGGTCAAAATCATATATTCGTGTTTTTGTGATGATCAGCATTTATTTAAGTTGATGCATGGACTTTTTTTTGTTTTGTTTGAATTGAGGTTTAACATCCCCGTCAACACTGTTCGGGTCATTTTGCTTCTAGTTTTGTGGGACTTTTGCCCAACATTGAGATGAAATGACATCTCAAGCCTTGCCACCCAATGAAACCAAACTTTTACTTTAACACTTAAAAACTATAACACTTGCAGATGTCATTTTCAAATATTTTGTTTTTGCAATAAGGCTTTGCATAAAATGTGAAACACAATTTACTTGTTTTGTCCTGCCTAACTTTCCGGAAAAATAATTAAAAAATAATTGGTGGTTGCTTTAAAAATTCTGTGGCACCTTAAGGGATTAAAACCTTTATGACACAGAAGACTCCCAAATATTTACATTTTTGAGCTTTCACAGATTAAATATCTGTCACATTGCCAATGTACAAAATGATAATATACAGGTAAAATGTGGATCAATATATCACCTGGTCACGTGGCTGATAAACAAGATCAGTAAACAGTAACTAGGCCATGTGTGTGTGGTATATTGCACAACTTCACGAGGTTGCATACCGAAGCAAAAATGTCAAGGCCAATCATGTAGACATGAATTTTTATTTCCATCTCTTGCATCAACCAGCAATCTAAAATTAGACATTAGTAGTTTGATTTGTAAACTTCAACCAATAGAAATATAGTAGAACTTTCTTGAACTGAATAATATGTTAATATATTACCTGCTGAATGTGGGATAAGTAGTTAAAACATGTAATTAAAAAAAAAAAGATAAATAAATTTTATAAATATTATGTAGTTTTAACTGATTTTCATCAACAATAATTTGATAAAACAGGGATATAATGACCATGACATGTGATCAATAAACCATAGTTGTGCAATTTTATAATTATTCTTTGTGAATTGGATAGTTTTTAAACATTCTGCTATACAAATTCAAATCATGGAGTTGTAGAATATATTTGAAGAGAAAATTATAAATTCTAAATGTTTGGGATTTGTTACAAAGGAGGCGGAGGGGAGTAAAACATTTACAAAGGAATGCCCTGAGCTTAAGTTAGGTATGATCAAAGAGATATTGTATATTACAAGAAAACACGCCAATATAATTTTGACCCCCTTTAACCCCACTTTTATATAGTAAAACTGGGCAGGGGTGTAAAATTCCACTCGCCCGCTCGCATTTGCGAGTAAGTTTTAAGGCAGGGCAAGTAAGGTTTTCAAAACTGACCTTACTTTTTCTTCATTTTAGCATCTAAATGAAAAATTTAGGGCAAGTAAGTTTGAGTGAAATTTTACACCTCTGATACGGGGGTGAACCTTATTTTTCTTATTTCTGCTCATATATATATAGATTGTCGGTACTCGTTAGAACCGCTTCGATAGATTGTGGGTACTCATTGGAACCACTTCGATGAGGCGGTTCTAACGAGTACCCACAATCTAGACTATATTTTGAACAGAGAAAGTGTCTCATTTTTTTAGGCAGTAAAATTCACAATGTATTTGTATACGAGTATTTTCATGATGTATTTATATATTTGGAAAGATATAAAAGAGAAATCTACCATATATAAAAGCAAAATCAACTGTAATTTAGAATGATAGGAGGGCAGGCAGGGTCCATTTTAAGTTCTCTTGATATGCACCATGAAAACATGCCTATATAATTTTGATCTTCTTAAACCCCACTTTTATTCAGTAAAACTGGGATTTATAGGGGTAAACATTATTTTTCTTATTTCTGCTCAGAAACATAAATTGTGGGTACTCATTAGAACCAACTCACAGTTAATGTTTGCTTTTTAATTATTGTATGCAATGTCAACAATTAAAGTCAATTGAAAGCCCTGAAAAAGCACACTTTGTATAGAGAAAATAAAAGCAAGGTTTTTGAGGGTATACAAACATGTACATGACATGCATGTATGCAAATTCCTTATTTCTGCTCCAAAACATTTATGCATACATGTAGATTGTGTGTGTGTTCTTAACTTTTATGTGCAAGAGCCTGCTCAAGAAAAGTGGGGGTAGGTAAACTGATAGGCTCAACATGAAATTAATACTGTTGACTGGGTCATAAAACTACAAAACCAGACAAGCACCCACAATCAATATTTCCATGAGAAATCATAGCCCAAAGTTAGTGGTCACTAGGGTATACAGATATTACTTTTCTTATTTCTGCACGAAAACATAGGTTGTGGGTACTCATTGGTAGGGCCTAACCATAGATACCCGCAACATGATTTTGTGCTGAAATAAGAAAAAATATCAGTACTTTTCGGATGAAAACAAAAAGTATGGAAAGGAAACAATATCAAATTTTCATATGGATCAGAATGTTTAAATTCTTGTGTTTTGTCTATTTCAGCCGAGGCTGGCAACGAGACTGTTGCTGGCGGAGTCTCCTGCATCGGTATGATGGAACCAATCACTCCAGAGTCAGAGTCGGGCGACTTCCTGGGAGGGCTCTTCCAGGACATGCCCTTGGAACTGACGGGAATAGACTTCCTGGACAGCTTTATGGATCTTTCTAACTTCCTTAGTCGGGTATGTTTAGTTCAATATCAATATATATTTAGAAGCCTCTGTGGTGTAGTGGTAAAGCCACTTGCTATGTAAACATGGGTCGTGAGTTTGATACCGGGCTTCTCCAGACTTTCGGATGAGGCTTAAAACGGGGTTCCCGTCTCCATATGACCTTTGTTGGTGGGGATGGAAAATTCAAACACACACACCCAACATATATTGTCATAGAAATGGCATTGCTCCATGTGCATTTGAATATAAATATATGTAACCCATTGAGTATATTCCAAACTAATGATACCTAATATTAACCCATTTTGTACCAGAAACCCCAAAACGGGTACCTGCCAAACAGTGCATGCCCAGATCAGACGCCGCAGAACCTACACTATTTGCAAAAAGTTCAGCCGTTTTCTAACTCCATTCAAAAGATAACACAACCTGTCACCCCAAATTTTGGAATGAACTCCTGGTAAATATAAGGAGGAAGGTTCCATTTGGTACAAAAAGGGTTAATAGTACCGTAACAATTCTAAAAATTCGGACACCTTATTTAGGCTCCTAAAATTTTGACAAATTTCTTTCACAATCCAGCAAAGGGTCCAAAACATCAAGACGGAATGGCTGTCGGTGTAGACCTTGATCCATTGGTACAAAAAGGGTTAATGTGAACTGTTTAATGTTTCAGGATTTGGAAGAGAAAGTTCCTGGTAATGATGCTTTAGTGGAGGCAACTGACGATGAAATGATGGGCAAAGTGGACTTCTCCGGAATTCTATCAAGCCTTAAGGAAGAAGCAGGTGCCTTTACTATACCATCAGCTGAGGTAGCCCTGTCCAACGCTCCTGACCAGACCCAGAAACGCAAGCTTGCGGATTCTGAGGTGGTCGAGGAACCCTATATCGGCAATTGCATCACAGTCGACGTGATGGACATTGAGCAAGTTCCAGACAGCTCTACGTCCGATCATGACTATGTGATCAAGAAGCCAAGACTCGCCTCGACTTCATTTGTGAAGTCAGAAATCGAGAGTCCAAGCCCGATCCCCGTCTCATCTACCATCGACTCAACAACTAAGCCCAAGACAAAGTACAGGGAGAGGAGGGATAAAAATAATGCCGCATCACGACGCTCCAGACAGATCAGGAAACAGAAGTACGTCGAAATGGAAGTCATTGCCGAAGATTTGGAGGCAAAGAATGACAAACTCCGAGAGAAGATCGAAGACTTGGAAAAGCTGGCCAAATTCATGAAAGCCGAACTTATTAAACAAATGACAAAGAAATAAACACAGTGAGAAGGTAAAAGAACAAACGCTAAATTAGAGTTTTTAAGTCTAAAGAAACATTATCTTGGAGGAAAATAACACTTTAGTTAACTAATTCAGTAGCTACAGATAAGGTGAAGTAAAATCTCGAAAACACACCTATATAATTTTGACCCCCTCTGAACCCCACCTTTATATAGCAAAACTGGGGTTTATAGAGATAAACCATATTTTTCATATTTCTCCTCTAAAATAGATTTTGGGTACTCGTTAGAACTGCCTCGATGGGGCGGGTCTAACCTGTACCCTCAATTTATATTTTGAGCAGAAATAAGAAAAAAATATCACAATTTTTATCAGAAAATTTTCATTTTTTCGGCGGAAAAATTTACAATGTATTTGAATAAGCGTGTTTTTGTAATGGAAGATAATTTTCCTTATTTCTTGTTAAAAACGTATTGTGGGTACTTGTTAGAATTGCCTCTGAGGCAATTCTAACAAGTACCCACAAAATATATTTTTATCATGCAAACAAGTCTGTGAAAGAAACGCTCCTCTAAACCCCACTTTATATAGAGAAAACTGGGGTTTACTGAGGTATACATTATTTGGCTTATTTCTGCTCTAAAACATAGGTTGTGGGTACTCATTAGAACTGCCTCAATGGGGCAGTTCTAACGAGCACCCACATCCTGTGTTTTAGAAAACATAGGTTGTAAGTTGTGGATACTTGTTAGAACTGCCTCAATTAGGTGGTTCTAATGAGCATCCACAGCCTATGTTTCGAGTATAAATGAGAAAAATTATCAAATTTTCACCAGAAAAGCAGTCATTTTGGAAAATTTGAGATCTGGGACAATGCAATATGTTACACGGGTGTGTTATTGGAATGAAAATTAACCCTTTATTAACTACCTTACTTCCCCTTTAATCTGGAGCTACGAAAAGAACAGTAGGTAAATCAGAATTTTCATAGGATAAAAATGACATTGTTTGGTGTATTTTTACTTCTACAGATGAACTTTCAGAAGTTGAAAAGGGTGTAGTTGTTGGTCACATGATCGTGTCTTGTGACACCATCATTTTCATATATTGTACATTGTTCATTGTAAAGAGAAATGAGATCAAAAATTTAAAAAAAGACAAAATGCCTAAAAAAAAAAAGAACAAAACCCAAAAAGAAGTGCTCTTTGATTAGTGTTGATGTATAGATATGTTTTCAAATACCGGTAATTGTATTACATAGCTTACATAATTCATTTTGGTTCTGACAAAGTTATCGTGAATACTAAATTATAAAGTCATTTTTAAACGAGATATAGATTTAAAGAATATTAAATTCAGGCATTTGGTTTTTATATCTTTTGATATCTTAAGAAATGGTAACATCATTGTTTTAGAGTTGTTCTTTCTTTTTTGAAAATCTTACTTATTGGAAATTTTGTCTCATCTTACAAATACTGATATTGTAAAATCTCAGAAATATTGTACCATAAATACTATCCATAGAATCAGTTAGCCGGCCTCGGTAGCTCAGTCTGATGCACGTCTGACTGTTGATCAGGAGGACGCGGGTTCCACACCTGCCGGGGTCGGAAACATTCTTTTGTGGAGATTGATCATGAAATCATTTCTACAGTCATTCTCTCCCTTCCGCTGATTCAAGAAATGGCAGTTGTCAATTTCTGGCAAAAGAATGTGCACTGTACTGGTTAACCGCCTATGTATAAGCCTGCCCAGGAAAGTATGGGTAGATAAACTAACTGGCTAAAAATGACCTAAATAGTGTTGACTTGGCTGTTAAACTCCAAGACAAACACAAAATGGGTTATGGTCGGTTCCAAAATTTCACACAGTCTGCATGGCTAAGTGCATGAAGAGTTGGGTAAATTTCATTGGGACTACCGTAGACAAATTTTTACTCGTCCTCCAAAATTTTTACTTGTCATTGCAAGTGGATAAGTGGATTTTTTCAGTAAAAGTCTTATTTTTTTATATTGCAAGAATTGGTTACCATTATTCCAGTGAGTGGAAAACAGTGAAAACCAAAAAAGTCCCGAAACTGGTCTTATTACATCCGTATTTGTAAGGAGAGACAAAAATAAAATGTTGTCTGACTGACTTTTCATCTGATAGCTCTTGCTAAAAAAGGGCAAACTAGTAATGCATTGTTGATTACTGAAAATAAATAAATGCACTTGATTAAACCCTCATCAGGGTTCACCCAAAAGCCAGCTGATCCTGATCTATACTGCATATAAATTACATGACTTCAATTTTACCGGAATCATGTAATTCAAATGGTTGACAAATGGGGAGAGGTGTAGCCTAATAAAATATTCAGCTTGGTGAGAGTGAAGATGAAACGACACCCATTTCTGGCTTTCCAACCAGTTAGTTTGCTTGATGAAAAATTTACAAATTTACGAACTGAATATACTGATGAGATGGCTTCTTATTAAACCATCTAATCTGTCTGTATCAACACTGTTTGCAAAGGTAGAGCATATCCCTGATCAGCAAGACAAGGGTAAAGAGTTATTTGTTTTTGTGCCATCAGATGAAAAGTCAACACTTATTATTAACTTGTAAAGCTTAGACTCCATTGGCACATATGTTTAAACCCTTTGGAGCTAAGTCCCAGCATCCTAGATGCGGAAAAGCCCGTGAAAAATCTTTCACTGTTTTGCAAAAATGTGAGTAGCTTTTGCATTGTTAAAAGCTACTCAGATTTTTGCATGAAAATCTCAAACTTTTGACAATATGCATAGACCCAGATAAGCGTGGATATCCACATATTATTTCTCTTATTTCTGCATGAAAAACATGTTTTCGTGCCCAAAAATAAGAAAAAAACCTTACCTGGAGCTATGACTATGTTAACTTGCGGTGTCATTAATTTTGAACTATTGGCCCCAGATTAACATGGTATCTTAAAAAAATGTGGTCCGATTGTTAAAAATTAATGATGCCATTAATTAACATATCCACTTTTTAAGGCAATATTTTTTATAGTACATGCATATTGTTTTTCAGTGGGTTAACAAATAACTAGAAAATCCATGATTGCCTCAAGTTCTAAACATTAACCTTTACCAGTCTCTAGACTAATTCAGCAGACGACAAATTCATTACAATAATACACCTGTGCGACATTGTGCATTTGTTTCACATCTCCAAATGGCTACTTTTCTGATAAAATCTTTGATATTTTATTATTTAGACTGCAAATATAGATTGTGAGTGCTTTTTAGAACTGCCTCAATGAGACGGTTCAAAAGAGTTCCCACAAGCTATGCCTTGGAGCAGAAATAAGAAAAATAATGTATAGCCCCGTAAACCCCAGTTTGCTGTATATAAAGTGGGGCTTAGTCACAGACTTGTTGTCATGATGTGTTGGTATTTTTCTTATTTTTCCAAGAAAACAGGATTTGACATTTCATGCAAATTGTCCCATATGGAGACAATTTGCATGAAACATTGAAATCTGTTTTGTGGAAAAAATATTTCAAAATGTTGTCTGCTGAAAAAATACCCAGCATGCAGAGTGTCCTGAATAGCATCTTACACCTTATGAACATTATAGCAGTAGTCTATTTCACAATTTTAGGGGTGTCAGGTTGACTTATTTATAAATAGAAATTTATAGAAAATGGCTGTTTTTTTGTGTTGTTTTTTTTGCGAATAATGGAAGTCCTGATCAGATGCTGTTGTGTCTGATCTGTGCTTGCACTGTTAGCTATGGTCCCGTTTTGGAGGTTTCTGTATAACAGGGAAGTGGGGAGCAAGTAGTTTTCATTTTCAAATTCTATGCAGCTTATTTGACTAGTTGTTTTGACTGCTGTATAAATGGCATTTTATTGAAATTGATCCATCACAATAACTAGTCTGTGAAAGGAAGATGCCTCTTAACCCCACTTTATAAAGATAAATGTGGGGTTTATGGAGGTATCTGCCTTATTTTGGCTCGAAAACACAGAATGGGCTCATTAGGACCGCCTCATGGAGGCATTTCTAAGGAGGCGTTTCTAAGGAGTACACACAACCTATGTTGAAAAATGTTTTTACCTAATAATTGTAATTTCTGACACCATATTGGTCGCCATTATTTCTCATGAATATGGTGGATTTAAATTTAAATTTTAATAATATTAAGTCTGGTCCCAATTCATATTTAAGAAAAAAAAAGTAAGTCATTATTTTAGTTTAATTTCAGAATGATGAAACATCATTGAATGGCATTTGTACATATTTTTTTTGTGTGTGCATATGTATTTTTTTACTGATCTCGAAACAAATTTTGGGATGTAACAGTGCCATGTTTAATAAGACAAAATAACATAAGTAATGCTGGTGTGGGGGTGGGGATTCTGAATTCTGCCCATATTGCCTCATTTATTTGTATGTATATGTTTAAGGTTCTTGTTGGAATTGCCTCCTCGAGGCAAATTCCAACAAGTGCCTACAACATTTGCTTTCAGCAAGAAAAAAAGGTAAATTATCCTTTAATTATCGGTTACTTCCCCTTAATCTGCATTTTTCTGGATGAGTTTACAGAGAAACTGGAATAATGAGCATTTTGAAGGTAATTCTGAACAAGCTTCCTTTAACATACTTTTTGGTTCTGATTAGGTGTCCCTAATAGGTGCCAAAGGCATAAGTTGTGGGTACTTTAGAATCGCCTCACAGAGGAGTTCCTAAGAAGTACCCACAGCATATGCTATGTTGAGAAAAAACCATCACAGAATTATCTCTAGTCCTCTCATAATCAGGAGTTCTAGCAATTTACAACTTAATTCTTTGTTCAAATACATGTAGTTATGTTCATATCACTCAGGTTGTTCATTTCTTTGAGTTGAAATCCATTGTTTGTTTTCTGTTGGTCTTGATTTATGAAAGAATCTGTCTCATGGAGCCTGGATCAATGCAGCCTGTGCATGTGTGTTTTCTGATCTATGGCTAACAGTCAAGACTGACAAGACTGCACCGAGGTTCATGCATATCGGTTGTCAGTTGTCAAAAACATTAGACAGGCTTTCTCATGACTCAAGCCATATACTTGTATCTCTTTCTTTTTTTTCTAAAAGATGAGAATGTGTTTGAAGTTCTGGGATACTTTTTGTCTTATTTCTGGGATACTTCATAGCAACAGATTTGGTTAAGTATTCTGTGATAATTGAAGGATAGTTTTCCTTATTTCTCAATATAAACCAATGTTGTGGGTACTCATTAGAACCGCCTCAATGAGGCGGTTCTAATGAGTACCCACAACATAGGTTTTTATGGAGAATTGACAAAAACTATCCTTCAATTATCACAAAATACTTACCTTATCTGTTGCTATGAATTGCTTTTACTTATTTCTCTTTTAAAGCATATGATAAGATCTCGTATGTAGTAATAGAGAAAGAAAGAAAATTATCTCATAAATATGATCAAATACATTATCTCATCTACTGCTTTCATCTGTTCTTGATTTCTCATCTGTCTTCTATTCATATAGATGTATTTGTAAATATTTAATCATTCATAAATGTACATTTTATTCATGCTGTATATATACATGTAATTATTCTTTCATTATCTGACAGTGCTATTTGAAATCTGAGAAACTTTTGAAATACATGTATAAGGACTAAGGAGGATATAGGATGGTAGTTTAGAGATAGTATCTCTAAACTACCATCATGTACCTTCTTTATATGATAAAACCATATCTTGTGGGTACTCAACGGAATTGCTTCAGTGAGGCCAAGAGTACCCATAAGTTATGGTCTTCCGTAGTATAGCCGAAAATTTTTCATCTATTTATACTCGCTTTTATCTGTACTCAGGAAACCAACATAATTTCATACCATTTTTAACTGCTGTTTCAAAAAATAAAACTTATGTTTGGGGTGTCTATTGGAATGATCTTGTTGAGGTGATTCTGAATACCTGCCTCACATTTTGGGGAGCATTATGATAACGCAGTGCATTTTTTTTCACATCTCCAAAATGGCTACTTTTTCCGGAAAAAAAAATCTGTGATATTTTTCCTATTTAAACTGCAAACATAGGCTGTGGGTGCTCGTTGGAACTGCCGCATTGAGGTGGTTCTAACCAGTTCCCAAAACCCATGTCTTGGAGCAGAAATAAGAATAATAATGTATACCCCCTTAAACCCAATTTTGCTTTATATAAAGTAGGTTTTAGACCTATGTTATGGGTACTCATTAGAACCGCTTCGACGAGGCAGTTCTAATGAGTACCAACAACATACGTTTCTATGGGGAACTGACAACAAGTAACCTTCAGTTATCACAAAATGCATACCTTATCTGTTGCTATGGTTATAGTTACCATAAAAGACTGTATTCTGCTTTTTACATACTGTGATGCAAATACTGCTACTTTTCTCACTGATTGTCCATCTTCCACTTTTCTGTACATTATTTTGTGTTTTGCTAAGTATGCCATGTTGGTGATGGCTTTAACCTTATTCGAATGTTGGTTCATTTGTTTGGCTTCGACAGCCATTTCAAGATCATTTCACTATGTCAAGCTGATTTCTAATCAAAGATGGGTGAAAACGGGAGTACCTGCAGAAAAATCACATGGCCTTCTATTGCAGACCCACAATGATGAGATATCTAATAGTTAAGAGGTCAGAACTTTAAGCTACAGAGGCCTGTATCCTATTCAGTTATTTATCTATCAGAATAAATCATTTTATAGCTGTATTGCTTGTAAGTTATATATAACCAAAGCTTGTTGTAAGAGTGTTTCCATAGCTTACCAACAAATATTTATATAATCGGTTTCACACAGTCTGTGTGAGACCGACTTGTACTTAAATGTAAATACTTAAGAATTCTATTCTTTGTAAGAAATAATCAGTATATTGTAGCACATGTGTGTTGTAGATATCTAAATGGCACATTTTTGAGAATTTAATTGATATACATTTTACCATTTCTTAGTCACCATGTTGTATATAGTGTACATAATGTAATTAAAATTGTAATTTGTTCATTTCTGTCCTTGTTAAATGTTATTGAAGCAAAAACGAAGAGATGCATTTTTGTGTTGTGTTGTCATTGTTTTGTGCTGTGTTGTGGGAAACCCTTTCATAAACCTTAAAGTGACAAGCAAACTTTACTAGCAGATGATTTCTTTATTCATAAAATTATTTTTTGAGAAAATAAGGCTCGACATTGCATGGGAATCGTCTGCAAGCAGACGATTCCCATGAACTGTCAAACCTTATTTTTTTTTTTGAAAAATAATGATAGTAATAAAAAGAAATTGTTATCTGCATAAGTTGTGATTGTTGCTTCAAGAGTTAGGCCACACAGGATATCAGCTCACACAGGTATGTACAGTCTGACCTGTTTTCAGCAAGCACCTAAGGGATAATCAAAATGTGCTTGCTTGCACCAGGTGCTCACTTAATACAGGTGGCCATTATGACAGGTTGTACTGTACATTCTGATCTCAGTGACTGTGTATGGCACAGGAAAGGTTTCCTCATAACACAACTGGTATTTTAGAAAACCATTCCAAACTTGTAGGCAGCCAAGATTTTTATCCCAAAAATTACATTTCTGGAGAAATTGAAACATTTCAGTACTGATTGAGAAGATACATGCAACTGCTGCCTATATAGTGTGAAGAACAAGACATAATTCACCATATTTGCATTATTTGCTGGCTCCCAGCTTGCACTTTGTCAATATTGGAAAAACAGGTAACCAGACCCCCCCCCCCTGACCTTGAAAGGTCAGGGGGTCTGGTTACCTGGTTTTCCAACATTGATAACCTTCAGACTAGGAACCAGCAGATAATGGATGGTCCAAGTGAAACCACACATGTCCATAGATCACAAGCTGTTGGAAGTACCAGAAATGGCCAAAATAATCTTTTAGGCTTATAATGTAAGCCTATATGTAAGCAGTATCATGTATGTAGTCCAGTGGGGGTTTGGTGACAGCTGGGTGCATGTCTTGACATTCTGGGCATAGAAAGTCAAAAGATGTGGAGAGAAGTAATAACCAGACAAGTTGCGGACTTAGCTCAGACTGCTCTTTTAATAATGTAGTCTGTTCAGAGTCCACAACATTTGTCATATGTGAATGATTTTCATTCCCTGCCAATTTTGTAAAGAAGGAAATAGATGTAACAGTGGTTACCATATTTGATGATTTAATTGACAATTTTCCATAGTTTTTTTCCATAAAATACTCGTCAGAATTGCCTCACAAGGGGTGTTTCTGTTGAGTACCCTGAAAAAAATTGACAAAATTGTTTTTCTGGACAATGAAGAAAAATATCCTGCTATATTAATAAGTCCTTTTTTTATTACTGTATACATGGTAATGTGTGGTAGAAACTTGGAACATGTCATGTGTTTCAGGGGAATGAATAGACCCTCAGGGGAGACACCTCTGTCTGAACTTTTGTCTCTGATAGTGAGGACCGTTGTCTATTCCGAGAGGTTAGACTTTGCTCTTTGGGCCAGGGTCTACTTTTAGAGAAAAGAATTTGCTCCTAAGCAAATTCTTTTCTCTAAGAGTAGACCCTGGAGAAGTTCAGGCTAAAGACAGACAAACAGGAAATTATGAAAGTTGTCTCCCTTGTTAAAAATGGCGGGGAAAAAAATATTGGGTTTTTCCATTCTCATTAAGTCATTGACTGTTATCATCGGAGTCATAACTTGCTGTTGTCAGAATAATTTTTCTACACTTTTGTAAAAGTTTTATGACAAATGGTGAATAAAATTCGAAAAAAGTACACTTGGTCTTCAATATTTTTTTTCGTTCCAGGTATTTCTATTATTTCTATTTATTTACTGTCCAGTCAACACTTTTATGGTCATGTAGTAACAGTCCGTTAACCTATTCATCCTGTTCTTGGGAACATTTACAGTCAGATTAGTGTCAACACATTTCAGCTGGGAAACCCTAAAATGGGTCATTGGCAGACAGTGCATAAGGTTGAAGAAACACCCCTGAATTTGGAAAGAAATCCTGCGGTATATAAGGGGGAGGATTCCGTTCAGTACAAAACAGAACCCTGAAGAAAACGTACATCTGAAAATATCGTCACCTGCTCTTGCAAACTTTTTGCAAAATATTTTTGCATGCAGGCAAAAAATGTGGCCCCCAGATCTGACTAACGGAGCAGTCTGATCTGGGTCCATAATGTTTGCAACAATGACTTTTAAAATAACCAATACCGTAATGATCCTGAGTATTGGGGCAGACAGACCTAAGCCAGATCAGACTGCTCCCAAGTCTGATCAGGGTCTACACTGTTTACCATTCCATTGGCACTTTTTGGACTCCTTGCTGAATCATGAAACAAAGTTGCTAAAATTTTAGGAGAATTACAGCAGATCCTTGAATTTCTAGGATTTTCATGGTAACCATTAGTTTTGTTCGATTTGAGGTTTAACGTCCCCCTCAACACTGTAAAGGTCATTTTGGAGACGCTTCCAATTTTGTGGGACTTTTACCCGACATTGAGATGAAATGACATCTCAAGCCCTGCCGCCCCATGAAACCAGTAGGGTTTATAAGCATGGATGGGCCGACTCACACCGCTTTGCCTGGGCAGGCTTAGATCCTCTAAGCGGTTTACCTGTACTCGTGTGCAGGTCGGTTTCAGCTCTGCGTGGAAGCAGCATGCAGCCCATCTATTTCTTCAAGCCCCAATGGGCATTAGTGTTTTAAGGATTTAACCCTTTTTGTACCAAATGGAATCTTCCTTCTTATATATAGAGCAGGAGTCCATTTCAAAATTTAGGGGTGACAGGTTGAGTTTTCCTTTAAAATTTATTTGAAAAATGGCTATACTTTTTGGAAACTGTGTAGGCCCTGATCAGACGCCTGGACTGGCACTGTTTGCCAAACAACCGTTTTGGGGTCTCTGTTACAAAGTGTGTTAGTGTCACCTGAACAAAAGCCAGTGCCAGCCACCCTGTTTATAGAGGCCAGAAGGCCAAATCCACATTTGCACTTAACACAGAAAATTACCCATGAACCCTTTGACTGCCAATCACGACTAGCAGATGGCATTTTCAACGAGCATTTGAAATGTTTTTTTTTGTTGTTTTTTTTTCAGTGAAATGAAGGCTTGACATTGCAGCACATGTTATGTCAAGCCTGGTTTACTGTGAAAAATATACTATGAAAAATATTTGAAAAAAAAAAAAAAAATCAGATTGTCCCCTACTCAAGGAAACTACAGACCAGCTACCGGTAAAAACCCATATTTTCTTTTTCTCCGCGGTAATAGGCTTTTTTTTTTCGGAGAACAAGTGAGAAATTTCTCGGAGGAGAAAAAAATCGCGTTTCAAAGCGGTTAATTTCTCTGCGAAATTTCTCCGAGAACGTCGCTTTTTCTCGGAGAAAGCCAATTAGTACAGGTGAAGTCGTTCATGGTGTTTCTCGGCGAAATCTGCCAATACCTACATGTATATTTGTTCATATGTATGTAGTTTTTCATGCATTAAAATTTGGTACACAAAGTTTGAAGCATATGACGAAATGTACTTTCTTTGTACAAAGATGGACAACTCTAGCGATCGTAAAGTATGAGTATGATCCGGTTGGAATCATAATGATTTGCATCTTATGCACTGTACAACACAGTATGAACATGATGAATGTTTTCTGTGTTCCTATTTTTACTGTTGTGTAAATGCTTCATAAATTGAAAACTATCGGTTCACCATATTGGGAGTTAATTTTTTTCTCAAGTAAATACTTTTAGAAAAATCAAACTCAATGTATATAATAACGGGAATCCTGCTTGTACATGTATGTGTGGGTGCTGATCTCACTCTACATTTTGGTTGATCTTTTTCTTACACTGCGAGTAATTAAACATCACTGATGCTTACACTTAAGCTCACATGTAGCCCGAGTGAGAGATCTAATGTTTAAGAGTAGGCCATGGAGGCCTGCTTGTGTTTCTTGCCTTTACAATTCAATTTTGCCCATACGTGTACATTAACCCATTTCAGACTGGAAACCCCTAAACGGGTACCGTGACAAACAGTGCAGGCCCAGATCAGACGCGGCGTCTGATCAGGGCCTACACTTTTTGCAAAAAGTTCGGCCATTTTCCTAATAAATTTGGAAGAAAAGACAACCTGAACCCCTAAATTTTGAAATGGACTCATGCTATACATAAGGAGGAAGATTCCATTTGGTACACAAAGGGTTAATATGGGGAAATTGCGCAGCTAGCATTCCAAGGCTGCATATAAGTCTGATCTCTAATTTGGACCAGAACTACAAAATTCTCCAAGATAATCAGCGAATTTGTACAGCTACTATACACCCCGAAGGTAACTGGCCCCTGTGTCCTAATGGGTAAGAGCACTGACTCTTAACCCATGCAGTACCAGAAACCCCTGAAGGGGTACCATGGCAAACAGTGCAAGCCCAGAACAGACAACGCAGACTGCGGCATCCGATCAGGGCCTACACTGTTTGCAAAACGTTAAGCCATTTCCCGAACTAAATTTTTAAGAAAAAACAACCTGACACCACTAAGTTTCAAAATGGACTCCTGTATATATAAGGAGGAAGGTTCTATTTGGTACAAAAAGGGTTAATCATTGGTTCATTAGGTCTCTCCGCTGTGGTTTGCGCCTCGGTCAGGCCACATACATGTAGTTGGTAACGAGTACCCATATCCTACATTGGACGTCGAGGAACAGATTAAGGAAAATGTATACCTTGTAAACTCCAGTTCTGTCTAAACATGTATCATGTGTATGTGTGCATGTAAAATGGTGACTAATGGGTCATTCATTACATGGGCTTTATTAACATGTTGATGCACCACCTGTTTGCTCCAACTGGGAGTGTTTATTAGTTATGGGTGGGTGGGGGGTCGGGGAAGGAGACTTGGTAGCGCAAATAATGAGTGCGAATGCAAAGTAGCATGTCCTTTTTCATGCACCTGCATGAAGCATGGCGCGATATAGGTGTCTGGTTTTTCGTCCGTTTGTCAGTGACATAGACCTAGCCTGCAGTGGAATTCATGTGTTCCTCGTTAACTGGTCACTAACTTTGCATTCAAAGCACCGCTTGCTGTACCAATTTGACAGTTTGTAATCATTAATAAATGAGGTGAATCTGAGCTTTTGGTTTTGTTTGAGGTTTTATGTCCCCGTCAACACTGTAAAGGTCATTTTGGAGACGTCGCTTCAAATTTTGTGGGACTTTTACCCGACATTGAGATGAAATGACATCTCAAGCCCTGCCACCCCATGAAACCAACAGGGTTTATAAGCATTGACGGTCCAACTCGCACCACTTTGCCTGGGCAGGCTTAGATCCTGTAAGCGGTTTACCAGTACTCGCATGCGGGTTGGTTTCAGCTCTGCGTGGAAGCATCATGCAGCCCATCTATTTCATCAAGCTGAGCTTTTGGTAAATGTCACACAGCATTATGGTGTTAATAACCTACATGTACGACTCATTATGAGAACTGGCCTATTCAAATATATTGTAAAATTTTACCACTAAAAACGGAAAATTTTCGGATAAAAATTCTGGTATTTTTCATATTTCTGCTCAAAATTTTGGGTACACTTTAAAACGACTCGGCGAGGCGGTTCTAACGAGTACCCACAATCTATATGAGCAGAAATTAGATAATATATACCCCTGTAAACCCCAGTTAAAAGTGGGGTTTAACGGGTAACAAATAAATAGGCGTATTTTCATGATGTGAATAAAAGTTGTCACAATACTTTTAAAAATTAAATTACTAAAATGAAATTGTGTAACATGAAAGTATATTTGATTATGATTTAACAATGACTTCCATTTGCCTTCAACGCCAAACAAACGAAGAAATAAAAACTTCACGCAAGCCCAGTTGTATTTTTTTCTCCACGAAACGCGGGTAATTTCATTTTCAATGAAAGCAATAGGTAAAATTTTCGCCGAGAATCTCCGAGAATTTTCTCCACGAAACTGGGAGAAATTTCAGTGAGAAATTTCTCGCTCATTTTATCTTTTCTCGCTGTTTTGCGGAGAAAATAGCCGATTTCGCGTTAGGCGGTTTCTCCGTGAAACAAAAAAATGGGTTATTACCGGTAGCTGGTCTGTATGTAGCAGTTGAATGGCTATAACATACACACCCACGTTCTGTTGTGCCTTCTTTTAGCATCCCTCGATATAAAGGTACATTCTTCCGTTCATCCATTGTTTGTCAAGCCATGATCATTCCCATCAACCCTGTTTATTCTATGGAGAATGGGCAGTCCAGGAGCCTTGGCTTCAGCAGTTAGAAACCAATTACATAGATGAGGGAAGCCTATGTAGCAATGCTTGGTTTTCACCTGTGGTCTTTCTGATCTTGGCTGGCAGTCAGTTTTGTTCGATTTGGGGTTAACCTCCTTGTCAACACTGTTAAGGTCATTTTGCAGACATTGCTTCCAATTTTGTGGGACTTTTACCCGACATTGAGATGAAATGACATCTCAAGCCCTGCCACCCAATGAAACCAAAAGGGTTTATATGCATGGATGGTCCAAAATGCACCACTTTGCCTTGGCAGGCTTAGACCTTCTAAGCGGTTTAACAGTACTCATGTGCTGGAATTCAGTGGTGTGAATGGTCCATGAGTGGCCAACAATTTATCGTAAGATGTGGTTTGGGCTGGTAGTGCTACCACACAGAGCTGAAACTGATTGAACTTTTGAGTTAGTTTGAATCTAGGTTTTACGTCCCCATTTAAGTCAGTTCTGAGTCACTATTTAAGTCGGTTTTGTGGGACTTTTACCCAACATTGAGATGAAATGACTTCTCAAGCCCTGCTGCCAAAACAAACCAGAAGGATTTATATTTAGAGACGGCCCGACTGGCACCACTTTGCCTGGGCAGCTTAGTCCCTCTAAGTAGTTTACCAGTACTCTTTTGCGGTCGGTTTCAGCTGTGCTTGGAAGCATCATGCAGCCCAATCTATTTCTCCAAGCCCCAACGGGTGGTGGCCTTGAACTTTTGAGTACTGGTAAAATGCCCAGGAAAAGTGGTGTGAGTCAGAACATCCCTTAAATGCCAGATGTTTCTTTGGGCAGTAGGGTTTGAGATTTAGCATCGGAAGCAACATCTAAAATAACAGTGTTGAAGGGGATGTGAATCTTAACACAAACAAACACGAAAGTGGCCGAATTTCTGCTTGTGACAGGCAGGCATCTAGTATACCTATCACCTGAAGATAATTTTGATTTTATTGTGCATCAAAAATGCAAAAATATTTAACCCATATCCTGCTGAATATTCAATTTAGCCACACTAATTTCTGATTTTGAACCAATCAGATTACTTGATGTAATTTATTCTTACAAATTCATAAACTGAATGTCAAACAGTATAGATCCTGATCAGATGGCATCTGATCTGGATCTACACTGTTTGCAAAAATAGGGGTTGTGGTGGACAGCAGAATAAGGGTTAAGTCACAATCTCCTAGTACTGGTCCATGTGTACATGTACTGATTAACCTGAGATGATATTACTGCTGAGTGTGTGTGAATTCGGGTTTAACGTCGCTTTCAACAATTTTTCAGTCATATCACGACGGTGTCTGGTTGAGACAGGGAGCTCAATGCTCACTTTTATAGTGCTTCCTCACTGAAGTATCATGTCCCAGACACATTACATGATACCACGCCCAGTCACATTATCCTGACACTTGGTTGACCAGTCCTAGCTCTACCCTGTTAATCTGAGTGCCAAGCGAGGAGCAGCTAGTACCATTTTTAACGACTTTGGTATGTCGCGGCCGGGGATCGAACCCGTGACCTCCCGTTCCCCGGAGCGGACACTCTACCAACTGAGCTATCGGGGCCGGTATATTACTGCTGAGCGGAACATTTTGGAAGATGATAAAACTTTATTTTTCTCTGCCTTAGTAAAATATACACAAAAAGGGTGTAGTATTTCTTTTGTCACCAGGTCAACAAATAACCCCCATGTGGGGTAGGGATATGAGTTGGTATTTGTTTGTGTTGAGGTTTAATATCCCTGTCAATACTATTTGGGTCATTTTGGAGACATTGCTTCATATTTTGTGGGACATTTACCCGACAATGAGATGAAATGACATCTCAAGCTCTACTGCCAAAAGAAACTGCATCACTTTGCCTTTGCAGGCTTAGACATTCTAAGCTCTTTACCAGTTCCCAATTTTGGCCAGTTTCAGCTGTGGGTATGAAACCATGCAGCCCAATCTACAGGTTGGTTTGTTTGAATTAAGGTTTTACATCCCCATCAACACTATTTGGGTCATTTTGGAGGCCGTTTCCAATTTTGTGGGATTTTACCCGACATTGAGATGAAATGACAACACAAGCTCTGCCACCCAAACCAAACAGATTTATATGTAGGGACGGTCCAACTTGCACAACTTTGCCTGGACAGGCTTACACCTTCTAAGCTGTTTACCAGTTCTCAATTTCGGCCAGTTTCAGCTCTGGTGGTAAGCACCATTCAGCCCAGTCTATAGGTTGGTATAGCGAAAGGGTAAAATTATGGTTTGTTATAACTATTTTCTAAATTACTGATGAAAATAATGCGACTTGTTCTACAATTGAGGACAGCAAAATAAAAACAACACTTTCAAATAAATCAGTGAGTATATTTTTGTAATGTCGGTACATGTATATAAAATATAGTGATATCTACAAAATTCTAAACTTAACACTCCAATAAGCATAATGTCAACAACCATTCATGCTGAAACAACATTTATCTTTTTATTCATTTGCTTATTTTGAGCCATGTGACTTAGGATAGCAAATTGATGTTTTTTATTTTCATTTTCCCTGAAAATAGGCATTGGCATTTCATGCAAATTGTCTCCTATGTAGACAATTTGCATGAAATGTCAAATCCTGTTTTCTAAGCAAAAAAGAAAAATATTTCAAAATGTCATCTGGTGAAAATCCATCCATGCAGAGCATTTAATTGATGTCATCATAGTTTCGAAAATTTTGCAATCATTTTTAATATTTCTCCATTAAACCATATGATGTGGGAACTTGTTAGAATCGCCTCACTGAGACGATTCTAACAAGTTCCCACAACATGTGTCTAATAAGAAATATAGAAAATTATCCCTTAATGTATCTCCATTACCTTTATCTTCATTTTCACCATAAAAACATTTGATGTGGGTACTTGCTAGAATTTCCTAATGATGAGGCAATTCTAACAAGTACGCACAACATAATGCTTCTAACAAAAAATAAAGAAAGTTATCCCTGGATTATCCCTAATACCCTTCTTTATCTGGATGTCTTGACAAAAAAGATTCTCCTGTAATTTTGGACTATGAATGCTAACTACGGTCTATCTAGGCATACATCAAGGAGACAATATCAGACCCCAGTCATTTTGTACCTAAAAATTGACATAATACGGAAGCATGATTAGTATTTTATATGCAGTGTATTTTTGACTCAAATATTTAAGTATTTTGACTGAAATATATAAAAAGAACATTTCAGGGTATATGATACATCTCTTTGTATTTGAGCATGAATAGTTGAAGACAAAATATGGGGAAAGATTCAACAAGGGTAAGCAATAATGACCAATAATTAACAAGTTCAGCAGCATAAATATGTTTATGTAAGCAGGGGTGAAAGACAAAAGGAGCTTCCATGCTTAGGATACAGCCATTTAATTCCTAGTGAACTCTCTTCAGCCTCAGAGTTTTGGCAGCTTAATACTGTACTTTTTTTATTTTTTTATTTATGAAACAGGGTTCTGATACTTCCTATCTTTATATATATTGTATTTCTGTATTTTCAAACAATCTATACTTAATGCAAGCAGTTTAGGACTTGATCAGATGCTACATCCAATCAGGGCCTACACTACACTGTTTTCATAAATAAGCCCCTTGTATGAGGAGCAAGGCATTAATGGGCAGTGTCCTCTCACTAATTCATGAGATGCAGAATCTACAAATGCAAATCAGCAAATTATCTCTCCTTTGCAGTTAACCTCAAATAATATACAATGACTCTTTAGAAAATAAACATACGTTTTATATGAATAAAAAAGACAAGAAGCCAGCCTTTACAATTACATCAAAGGCAACACTACAGCATCATCTGCATACAAGACATGTATCTAAAATTGTTTTTTTTAACATCTGCAACTGTTGTGATTGGCAGTTTAAGTGTTTAAATTTGCATTAACTCTTAAAGCACAAAGCTTGTTAAGTCTTTTTTTTTCTTAGCAAAACCAGGCTTGGCATTTGATGTGAATGATCTGCCAAGCAGATCATTCACATGAAATGTCAAGCCAGGTTTTCTCTCAAAAACAATACAAACTTGACATTCCAGCCTTATTTTCTCTCAAAGAAAAATCTAAAAAATGTCATGCCACAGTCATGATTGGTACTCTGAGGATTAAACTGTATATGTGTTTTTCAAGCTTCAAGTCATGTACATAACAAAATATAAACATCTCAACAAACAGTTCAACATCAGGGTGACCAGCTGCCCTGGAATTTTTCACGCTGACCCAGAAAAATTATACCAAGCCCAGACATCTGTAATTAAGCTGACACTTAAGCTTGTTTTGAGATTTATGGCTCCATCAACACTACAGTAGAACTTCGATGGCTCAAACAGCGATGGCTCGTTTACCATGGCTGAGTCGAACCCGTTCTTGAGTCCCTTCTAGGAAATGTCTCTACAAAAGAAATAGTGAAGGAATATTTAGGATGTTTTCGTCTTTTCTTTCGTGCAAATGTATGCTGTGTGTACTCATTAGAATCGCCTCAATGAGGCAATTCTAATGAGTACACACATCATACATTTATATCAAACAACACCGAAATGAAGTTCCAAAATTATCCCAGTTATACCTCCTGACAGTAACCCTCAGTGGCTCGAACTACCCCTGACCGAACAGATTTTCGTGATCCTAAAGGTGTTCAAGCCATTGAAGTTCGACTGTATTTAGGTTTTATCGAGCTAGTCAATTTATCTAACCAAATTTACTGGGCAAGCCTATACATACGTGGTTAACCAGTAAAGTGGACATTCGTTAACCAGTAAAGAGCACATTCTTTCACCAAATACTGACAACTGCCCTTCTTGCGTCAACAGAAGGGAGAAAAAAACCTAGGAAAAAGACTTCATGATCAGTCCCCATGTAAGAATGATGCCAGCCCGGCTGGTATTGACACTTGACCTCCTGATCTCCAGTCCAACTGGCATCTGACTGACATTAGGAAAACACGCCTATCTAAATAAATTGAAAATTTTACCTCCAAAAAAATGAAAAATTTCTAATGAAAAATTGCGATATTTTTCTTATTTCTGCTCAAAACATAGGTTGTTGGTACTCGTTAGAAACGCCTCGCTGAGGCGGTTCTAACAAGTACCCACAACCTATGTCTTAGAGCAGGAATAAGGAAAATAATGTATACCCCTGCAAACCACAGTTTTACTATATAAAAGTGGGGTTATAGGGGGGTCAAAATTATATAGGCGTGTTTTCGTGATGGCTACCGAGGCCAGCACTGACACATAAGGAAATGGCTCTTAGCCTTCTCTGATTTAACCCTTATCATGCTGAATAAATTAAGAGGATTTCTGACTTCAGCAAACTGAAGCCTCTTTTCTTGGGCAAAAATATATATATATATTTTTTTTTACATTTATTTTTTACTTTGGTTTTGGAAAATGACCACCCTGTAACAGTAATCTATAAATCACAGCCTTATTTGCAGGAAAAATCATTTTGGGAAAATGGCCATTAAGAGTACCGTAATTTATCTGTACACTTCTACAGATCCTTCAGTTGCATATTGAATATATCACAGTTCATAAAATTGCATGTACCATATTTGTTGTAATTAGTACACAATGCACTTAGAAATTTCATTTCAACCCATACCCTGCTGAATAATTAATATTTTCACACTCATTTCCGACTATCAACCATACAAATTGCTTGATATATTGTTCTCATTTAAAGGGGTTGGTTCATTAAGTGCCAAAAATGGCCCACCTTCAGAAATACTTGAAACTTTGGCTACATAACATTTCAAGCATGATATATAGTAAAATAAAATTGTTTTACTATATTGGGATCTGAGTGACGTCAAAATTTTGACGCAAAGGTTGTAAGTATCGAAATATCTATAACCCCTTTTGAATATATAACATACATTGTTTTTTGGCTAAATGTGAAATTAGGACTTCGTATACATTTGAAAACCAATTTAATAACTCCAGTCTGACTCTTATCATTGCCAGAGCCATGTAGAATTAACATGTAATCCAATTTTTAATTTTCAGAACCAAATGACATGCTGATTTACCCCACCCACATAGTATATAAGTGACCTACGACACTGGCAATTTTGAACATACACCTAAAAGTGAATACTTTGTATCAGTTCAGAAGTTTGTGAATTAAGGACAATTCAGTTATGCACTTCTGTTTAACTAATACATTCATTACAGGGTGGAATCTCAGACAATCACCATTACCATAGCAACTATTATATACGCAAAAGCTACAGATATAGTTCAATGATCACAGAAGTCTATATAGAGTTTCAAGTTGTACATAATAAGATGGCCAATAAAACTGATTCAAACACATACATTGTGTTCATTAATTGCATACCATAGATAAATATACAAGATCGGTTGCCATGGCAACAGTAAGTGAACATACTAGGGTCATTTGGAGTATTAATAGTAGTTTGTGAAACACCTTAAATCACGCGGAGAAATGACTTAGAGACATGTCATGTACGCTCTATTTTTGACTGTGATGGAGTTGTGGCCCGAGTACCAGTACCTGAGTACCTGAGTAAGAGTGTCACAGGATTATTTAAAGAAAACATATTTCTGCTATGGTGGATCACTATATTGCAAAGCGCCC
The DNA here is from genome assembly GCA_963580285.1 of Lucinisca nassula. Classification (NCBI taxonomy): domain Eukaryota; kingdom Metazoa; phylum Mollusca; class Bivalvia; order Lucinida; family Lucinidae; genus Lucinisca; species Lucinisca nassula. Next base: position 44,382,247 of record OY757019.1, read on the forward strand.
ACGTACAGGGGTGCGGGGTCTTCATATTGTTCATGACAACGGCAATGCACACAGGTCAACCGTGGGAGGAGTTGAACATTAAAACATTACCAGACCTTTCTCCCTGTGATTTCTTGCTCAACCCATATAGTAAAACGTGTAATACTGCAAAGGAGTTTCCAGGCTTTTGATTGGACAGCGCCAGGGCAATTATTTTCCATATACCCCGTCAGCAAAAATATGTACCCCTCTCGCGCTTGCCTTCGCTGAATTGCGATGTCCACCTTCTTGGATTTACTGCAGTTGATAAATACATTGTATAAGCAAAATATTTTTTAAAAACCACTTTTGATTGTTTTTCATTCATTCGGTGCTTTATTTATTTTATTTTTTCTGTAATAAAACTTTCATTGTAACATGACGTAAACACGTTCCTACTGAGCGCTGTGATCAGCATAGTGGCATATAAATATCGACTTCTCACGACGTCCGCTTGTAAAGAAAACATTAGAACGATGCACAAAATGTCATGAAAAAACTTTGCAGTATAACAAATTCGTTAATCAATCGTTATTTTGATTCTTGATGGGGAACATGGCTTCGCTCTCGGGGGGGGGGGGGGGGGGGGGGGGGGGGGGGGGGGGGGGGGGGGTGAAGTATGATCCCATGCTCCCGTCAAGAATCAAAATAACTTATAATGTCAGCCAGGATGTCCTTTTGAAAGCTGTCATGCCCAGGGCAGTACGTTGTTCCAGTGTATAGACAGTTCACCCAAAAAGGACGTCTGAATGGATCAAAAGACTGGAAAGTATGTACATGTTAAGGAAAAATACTTTGAGGGACTCCACTAGCTAGTTTTGACCAGGAAACCTGTATATTTACAAGCCGCATCAACAACTAATATTTTCCAAACGCCCTCGTACACAACAACTATTTGTTTAGATTTTATGTTATGTGATGGGCCTCCGTGGCCTAGTGGATAAGAGCGCTGACTCTTAGTCATTAGGTCTCTCACCGCCGTAGGTTCGAGCCTCGCTCGGGCCACGTGTGAGACGCCAAGTTCTGCAACGGAAGGTCAGGTGGTTTTTCTCCGGGTACTCCGGTTTTCGCCCCACCTCTGATTAACGATCGGCTCGATAATCTTGAAAGGGCCGTAAAACCCAAACCCCCCCCCCCCCACAAAAAAAAATTATGTTATGTACATTCCGTGTAATGAACAACCAAGTAAAAACCACAAAACATTTATAAATGTGCAAAAAAAAAAAAAAAAAAAAAAAGAGGATCTTACACAAGTGGTAATTTCATATGAAATTTATAAAACGAGCCTATGGCGAGTATCATAAACTTCATGAGTGTGAGGTTCTGTTTATAATATAAAAAATAGAAGTGGAGGCAATGATCAGGAATCGATACAATTATCTCACAGCTCCCATCAGAGACACCAAGGGGAAAGAAACACAAATATGAAATAACAGACCCTAATGGTAACATCAATAGCGAAAAGCCAAAAGGACAGTTCCTTTCCCACAAAATGGCCAATAGGCTATCCAAAATAAAATAATATAAGCGACACAAACACCCAAAGACAACACATAACAAAAATAAACCGCGGCAGACATATTATTTTGGACTTCGAGAAGGCTTTCGACACCAATGAACTCCAAATTATTTGGTTATGGAATTGGGAAGAAGGCTCTCAAATGGATAGATTCCTTTCTTTGCTATAGAAAACAGCGCAATGCTGTTAATCATCGTGGTTAATCTTCAGAGTGGGCTCCAGTAGTTTTGTCTGGGATCCCACAAGGTACTGTTCTTGGTCCATTGTTATTCTCCCTGTATACATTAATAATATTCCACTGTCATTAACTCAGAAATAAACTGTTCGTAGCTGACTGCGTTTGCTACTGGGAAATTAGAGGTACAGAGAACTCACTGAAACGTCTGAATGATACAGATAATTATGCTGGGCACAAAAATGGGCATGAGATTTCAGTCGGTTAAATGCAATATTATGTAGATAACTAGGAAGAGAACCAATAAAATTGAGGCTTCTTACACTTTATAGGAAACAGTCTTCGAGAATTAATACCTTTGGTGTGACAATCACACGCGATTTGAGATAGAATGCACACATTAGCAACATGATAGAACGCTTGGTTTCCTGAGGCGAACAGCAAACATAAAAACTCACATGCTGTTTGAAAACACGGATTTCGAACTTTTGATATCACACGACGGGCATTTCTTTGTTTATGTTACGTTGAGCGACGTAACGTTATCGCACTGAACATAGCATTTTAGAATGTTATGATGACGTCAGAGGGTCTTTGCTTAACAGGCGTCATTGTAGACAAGATTCTGAACAAGCCGCCATGTTGGTTTGCGGTCACATTGGAACAGTTTATATAGAGTGTCTATGGAGCTTTGGGGCGTTTTCGTCACCATTTGCCGTTGGAATCGAAAGTTATGCAGGAAAAAAACAAAAAACAATCATCCATGGGTAGATCTATTTCATTGCAATTACATTTGCCGAGTCCCTCGGAAGATATCAGAACACTCGGCCTAGCTGCCTAATGTTTAAACGTATTTAGCTGTCACGTGTGTGAAAAAAAAACACATGGGTGTTCCTATATAATGAAACATTTTCAACTTGTTCAAATATGGATTTAACGGTGAGTGGCTGCTGGAAATTCCACTACACTGCTAGCCTGGGAATCTGTATCCGAGCTGTCTATTGTCTCAGGCATGATGCGAACTGGACCGTACTTTATAGCTTAGTGGTTTCTTTCGGCCATAGGGCTTGAGACGTCATTTCTTTCGATAAAAGTCCCTCAAAATTGGAAGCAACGTCTCTAAAATGAACTAGAGTAAGCGAGTCTAGTGTCGACCCATGTGCATTATCGACCCCCTGTCTGGCTTAATTTGTTTTATGAGAAAACTAATTGACTCCTGGAAGAAGTTGTACCTGGCATACATAATTCTTCATAATAACGATAATACCCGACTTTACTCTAAATTGTTTTTGATGAGGACGTCAAACCTGAAATAAAACCTGATGTTAAGCAAACTCTGTCACTAAACCCTTTTTCGCTCGTTAAAAGTTGACAAAAAGTCAAGAAAAAAGACGTCTGTCAGCTTATGTAAACATATATTGCAGATTGATAAGAATTAGAAAGCAATAAACAAAAAAAAAAAAAAAAAAAAACAGACTATCGGGATTCGAACCCGGGTCGCAGGCGTGAGAGTCGACGGCGTTGCTAATCGCGCTATTACGTCATTTACAGCAATGCAGCGTTTCGTTAATAAATATAATTTAAATCTATGTCCTGATCGTGATTTTTACAATAAAAATACTCTAGATGTTACTAATTTGCCTTGAGATTAAATTAAACATTGAAACAATTACGTGTTTGTAGTCTGGTCAAAATTCTGGTAAATACCGTGATTAAATAATCGAGGCAGCTTCAACAAGTGCGTTCAAGATTCTCCCAGCTGGTAACCAGTTCACTACCAATGGTTGCCGTAAGTTACCGAAGGTTACCAAACATACCTTAGGTTGCCAATTAATTCTGAACGGACTTTGGTATTATTGGTCACCAATGAAAACAATAAAATAAATAAATACACCAACAGAACAGGAATTAAACTTTCTAAAAATATGAAACACACGTCTCTTGGACCAATAATTTGTTTAGTTGCTATAAAATGCTCATTTTTGCACCCTCTGACAGGCACGCCGGTCATTTATAATATTTAGACAGAAGCTGGTTATTGGTTACCTCCCTTATGTACCATATACGTTTCTGCAGGAAAATATGAAAATAGGAGAAATGTGCCCCAATACCGCCTTATCGCGCAGTGTACTTATTTGCAGCGATGAAAGTAATTCTTTTTGCTTAAAAGGTACGTTATATGTTCTCTTATTTGCTGGCATTCTCAATGGAATGAGATGCCGCCATCATGACTTGATTCAAAACGAGGCTACCAAAGCTACCTCACTTATAGAGTAGCGGGAGAATTGGTTGCCAATAACATTACTATCGGTATACCAGCAGTCACCGAAGGCTACCAATTGATACCGATGGCTACCAACGGTACCAATATGTACCAATGGTAGAATTCTGAACGCACTGATTGTTTCTGTAGCAGACATGGCAACGGTGTCATAGTAGATTTTAACCGGGCCGTTTTATTGTCCAGAAAACTTTTGCTCCAGTGTTTGAGAAGTGGCATAACTGACCTTACCTACTTTTATCACAGTTTGATGTCAGTCAAATGAAATTTCAAGGTCCAGCTTTCGCAAATAAAATCGTTTCTATGATGTTTTTTGACATGACTTCCATTGCGTTGCATGCAAGATCGCGTCTACATCAAATCATATTTTTTAAGATTTCATCACCAGCACAGCTGTCGACAATCATCAGATTTTTCTGACTTAACAAAAACAAGTTTAGGGACAACATTTTGTAATTTTATGGTTGTCGAGGCCTGTGCTGGTATTTAATTTTATATTTCAAACACCAAAAGAACTCGCAAAATGGACAATTTGCGTTACAGAGGGTGTTTTCAGGAACCTTTCTTGCCTTTACTAAACAAAGAAACGAATTTCAAAACGCAAAGTTATAAAGTTTAATACTTCGTTTGCAAATATACACACCATACATATTTCATTTATGCACTTGAAAAATCAGAAAAATGTTGGGCCAATTATGACACTTAGTGAACCAACCCCTTTGCAAACTGAATGACAAACAGTGTAGATCCTGATCAGATGGCTTCTTCAGAGCCATCTGATCTGGATCTACACTGTTTGCAAAGAAACAAAGTCCTTTTATGTCCTTCAGTTAAGTTGCCAGGGACTCCCTTGAGCTCCTTATCCCAAAATATCCACAGTTAGCACAAAGAGTATAAACCCAAGTCAATGATTTCTCCCTCCCCATTGTGAAAGCTTAATAACTGGCATGTTAGAGTAACCTTATAGCACTGTTTCCATTTCACAACTTTCAGTCTTGTACTCTTAATTACCGATAGTGTCAAATATATATTTTTTTATTTACAGCCCTTTCAAGATTATTTCACTCATATCGAGCTGATCGTTAATCAGATGTGGTAAAACTGGTGTACCCGGAGAAAAACCACCTGACCTTCTGTTGCAGAACTTGACATCTCACGTGTGACCTGAGCCAGGCTCGAGTGAGTGAGTGAGTGTTTGAGTTTTACGTCCCACCAACAGTTAAGGTCATACGGAGACGGGACCTCGGTTTAAAGACTCATCGGAAAGACTGGAGAAGCCCGGGATTGATCCTGCGACCCCTGGTATACAAGGCGAGTAGCGTAACCACTGCACCACGGAGGCTTCTGAGCCAGGCTCGAACACAGCGGTGAGAGACCTAATGATTAAGAGTCAGCTCCCTTATCCACTAGACCATGGAGGCCTGTGTAGGGTCAAATATACTTCTTGAAAAAGTATTGATATGCACATATACTACTCAAAGTTTGATAGGGATCACTTTTTTAATGCAAAATAATTTTTGGATGAATTAATCAGCTGAATCCAAATTTGATACATAATGATAGAACACGTATCCTTCACAAAACCTAGTGAATAATTTTGTCAGCTGGTGCTGCATTCAAACGTGACAACAACAACCGTCTTGGCACCCCCAAAATTTGCCGTAACACGAAGGGATTTGGACAACTGATTTTTCACAAATTTCCAAATGTGTTTAGACAAACGTGCCTTATAACGTGTATGGCGTCCACGGGCATCAATTACAGTACGACATCGCCTGCGCATGCTCGTAATCCGAGTCTGTATCCGGTTTTGTTGAATCAGCTTTCATTCAGCAACCAATGCATCTTTGAGCTCCTGTAAAGTCCTCGGATGCACAGGTCGGACTGACACAGCACGCTGAAGCATGCCCTGCGCATGCTCAATCGGATTTAAGTCCGGTGACCGAGTAGGCCAGTCCATACGAACGATTGTCTAACGTTCCAGATAGGAATCAGTGACGTTGGCACGGTTGGGACGGGCATTATCGTCCATCAGAATAAAGTCCGGGCCGATAGCATCTGCATATGGTCTCACAAACTCATCAAGAATCTCATTATAGTACCTCACTGCCATTAACGTTCCATTTTCACGACGTACAAGTCAGTGTTACCGTTCACACTTATCCCAGCCCAAACCATGACTGACCCCTTTTCATAGCGATCATGCTCTGCCACATCCAAGTCATCGAATCGCTCTTATGACATTCGCCACACTAATTGACGTTTATTAGTGAAGTTTAGACAGAATCTGGACTCCTCAGGAAACAGTACTGGCGTCAAGTCATGAACCGTCCACCTGACGTTAGTTCTGGCAAAGTACAGCCGGTCTAGCACGTGCTGTCTCGTCAACGGAACACGTACAGCAGGCCTCATGGCAATAAGTCCGAACTCGTGGAGCCCATTTCTGACAGTTTGTGCAGAAATTCGTACTCCAGTTCCGTTCCTAAGCTCGTTATACAAACATGTAGCGTTCAGGGACCGTTGACATCGAGACTGAATCAACAAGAAACGGCCCCGACGTTGAGTTGTAGCCCTTTTTCGACCCCTCCGTGTCTGTGTGAAGGATTTCCATGGGTAAGATGCCGACTCCACATTCGGGAAACCACGCTCTGAGACACATTCAGAATCCCAGCAACACGACGTTAAAAGACGCCAGATTCCAACATTCTGACGCCACGATTCATTTCTTCGGGGCTCAGACGGTTTCTTATTTGTCCTCTAGGGATTTTAGTGTTTCACAAACTCAAATGAAGTCCATTTTACGCTTGGTAAAGTAACACTGACAAGTTTGATTGGTCTGTTGGAAAGCAGTGCTACGCAAGATTTGGGGGTGCATGAATTCATTTGCGAAGTGTGAGAAGTGTGCTCTTTTATGAGTACTGAACTGCACATGAGTTTCTGCTTCAGATATTTACCAGTATACCGAGTACAAATTCTGTCAAGAAATTTTTAATTTTCAGTGCAAAATTTGGTATATAAAAAGTGATCCCTATCAAACTTTGAGTAGTATATTACAGCATGTGCACTAATTACGGAAAATATGGTACAAGGGTTATTGAGGACTAGACCATATGCCCATCCTCTCTTTGTGATGAGGAATACAAAAGGTATATAGATTTGCACTTATATCAATACACCACAACCTCATTATAACACCGTTCATTATAATGCGGTAGGATATAGCGCGGTATTGGATATAACGCGGTTTCATGATGGATCCAAAAATGTATAGATTATATAGAAAAATGACCCTAAATGGTCATTTTTCTGTATAATCTACACATTTTTGTTTGGATATAACAGGGTTGTTTAACTAACATGGTTTCTGCTTTGGATCCCATTAATAGTGTTATAAAGAGGTTGGGGTGTCGCAGCAATATTACAAATGAAAGGAATGCTTAAACCCTTAAGACACCGAGAAAAAACTACCTGTGAAAATGTTGTCCGCTTATATCGTCTGCTGAATTATTTTGCAAACTTTTTAAAAATATTTTTGCATACATGCAAACAGTGTGGACCCAGATCAGACTGCTCCTACAGGAGCAGTCTGATCTGGATCCACACTGTTTCCAGAAAATTACTTTTAAGGTGACCTGCAGACGGCAAAGCAGACGACTATTGTCTTAACTGGCATCTTATGGGTTAAGCTTGTAAGTAGCATATGTCCCAGTAATACACAAGATACATGGCTATCTTATATATATATAAACAATATATAATTTTCAATATTAAACAAGTTCTTTAAAAGTATTTCATACTTTTATTCATTTAGCGACCTTTACAGGCTATATAATCACACAAATAGAAGTGTACATGAATAATATTTATTTTGTAGCATATTTTCTGATATGTATTAAAGGGTTGTAAATCCAGACTATATAAAAAATTTTGATAGGATTACCTAAATGATTTATGTGTGGCTGAAAAACTCCAGTTTTATACATGAACATTGATCCCGACCTGACGGAGAAAATTGTAAGATCATCCCTAGTCAGGTGTTCTTCTGTTTTCTGCCATCGTGTCAACCTACAGTTAACATTGTCTTGGATTTTTATTGGTGACACATTACCATGCGACCAATAGATTGTCAGTGAGCTAGGTCGTCTGCTGACTGACATATAGCTGGCGGTCTGTTTTGGATTCACTTTGTGAAGGCCCACTTCGGCACAAATGGTCCGAACGAAATATAAAATGCACAGCGATTCATGCCAGTTGCTCCTCGGTAATGCTCATAAAGAACCATTATGAGCATTACCGAGGAGCAACTGCCACAAATCGTTCGCCATTCACTTCTTACAAATAAATGATTTTATTTTGAATGGTGCCAGGGTATGCCTAAATTTTTTTTTTATTTACCTGTTGTAAATATTTCAAAAAGAGAAATCGCTTGTAGAAAAGAATTTTCATAACAAGTGTCTAAAATGTTTAAAAACAGAAGTACTGAATAGCGATATTTTTACAGGAAAGAAGTTGCTAAAAGAGGAAGATGAGCCCCGCCCATTGGGGCTTGGCAAAATAAACTGGGCTGCATGATGCTTTCACGCAGAGCTGAAACAGACCGCAAACGAGTACTGCTAAACCACTTAGAGGTCTAAGCCTGCCCAGGCAAAGTGGTGCAAGATGGACCATCTCTACATAAGAACCCTTTTTATTATTTTGGGTGGCAAGGCTTAAGATATCATTTCATCTGAATGTTGTGTAAAAGTTCCACAAAACTGGAAGCAACATCTCCAAAATGACCTAAATAGTGTTGACAGGGATGCAAAACCTCAATTCAAACAAAACAAAGGAGGAAGGTAAGCTCCCTGTAAGACAGGGGTCATGCAATAACAGTTTTACAAAATTCTGCTTTTTCCATAACATGCATATGCAATAACTAGTAGGTGAAGTATATGTATAAAGGAAATCTGCCATTTCAAGCCTCTGTTTTACAATTATGTATCAAGCATTAGAATATTCCTCTAAAAAATAACATAATACATTTTGTATTGTACTCATTTGCTAAGCATTTTGCCACATCTAAAAATTAGTAATGTCACTAAGGATTTTGTGTGTCTAATATAAGACTGAATGGACTGTGAACATTATCTCTTGAAACTTATGCTTCAGCTCATATGCAGAAATGTCTAAAACCAAAGTTTTCTTAGCACTCCAGTTGAAGTTGAGAGTGAAATGTACAGGCACTGACAGGCAATCAGAAATTCTGTTCAAATTGTTCATTTGGAAACCTTTTGTACCATCCCTTGCAAGCATTTGTAGACATTCACTACAGAGAGTGCCCTAAGTACCCAGTTATCTAAACAAAAACATCAGTCAGATCTCGTTGACAATTCATTTCTGTGATGTGTTGAATACACATCTACCCATATCAAACATTTCCAAATGACTGTTAACCAGTTTACTATTTTTGGGTCTATTAATTATCAATTGACCCAAAATTACAAGGCGAAAAACCTCTATTAGTGCTGGAGTCCATGTGACTATCACTGATTTGTAACTGTCACAGTGAGGTAAGCATGTTGCATAAAAGGGTCATTTGTATAATCTGGGCTGGAATCATGGGTTGGGCTTGGCAAACAGTGTAGACCCAGATCAGACACCGAAATATGCGACATCTGATCAGGATCTATACTGTTTGTCTACAGTGATCAGTCGCTGAAAAACACATCTGATCAGGGTCTGCACGGTTTGCTTACAGTACAGAAATTTAAGGGGTAAACCAAACAATCCAAGTCCCCATTCAGGCCCATTTTCCCAATCTACACTCAGAGACAATGGACCCATCAGTACTCTCAGTGCTTTAAGTTTGGGCCATGATCAGTATAAACTGTTAAGACAGGCTGCCATCAATTTTTCATGTTCAGAAAACTCTATAGGTTCTCAGTCCAATGGTACAAAAACCCTGTCTTTGCAAACATTATGCATGTCTATAAAATATCGACACATTTGCTATTTTTTTTTTTCAAAACTATTCAGAAACAAACTTCAAAGCATATATCAACAAAGAAACCATTTTTAAACCATCCCATTATAATACACATGATTTATATAAAACAACAGGAGAAAAATATTGCTTTTTATGTATAAACGACATCAATGAACGTACATGACACTGAAACACAGGCTAGATTTTCATGTTTAATAAAATCTGGAGCGAACAATAACACTCACTCTATAACAGAACACAAACTAACAAGACCACATACCATAATTATTCTGAATGTCAGGACAGTAGTACCGAAGCAAACAGCGCTGACCCAGATCAGACTGCTCCTTTAGGAGCAGTCTGATCTGGGTCTGCACTGCTTACCATTCCATCAGCAGAGTTGTTTTGTTTGATTTGAGGTCTAACGTCCCTGTCAACACTGTATAGGTCATTTTGGAGACATTGCTTCCAATTTTGTGGGACTTTTACCCGACATTGAGATGAAAAGACATCCCAAGCCTGTGGCCCAATGAAACCAATAGGGTTTATAAGCATGGACGGTCCGACTCGCAGCGCTTTGCCTGGGCATGCTTAGATCCTCTACGTGGTTTACCAGTACTCATGTGCGGGCCCGATACAGCCCATCTATTTCTTCAAGCCCCGATGAGCGGGGGCCGAACAGCAGAGTTGTAACACGTAATTGCAGTTGTCAGTCCATCAAAAATTCTAACACAATCCCATGTGCAGTCTTCAAAACTCAAGCTGTAGAATATTTACAGCAATGTGCCAAGCAGTCCTAAATTTTAGAATAACCATGGTAAGAGAATATCCAGGTTAAGATGAGTATTTTTATACTTGTTATGTAAATTTCCAGATAATTTTGTGGGACTTTTACCCAACATCATGCATCATGCAGCCCATCTACCGGTATTTCTTCAAGCCCCGATGAGCGGGGGCCAAACAGCAGAGTTGTAACACTTAATTGCAGTTGTCAGTCCATCAACAATTCTAACACAATCCCATGTGCAGTCTTCAAAACTCAAGCTGTAGAAGATTCACAGCAATGTGCCAAGCAGTCCTAAATTTTAGAATAACCATGGTAAGAGAATATCCAGGTTAAGATGAGTATTTTTATACTTGTTATGTAAATTTCCAGATAACTGACAGCTATTGATCATGAGTTACCTCTAAAAACGTGAGAAAGCAATGTCACCATGATTTGAACAATAACAAGTAATGCAATGGAGCTGTTTAACCCTTATCTTGCTGAATATTTATTTAAGCCACACCCATTTATTTCTATCATCCAATCAAATTACTTGATGTGATGTATTGCTACCAATTCATAAACTAAATACCAAACAGTGTAGATCCTGATCAGATGGCTTCTTCAGAAGCCATCTGATCTGGATCTACACTGTTTGCAAAGATAGGCATTACGAAAACACACCTGTACTAATATATTGTAAATTTTACCGCCTAAAAAATGAAAATTTTCCGACAAAAATAGTGATATTTTTTTATTTTTGCTCACAATATAGATTGTGGATACTCGTTAGTACCGCCTCCACGAGGCGGTTCTAACGAATACCCACAATCTATATTTTAGAGCAGATATAATAAAAATAAGGTTTACCCCTGCAAAACCCAGTTTTACTATATAAAAGTGGGGTTCAAGGGGGTCAAAATTATATAGGCGTGTTTTCATGATGGGCTGTCGTGAACAGCAAGATAAGAGTTAACTGCTAAGCTGGATATTGTACAGCAAATTGACATGCCGCAACGATTTACAAATACTTCATCTCTCTTATATTAGTCTACTGAACAGTTCTTAATGCACCAGTCGCATAATACAAGTACATGTATCTACATCTATTTGTGTAACTGTAATTTTTCAGCTGTATGCAACTTACATATTTATATATGTGGAAGCGAAAAAAAAATGCTGAAATTTAGTATATAGCATTCAAAACAGCAAAGACCCTGGTCATGTAGTAGCATAAATTATAATAATGAATATCGCTATGGTTACCTGTGTAACAGCTATGGTGACAGTATACCATATTAACCCATTGTGTACTGAATCTCCTGCCTTATACAATAAACTTCCTATATTAAGACCACCTTTTGGACTGTTCGGAAGTGGTCTTTAAGACCACTTCTGAACAGTCCAAAAGGTGGTCTCTGGATATTGAATACCAGTACACAAAGAAAATGTAGCCGAAATCCTCTAAATAAGCTTTTAAAAGCAGAATTATTTTAATGGCTCCATTTTTTTTTTGTTTTTCCAAGCTTTGTTTGTTTGTTCGTTTTGGGGTTAAACAGCCCAGTCAACACTATTTTAGGTCATTTTTGAGCCAGTCAGTTTACCTATCCACACTTTTCCTTGGCAGGCTTAGACGTAAGCGGTTCGCCAGTACAGTGCACATTCTTTCGCCAGAAACTGACAACTGCCCTTCTTGAATCAGCGGAAGGAAGAGAATGACCATAGAAACGATTTCATGATCAATCTCCATGAAAGAATGTTGCCGACCCCGGCAGGTATCGAGCCTGCGTCTGCCTGATCACCAGTCAGACGTGCATCCGACTGAGCTTCCGAAGACGGCTTTTTTGCAAGCAGAGAAGGCCTTGATCAGACACCACATTCTACAGCTCTGATCTTGGTCTGCACTTGAAAAATTGGTTACTCCTAAATTTGCACAGTATGAAGTTGAGTTTGCATAACATGGTAGGCACTGCGCAGTGAATTTTCGAAATTGGACTGTTTTAAACCAGTTTAACCCTTCTTGTACCAATGGAATCTTCCTCCTTATATATAGCAGGAGTCCATTTCAAATTTTAGGGGTGTCAGGTTGTTTTTTTTCTTCAAAATTGATTTGGAAAATCACTGAACTTTTGGCAAACAGTGGAGGCCCTGATCAGACGCCGCGTTCTGCGGCGTCTGATCTGGGCCTCCACTGTTTGCCCGGGTACCCATTTTGCGGTTTCCGGTACAAAATGGGTTAATATTGTTTTCAGCTGAGTGCATAAATATGGGCTTGGCTTGCAAAAAGATTTTATTTTTCTTTAGAAAGCCAAGCCCATATTTATGCACTCAATGATGATATGTTCCTTATGTGGAAATTATAATACATGAACTTGGTTATGCAAATTGTTATGCCAAGCAGACCATTTGACATTTGCACACTTGTACTTTATGATAGCCTGGGTCTATGCATTTGAATATACTGCAACAAAATAATTGCCTGTCTGATCTAACTAAAACTTCCAGCTCTTACTTTGCCGGGAACCCGACACTGCCCAAACGACCCTAAAAATCTGAGAAAAAAATGGCACAGATTCTGATCAAATTATTTCTCTACTATTAGTCTGACCAAAGTCTATACAGTTTGCCTGTCTGTTGGCATTTATTTCTACCATAAAGCAACTTGTTTCAAATTTAAAGAGAAAGGATACACCCACCATCGCATTTTCCAACATTTTTAACAAGAGCGTAAACTTCTGTAACTTCCTGTCAACTTTAATATAAAGTAAGCCCTTACAAAAAAGGGGTCTACTCTTAAAGGAAAGAATTTGCTCCTAAGGAGCAAATTCTTTCCTCTAAGGGTAACTCCTATTAATATGAAAGACAAAAGTGTTTGTGAAAAGGGTCGTCTCCCCTGAAGGTTATCCATTCCCCTTAAGTTAATAACAGTAACTGGTTCCCGTGTGCCAAGTATAAATTGTAATCATCCTATATCGAGTCTATGAACTAATTATACGTCAGATTCTATTGAGACATGTCTCTTCTTGCCTTCAAACTCATCTGGCCGTAAATCAAACCTGAAATAAAAATAGGAAAAAATAAATACAGTAAAATTCTGCTGTCATGACAACCTAAAATTCCTTTAAGAGTAGACCCCTTTTTCGGTGGGAAAGGGCTTATAGAAAAGCGTAAAGGAAGTTCCAATAGTTGTCTCTCTTTGAAAAATGGCGTAAAAATCCTCCTGGTCTTCCCATTCCCCTTAAGACTAAATCTGTTTTTAAAAGATATATAATTGAGAAGGTTTCAGTTAGTCTTTCTTTGTGTTTTCTACACCTAGTGTCTCCTAAAAAGAGACCACTGTTGGGACTGTTCAAAAGTGGTCTTTATTTAGGGATTTTACTGTATATAAAAAGAAATATGAACAAAGACTTTTAATGAATTTTGTCTGTGTTGAGGTTTCACATCCTAGTCAACACTGTTTTAGGTCACTTTGGAGACTTTACCAGACACTGAGATGAGATGAGCCCTCCCGCCTGAAGAAACTGCCAGGATTGAACAGATACCACTTTTCCTGGGCAGACTTAGACCATCTAAGCAGTTTACCAGTACTCAAAAGTTTGGTCAGTTTCAGCTCTGTGTGGAAGCACCATGCAATCCTATCTATTTCTCCAAGCCCTATAATGGGCGGGTGTGTGACTTTTAATGTAATCAGTAGACAACAAAACAGATGACAATTGTTGAGACTGGGATCTTACAGGTAAGGCATCTCATTTTTGGCTTTCCCAAAGTTGCTTGTTCAGCATGTTTGATATTTAACCCTTAAGATGCCGAGAAGAACTACATCTGAAAATGTTATCTGCTTATGTCGTCTGCCGAATTTTTTTTGCAAACTTTTTAAAGATATTTTTTGCAGACAGGCAAACAGTGTGGGCCCAGATCAGACTGCTCCTATAGAAGCAGTCTGATCTGGGTCCACAGTGTTTGCAAAAAAAAATTACTTTGAAGGCAACTGGCAGATGGCATAGCAGACAACAATTGTTGTGATTTGCATTTTAAGAGTTATGCTCAAAATATAGGTTGTAGGTGCCCGTTAGAACAGCCTCATTGAGGTTAACCCAAAAGACACCAATCACAACAATTGTTGTCTGCTTTGTCGTTTGTCAATTACTTTAAAAGTAGTCATTGTTGCAAACAATGTAGACCCAGGGTCCACACTGTTTGCATGTATGCAAAGAGGTTTGCAAGAAGATCCAGCAGACGACATGAACAGATGACATTTTCAGATGCAGTTTTTCTTGGTGTTTTAAGGGGAATGGGAACACCTGGCACATTTTCCGCCATTTTTTCACAGCGATACAACTTTCGGGACTTCCAGGTCATTTTTCTATAGGCTCAGTCCCACTTAAAAGGGGGTCTACTCATAAAGGAAAGAATTTGCTCCTCAGGAGCAAATTCTTTCCTTTAAGAGTAGACCCCTATTGACATGGGAGACAAAAATACTTTTGCAGGAGTTGCCTCTCCTGAAGATGTTCTCATTCTCCTTAAGGGTTAATGTCTATAAATCATAACTCACTTCTGCTTGATAAGGGAGGCCGCCAATGGATGTATTTATTTTTTTTTTTTTTTCATATTTACTTAATTTTATTCATTACATCTTTGTAATTTACTCACCATTCCGTAAGAGGTTTTGACATGTCAAACTGAGACAGATTAATCTCTATCACTCCCAACTCGCTTTGGCTAGATGAGAACATTGACTTATCGTTCTTCACGGTGAATTCCAGAGAGTGGGTGGGCAGCTCTTGTGGAGTCAAGCTGAACTCAAACCTAAAACATTAAGAAAACAATGTATGAGCTTGTCTTGACAGAAAGTTTGATTTGGTTTGATCTTAAGGGGAAAAGTTTTCTTGATCAATCTCCACGAAGGAGTGTTTCATGCCAGGGAAAATTCCTTCACTTTTAACCTGCCAAATTTACTATTGTTGGCATTTTAATATTTGTCAGCAGGAAAATTTTTATGCTTAACCTAACTTGTATATCCTTGTCCCCAGGCTTTGTCAAAGCTTCAGAGAAGAGTCAGAGCTGCAGCAGCAGTATGATCACTCTTTATCACATTTTTAGATCGGGTTTTATCGCCCTTTCAAGTTTATTTCTTATATACAGCCAGTCACTGATCAAAGCTGGGTAAAATCATCTAATCTTCCATTGCAGAAATCGTTTTCTTGCACACCAGATAAGAAAATCCATAGCTTTAGCTTGGGATAGAAATTCTGTTCTAACCCTGGTGTTCTTACCCAAAATCAAATATTCTCACGTGTTTGATAAATGCACTGGTTAAATACGACGGTCCTTAAGGTTGATGTCATAGCACGTTACATGACATCACTAAACCTCACTGTAGTATCATCACAATATGGGGGATGTCGGAAACTGAAGTGACTGCAGTATTAAAAATCCAGGCTCAGAAATGGAAGGTATGCAAGAAAATGAATCCTACATGGGTGTGAGGAGTGGATAGAAAAATCCGTCCCTCGGGATCACTGTCGGCATCTCGTGATGCAGGACAGTGACCCTCGGGATAGGATTTTCCATTCACCCCTCACACCCAAGTTAGGTTCTTATAGTCTCATATGTGATCTGAGCAAGTGGTGAGAGACCTAGTGTTTGAGCAACCACCAGGCTGTCTGTCACTTTCCAACACAATTTTTACACATGACTGGTTAATAGAGGATCTTACATAAGTGCTCATGTATTATTGAATTTTTTAGCTGAGTTGAGGAAAAGGGATAAAATCCAAGGCTTTGCTGAGCATTTTATTCCTTTTCCTCAACGAGTTTAATAAAATTTGATAATACAAGAGCATGAATGCAAGATTCTATTTAACATATGACATTTAAAATGCATTTTATTCACGACTGGTTTATAAAACTTTCAGTATTCTACCACCAGTAAATGCGGCATAGTTAAGGATATTGTACATGTGACATTATGGTGCACCTCAAACTAATTTGCATATTTAATCCATTGGTGGATTATCAATCTTATTACATGGCATTATTACATTCTCAGATGCGACATCATATGAAAAAGCAACTATATTGCTAGAAATTTTTAAATATTAACAGTCATTTCTTCACCCTTGTCCTGCTGAATATTTAAATATGCCACACCTACTACCAATTATCAACCAATCAGATTACTTGATGCAAATTATTGCAAGAAATTCATAAACTGAATGACAAACAATGAAGATCCTGATCTGCATCTTAATTGTTTGAAAGATAAGACATATCCGGGATCAGCAGGACAAGGGTTAAGAACCCACTATTCTAAGAATTCTATAGTAACAACTAACGTTTCATCAAAGACTGGATTGAGATTAACTTACGTTTCATCGAAGACTGGATTGAGATTATTGTCAACGACCTTAGTCTTCTTCTTCTCTTTCCTCTCCGGAAGCAGGTATATCTTGACGTAGGGGTCGGAGAAATGGTCCTTGTCAACAGCTAACAGACATCTAGAACAGACAAATACTTGACATTTACTTGGTGTAAATTTAAATTTTCTCTTAAATTTATCATATGATGTCGTTGATAAGCATTGGATAAAGTTGTGTAATAAAAATCGTATGACCACACATGTAAAAACACTTTGGCGGGATTAAGTAACGTCATGACGACGTCCATATCAACCATGCACTTTTGTGGAAAAAATTGTCAAATTTAAAGGCGATAAATCCAATTTAAAGTAGTCATATGATAAACAGAATCCTACAATCGTGGTCATTTCATATGAAATTTATGAAACTCTCTGAAAGGCTTGTTTCATAAATTTCTTATGAAATGACCACTCATGTAAGATCCTCTTTTTATCTTACACAACAACTTCTTTATAACACAGTTCATTGTAACACGGTTTCTGGATATAACACGGCTTAAAGATGGAACAAAACGTATAGATTACAGAGGACCTGCGTTATAAAGACAGCATTTGTTCCCTATTATTGTGCCCTTATAAAGAATTTGCAGTTATAAAGAATTCCAGTTAGGAGTGTGTTAGGTAAAAAGGCCTTTTCCCCATTATTACTCCAAGAAACAAATGTTACAGATATTTATAACAAATATCTATATCATTTGTTTCTTGGAGTATTAGATAACAAGACTCTTTGATGCTTCGGACTTGATTTGTGCATTTCCAACCCGAGGGAAGCCCACACAGCTCAAGACAGAGGCTAAGCCTTTAGCTAAGTAGTCATTCCATTCAAAATGCCGTTATAACGAGTTTTACCATTATACAGCGAATGTCAGTATAAAGAGGGTTGACTGTACATTGAAAAATGACCATTAGCCCCCGCCCATCGGCGCTTGAAGAAATAGATGGGCTGCATGATGCTTCCACACAGAGTTGAAACCGACCCGCACACGAGTACTGGTAAACCGCTTAGAGAATATAAGCCTGCCAAGGCAACAAAATTGGAAGCAACGTCTCCTAAATGACCTTTACAGCGTTGACATGGATGTTAAAGTTCAAATCAAACAAACAAAACAAATTAATGGCACTAATGAGCTCGTTAAGCTAACCATCCTTTGAACAACTGACCCTAGTTGAATGCAGCTGGCAGCTCTAACTGTTAATGGCAAAGTCTACAATCTCTAAATTTTAGCCCTTACAAAAGAACAAGGCATCGCATGCGATACAAATCCCCTCGCACTAGACAACTTTGTGTGTGGAAAACACTGAAATGGCAAAAGTCCAACTTGCTTGAGATATTATCATATGCAACATTTGTGTAAAGTTTGTTTAAAAATCCATCAATAAAATATTTGTGTGAAGTTTTATTGAAATTGGTGAAAAAATGTACGCGCTAGAGCAATGACAAAGTTTTTCTAAAAATAGCCACAGTGACCTTGAACTTGAAAGTCAAACTCGCTCCAGGTATTGTCATAAGGAACATTTGTGTGAAGTTATATTGAAATCAGTGAAGAAATGTAGTCGCTAGAGCGATAACAAAGTTTTACTAAAAATAGCCACAGTGACCTTGACCTTGTAAGTCAAAATCACTCGAGATATTGTCATAAGGGACATTTGTGTTAAGTTATATTGAAAGCGGTGAAGAAATGTAAGCACTAGAGCCATGACAAAGTTTTTCTAAAAATAGCCACAGTGACCTTGACCTTGAAAGTGGAACTTGCTATAGATATTGTCATAAGGAACATTTGTGTGAAGTAATATTGAAATTGGTGAAAAAATGTAAGCACTAGAGCAATGCCAAAGTTTTCTAAAAATAGCCACAGTGACCTTGACTTTGAAAGTCGAACTCGTTCACGGTATTGTCATAAGGAACATTTGTGTGAAGTTAGAGCCATGACAAAGTTTTTCTAAAAATAGCCACAGTAACCTTGACCTTGAGGCCATGACCTTGAAAGTCAAACACTCGAGATATTTTTATAAGGATCATTTGTGTGAAGTTATATTGAAATTGGTGAAGAAATGTAGGGGCTAGAGCGATGACAAAGTTTTTCTAAAAATAGCCACAGTGACCTTAACCTTGAGGTCATGATCTTGAAAGTCGAACTCGCTTGAGATATTGTAACAAGAGGACCAAGCTAGCTTGGTCCTGTATCGCTCACCTGAGCTAACAGATTCAAAGTTTAAGGAAGTGCCAACCTTTACTGAAGGCAATGGGAGGACATGGTGATGACAGGGTATGCATTTTCTGAAAATCAAGTAGAATTTAACTCTATGATAAACAGGCTGACCTCACCGGTTTTCAAACTCATTCAAGCTTTTATTCCTGACTTGCTTTGAAGATCCTATCTAAACTGAAGTGGCTATGGTGATGAAAAGTTCAAAAACAAGAGTTTTCAAACTCCTCCAAGCTTTCTGCCTGACTTCCTTGTTTGTAAGTTTCATGAAGATCCGTTCAAAACTAAAGGGGCAGCAGTGATAACAATGTCGAAAATAGGCATTTTCAGCAATCAAAGGCACGTCACTCTATGATAAATGTGCCGACTTGGCCGGTATTCGAACTCACCTCAGGTTTTATTCCCAGCCACCTTACATGTAAGTTTCAGAAAGATCCGATCAGACTTGGCCAGTATTCAAACTCATCCAAGATTTTATTCCCAGCCACCTCACATTTAAGTTTCAGAAAGATCCGATCAAAACTGAAGGGGCTACGGTGATGACAAGGTCAAAATTTGGCACTTTTAGCAATCAAAGGAATGTTACTCTAAAATAAATGAGCTGACTTGGCCAGTTTTCGAACTCATCCGAGGTTTCATCCCCAGCCACCTTACATATAAGTTTCAGAAAAATCCGATCAAAACTGAAGGGGCTACAGTAATGACAAGGTCAAAAGTCAACATTTTCAGCCATCAAAGGGACAGAACTCTAAGATAAATGGGCTGACTTGGCCTGTTTTCGAACTCATCCAAGATTTTATCCCCAGCCACCTTACATATAAGTTTCAGAAAGATCCGATCAAAACTGAAGGGGCTATGGTGATGACAAGGTCAAAAATCGGCATTTTCAGCAATCAAAGGGACGTAAATCAATGATAAATGGGCCAACTTGGCCGGTATTCAAACTTATCCTAGGTTTTATCTCCAGTCACCTTACATATAGGTTTCAGAAAGATTCGATCAAAACTGAAGGGGCTATGGTGCTGACAAGGTAAAAAATCGACATGTTCAGCCATCAAAGGGACATAACTATATAGTTAATGGGGCAACTTGGCCGGTTTTCGAACTCATCCGAGGTTTTATCCCCAGCCACCTTACATATAAGTTTCAGAAAGATCCGATCAAAACTGAAGGGGCTACAGTGTGGACAAGGTCAAAAATCAACATTTTCAGCAATCAAAGGGACCTAACTCTATGATAAATAGGCCACCTTTGCCGGTATGCGAACTCATCCAAACATCCCCAGCCACCTTGCATATAAGTTTCAGAAAGATCCGATCAAAACTGAAAGGGCTACGGTGATGACAAGGTCAAAAATCGGCATTTTCAGCAATCAAAGGGACGTTACTCTGTGATAAATGGACCAACATGGCTGGTTTTCGAACTTATCCAAGATTTTATCCCCAGCCACTTTACATATAAGTTTCAGAAAGATTCGATCAAAACTGAAAGGGCTACAGTGATGACAAGGTCAAAA
The DNA here is from genome assembly GCA_963580285.1 of Lucinisca nassula. Classification (NCBI taxonomy): domain Eukaryota; kingdom Metazoa; phylum Mollusca; class Bivalvia; order Lucinida; family Lucinidae; genus Lucinisca; species Lucinisca nassula. The sequence continues at coordinate 44,403,111 of OY757019.1, forward strand.
ATCAGCATTTTCAGCAATCAAAGGGACGTTACTCTACGATAAAAGGGCCGACTTGGTCGGTTTTCGAACTCATCCCAGATTTTATCCACAGCCACCTTACATATAAGTTTCAGAAAGATCCGATTTAAACTGAAGGGGCTACGGTGATGACAAGGTCAAAAATCGGCATTTTCAGCAATCAAAGGGACGTAACTCTATGATAAATTGGCGGACTTGGCCGGTTTTCGAACTCATCCGAGGTTTATTCCCCAGCCACATTACATATAAGTTTCAGAAAGATCCGATCAAAACTGAAGGGGCTACGGTGATGACAAGGTCGAAAATGGGCATTTTCAGCAATCAAAGGGACGTAACTCTATGATAAATGGGCCGACTTGGCCGGTTTTCGAACTCATCCGAGTTTTTATCCCCAGTCACCTTACATATAAGTTTCAGAAAGATCCGATCAAAACTGAAGGTGCTACGGTGATGACAAGCATTTTCCCATAGTAAGTCTATGGGACCTTGTGGTTGCCATAGGAACCAAAGTTTTAGAGCGATTTCAAAAAAAAGTTTATGTCATCAATGCCCCACCAGAGGCATGCTACAGGTGAGAAATGATTGAGATCAGCCTGCAGGATACAGAGATATAGCTGCTCAAAAGTGTGGACGGACGACGGACGGACGACGGACGACCCACTATACTATAAGCTCCCCTGGAGCCTTCGGCCCAGGTGAGCTAAAAATTCAAGTCGCTATCGTAGTCACAACATTTTCCCTATGTTAAGTCTATGGGCAAATTTTTTGTCGCTCAAGGTCACGTAACTCCGAGGTCAATATTCCGATTCGGCCCAAAATCGAACTTAACCGGGATTTTATGCCTGTCCTCGTTACCTGCAAGTTTGAAGCTGATCTGAATAAAAATAAAGTTGCTATCGTGGTCACAACGTATTTTTTCATGCTCAAGGGCAGGTAACTCCAAGGCAAATAATCCGATTCGGCCCAAAATCGAACTTAACCGAGATTTTATGTCTGTCCTCGTTACCTGCAAGTTTGAAGCTGATCTGAAAACAAGAGGCTCAATGAGCCTAAACCGCTCACCTGAGGAACTTAAGTTTTAACAATTCACAGACTTGACTACTAAATCTGCTAATAGAATCCAGCCCATTGACCCTTACAGGATATAAGTCATCATTATTGCATTGCATTCCAAGTTTGAGACTTCTAGCTTCTATAGTTCCTGAGAAATCTTTGACGAAAATGTAACATTGGTCAAAATGGAGAGAAAGAAGAATGAAAGAACAGATGAATAAATAAGCTGAGAAAGCCCAATGTCTCTTACACAAAATAAGTCATCATTATTCTATTGAATACCAAATTTGATGCTTCTAGCTTTTATAGTTTCTGAGAAATCTTTGATTAAAAATTTAACATTGGTCTATTATCTCTATATGGAGAGAAAGAAGAATGAAGGAACAAATGAACCAGACTAGCTCCAAAACCTAATGCAGCCTTTCCCCTTGCCCAATGGTGCTACACATAAAATTTAAACAAGATTGGTCGACTGCCTTCTGAGATATACTTCATTGAAAGTGTGGACGACGGATGGACGGACGACAGAGGACGGACTCCGGAGCCTTGGTATACTATCAGCTCACTGGAGCCTTTGGCTCAGGTGAGCTAAAAATTCAAGTCGCTATTTCTGTCACAACATTTTCCCTACGTTAAGTCTATGGGCAAATGTTTTTGTCTCTCAAGGTCACGTAACTCCGAGGTCAATATTCCGATTCGGCCCAAAATCGAATTTAACCGAGATTTTATGCCTGTCCTCGTTACCTGCAAGTTTGAAGCTGATATGAATAAAAATAAAGTTGCTATCGTGGTCACAACGTATTTTTTTATGCTCAAGGGCAGGTAACTCAAAGGCAAATATTCCGATTCGGCCCAAAATCGAACTTAACCGAGATTTTATGTCTGTCCTCGTTACCTGCAAGTTTGAAGCTGATCTGAAAAAAATTCAAGTCGCAACATTTTCCCTAATTTAGTCTATGGGCAAATTTTTTGTCGCTCAAGGTCACGTAACTCCGAGGTCAATATTCCGATTCGGCCCATATTGAACTTAACCGAGATTTTATGCCTGTCCTCGTTACCTGCAAGTTTGAAGCTGATATGAATAAAAATAAAGTTGCTATCGTGGTCACAACGTATTTTTTTATGCTCAAGGGCAGGTAACTCCAAGGCAAATAATCCGATTCGGCCCAAAATCGAACTTAACCGAGATTTTATGTCTGTCCTCGTTACCTGCAAGTTTGAAGCTGATCTGAAAAAAATTCAAGTCGCCATCGTAGTCACAACTTTCCCTATGTAAAGTCTATGGGCAAATTTTTTGTCGCTCAAGATGATGTAACTCCGAGGTCAATATTCCGATTCGAACTTAACTGAGATTTTATGCCTGTCTACGTTACCTGCAAGTTAGAAGCTGATCTGAATAAAAATAAAGTTGCTATCGTGGTCACAACGTATTTTTTTATGCTCAAGGGCAGGTAACTCCAAGGCAAATAATCCGATTCGGCCCAAAATCGAACTTGACCGAGATTTTATGCCTGTACTGGTTATCTGCAAGAATGAAGTCGATCAGAAAAAAATTGACGGAGCTAGAGTGATGACAAGCTTTTTCCTATGTGAAGTCTATGGGAGCTAGATGTTGCCATGGCAACCAGAGTTCCACTCAGATCTGCCTGAAAACCTAATGAAGCCTTTCCACTTGCCCAATAATGCGACACATGAAATTTGATCAAAGTTGGCCAAGTAGTCTTTAAGATATACATTTTTGAAATTCCCATTAACCCTAATGCAAAAACACACAAGGGCAGGTAATTCCTAAGTGAATGATCCGATTCTGCCAGTTATCGAACTTGACCGAGATTTCATGGCTGTGCTGGTTATCTGCAAGAATAAAGCCAATCTGAAAATAATTGAAGCAGCTACGGTGATGACAACATTCTCCCCATGTTAAGTCAATAGGCAATTTTTTCAACGCTCAAGGGCACGTAACTCCTGAGTGAATAATCCAATTCAGCCCAAAATCGAACTTGATTGAGATTTCATGCCTGTCCTCGTTATCTGCAAGAATGAAGTCGATCAGAAAAAAAATTGACGGAGCTAGAGTGATGACAAGCTTTTTCCTATGTTAAGAACGCTCAAGGGCACGTAACTCCTGAGTGAATAATCCGATTCAGCCCAAAATCGAACTTGATCGAGATTTCATGCCTGTCCTCCTTATCTGCAAGAATGAAGTCGATCAGAAAAAAATTGACTGAGCTAGAGTGATGACAAGCTTTTTCCTATGTGAAGTCTATGGGAGCTAGATGTTGCCATGGCAACCAGAGTTCCACTCAGATCTGCCTGAAAACCTAATGAAGCCTTTCCACTTGCCCAATAATGCGACACATAAAATTTGATCGAAGTTGGCCAAGTAGTCTTTAAGATATACATTTTTTTAATTCCCATTAACCCTAATGCAAAAACACACAAGGGCAGGTAACTCCTAAGTGAATGATCCGATTCTGCCAGTTATCGAACTTGACCGAGATTTCATGGCTGTGCTGGTTATCTGCAAGAATAAAGCCAATCTGAAAATAATTGAAGCAGCTACGGTGATGACAACATTCTCCCCATGTTAAGTCAATAGGCAATTTTTTCAACGCTCAAGGGCACGTAACTCCTGAGTGAATAATCCGATTCAGCCCAAAATCGAACTTGATCGAGATTTCATGCCTGTCCTCGTTATCTGCAAGAATGAAGTCGATCAGAAAAAAATTGACGGAGCTAGAGTGATGACAAGCTTTTTCCTATGTTAAGAACGCTCAAGGGCACGTAACTCCTGAGTGAATAATCCGATTCAGCCCAAAATCGAACTTGATCGAGATTTCATGCCTGTCCTCGTTATCTGCAAGAATGAAGTCGATCAGAAAAAAATTGACGGAGCTAGAGTGATGACAAGCTTTTTCCTATGTTAAGTCTATGGGAGCTATTTGTTGCCATGGCAACCAGAGTTCCAATCTGATCTGCCCGAAAACAGTATGCAGCCTTTCCCCCTACCTGATAATGCTTCACATGAAATTTGATCAAGATTGGCCCACTGGTTCCGGAGATATACTTCTTTGAAAGTGTGGACGACGGACGACGACGACGGACGACGACGACGGACGACGACGACGACGGACGACGGCTCGTGGTATACTAATACCTCACATGAGCCTTCGGCTCAGGTGAGCTAAAAATTCAAGTCGCTATCGTAGTCACAACATTTTCCCTATGTTAAGTCTATGGGCAAATTTTTTGTCGCTCAAGGTCACGTAACTCCGAGGTCAATATTCCGATTCTGCCCAAAATCGAACTTAACCGAGATTTTATGCCTGTCCTCGTTACTAGCTACAGTGATGACAACATTTCCCCATGTTAAGTCGATAGGCAATTTTTCGGGCGCTCAAGGGGACGTAACTCTTGAGTGAATTATTTGATTCGGCCCAAAATCGAACTTGACCGAGATTTTATGCCTGTACTGGTTATCTGCAAGAATGGAGTCGATCAGAAAAAAATTGACGGAGCTAGAGTGATGACAAGCTTTTTCCTATGTGAAGTCTATGGGAGCTAGATGTTGCCATGGCAACCAGAGTTCCACTCAGATCTGCCTGAAAACCTAATGAAGCCTTTCCATTTGCCCAATAATGTGACACATGAAATTTGATCAAAGTTGGCCAAGTAGTCTTTAAGATATACATTTTTGAAATTCCCATTAACCCTAATGCAAAAACACACAAGGGCAGGTAACTCCTAAGTGAATGATCCGATTCTGCCAGTTATCGAACTTGACCGAGATTTCATGGCTGTGCTGGTTATCTGCAAGAATAAAGCCAATCTGAAAATAATTGAAGCAGCTACGGTGATGACAACATTCTCCCCATGTTAAGTCAATAGGCAATTTTTTCAACGCTCAAGGGCACGTAACTCCTGAGTGAATAATCCGATTCAGCCCAAAATCGAACTTGATCGAGATTTCATGCCTGTCCTCGTTATCTGCAAGAATGAAGTCGATCAGAAAAAAATTGACGGAGCTAGAGTGATGACAAGCTTTTTCCTAACGCTCAAGGGCACGTAACTCCTGAGTGAATAATCCGATTCAACCCAAAATCGAACTTGATCGGGATTTCATGCCTGTCCTCGTTATCTGCAAGAATGAAGACGATCAGAAAAAAATTGACGGAGCTAGAGTGATGACAAACTTTTTCCTATGTTAAGTCTATGGGAGCTATTTGTTGCCATGGCAACCAGAGTTCCAATCCGATCTGCCCGAAAACAGTATGCAGCCTTTCCCCCTACCTGATAATGCTTCACATAAAATTTGATCAAGATTGGCCCACTGGTTCCGGAGATATACTTCTTTGAAAGTGTGGACGACGACGACGGACGACGACGGACGACGGCTTGTGGTATACTAATACCTCACATGAGCCTTCGGCTCAGGTGAGCTAAAAAGGAACATTTGTGTGAAGTTATATTGAAATCAGTGAAAAAATATAGGCGCTAGAGCGATGACAAAGTTTTTCTAAAAATAGCCACAGTGATCTTGACCTTGAGGCCATGACCTTGAAAGTTTAACTCGCTTGAGATATTTTTATAAGGAACATTTGTGTGAAGTTATATTGAAATTGGTGGAGAAATGTAGGCGCTAGAGCGATGACAAAGTTTTTTCTAAAAATAGCCACAGTGACCTTGACCTTGAAAGTCAAACTCGCTTGAGATATTGTCAAAAGGAACATTTATGTGAAGTTATATTGAAATCAGTGAAGAAATGTAGGCGCTATAGTGATGACATAGTTTTTCTAAAAATAGCCACTGTGACCTTGACCTTGAGGCCATGACCTTGAAAGTCGTACTCGCTTGAGATATTTATATAAGAAACATTTGTGTGAAGTTATATTGAAATTGGTGAAGAAATGTAGGCGCTAGAGCGATGACAAAGTTTTTCTAAAAATACCCACAGTGACCTTGACCTTGAGGTCATGACCTTGAAAGTCGAACTCGCTCGAGATATTTTTATAAGGATCATTTGTGTGAAGTAATATTGAAATTAGTGAAGAAATGAAGGCGCTAGAGCGATGACAAAGTTTTTCTAAAAATAGCCACAGTGACCTTGACCTTACAGTCATGACCTTGAAAGTCGAACTCGCTCGAGATATTTTTATAAGGATCATTTGTGTTAAGTTATATTGAAATTGGTGCAGAAATGAAGGCGCTAGAGCGATGACAAAGTTTTTCTAAAAATAGCCACAGTGACCTTGACCTTGAGGTCATGACCTTGAAAGTCAAACTCCCTCGAGATATTTTTATAAGGATCATTTGTGTGAAGTTATATAGAAATTGGTGAAGAAATGTAGGCGCTAGAGCGATGACAAAGTTTTTCTAAAAATAGCCACAGTGACCTTGACTTTGAGGTCATGACCTTGAAAGTCGAACTCGCTCGAGATATTGTCATAAGGAACATTGGTGTGAAGTTATATTGAAATTGGTCAAGAAACGTAGGCGCTAGAGCGATGACAAATGTACGTACGTATGTACGGGACAAATGCTATATCCCCCCTCACAACTATGTTGTGCAAGGGGATAATAAGTGCATTATAAATGGGATACCTGCAATAATAATTGTCCTGTGGCATGGTACAGTTTCGGTGTTAGGGATGCAAAAGAAGTTTTATGGCTTTGCTGATTCATAGCTCTAAAATGGAATTTTCAACTGTCAAAAATATTGGTAACCCTCAGCGGCTCAACTACCCCTATCTCTAAAACATTGTTACGGTCTCACAGGTATACAGGTCATTGAAGTTTGACTGGAGTAGCCATAAGTCTACTTACACACATTTATGTACAACAACGATGAGTTTCTGCCTCTGCATGCTGTATCTCAAGGTCAGCTGTATCCTTCCCAGTCGGAACTCTCCCAGATTGCTTGTACTGCTGTCGCTATAAACAGAACAATTCATTGTATATTAACCCAGGTCCTGCCACTTATTTTTGACTATTAACCAATAAAATTACTTGATATAATTTTATTCCTGTAAATTCACCAAATTAATGACAAATCAGTGAAGAACCAGATCAGATGGCTTACCATCTGGGGCCAGTTGTTCAAAATTAATGCTGTCCAGGAACCACGGTGCGAGGCGGACCGTCCATGCTAATAAACCCTATTGGTTTCATTGGGCGACAGGGCTTGAGATGTCATTTAATTTCAATGTCGGGTAAAAGTCCCACAAAATTGGAAGCAACGTCTCCAAAATGACCTTCACAGTGTTGACGGGGACGTTAAACCTCAAATCAAACAAAACAAAAAATCAAAATTAATGACTTCATTAGTTAATGAATCGTTAAAACTTTGATCATTTAATATGGCAATTATACTAATATTTATGCTGAAAAAATGTGAGTAGCTTTTGCATATGCAAAAGCTACTCACATTTTTTCAGCAAAAATAGCAAAATGTTGGATACTGTACTTGCTAGAACAGTTAACAATATGACCACTAACAAGCTTGTTAGGCTAACAAGGCTTTGAACAATTGGACCCTGATCTGGATGTTCACTGTTCCCAAAGGTAGAGCATATCCTGGTTCAGCAGGGCAAGGGTTAATGCATTAAGAACAAAGGATGCAGACAAGCTATTTTTGGCCCACATTTGACAGTCTTTTGGAGCCTGTGACCTTGAAAATGAGGTAAAGGTCACTAAAACCAAATCAGGCTTCTCATGTTGCAATAATAAATTGGGAGTCTGTGACTTTTAACCCTTGTCCTGCTGAGCCGGGATATGTCTTATCTTTCAAACAATTAAGATCCAGATCAGATGGCTTCTGAAGAAGCCATCTGATCAGGATCTTCATTGTTTTCATTCAGTTTATGATCTGTCGCAATAATTTGGATCAAGCAATCTGACTGGTTGATAATTGGTAGTGGGTGTGGCATATTTAAATATTCAGCAGGTCAAGGGTTAAAATGCAATCAAGTTTGGTAAGAATCCATTCATGGTTCAGGAGATATATACAGTGCATCAAACATTAAAATTCCATGCTTAAGCCAACACAAGAAAAGTTTACACAAATTAAACACTAAACCGTAAGCTGCCAATTATCATATTTGCAGATGTCATTTTCAAATATCTGTCTTATTTTTCAGAGAAAATAAGGTCTACATAGCATGTGAATCCTCTACAGGAGCAGTCTGATCTGGGTCCACAGTGTTTGCAAAAGAGGACTTAAATGACAACCAGCAGACGACAAAGCAAACGACAGTTGTTGTTATTGGCAAGAGAATAAGAGCTGTCACTTTAAGTGAGCAATGCCCCCGTGGGAGCCAATTTGAGGAAAGGGCCCGTAACTCCTTCGAAAATGACAGGACCAACGTGAAAATTGTGTTGGGCATTCCTTCACCTCACAAGGAATGCATGTGCAAAGTTTCAGCTCAATCGTTGAAGAAATGTGGAAGAAGTTCGCATCACAAAAAAGTGCGGACTTACAAATGCACAAACCCACAAACAGACAGTGCAAAAACTATATGCCCTCCTACTGGGGCATAAAATAGCTTGGAAATTTATGAGCACCAGACACTTCACATGTACCAGCCCTGCTCATCAGTGCTTGAAGAAACAGTAGGCTGCATGATGCTTCCAGGCAGAGCTGAAACCGACCCGCACACAAGTACTGGTAAACGGCTTAGAGGAACTAAGCCTGCCCAGGCAACCTGGCGTGAGTCATAGTGTCCATGCTTATAAACCTTATTGGTTTCATTGGGTGGCAGGGCTTAAAATGTTATTTCATCTCAATATCGGGTAAAAGTCCCACAAAATTGGTAGCAACATCTCCAAAATGACCTTTACAGTGTTGACAGGGACGTTAAACCTCAAATCAAACAAACAAAAAAAAAAACACTTCAAATGTAATTTCAAGCCTTATTTTCTCTGAAAAATATGAAACAAATGCTTGCTTGTCATATTGGAGTGTTAAGTGTTAGTTATATACTACCTTGAGGGTGACTTCCGTTGTCTCACTTCTGTGCCTTCAGATCCTCTTGTTGGTTCTTTCGATGATGGTGAAACTGGAGCTCCTCTCACATCTTTTGCCGGCTGTGGCGTTATCGGCTGTCCACGAGTAGGTTCTCCTTTCTTTTCAGATGTTGTTGATGTGACCTTTGCCTCAGCTGGGGGTTGGGACTTAGCAGAGGAAGTTGTAGGGGATGGAGTCTTGTCTACACTGGTATCCTTGGTGTCCACATTGGTTCCCGGCTGTTCAGGTATTGGTTCCGTCATCAGATCCTCAGTCTCTTTGCTCCATTCCTCAGCATTGTACTCTGTTGTCAACACCTGTAATATACATCCCAACCTCTTTATATCACTATCAACAGGATTAAAAGCCAAAACCTTATTCGTTAAATAAAAGTATTATATCTAAACAAAATGTATAGATTATAAAGAACACAAATTCCACAGAAGGATATGTCCCGTTTGTTCGATGCAAAGTCACCGAGCCATGAAATGTAGGTCAAAATCAAACATGGATGCTTGCATCAGAGGGGCCATCCCTAGATGCAAGTTTGTATCAAGTGTCATAAATGAAGCTCTCACAGTTCTTGAGAAATGGACTTGAACATAAAGAAGAATGCTAGGGTTGACTCTATATTTCACAAAGTCAGTGAACCATGAAATGAAGGTCAAGGCCAAATATGGATGTTTGAATTAAAGTTGCCATCCCTGATGCAAGATTGTACTGAGTATCATTAATGAAGCTCTTATAGTTCTTGATTAGGGTTGAATGCTAGGGTTGACACAATAGTTTACAAAGTCAATGCACCATGAAATATGGGTCAAGGTCAAATATGGATGCCTGCATTTAAGTTTACCCCCCCCCCCCCCCCTTGATGCAAGTTTGTACCAAGTTGCATTAATGAGTCTCTTGTAGTTCCTGAGAAATGGTCTCTTACATTAGAATGAACCCTAGGATAAATGCACCTGTTGACGGATGGATGAACAAACAGACAAATGAATGGTAAATTGGACATCTATATCGCATCATGCAGGCATGACATAAATATGACAAGGATCAAAGCAGATAAGACACGACACAAAAGACAAGGTCCAAAACAGAAACTGTGTTTGTTGAACAACCATGTTATATCTAAATGAAAGTGAATAGATTATACAGAACAATAATTCCGTGGAAGGCTATGATGCGCTTGTGGGGGTTCAAAGTCACACAGCCATGAAATTTAGGTCAAGATCAAACATGGATGCTTGCATTAACCTTTAGCCTGCTGTAGGCGACAAGCCCTATCTTTGCAAACAGTGTAGATCCAGATCAGATGGCTTCTAAAGAAGCCATCTGATCAGGATCTACAATGTTTGACATTCAGTTTATGAATTTGTTAAAATAAATTGCACCAAGTTATCTGATTGGTTCAAAGTCAGAAATGGGTGTGGCTTAATTGAATATTCAGCAGGTTAAAGGTTAAAGTAGCCACTCCTAGATGCAAGCTTGTACCAAGTATCATTAATGAAGTTCTTGAGAAACTGTCTAGAACATTAGACACAATAGATCACAAAGTCAATGAACCATGAAATGAAGGTCAATGTCAACATTTTAATCACTAGCTGCAAGCTTGTACCAAAGATCATTAACCTTTAACCTGCCGAATATTCAATTAAGCCACACTCATTTCTGACTTTGAACCAATCAGATTACTTGATGCAGCTTATTTCTACATACCGTATTCGACCTATTTACCGCACATGCTCCTATAAGCGCACACCCAAGCTTTTTCTGGAAAAAATACACAGGCCCACACTTTACAGTAACATCCCAACAAATTCATATTGAGTTTTGCTGCATCTTTGACCCAGACAATCATATGTATATGTGGTGAATCACTATGCTGAAATTCAACTCTATAAAATAATCAAATCGGAAGCCTTTTTTCGTATTTTTTTTCGTATTGAGTGTGCGCTTATTAGGTAGATTTTTCACCACAATATTTTCATACAATTGTGAAAAAACTAAGCGCACAGTGCGGTAAATAGGTCGAATACGGTATTCATAAACTGAATGTCAAACTGTGTAGATCCTGATCAGATGGCTTCTTCAGAAGCCATCTGATCTGGATCTACACTGTTTGTAAAGATATGGCTTGTCGCCTACAGCAGGGTAAAGGTTAAGGAAGCTCTTATTGTTCTTTAGAAATTAACTTGAATAGTAGTTTGAATGCTTGGTTTGACGCAATAGATTATAAAGTCAGTGAACCATGAAAAGTGGGTCAAGATCAAATACAGATGCTTCCATTATTGTTGCCATCCCCAGATGCAAATTTGTACCAAGTAACATTAATGAAGCTCTTACATGTTAGAGCTGGGTATCGCCAGAAAAAAATGTATCACGATACTATCACGATACCAGACAGGTGATTCGATACAGTATCATGATACTTGCTTTTTACAGATTTGCTATGTTTTATTACGTAAATTTGGACTTTTGTTGCAGAGTAGAAAACAGAGTTTCCTGTTCAATAACAACACATTGGTTTATTAAGCATGTCCTTATATTTATATGCAATAAAATAAAATAATGACTTGACAAAAACAATATGTTTCCATATGCACAAGTGATTTAAATGCTGATCCGGTACGTTCAGTGTCTAGTTCAGCATCCATTGTTTATATATATGTTAGTAGGGACCGCTTATATCAACAATAAAACGGTAATTATGATGACTTTGTAGGTCCATCTAATCGCACAGACCCACTGTTTTTATTGGATATTAGCAGCATCTTTTGGATAAAATTTTTTTATTGGCATAAGCACTTCAGAAAAAATGTGTCTCTTGTGTTTCAGATGTTTGTTGATATAACGGAAAAGTATCGTCAAGAATCAATACACGGAATTATTATCGCGATACATTATCGCCTGCAAAAATATCACAATATATCAATGCATCGATGATATCGCCCCAGCTCTATAACATGTTTACAATTTCATGTGTAGGGAGAGGACTATATAATGTACTAACTTGTGCCCAATCCCATTGTTGTAAATAACAATAAAATATGTTTTATCTAATGTAGCTCTTACAGTTCTTGAGAAATGAACATAAATAGTAGGGTGAATGTTAGATTTGACATAATATAGTTTTCAAGGTCAGTGAACAATGAAAAGGAGGTCAAGGTCAAATATGAATGCTTGCATTATTGTTATCATCCCCAGATTTAAGTTTGTACCAACTATGATTAATGCAGCGCTTATAGTTCTTGGGAAATGAACTTGACCATATGGGTGAAAATTAGGATTGTTGCAAATTCTGACGGATTGACAAATGCACGGATGAACAGACGGAAAATCGGACGCCTATATTGTGCCATGCTAATAACAGGCGAAACAAAAATGACCATTTGTGGTCATTTTTATATATAATCTATATATCATCGTGTTGTATCCTTAAATTGTGTAACACCCAAAAACTTGTTAAATTGAACAGTGTTATAAAGAGGTTTGTGTAAACATATATGTTATCAAGTATCACTGTTATCAAGTAGTTACTGGTATTCAGACAGACAGGCCTGAGCAAACAGTGTAAATGCAGATGAGATGCAGCAGAATGTGGCATCACATCAGGGTCTGAACTGTCTGCCACCCATCCAGCTATTTTTAGAAAAAACACTGGGTAGTAAATTGTACTTGTTCAAATTTTAGAACAAGTATGGTAAAGAGCTGAGGTGTCCGAATACAGTAGAACTTCAACGGCTCAAACTCTGATGCCTCTTTTACCAGGGATAAATCGAACCTGTTCTCGAGTCCGCAGGGAATTCTTCCAAATAGGATATAGGGATAATGTAGGGAGATTTTCTTTTATCTTGCAAATGTATGTTGTGTGTACTCATTAGGATCACCTCATCCAGGCGTTCTAATGAATACACAAAACACTACATTTATAATACAGACCGAACAGATATCCCACATTCATCTCCATTATGGCAATAATAGTAACCCTCCATGGCTCAAACTAACGCTGTCTCCAACAAATTTTCATGGTCCCAAAAGGGTTCGAGCCATCCAATCGACTATACTTAGGTAAGATGGGTAATAATGAACCATTTTATCTGGATCTTCACTTTTTACTACAGTCAAACTTAAAGGCTCAAACCGTGCAACAATGAACCATTGCTGTAATGAGCCTGTGGTGCATGCACCATATACTTACCCTCAGTGCAACCCTCATCTGTATCTGACTGCTTGACATGCAGTTCTTGAGTTGGAAGTGCCGATCGAGGACCATATCTGGGGCCGACAACAGGTTCTTCAGTGGTATAGTCAAATCACCAAGCTTTTTATCTGTATTCTTGTCCATCACCTATAAAGAGGGAATAACAACCAATCAATCAATGGCCCCATCCACATGCAACCTATTTGCTACTGTCAGTCATCATAGCTTCTCATATCTGCTACATCTACTCGTATTTATCCTAGTTATAATACTAATGTGTCTGTTTGGGTCCATTGTTAGCTTAATGCTCTGTATGCTGGGTTATTTACCAGCAGACGACAGTTTGAAATATTGTTTTTATTTTCCTAGAAAACAGGATTTGACAATTTGAGATGTCAAGTCCTTTTTTCTGAGAAAAATAAGAAAAATATAATTGATTTGTCGTCTGCTGAATTAGCCTAGAGAGTGTTAAAAGGTTAATGAGCTTGGCTTGCTAGTGGTCAAAATTTAAATTTTTTAGCAAGCACGATATCTAACACTGCTTTTTTTTGCTGAAAAAATGTCAGAAGCTACTCATATTTTTCAGCAAAAATATTAGCATATTTGCCATATTAAATGATCAAGGTTTTAAGGATATGCTAACTAACGGCATCGTCGGTATTGAACATCTGCATCCAGAACTGTAGTCGAGATAGGAGCTATGTTTTGAGATATGTAAGCACATTTAAAACATTCTGGAGACCTTAGGATGAGTTTGAACCATCGTACTTTGAGCAAAAAGACTTAACCCATAAAATGCCAATCACATCAAATGTCGTCTGCTTTGTCGTCTGCCGGTTACTTTAAAAGTCATTTTTGCAAACAGTGTGGACCCAAATCAGACTGCTCCTCTAGGAGCGGTCTGATTTGGGTCCACACTGTTTGCCTGTAAGCAAAAACATTTTTTAAAACATTTGCAAAAAATTCAGCAGACGACATAAGCAGATGACATTTTCAGATGTAGTTTTTCTCAGCATCTTAAGGGTTACATTAAAATTAATTGCAAAGTAAAATTGTCAGGACCAGTGTGGGAGGTCTAGGGATCAACAGAAAGAAGGCCAGTAGAAAATATATCATGATCAACCTTTTAAATTGATGTGAATCTTTTCAAAATTATTTTACTTGTTCCTGATTGTTTCTTTCGGTCATTCCTGGCTGGCACAGATATAGACACATCCAAAGTCTACGTCACACAAGGTCAAAGGTCATTAGCCTCGTTTTATCTGGCAAATTCCAGTTCCATACTCTACAGTTGATTTAGCACGAATTATTTTCTGTAATAACTATTGTTAAATCGACTTTCTATTAAAACTGTTTGCCACAAACCATTTTTGACATTAAACTGATTCTTTTTCGTATAAAATTGGATAGAAAATATACATGCTTTAATCTTATTTCCATTCGTTAAATAAAGCGCATCAACTACGTTTTGGCATGATGGTAGGTAGTTTTATAACGCTTTTTAGGCAACAAAATGTGCAATAAAATGTCAGAAGAGACTGGTTCTATATCATTTATTACTTCAAAAACACAATCAGTTAATTTTGTGGAGAAGAAATCAGTTTAATCACACGATAAATATTCAAAATTCTCATTGACACTGTATGGCAACAGTCATGTTTTGCCAACCAGATAAAAGAGTACCTCTACAGGGGAGGTAATTGGCGCATGCGCAGTGAAATGTAAACAAGGTCACGTGTCAAAACGTTGAATCCGTCTATTTTCAAGCCACATATAAGGTGATATTTTCATGAATTTCTCATAGATCCTATCAGTACCTTTGGCACTTTGATATATACCATTGCTGGAAAACTGTTTTTCCCTAACTGAACTACCCTAAAAAGCTGAGTTTATGGCATTTTATTTTTGAACTTCTTGCACTCACTTCTGCTAAACCCATTATAAATCAGAAACCCTCAAAACCTGTCACTAGTAAATAGTGTGGGCCCAAATCAGACCCAGCATTTTGCAGGGTCTGATCTGGGCCTTCACTGTTTGCAGAATGTTCAACCATTCTCAAATCTATTTCTAAAATCAACTGATTCAGACTTCTCAAATCTATTTCTAAAATTAACTGATTCAGACCCTGACACCTTTAAATTTTTTAAATGAACTGCTACATATAAGGTGGAAGATTATATTATTCTATTCAGTACAAACTAAGGGTTAACCCTTTTTGTACCAAATGGAATCTTCTTCCTTATATAGGGCAGGAGTCCATTTCAAAATTTAGGGGTGTCAGTTTGTGTTTTCTTCAAAGTTTATTTTGGAAAATGACTGAACTTTTAGCAAACAGTGGAGGCCCCGATCAGATGTCGCATTCTGCGGCGTCTGATCTGGGCCTGCACTGTTTGCCAGGGTACCCATTTTGGGGTATTGGGTACAAAATAGGGGTTAAAGGTGCATTATTGAGCTACTTTTTTCTGGTTTTTATCTTCAATGCATACTCCTTTGTCATGTGTACACTTTTGGAGCCAAATACAGCTTCAGAACTTTGTGAAAATGGTCGTTTTCATTCGTGTTTACCCTTCGCTCTGAACATGTGTTCGGAATTTCTGTTCTAAAAATAAATCTGTAACTTTAAACATACATGGCGACAGTATCGTCTCTGAGTGTCAATACTTATGGCATGGTATTCAGCGTCATATTTTTTCCGATTCAGGCATGGCCTAAGCAAACAAGGTCAAAAATGAACTTCGCATAACGTCATATATGGGGATTCTATTTTTGTCACGAACTAAAAATAGATCTAACTAGTGTTTGAAACCTAGTTAGGGAATCCCTCTCAAATTTGTTTACCTGTCATCATAATTGTTCGCATTTTTGCATAAAATGCATTCATTTGTATTGTTTTAAAGAAAAATACCGGCTATATGTATTTTATTTTTGGAAGCATTTTTTCCAGATAGCTCAATAATGCACCTTTAAAGGACACAAGTCCAGTTAGATGCTTTTTGTTTATGGTGATACCTTGGCATCGAGAGTCTGGAAGTTGGGATCGTGGACCGGGAACCGGAATCCTTGTTCCCAGCGAGGATCTGTGCTGTTCTGAACCACTTTGCTCTCCTCTGTTACTTGGCCCACATTGAGTTCCACATAGGCATCAGGCTCACACATCTTCTTAGAGCGCTGTCAATGAAAATGATACTGATTATCAAGGAATACAAAATAAAAAAAAAATTCCTTAAATACTGGATTTGCCGTAATTATCATATATTATGCTGTAATAAGTGTACAACAATGATTTTTCAAGCGGCCCCCCGCACATCGAGGCTTGAAGAAATAGATGGGCTGCATGATGCTTCCAGGCAGAGCTGAAACCGACCGCACACAAGTACTGGTAAACCGCTCAGAGGATCTAAGCCTGCCAAGGCAAAGTGGTGCGAGTGTCGGACCGTCGATGCTTATAAACCCTACTGGTTTCATTGGCAGCAGGGCTTGAGATGTCATTTCATCTTAATGTCGGGTAAGAGTCCCACAAAATTGGAAGTAACGTCTCCAAAATGACCTTTACAGTGTTGACGGGGGTGTTAAACCTCAAACCAAACAAAACAAACGATTTTTCAAGAAGTACTGTAATGATCCTAAGTAAACAGTGAAGACCCAGATCAGACTGCTCCTGAAGGAGCAGTCTGATAAGGGTCTACACTGTTTTCCTTCCATTCCACCCGAACCTATCATCTGGAAACAAATTTGTCAAAATTTTAAGAGAGTTACAGCAAGTCCTCAAGGTGTCTGAAATTTTATGATTTTTATGGTATATCAGATACCAATCTCGAAACCCCCAAAATGAGTCATTGGCAAACAGTGCAGGCCCAGATCAGATGCCACAGAATGCTGCGTCTGTGACGGGTCTTTCTCTGTTTGCAGAAAGTTCAACCATTTTCCAAATAAATTTCTGTGAATTACTGAACCAATCAAAATAGACTTGCTAAATATATGGCGGAAGAGTCCATTTAGTACAAAATGGGTTAACCCTTGTCCTGCTGAGCCCGGATGTGCCTTATCTTTCAAACAATGTAGATCCAGATCAGATGGCTTCTGAAGAAGCCATCTGATCAGGATCTACATTGTTTGTCATACAGATTGTGAATTTGTTGCAATAATTTGCATCAAGTAATCTGATTGGTTGATAATCAGTGGTGGGTGTGGCATATTTGAATATTCAGCAGGTCAAGGGTTAAGAGGATAAGACTGTGCTTCTAGGGCTTTAAATAGTATGTCTAAGCATGTTGTGCTCTTATAGATATTTTTCTTACACAATGTACCACAAAAATCCAAAAAATTCAGATACCCTGATGATGTGCTGTAATTCTCAAAGAAATTTAACAAATTTGTTTCGGCCTCCGCCATAAGGGCCTGAAGAAATATATGGGCTGCACGATGCTTCCACGCAGAGCTGAATCCAGCCCGCACACTAGTACTGGTAAACCGCTTAGAGGATCTAAGCCTGTCCAGGAACCAGGGTGCGAGGCGGACAGTCCATGCTAATAAACTCTATTGGTTTCATTGGGTGTCAGGACTTGAGATGTCATTTCATCTCAATGTGGGGTAAAAGTCCCACAAAATTGGAAGCAATGTCTCCAAAATGACCTTTACAGTGTTGACCGGAACGTTAAACCTCAAAACAAACAAACAAACAAACAATCATGATCCAGCAAGGATTCCAGGTGCATGTGGAATGGTAAACAGTGCAGACCCTGATCAGACTGCTCCTTCAGGAGCAGTCTGATCTGGGTCTGCAGTGTTTGCTTAGACCTATCTGTCTCAGTACTTAGGATCATTAGGGGATATCTGAAAAAAAAAAAAAACAGTATTTCCTCGTACATAAATAAGGAATTCCTTATCACCTTACTCATATTGTCTCATTCCTTATCAACATCCTTTGAAAAACTTAAAGAGTGTTGTTCTTTATTACATGTATACTGTTTGGAGGTTGTTCGAGCTGAGGTATAACATCCCAATCAACACTGTTTAGGTCATTTTGGAGGCATTTCTTTCTGAATTTGTGGGACTTTTACCCAACAGTAAGATGAAAAGACATCTGAAGCCATAACCGCCAATGAAACCACTAGAGTTTAAGGAATGGTTCAACTTGCACTACCTGGGACCTTCTTTGCGGTTTCCCAACCCTCAACTGTTCATCCAGAAACAGCTCTGCGCGGAAGCACCATACAGCCCACATTTTGAAGTTGTGCAGTGAGCATAAAATTAATTTTCTCTGGTTCTTCACCATAGCATGGAAAGTGCTTGTTATACAATATCCCATAAGATGCCAATCACCACAACTGTCCTCTGCTTTGTCGTCTGCTGGTAACTTTAACAGTCGTTTTTGCAAAAAGTATGACCCAGACCAGACTGCTGCACTAGGAGCAGTTTGATCAGAGTCCAGACTGTTTACCTGTATGCAAAATGTGTTTGGGAGGTTTGCAAGAAGATGCAGCAGACGACATACGTTTTTCGTAGCATCTCAAGAGATAATATAAAGAGTCAAAGTCCAGCTTGGAAAATCATTATCAACTATGTCATCTTTTTCCCTAAATTATCAGGCAAATCCCTAAGTGAATCTGGCCCACTAAATTCGAACAAGTAATACTGATCTACTTTAGCAACAAATAAGTCCTAGCTTAGATATTGTACTATTTGTTTACAGTTACATGTGTTGAAACACTACTGTCTAATTTGAAAACTACCGTAACTAGAACTGTCAAGAGGATCTGGCTATAGCCCCGCTATAAAGCTAACAGAAAAGAAAATACAAGAAAAAAAAATGTTTTCAGCTTTCAGCCTATGGAACAGACACGAAATATTACTGTACTGAGTTTATTCCAAGTGCTATTTTTCAATGTTTAAAGGGCAATAACTCCAAAAGAAGGCAATCCAGAGATATGGTTCATGCAATCTGCAAATTGTCTTATAGTGCTTTACATTTGTGTGAAGTTTTATGAAAATAAGAGGACAAGGTTAAAATTGTCATTTTTCAATGTTCAAAGGACACTAACTCCAAAAGTAGGCAATCCAGAGTTATGGTTCATGTGCTCTGCACACTGTCTCATAGTGGTTTACATTTGTGTGAAGTTTCATGAAAATACCTCAAACGGTTTTTGAGTTAACATGAATAACGGAATTACCGGTACGGTTACCATTTTTCAAAGGGCCTCCGTGGCCTAGTGGATAAGAGCACTGACTCTTAAACATTAGGTCTCTCACCGCTGTGGGTTCGAGCCATGCTCGGGTCACATGTGAGACGCCAAGTTCTGCAACGGAAGGTCAAGTGGTTTTTCTCCGGGTACTCTGGTTTTCGCCCACCTCCGATTAACGATTGGCTCTATATGAGTGAATCTTAAAAGGGCCATAAAACCAAAACCCCCCAAAAAAAACATTTTTCAATGTTCAAAGGACAATAACTCCAAAAGCGGGCAATCCAGAGTTATGAGCACCAATCTATTTCTCCAAGCCCCGATGGGCAGAGGCGACCAAATTTGAAGTATGTATGTTTGTTTGTTTTGGAGTTTAACGCCCAGTCAATACTATTTTAGGTCATTTTTGAGCAGTTCAGTTTACCTATCCACACTTTCCTGTGCAGGCTTACAAGTAAGTGGTTAACCAGTACAGTGTAAATTCTTTTGTCAGAAACTGACAACTGCCCTTCATGAATAAGCAGAAGGGAGAGAATGACCATAGAAAAGATTTCATGATCAATCTCCACGAAAGAATGTTGCCGACCTTGGCAGGTATCGACCCCGCGTCCTCCTGATCACCAGTCAGCATGCACCTGACTGAGCTACCAAGGCGGGCACCAAAGTTTTAAGAACGTACATCAATTAATGAAAAAGATATACATGTAAAGCAATCATCATATATTTTTGGATGACCCTCGTATAACATCAGAAGTTATGGGGAAATTTTCCTAGGAACTCAAGATCAAATTTGAAATGACTGTGCTAAATGAGACATTTATAAGGCAATTCTAATGAGTACACAGAGCATACCCATATTTTGTGACAGTGTAATGATATCCCAAAATTATTCCCATTAAGCCTCCTGACTTAACACAATGAGTAACCTTCAGTGGCTCAAACTACCCCTGTCCCAAACATTTTTCTGGACTTCAAGGGTGTTAGAGCTGCTGCATATCGACTGCAGTAAAAATTCTAAAAGTTGGGACACCTTGAGAACTTGTAATTCTAAAAAAAAAATGACAAATTTGTTTCACAATCCAGCAAGGAGCCATGCATAGGGAATGGCAAATAGTGTAGACAATGATCAGATGGCTCCTGAAGGAGCCATCTGATCTGGGTCTGCACTGTTTGCTTCAGCCCATTTGTCCCAATAATTAGGGTCATTATGGTATAATATTGATCTGTTTATCACCAAAAATAAATAAATTATGTATACCTTAAACCCCTGTCACACCAGGGCTGCGTTCTCACCGCGTCCAAGAAAAATGCAGAACGCCGAGGTGCGCGCAGTACGATCGCAAACACCGCTGTAGCAACGCAGTGGCGTCGCCAGTAGACGCGTTGGGCTCGCTTAGAACGCCAAGCGACGGCGCGCATTTTGAGCATGCTCAAAACAAACGCCGTCGCTTGGCGTTCTGATCAGAGCGCAGTGAGGTCGCCGTAAGGTTGCCATAGCAGCGCAGTAAGGTCTCCTACAACGCTACAGGAGCTCGGCAGGGGCGCACAGAGGTCTCCTACAACGCCATATAAGCCCCGCTTGTATAATTGTTTAACTGATTGATTGATTTGATATTTAACGTCCCAGTCAACACTGTATAAGTCATTTTGGAGACGTTGCTTCCAATTTTGTGGGACTTTTACCCGACTTAGAGATGAAATGACATCTCAAGCTCTGTCGCCCAATGAAACCAATAGAGTTTACACGTATTAGCATGTTTACACCAATAGAGTTTACACGTATCTCGCACCACTTTGCCTGGACAGGCTTAAATCCTCTAAGCGGTTTACCAGACCTCGTGTGAGGTCGGTTTCAGCTCTGCGTGGAAGCATCATGCAGCCCATCTATTTCTTCCAGTCCCGATGGGAGGGGGCCGCCCGATTGTATAAACAGTGGCTAGAGTAGAGTTTGATCGTCTACTGTCCCGAAAAACCTACTTCTGAGGTGACTCATTCCGGGTAAGGTAATGGCGGAGGACTTGCTCCTGCTTGCGGTGATTGTGGTGGACCTGCTTCCGACGGCACAGGAGTACTGGTAAACCGCTTAGGGGATCTAAGCTTGCCCAGGCAAAGGGGCACGAGTCGGACCACTCGTGCTTATTAACCCTATTAGTTTCATTGGGTGACAGAGATTGAGATGTCATTTCATCTCAATGTCGGGTAAAAGTCCCACAAAATTAGAAGCAACGTCTCCAAAATGACCTATAATGTGTTGATGGGACGTTAAACCTCAAATCAAACAAAACTGTTCGACTGATGAAGATGTCTGTTTACACTTTGAGAACGTCTTCAACATGTGAGCGCCGTAAAAGCGCAGTGCACGCATTGAGAGCGCCGTGAAAGCGCAGTGCACGCATTGTGAGCGCCGTAAAAGCGCAAAGGAAGCGCCGTGAGAGCGCATACAATCGCCATCAAGAACGCCGCAGGATCGCGATAGATCGCCATGTAAGCTCCGTAGCAACGTCTTGGTCGCTGTAGGGACGCCATGACAGGTCCATGTTCACAAAAATATCCCATATTTCTTGCGATCTCGCGGCGTTCTGAAAAATTAAACAACGCCGTCCCATCGCAGTGAAAACGCGGCATAGTGTGACAGGGGCTTTACTTAGCATGCACAAGTTTTCCCTTCATGGCATGGGCATTGTCATTACAATCACTAAACAGATTTGTTCACAAGCTCAACTTTTCCCTGTATGGTACAAGAATTGCTGATGCGATTATTACATAGGCTTTTTAAAGAGACATGTAAACAATGGGTCAATTAGGGATGTTGTAATTCAAAAAGCATACACAGTGAAGGTTATTTCACAACAGAACTGAACCCACTCTGTCAATCGAAAGTCCTGCATTCAAAAAGCAGGAAACTGCATTATATCAAAGGCATGGAACAATGGGTATATGTGATATTAGTTATGGCCATGCCCACACAATCGATCTGGAAAATTAAATAAAGTTAACTTTAGCAGTGTCAAACCATCCCTGATGGAAGAATAGTTTTATTCCGCTAATAAACGGGTTAAAATTACGACTACCAGTACTCGTAACTTTGCTCTTAAAAGCGTATTTAGACTGTTTCTAGTTATTCTTTTTTTGTGTGTTTTCAACCCAGTGTCCTCTAGTAAGGGACCACCTTTGGAACTGTTCAAAAGTTGTCTTGAAGACCACTTTTGAACAGTCCCAAAGATGGTCTTAAAATGGGAATTTTACTGATATATAAAGTTACACACTAATCATTTTATAACACTGTTAAACGCATCATAGTTTAAACTCTTACCCTGCTGTTCATGACAACCTCTACCTTTGTAAACAGTGTAGATCCAGAAGAACCTACCTGATCAGGATCTACACTGTTTGTCATTCAGTTTGTGAATTTGAATAAAAACATTATATCGTGTAATCTGACTGGCTGATAGTCAGTCGGAAATGGGTGTAGTTAATTTAATTATTCAGCAGGAGAAGAGTTATCTCTTGAAGAGCGACCCTCAACTAAGCAAGTGGCATTTTCAATGAAATATCAAGCGTAGAATAATCAGTTCTGCAATTTTAATTGGTGCTTTAAGTTCTCTGAAAATGTTCTGTCCTAACAAACATGCACAGATTGTTATGAGCCCTGTCATGTGCTTTTTAACCTGCTAAGACACAAACTGGTCTGCTCAGCTACAAGGACAAGCAAAAGTCTTGTAATTTTAGATCTAGAAACTTGACATATTGTACTGCATTTTACCGTATGTATTTGGACAGACAGGCCTGAGCAAGCAGTGCAGACCCAGATGAGATGCTTGCCACACATCCAGCTATTTTAAGAGATATATTTGATATTAAAATGTTATTGCTCAAATTCAAGAATAAGGATGTTAAGGATTTCAGTTTTTGTTTGTTTGATTTGAGGTTATCGTCCCCTTCAAGACTACTTAGGTCATTTTGGAGACATTGCTTCTAATTTTGTGGGACTTTTACCCGACACTGAAATGAAATGACATCTCAATCCCTGCCGCCCAATGAAACCAATAGGGTTTATATGCATGGAGGGGCCGACTCGCACCTCTTTGCCTGGGCAGGCTTAGACCTTCTAACCTGTTTACCAGTACTCCTGTGTGGTCGGTTTCAGCTCTGCGTGGAAGCATCATGCAGGTAAATCTATTTCTAGAAGCCCTGATTGGCGTGGACAGTAAGGAGTTGGGGTGTCTAAATACTTAGGTAAATACAGAACTATCCAAATAGCAAACATTATAAGGTGATGATCAGGCTGGGCCAATGTGCTGGGTGTTCTGCACCTTTTTGTCCAAAAATGATAGAAACAGGTTTTCTCATGATGTGGCTCTACTGAAAACTGGCCTAACATTGTAACTTATCTACAGTCAACACCCTTAATTCAAACATTTGTAGTAACGGCAAAACTCGTTTTAACGGCAATTTGAATAGAATGACTACTAAGCTAAAGGCTTAGCCTTGGTTCCGATTGGCGTAGGTTTCCCTCGGGTTGGAAATGCACAAATCGATTCTATAGTCATAAAAGGGTGTGGTAATATAATACTTCAAGACACAAATGTTTTAGATATTTGTTAGAATCGCCTCACCGAGGCGATTCTAACAAATGTCTATAACATTTGTTTCTTGGAGTAATAATGGGAAAAAGGCCTTTTATTACCCATCATACTCTAAACGGGGATCCTTTACAATGGCAAATACTTTATAACAGCACAATAATAGGGAACAAATACTGTGGTTAAAACGAGGGTCCTGTGTACATTTCTAACATGGACTTTCCTTGGATCGGACAAATCAGTGTTATAAAACGATTATCGTGTATTAGTACTAGCAAAAGAAAAGAAGCAATTCTTTAATGCTTCTAGTGGTTACAGACAAAAACTCAAATATGATAAACATGAGCGATGTTTTATAATTGCATAAAAACCTAGACAGCTTGTCCAAACTTGGGTATTCATGAATATTTTCCATGACTGTGACCTTGACTTTAAAATCACTGGCAAAATGAGGACAATACCAAATAAGTACACCATAACCTCTTTATAACACTACTGTTGGGGTCCAAAGCAGAACATTAATTTTGTTTGTTTGTTTGAATTGTGGTATAACGTCCACGTCAACACTGTATAGGTCATTTTGGAGACATTGCTTTCAATTTTGTGGAACTTTTACCCGACATTGAGAGAAAATGACATCTCAAGCCCTGTCACCCAATGAAACCAAAACAGTTAATAAGCATGGATGGTCCGACTTGCACCGCTTTGCCTGGGCAGGCTTTGATCCTCTAAGCGGATTACCAGTACTCATGTGCGGTCGGTTTAAGCTCTGCGTGGAAGCATCATGCAGCCCATCTATTTCATCAAGCCCTGATGGGAAAAAAAATTATAGTCTATAATCTATTATATAATCTATTCATTCATTACAATATCACACCAATATGACAGAATGCATGCTTTCGTATCTCCAAATTGGTTACTTTCGGGATGAAATTTTGAGATATTTTTCTTATTTCTGCTCCTAACATAGGTTGTAGGTAATTGTCTACTAATTGATCACTTTCCTTATTAAATAATGTTGAAAAGTCCTTTTTTTCTAGCCGAATAGTGTTTTTATGCAATTATCCAATTTTTTTTTCTATACATAAACATTCACCAGGTGCCCTTAACCCTTGTCCCGTTGAACATGACAACCACTACTTTTGCAAACAGTGTAGATCCAGATCACCATCTGATCAAGATCTACACTGTTTGTCATGCAGTTTGTGAACTGAACCAATACATAATATCAAGTAATTTGATTGGCAGATAGTCAGAAATGGGTGTGGCTTAACTAATTCATTCAGCAGGATAAAGGTTAAATGTAACTTTATTCCCATCCTTTGAGCTATAGTTTCCAAAATAGTTTTCAGGAATTTCCAAAATAGTGAATGTTTATGTATTCTGAATCAGTTTGACCAAAATGAAACACGATGTATGATAAACTGAGTGGCGACAACAAATAATTGTGTCTTCGGAACATGTGAACCACAAAAAACTCAGCTCAGTCTGCAAATACACACAGTCTGATCAGTATTTACTATGTATTGATCTGAGGTGCTTTAACCCTTTTTTACCAAATGGAATCTTCCTCCTTATATATAGCAGGAGGCCATTTCAAAATTTAGGGGTGTCAGGTTGTGTTTTCTTCAAAATTTGTCTGGGAAAAGGCTGAACTTCTTGCAAACAGTGTAGGGCCTGATCAGACGCCCTGTTCTGCGGTGTCTGATCTGGGCCTGCACTGTTTGCCACCGTACACATTTAGGGGTTTTCAGTCTGAAATGGGTTAAACAACATCATCACTTGCAGAGCACACACCTCTTTGCCTACATTCTTCTGTAGGCAACAAAGTGAGTGCTCAGCAGGCTGTTTTGTTGAAGGTACCTCTGGTTTGGACTTTAACAGCCCAGTCAACACTATTTAGGTCATGTTGAGCCATTTGTTTACTTAGCACAGGCTGGATAAGCGTTTAACCAGTACAGTGCCCCCTTTTTTTGCCAGAAAATGACAACTGTCCTTCTTGAGTAAGCAGAAGGGTCAGAATATTTCATAATCAAATTCTCTGAAAGAATATTGCCAACCCAGCGGGGACAGAATCTGTGACATCCTGATCACCAATCAGACACACATACGACTGAGCCTGGGAGGCCAGGCACTGAGGTCATAAAACTTTTTTCATGCTCAACTCACTTGAGCATGAAATTTATAATGCTCATAAATATTAAAATACAAATGAAAGAGGCAATTTTCCTTCTCAGATCAATGCAGAATGCTATAATTTTAAAATCCCAATAATTGGCATTTTAAAATTAATGAGCAAGACAAATTTCATGCTCAAGTGAGTTGAGCATGAAAATAAGTTTATAACCTCAGTTTGTGTGCTTTATTGTGTTATGCAGACTTGAAAGCTACATTCTAATTGCATAGGTACTCAGGCTGATTTGAATTTTCACAGTTACACATGACATAGACACAGTTTTGCTTGCCGCCATCCAATTAACATCTGGAAATGTAACTAAGTTCCTGTAAGATTCCTTAACTGATTTTGCAACAATCATAGCAGTGACAAAAATTTCAAGATTAAATTTCTTCTGGACCTATTTGTTCAAAGCATTGTTAGCTTAATGAGATCGTTAGTGGTCCATAAGTGTTAACTTTGTGTGTTGTTGTGTTGTTGAGTTTTACATCCCACCAACAGCTAAGGTCATACGTAGATGGGACCTCAGTTTAAAGACTCATCCAAAAGTCTGGAGAAGCCCGGGATCAAACCCATAATTCCTGGTTTATGAGGGGAGTAGCTTATCCACTATATAAGTGTTAACTGATCTAGCAAGTATAATATCTAATATTCTGGTATTTTTGCAAAAGCTACTCACATTTTTTTCAGCAAAAGTAATAATGCATATGCCATATATAATGATCAAATTTTTGACAGAAAGTTAACTAACGATGTTGTTAGTTTTGAACGACTGGCCCCCTACCACTTTTGTTACTACAATCTGTGCAATGATCTTTTGTAAGGTCATGTTAATTCTGATGTGAAAAAAAATCTAATTGAACCAAAATCTTCTGCCAGTCACTGACAACTGTCCCATTTGAACCTGTTGGAAGGGGAGAATGACTAGAGATTACTTGAAGTCATGTTGGCCAGCTGACACTGAATTTCAGAATCCTGGTCTAGCGATTGCGATCCCTATTGTTCAAAACTCAAAGCTAGTTGTCAGTTAATGCATCATTTATCCTTTTTGTACCTAATGGAATCTTCCTCCGTATATATGGCAGGTGTACATTTCGAAATTATGGGGTGACAGGTTGTATTTTCCTTCAAAATTTATTCGGAAAATAACGGAACTTTTTGCATACTGCATGCCCTGATCAGACGTGATCTGATCTGGGGCTGCACTTTTTGGCAGGGTACCCGTTTTGGGTTTTCTGGAACAAAATGGGTTAAAACTTTATGACTTAAATGACATATGCACTAATATTTTTGCTAAAAATTTTCAGCAAAAATATGTGTAGTAGATATTGTACTTGCTAGAACTGTAAACATTTTTACCACTAATGACAACATTATTATTAAGCTAACAACACTTTGTTTGAACCACTAGGCCTGGATCTGTTGCCCACTGCATACAGAAATTTAAAGACTATTTTAGTATAGAAAATCTTCAGATGAATCATAAAAATGTACACTTCTAGATGCTAGCGATAATCATACCGATCCAAAGACAGAAGACCCTGACACCTGCTGTTAATAGAGTAAATAAAAATTTCTTTGTGTTATATTTTAATTTTTTTCATGCAGAAAGGGTAGAGCAAAGTTGACATTGCCTATAATCATATTTACCCTAAAAAATTGGACATTTTTGACGAGCCTTTTAGTTTAATGAGTTCATTTAATTCACTATATACCGGTACATTAGTTGCAATGACTTATGCTCAGTGGTAAACAATGTAGACCCTGATCAGACTGCTCCTTCAGGAGCAGTCTGATCTGGGTCTAAATTGTTCACTCTGGCTTATTTTTAGAACTTTTTGGCATCCGAATATTTAGTGTAAATACGGTATAACTAGCTTCGGCTCATCTGTGTATGTGGCGTATGAGCTTATTTTTGTTATGTTGTTTATTTTTGTTTTTCGGTCCTCTCAAGATTATTCACTTATATTGAGCTGATTATTAATCAGAGGTGGGCAAAATCAGAGTGCCCAGAGACAAACTATCTGACCTTCTGTTGCAGAACTCGGCATCTCACATATACATAATATGAATGCCAAAACAAAAGAAGAATTTGTTGTGAGCTGTAACAAATTTGTCCCAACACTGGCTACCATACAGGAAAAGTCGGAGTACATTTGGGCCACCTCAAAATGTATTTGAAAGACTCAAATCAGCCTGCATATCTGCAGTGTCTGAATAGTTAGTGTAATGTCCCGGTCAACATTATTTAGGTCATTTTGGAGACATCACTTCCAATTTTGTGGGACTTGTACCTGACATTTAGATGAAATAACATCTCAATCCCTAACGCCAAATGAAACCAATAGAGTTTATACGCATGGAACGTCTAGCTTGCACCACTTTGCCTGTTCAGGCTTAGACCTTCTATTCTAAGCGTCCACCAGTACTCCAGTGCTGTCGGTTTCAGCTGTGGAAGCATTAAGCAGCCGAATCTATTTTTCCAAGCCTCGGTGGGCAGGGGCCAAATATTTCCCCATAATGAGGGCATAGTATGCTAGGACATTTCAGTCTTATCAATATTTACTAAGCACTATATGGAGCTTTTTCATGCTGACTGGGAAGGATGTATTCTAAGTGAGTATGGAGGCTGATTTTTGTCTTCACAGGGTGTACATACTTGGGAGACCTTGTTTCTCCTTACGTGGCCTTGTTTCTCCTGGCGTGGCCCATTTAAGGAGAATGGAGACACCTGACAGAGTTTGCTGCCAGCTTTCAAAGGGAGGTAACTTTTTTAATCAAAAGGTTGCTTCCTTACACAGGAACCATCATAAAATCTATTCGAAACACAGAACTTCTTATACAGATTTGGATATTCTTAATCCTAGTACTGGTGGACCAGGATATGTCATGTCTTTGCAAACAGAGGACCAGGATATGTCATACCTTTGCAAACAGTGAAGATCCAGATCAGATGGCTTCTGGAGAAGCCATCTGATCTGGATCTTCACTGTTTGTCATTCAACTGGTGAGTATATAAGAATAATTGTGTCAAGAAATTTGACTGGCCGATAATTTAAAATGGGCCTGTCACCTTAATTTATTCAGCAGAACAAGTGTTACAAATTTTGTTCCGAGTCTCCTCTTAACCTGGCAGATTTTTCCACCATTTTTCAAAGGGAGACAACATTCGGGATTTCCTGTTTGCTTTTCTATAAGCCCTGTCCCACTTAAAAAGGGGTCTACTCTTAAAGGAAAGAATTTGCTCCTCATGCGAAACAAAATACTTTTGGAGGAGTTGCCTCCCCTGAAGGTGTATCTATTCCCCTTAAAGGAAAGAATTTGCTCCTTTCCCCTTATCGCATCGAGAAAAAACTGCATCTGAAGATGCCATCTGTTTATCTAATCTGCTGTATCGTCTAATTAACTTTTCATACATATTTTTGCATTCAGCCAACCTGTGAGAACCCTCATTGGACTGCTCCTCATAGAGCAGTCTGATGAGTGTTTGTATGTTTTGTTTGATTTGAGGTTTAACGTCCCTTTCAACACTGTAGGTCATTTTGGGGACGTTGCTTCCAATTTTGTGGGACTTTTACTTGACATTGAGATGAAATGACATCTCAAGCCCTGTCGCCAAATGAAACCAATAGGGTTTATTTTATATGCATGGACGGGCCGACTCTCATCACTTTGCATGGGCAGGCTTAGATCCTCTAAGCGGTTTACCAGTACTTGTGTGCGGTCGGTCTCAGCTCTGGGTGGAAGCATCATGCAGCCATCTATTTCTTCAAGCCCCGATGGACGAGCGCAGATTGCAAACAGTGTAGATCCAGATTAGATGGCTTCTGAAGAAGCCATCTGATCAGGATTTACACTGTTTAACATTCAGTTTGCGAATTTGAATTAATAAATTGCATCAAGTAATTTGATTGGTTGAAATGTAAATGGGTGTGGCTAATTAATTTTATGCAGTGGGATAAGGTTTAAGGGTAAGTAACTCCTATGGATTGGGATAAGAAATCACAGTAAGAGTGATCCTCCTTTGGGGTGTAAACATTCTCCTATAACTGAAAATAACAAAAATACTCATGCAACAGAACTTAAAATAAGACAACATTCAGAAGTTCTTAACCCTTTTCCTGCTGAATAAATTTATTTTGCCAAACCCATTCATTACTCTCAACCAATCAAATAACTTGATATAATGGATAATTTAAATTCGCAAAATGAATGCCAAAAACAGTGTAGGTCTTGATTAGATGGCTTCTCCAGAAGCAATCTGATCTGGATCCACACTGTTTGCAAATCTGGGGGTTATTGCTTTCAGCAGGATAATTGATTGATTGATTGATTGATTGACTGATGTTCAACATCCCGTCAACACTATTTAGGTCATTTTGGAGACATTGCTACCAATTTTGTGGGACATTTACCCAACATTGGGATGGAATGACATCTCAAGCCCTGCCCATTCATTACTCTCAACCAATCAAATAACTTGATATAATGGATAATTTAAATTCGCAAAATGAATGACAAAAACAGTGTAGATCCTGATTAGATGGCTTCTCCAGAAGCCATCTGATCTGGATCCACACTGTTTGCAAATCTGGGGGTTATTGCTTTCAGCAGGATAATTGATTGATTGATTGATTGATTGACTGATGTTCAACATCCCGTCAACACTATTTAGGTCGTTTTGGAGACATTGCTACCAATTTTGTGGGACATTTACCCAACATTGGGATGGAATGACATCTTAAGCCCTGCCCCCCCCCCCAATGAAACCACAAGGCATTGGGCGATCTGACACACACCACTTTACCTGGGCTAGCCTAGCCCTTCTAAGCAGTTTACCAGTACTCATGTGTGGTCAGTTTCAGCTCTGCGTGAAAGCATCATGCAGCCCAATCTATTTCTCCAAGCCCCAATGGTTGGGGACAAATTCAGCAGGATAAGGGTTGGGGTTGAAAGCAGCATTAACACTGTTGCTTCTGTCACAGGATGATAGTTTCTGCTTTCCAGAAACCACGTTAGTTAAACAACTGTGTTATATCCATGTGTTATATGGAAACAAAAATGTATACGTAATATAAAAGAGTACATTTACATGTATGTAATCTATATATTTTTGGGAACCATGTTATACGTAATGTAAAAGTGATCATTTATGTAATCTATATATTTTTGGGAACCATCTATAAACCATGTTATAATGAACAGTGTAAGCGCTCATGAAAACGTTGGACCAGATTAACCCATTCAGTACCAGAAACACCTCTAGAGGTACCTTGGCAAACAGTGCAGGCCCAGATCTGACGCGGCAGAATGCGGCGTCTGATCAGGGCCTACACTGTTTGCAAAAATGTTCAGCCATGTTCCAAATATATTTTGAAGAAAATGCAACCTGACACCCCTAAATTTTGAAATGGACTCATGCTATATATAAGGTGGAAGATTCCATTTGGTACAAAAAGGGTTAAAAAAGACATAGTACATGCATACAAAACAGATAGAGGTCAAATTTGAGTGGGGTTGGGTGTGGACAGCAATGGATGCCATTACCATAACCTGTTTCTTCACTTCGATTTTCTTCCCTCTTTCTCCATTGTCCATCATTTTCATCTCTTCTAGTGTCTCTTTCCTCCCTTTCCCTGGGAGATGACACAAAATGACCCATAAGGATTGACATGCCATTAAACCCCAATGCAATTATGCAACCAATCAAACTGATTTGGGGCTTTTGATATAAAATTGGTTAATTCCTGGGTATTCTAATTATTGCTATATCAATAAAGAAAATTCTTATGTGAACAATCTGGATTAACCCATTTTACAAAAGAAAATCAGTTTGTGCAGTTACACATTTTGCTTAAGACAGACAAGACTTTAGTCAGCTGATTTCTCAGAATGAGACAGGCAGGGCCCGACTTACCGCCAATTCTCTAGCTGAGTCAAGATGGACCAATAGTAAACATGAGGAAAGGTTGTCTTCCGATACTTTGTCTTTCTTAGACTTCTCCAATGACTGAAATAAATTGTGACATAGATGTTAACACTCTGCATGCTGGGTATTTTTCGCAACAAACGACACTTTGAAATATTTTTCTAATTTTCCCAGGAAACAGGATTTGACATCTCATGCAAGTTGTCTCCTATGGAGATAATTTGCATTAGATGTCAAGTCCTATGGAGACAATTTGCATTAGATGTCATGTCAAGTCCTATGGAGACAATTTGCATTAGATGTCAAGTCATATTTGCTGGGAAAACTAAGAAAATATCAACAATTTGTCGTCTGCTAAATTTGCCTAGAGAGTGGTAAAGGTTAATGACACTGAATTACTGTATCTGCATAGTCTATAAATAGCCCTTAAGATGCCAAGAAAAAAAGTACCTTAAAAGGTCATATTCTGTTTATGTTGTCTACTGCATTTTCTTGCAAACTTATCAAAATATAGATACAGCCTAACAATGTGGACCCTGATCAGAGCAATTTGATCTGAGTCCACTCTGTTTGCAAAAATGACTTTTAAGATAACCAGCAGAAAACAAAGCAGACTACAATTGGTGTGATTGGCAACATGAGGGTTAGATTCTATACAGTGCTGCATTGTCTGCTGTACATTGTATTTGGTTGTAATGCAGTGCACTGTAATGTATTAAGCTGTAATATAGGGTTATTGCACTGTTTTTGTTTGAATTGAGGTTTAACGCCCCTGTCAACACTGTATAGGTCATTTTGGAAATGTTGCTTCCAATTTTGTGGGACTTTTACCTGAGATGAAATGACATCTCAAGCCCAATTGCCCAATGAAACCAATAGGGTTTATAAGCATGGACAGGCCAACTCGCACCGCTTTATCTGGGCAGGCTTAGATCCTCTAAGGGGTTTACCAATACTTGTGTGCAGGTCAGTCTCAGCTCTGCGTGGAAGCATGATGCAGCCCATTTATTTCTTCAAGCCCCAATGGGTGGGGGCCCTGATACTGGTGAAAATCCCCAAATTATTGCAATGATATTGGCATCCCCCTATCATTGCACTGATATTGTGAATATCGCCCCATTGTTGCACTGATATTGATGAATATCGCCTTATTATTGCACTGATACTGGGGAATATCACCCCATTATTGCACTGATACTGGGAAATATCACCCCATTATTGATACTGATATTGGCCTAAAGATGTGCAAGGCCAAGGCGTGTGTGTGGGGGGTGTGGGGGTGGGGGGGGGGGGGGGGAGGGGAGAGAGCTTGCTGCTTCTTCTGTTTCTACACTTTCATTCATTTTCCTCAGTCTCCCGTGTCACTTATTTCAACTCCTCTACACTACTCCAACTCTTTTCTCTTTTTTTTCTGGGAGACGACAGACAAGAGGGCCATGATGGCCCTGGATCGCTCACCTGATCCATAGTGTAACAAGTGGGCCCCAGAGAGGGCCATTATTGGCCCCAGGGCTTTAATGTGCATAATGTTGAGGGAGGTCTTAAGGTGAAGCTTCATACCAAACATCAACAAAGGCTATAATTTGAACAATCTTGGCAAAGGTCCACAAGATGAAGCTACACATCAAATATCAAAGACCTGGGCCTAGCGGTTTCAGAGAAGAAGATTTTTGAAAGATTTTGCCTATATAAGCCTATGTAAAACCAAAGGGCCCCGGGACGGGGGCATTTTTTGCCCCAGCACTATAATTTGAACAATCTTGGTAGGGGTCCACTAGATGAAGCTTTATACCAAATATCAAAGTCCTGGGCCTTGTTTTTTCAGAGAAGATTTTTAAAGATTTTCCCTATATAAGCCTATGTAAAACCAAAGGGCCCCGGGGCGGGGGGCATTTTTGGCCCCAGCACTATAATTTGAATAATCTTGTTAGGGGTCCTTTAGATAAAGCTTCATACCAAATATAAAAGACCTAGGCCTTGTGGTTTCAGAGAAGAAGATTTTTAAAGATTTTCCCTATATAAGTCTATGTAAAACCAAAGGGCCCCGGGGCGGGGACATTTTTGACCCAAGGGCTATAATTTGAACAATCTTGGTAGAGGTCCATTAGATGAAGCTTCATTCTTAATATCAAAGTCCTGGGCCTTGCGGTTTCAGAGAAGAAGATTCTTAAAGATTCTGCTAATATAAGCCTATGTAAAACCAAAGGGCACCGGGGCGCGAGCATTTTTCGCCCCAGCACTATAATTTGAACAATCTTGGTAGGGGTCCACTAGATGAAGCTTCATACCGAATATCAAAGACCTGGGCCTTGTGGTTTCAGAGAAGAAGATTTTTAAAGATTTTCCCTATATAAGCCAATGTAAAACCAAAGGGCCCCGGGGCGGGGGCATTTTTTGTCCCAGCACTATAATTTGAACAATCTTGGTAGGGGTCCACTAGATGAAGCTTCATACCAAATATCAAAGTCCAGGGCCTTGTGGTTTCAGAGAAGAAGATTTTTAAAGATTTTCTCTATATAAGCCAATGAAAAACCAAAGGGCCCAGTGCCAGGGGCATTTTTTGTCCCAGCACTATAATTTGAACAATTTTGGTAGGGGTCCACTAGATGAAGCTTCATACCAAATATCAAAGTCCTGGGCCTTGTGGTTTCAGAGAAGAAGATTTTTAAAGATTTTCCCTATATAAGCCTATGTAAAACCAAAGGGGCCCGGGGCGGGGGCATTTTTCGCCCCAGCACTATAATTTGAACAATCTTGGTAGGGGTCCACTAGATGAAGCTTCATACCAAATATCAAAGACCTGGGCCTTGTGGTTTCAGAGAAGAAGATTTTTAAAGATTTTCCTTATATAAGCCAATGTAAAACCAAAGGGCCCCGTGGCGGGGGCATTTTTTGTCCCTGCACTATAATTTGAACAATCTTGGTAGGGGTCCACTAGATGAAGCTTCATACCAAATATCAAAGTCCTGGTCCTTGTGGTTTCAGAGAAGAAGATTTTTAAAGATTTTCCCTATATAAGCCTATGTAAAACCAAAGGGCCCCGGGGCGGGGGCATTTTTCGCCCCAGCACTATAATTTGAACAATCTTGGTAGGGGTCCACTAGATGAAGCTTCATACCAAATATCAAAGACCTGGGCCTTGTGGTTTCAGAGAAGAAGATTTTTAAAGATTTTCCCTATATAAGCCAATGTAAAACCAAAGGGCCCCGTGGCGGGGGCATTTTTTGTCCCAGCACTATAATTTGAACAATCTTGGTAGGGGTCCACTAGATGAAGCTTCATACCAAATATCAAAGTCCTGGGCCTTGTGGTTTCAGAGAAGAAGATTTTTAAAGATTTTCCCTATATAAGCCTATGTAAAACCAAAGGGCCCCGGGGCGGGGGCATTTTTCGCCCCAGCACTATAATTTGAACAATCTTGGTAGGGGTCCACTAGATGAAGCTTCATACCAAATATCAAAGACCTGGGCCTTGTGGTTTCAGAAGAAGATATTTAAGTTTTTGGTGAAAAAATCTGTTTTTGGCTCCTGTGACCTAGATGTGCAACGGACCGGAACCATTTGAACAACTTTGAAAGGGGACCACCTAAGGATCATTCCTGTAAAGTTTGGTCAAAATCCGATCAGTGGTTTAGGAGGAGATGTCGTTTAAAGAAATTGTTTACGCACGGACGCACAGACACACGGACGCACGACGGACGACGGACAAAAAGTGATCCCAAAAGCTCACCTCGTCACTACGTGACGGTGAGCTAAAAACAACACACAGTGGTTGTGTCGTGAACCGCCTACAATAAATCAGTTTGACAGATTACGCTAGAATGTTTACATCACGTAATGACGTAGTTGTTAATGATGACGTAGTTGTTAGCCATGACTGTATCACTGATGTTTTTAAAAGTAGGTAAATCGATTTTTACGTTTAAAGGTCTGGACCCAGTCTAGAAGTGTATTTGCCGGGCATGATAACCGCTCTTAATGTAAAAATACATTACTTCCGGTTATCAGCCCAGGCGGGCAAAAACTGGTTATCAGGGGCAGTCTCCATAACCTTCGGTATGTTTCGCTGTTATCGCATATGCAAAATTGTGGTTTTGGATGTTAATATAGAAACAAGTATGTGATAATTAGAGATTATCACATGGGATTTTGGTTATCGCCCGATGTATCAACCCGAGACCCCATTATCTGCCCGAAGGCTTTAGCCTGAGGGCAGATAATGGTCGAGGGTTGATACAGAGGGCGATAACCAAAACCCCATGTTATAATTTGTTTATCACATATTCAGATCCTAATCTTACTGTGTTTGACGTTCATAAATTGAAAAAAAAATGTGATAAAAAGCG
The DNA here is from genome assembly GCA_963580285.1 of Lucinisca nassula. Taxonomy (NCBI): domain Eukaryota; kingdom Metazoa; phylum Mollusca; class Bivalvia; order Lucinida; family Lucinidae; genus Lucinisca; species Lucinisca nassula. The sequence continues at coordinate 44,439,597 of OY757019.1, forward strand.
TGATTCAAGCAAAAAAGCGTGTAACGTCACACCTAACTATTCGCATTACGTCATGTAATTGGCAACGTCACAATAACGTCATGAGTGGGCTGATAACCGCTGTCCGTTTAAAATACACTGTTTCCGGTTATCAGACCGGGCGGGCTGATAACGGAAATGGAAAACAAGCATTATCACACATGTAAAACATGGGTTATCTTGTTAAATACAGTACTGAATATGTGAAATATCCCCCCATTATTGCACTGATATTGGTGAATATCGCCCAATATTGGACTGATACTTGTGAATATTGTCCGTTATTGCACTGATATTGGTGAATATCATCCCAAGTTCTTATTGTGAGTGTCCTTTTTGATATCACAACAAGGGGCAATAGTCACAGTGTCAAAGTGATTATAACACATTATTAACCCTTAAGATGTAAATCACAATAAATGTTGTCTGCTTTGTTGTCTCCTCGTTACTTTAAAAGTCATTGTTGCAAACAATGAAAGAAACCCAAGGGAACAAAAGGTCAAGTCTATAAACTTAGTTTATCTGACTTCTAACATTTACATTTTCAGATGTGCTCTTTGATGACATACCTGTCACTATGTGAAACAGATCTGAGATAGTTGCTCATGGAATTTATCGAAGTATAGAAGCTTTATTTCAATCAATCAAATCACTTGAAATGTACATAATGATGGAGAATTGGAACCACTGATATGTTAGGGTGAATTATAGCATTGCTTCAGCTTCGGCACACTACAAAATTTTGCGCTCTAAACTGTCAAGGAATAGTAAATCACAGTGATCTTGTAAAGGTCACCATACCCTGCCAAAAGATGATGCTAAAACCTTAACCTAAAGCTGCCTCTTGGTGACGCCACTGGTAAGCTGTAATCTACGGTGAGCTGTAATCTTGGATTCCCACATTTTTGGGGGCATCTTCATAATTATGAATATACAGCATGCACTGCCCATTTTTTTTCAAGCAAAAGTGCTAGACATGTACTACAGGTTTAAAAGAAATATAAAGTAATAATTTGAAAAATTAAAATCATTAGTTTTCATACATCTGGGCCAGTTGTTTAAAGCTTACAAAGTCAATAGTTAATGTATCCTTGTATCTTTCATCATTTAATACCACAAAAATGATGATATTTTTGACAAGAAAAGTTTGAACATCATTTGCAATGCTGAGGCCAATCCAAGGCGATATGAGTCAGCGCATGGAAAAAGTGTACTTATAAATGAGTTGCAAATGGCTCAGGCGATCCTGGGCACAAGGGCAGTCTCACCATAGCTTTCTTTTTTTTCAGCAAAAATATCCATGTATTAGATTTATACCTATTAGAACAGTAAACATTTTGACCATTCACCATATTTGCATTATTTGCTGGCTTCCAGCTTGCATATTGTCAATATTGGAAAAACAGGTAACCAGACCCCCCTGACCTTTCAAGGTCAGGGGGGTATGATTACCTGTTTTTCCAACACTGATAACCTTCAGACTAGGAACCAGCAGATAATGCAAAAAAGGTCAATTAACAAGCTTGTGAGGCTAACTATGCTTTGAACAACTGGGCCCTAAGAAAACATATTATAGTAAATATAATAATAAATACACCATTTTTTTAATAATCACTGTGTAAGAACAAAACTCAAACAAAGCATTTTCAAAGGTTCATAACGCTCTGTTTAAGGTCTCCATGGGATTAACTTTCTCTTAATCTTACCTGATATGTACATCAGCATATATTAACATCTCAAAAAGCTTAGTTTAGCTAGAAAATTAATTTAATTTAATAGCTACCTACACAATTACATGTGAAATTCGAATATTACGATTGTGTGGCAAACATTTCACACTTCACTCAAAACTTGGTGGGAACGGGTATGTGAACATGTCAGCAACAAAGTTTTAAAATGCCAAAGGTAAGTAAGACTTGTTATTGGACAGGGTAGCTTGCCTATTTGCACCCTAAACATTTTTAAAACATGAAATGGTTAACCTTTGACCTGCTGACCTGAATAGTCACTACCTTTTCAAACAGTGTAGATACAGATCAGGGGCCAGTTGTTCAAAGCATCGTTAGCCTAACGAGCTCGTTAGTGGTCATATTGTTAACTCTTCTAGCAAGTACAATATTGTAAATTTTGGTATTTTTGCTGAAAAAATGTGAGCAGCTTTTGCATCTGCAAAAGCTGCTCACATTTTTTCAGCAAAAATTTCTGCACATTTACCATATTTAATGATCAAAGTTTTAACGATAAGTTAACTAACGATGTCGTTAGTTTTGAACAACTGGCCCCAGATGACTTCTGAAGAAGCTATCTGTCAGTATCAACAGAGTTTGACATTCAGTTTGTGAACATATAGGAAGAAAGTCAGAAACTAGAAATGGTGTTTGTAAAACACTATGCCCTCAACCATATGCTTGTCGATAAATGCCCAAATCTTCAAAAGGCCATTATCGCAAAAAAATATTCAGATTTTTTTTTTCTAATGTTAATCAGGTGATGTACTAGTCATTCCAAATAAATAACTTGCAACAAGAAAGAAACACAATTAAATGACCTGAAAATTCAAAGTGCAATCACTCCAACAAAATTTCATTTAACTGGTTGAAAATTTAAACAGGTAATCTCCTCCTCAGCCCAAATCGGTGTACCAAATTTCAAGGCTCTAGCTCAAATACTTTTGAGATATCTTGCTAACGAGATTTCTATTTTATTTAATTAAAAAGGAAATAATGCCAAAAGGGGAGATAAGTCAGATAAGAAAAAATACGGGTCAACTATTTTTTTCATGAGGAAACCATATATGAGATTTCAAAACACTAGTAAACATAGTTCTTAAGTAATACTTTGCACAGGAAATCAACACAATTAAATGGCCAGAAATTGTAAAGGGCCATAACTCTAACAAAATTTCATTGAATTGGTTGAAAATTTAATCAGGTAATCTCCTCCTTAGTCCAAATCAGTATACCAAATATCAAGGCTCTAGCTCAACTACTTTTTGAGATAACTTGCTAACGAGATTTCAATGTTATTTAATTAAAGGGGGGAAATAACTCAAAAAGGGGAGATAATTTGGAAAAGAAAAAATATGGGTCAACTATTTTTTCATGAGATATCCATGTATGAAATTTCAAAACACTAGCATACATGGTTATAAAGTTATGCTATGCACCAGAAAGCAACACAACTAGAGCTGTCAGTGAAACTGACTAGGGCCCCGGCAGCGCTATCAGAGGAGTAGGAAAATGTTGATGTTAAAAAAGACGTTTTTTTTTTTTCCTTTCACCTCTAAGTATGACCTTGACCTTTGAGGTACGGACCTGGGTCTTGCGCGTGACACACTGTCACATTATGGTTAATATTTCTGCTAAGTAATATTTAAATCCATCCAGGTATAAGAAAATTATAGATTGGACACAATAAAAAAGACGCTTTTTTGACCTTTTATCTCTAAGTATGACCTTGACCTTTGAGGTACGGCTGTGGGTCTTACGTGTGACACTTCGTCACATTATGGTTAACATTTCTGCCAAGTAATATTTAAATCCATCCAGGAATAATAACAAAGTTATTAATTGGACACAGGAAAGACCCTTTTTTGACCTTTAACCTCTAAGTATGACCTTGACCTTTGAGGTACGGACCTGAGTCTTGCGCGCAACACTCCATCACATTATGGTTAACATTTCTGCCAAGTAATATTTAAATCCATCCAGGAATAAGAAAGTTATGGAGGATGAAAAAATTTGTGGACGGACAGACGGACAGACGGACAGACAGACAGACAGACGGACGGACAGAATGATGCCAAGTAATATTTAAATCCATCCAGGAATAATAAAAAGTTATGGAGGATAAAAAAATTTGTGGACGGACAGACGGACGGACAGACAGACAGACGGACGGACAGAGTGATTACTATAGGGCACCCACACTTTCAGTGCGGGGCCCTAATTAAATGGCCAGAAATTGCAAAGAGCCATAACTTTAACAGAATTCCATGAAATTTGTTGAAAATTTAATCAGGTGATCTCCTCCTAAGTCCCAATCAGTATACCAAATATCAAGGCTCTAGCTCAAATACTTTTTGAGATATCTTGCTTACGCGCTTTCTATGTTATTTAATTAAAAGGGAAATAACTCAAAAAGGGGAGATAATTCAGATAAGAAAAAAATATGGGTCAACTTTTTTTTTTAAAGGAATCCATATATGAAATTCCAAAACATAGCATATGTGGTTCTTAAGTTATGCTATGCACAAGAAAGCGTGACGAACAAACGAATGAACAAACAGACAAGCCAGAAGCAATATGCCCCCAACTTTTTCAAAGTTGGGGGCAAAATGAATGTGACTAAATTAATTTATTCAGTAGAACAAGAGTTAAGGTGATAGGCAGAGGATGGCATCAGGTTAACAAGTCTGTGTAATGAACAGCCCTCTGAACTCCACTTCATATATAGAGAAAACTGGGTTTTACCGGGGTATACATTATTATCCTTATTTCTGCGTCTAGACATAGGTTGTGAGTATTCATTAGAACTGCCTCAATGAGGTGGTTCTAATGAGTACCCAAACCCTATGTTTGGAGTATAAATAAGTAAAATATCACACACATTTACATCAGAAAATCAAAGCGCCAAAGGCACTGAAATGACAGATTCTATGACAAAATCATAACACTGTGAAAACTTGCGGAAAACCTTTCTAAAAAGAGCTTAAAATTTAGAAAGGTAGTTCTGCAAATTCCAATATATGATATGTTTGCAGGTGTCTATAGACCGGTGGTATTATGAAACGCCATTCGATGTTTCAAATTTTTGAAAGAAACTATTTACGTTTTCAAAACCAAACATTAAAATTCAAGTTTTAACAAGGCTATTGTCCATAAGTAACAGTTTTTGTCTGGTCGGTTATGGACACCTCTACCCAAAGATACTCTATGGGAAAGAGATCGGAGGAGAAAGGCTGGCTAGTCCAGTACATGAATTCCACTGGCTTGAAGACATCTTTTGAGTACGAACAGCACTATGAGCCCGCTCGTAATCCTGCTGGATAAGATATCCCGGATTCTGAGCGTAAACAAATAAATGGAACCATGCAAGACCGAAGCGCTTGATTGATTGATGTAACGTCTCGCTGTTCAATCCACGTCTCAGCTATGATCTTGAATGTTCTTAATGACACTAAGCTGCGTTCGCTAACTACACGCAATAGCTCGCCACACAATTACGCTTATTTCATCCGATATGTCATGCTCTATTACGCACGCGTCGCCTCGGCATACCTTACACCTATACGTCGAAACACCCGGAAACGACAACCGGCGTGATTCACGCTGAAGTGCGATTTGTCACTGAAACGCATATGTCAGTCGCTTAGACGCCAATTTACGTATTTCATGCACTAGCGTAAGTGTTCCGTACTGTCTCGATGCGTTAACTTCGGTCACGACAGGGACGCCTAGCTCTCAAAAACGTGCATCGCAAAAGGGCGACCATGAGTGTCAGTGCTTAATAGTCGGTAGTTGAGACCCCTTGTTTATCTACAGGTACAGTGTAGCAGCTGCCGGCGGTAATCTGTTTCGCATATGCGTTTGACGGTCGAATCGATTTTTGCGTACTGACGTCGGTCTTCCGCTACGTCGACGTCCACGAGCGTCTTCTGTATATAGTAAGATGTCGCTCCAATAGACGATAGATCACACACATGTGGCACCAAAAATCAGAGTCAATGTCATCCGCTTTCCGACCAGCTTCTAACTATCCAGGGGCACGCTTACGATCCTTTAATGAAAAATGTTGCAATAAGCTCTCACTAGAACAACTTTCAGTTTCTTTTTTTCTAGGCATGACCTTACATTACACATCAAAAGTTTGATCCTGAACATGTGGTTTCTATCCGCACTGGTGTGAGGGTGGTGCACAGGATCGACGTGGCCGGACTGGTAACCAGACGTCACGGTTGATTGATTTAACCTTTTTAGCTTAAGGGCATGGTGCCTAAGCGTGTTGTAATAATGCAATCGTTTGGTTTCAGAATCAAAGCACTGAGAGTGTGGGGTGTATGTTGGAGTAATAGGCCTGGGCTGAGATTTAAACTGTTTCATTTAACTCTGAATTCCAAACAAATAGTGAAGATTTTGATAAGAAGACGCGTTCGGCAGCGTCTGATCTTGGTCTACACTGTTTGCCAAGCTCGCCCTATGATTCCAGGATAACCCACTTCCGTCTTATGGAATACCCCGATCTCACTGCGGCTATTTTCTACAAGACAAATAGTTATTCTGAAAAGTCAGTGACAGTCACGTAGACATTAGCACTGAAGCGCTTTTCTTATTATCAACTTCGGGTCGAATGCCAAACAATCAACCCAAACATAGCCGCGTCGTTTGTCAGTGTTGGGTACATGTAAGTGTTATCTGTAAAATCTGCACATGAATCAAATGTTGGATCTGGCAAACAATGTAAACTCAGTTCAAAAGCCACACATCACGGTGCTGATCTTGTTCTACACGTTTTTGCATTAGTTACTAACATCTTAAGTTTAAACGAATCAGTCCAAGTCCCCGTTCATGACGAGCCTGCATTTAGAGACAATCGGCATGAGTGTTGTCAGTGCTTTGATTTATTCATTGCCTTGGGTTTCTGGAGTGCACTCTTCCATCACTGAAGTTGGGCTCGTCCATTCTGCTAAATATATGGCACCTAGAATTATATCGCAGGACCTACACTAAGTATCTGTACCATATTTCAGGGTTGAAAGGGATAGCCTTTCTTATATACGATATACACCTGAGTTGTAACTGACCTAAACTTGACCTCGAAAGTCAGAAAGAAACCCCATTAATATTCTTGTGTACAGCTGACCTTGTCCAACAGCAGGCTGGTCTTTAAGGATTAAATATTGACAGCACTGATAGAAAACAGTGTAAAACCTGAGCAGACTGCTGAGCAGACGCCGCATTGATCTGGGTGTACAGTCCGTTCGCCAAACCCGTCGCATGATGCAGCTGATTCATATGAAATGCTGAATCGTCAAGTCGTCTGCTTCAAAAGTTTGCATTACGCTTACAGGATAACTAATACGCTTGTACAATTTTGATTACTGCGCCAAACCGGACTACATTTTGTGCGGACTCACATTTCTATGGCGGTCAAAGCCGGAAGAAAAAGCCTGAATTACTTTAAACGTGCAGCACAGCAAGAATAGACAGATGGAATCTGTCATTAAAAATGGTCATTTTGGAGATATAAAAGAATCCAATATATCACACAATAAGTTTCATAATGGGTAGTTCTGAAAAAAAAAAAAAAAAAAAAAAAAAAACTTAAACCTTGGACCCATATCTGTTCTAAATAATCTGCCTAAGAGTCTGCAAAGTTTGTTTGTGTTGAGGATTAACATTCCAATCAACACTTTTTAGGTCATTTTGAAGACGTTGCTTCCAATTTTGTGGGACTTTTACCTGACACTGAGATGAACTACTGCCAAAAGAAACTGCTTGGGTTAAAGGGATGGTCAAACTCACACCACTTTTCCTGGGTAGGCTTTACACTCAAATGTATGGTCGGTTTCATCTCTGCATCTCTGCACCATGCAGCTGAATCTATTTCTCCAAGCTCTGATGAGTGGGGGCATAAATTTGGCATTTTTAAATATTGGCAATGACATCAGCTTTTTATAATAAGTGGTGCATATGGCAAATGTCCTGAATTTTGAACACTTTTATCCATACAGATTTTGCCTGTGAAGTATTTTTTGTTTCAAATTTGGTGGAATGGCTTTGGGTAAAGACTCAGATAATATTTCTCCTGCAGAGTACAAACAGTGTAGACTCAGATCAGACTGCTCCTGAGGAGCAGTCTGATCGGAGTCTACACTGTTTGCCTATGCCAATTTGTAGGAAATGATGGAGTACAAAATAAGATGTAAGTAATAGCACTATTAAGTAATGAATCAAAGAAATGGGAGCTTTCCACTAAATATTTTTCCATAGGCGACAATAGTAACCTTTTACCTGCTCCCACAAAAACTACACATACAAAACTTTTCAAACCTTATTGTTTATAGAGCCATCCTAGCCCAACAAGTTAATGAGAAAAAATCCACATGTTGATCTGCTCCTTTTCAAGTTACTGTCAACCATGTTTGTTTACCTACTAGAACGGAGTAAATACAAACCAACATTTTTAAAGGAGGGGTGACCATATAAAATCAGCAAAAGTTTCTTTGAGCTTGCAGATATATTTATAAAACATGCATCATTTTAGTCCCTTATACCTATCATTTTCTCACATTGAAATTAAAAATGGGATATATATCCAATGGAAGCAAGTCTGGTATTTAGAATGCAACTAAAAGCTCGGTCCAAAAGTGATAAAACCCGGTACCTCCCAGTATTTAGTGCAATGCTACCCAATGATCTGATACACAGACTAAGTTAAAGAATGCCAAGAAAATCTGCATCTGAAAGTGTTGTCTGTTTATGTCGTCTGCTGCAACTTTTTGCAAATTTTTCAAACACATATTGTTGCAAACAGGCAAACAGTGTGGAAATTGATCAGACCAATTCTCTATGAGGAGTCTGATCAGGGTCCACATTGTTAACAACAATGACTAATAGGTAACCTGCAGGAGGCAAACCAGACGACAATTGTTGCGATTGGCATCTTATGGATTAAGGTGAATAGAGACACTGTCAAGGGACGCTACTCTTAGAAAAATAAATATCTGCACATCCGCTAAACCCTTATGACCCAGAGTTCCTGAAGTGGACTCATCCATCTTTGAATTTAGACAGGTCAATTGTTGTCAATAGGGGTTTTAGTTCAAATCATTACCAGACTGAAAAAATGTGTGGATCCTGATCAGATTATGGGCCATCTCATCAGGATCTAATTGTCTATACACTGGTATCCTTCTAGGTGGTTTACCAGTACTCAAGCTTGGTCAAATTGAGCTCTGTGCAGAAGCACCATGCAGCCCAATCTATTTCTCCAAGTCCCGATGGGCAAGGCGCAAAATATCCTACGGTATATCAGTTTCTATAAATGTCCACTATTCACTACTGGGCACTATGCATAATGTAATAAAAAAAACCATTAAATGATTTAGTTATACTCAATCCTTACACCCCAGAATTTCCGAAATAGACTCTTCCGACTTGGAATACAGACACACACATCCAATGACGCTTACAAGGTTTTTAGTCAAAATCATGAACCCTTGTCCTGCTGAATAAACTAATTTTGCCACACCCATTTCTGACTATCAAACCGATCAAATTACTTGATATAATTTCTGACTATCAAGCCAATCAAATTTCTCACTATCAAATTACTTGATATAATGTATTCAGTCAAATTAGAAAACTGAATGCCAAACAGTGTGGATTCTGATCAGATGGCTTCTTCAGAAGCTGAAGAAGCCATCTGATCTGGATCTACACTGTTTTCAAAGGTAGGTAGGGATTATTGTGGCTCAGCAGGAAACATATCAGGAAAATACGCTTATATAATTCTGACCCCCTTGCACCCCACTCTTATATAGTAAAACTGGAATTTACTGGGTAAACCTTATTTTTCTTATTTCTGCTCCAGAATATAGATTTTGGATACTCGTTTATTAATTAGATGAGGCAGTTCTAACGAGTACCCATAATCTATATTTTTAGCAGAAATAAGAAAAATATCAGTTTTTCATCTAAAAATTTTCAACATTTTGGTGGCAAAATTTACAATGTATTTGTATAGGCGTGCTTTCGTAATGAGGTTAACAAAATGGCAAAATGGGTAGATCCTGGTGAGATGGTTCTGTCTGCATAGGAATCGGTATCTGGCTACAGGGATGAAAGGGTTAAAGTATATAGCAGTATTAACCCTCACCATGCTGAATATTTCATTATACTACACTGCTCCCCAATTTTCAGTCATCTGAGTTTGTTATGGATTCAGAAGCAGACAGGAAAGCAGTATAGATCATGATCAAACTGGCTTCAGAGAAGCCAGTCAATCTCTGAAGCCAGTTGATCTGGATCTACTGTATTTGCCCTAATTACCACCCGTGTGCTTAGTTTTTTCAAAATTGTAGGGAAAAATTGACCTATTAAGCACACACTCGATACGAAAACAATAACTGTCTTGGCAGTTAAACTGTCTTGTTCCGCTTTGCAAATTTCGTCAGGAAAAAATCTATACTTTCGTAAAACCCACATGCACTTCACCCGTGATCGCACCAAATGTTTCTACAGCGTTCGCGTTAGCGCAAAAAAAAAATGCGTCTGGGACGTGATTTCACTATGGCCGGGCACAAAAAATACCGTCTGCATCCACAGGAGGCAAGGTAACTTTTATTTTGTGCTGCCAGTCATTAAAAATACGCCGATGAGACATCTAAAGAGCTTGATAGGGTGCTAATTTTATCAGCTACTTGAGATGAATAGCAGAAATTAAGCATGCATCGCATGCAGCCCACCTCAGATTAACAATAGATAAATGAGTAAGTATTATTGGGGTTTAAAACACGGTTCCACAACTGCAGATGGGCATAAACAAATGAAAACAGTCATTTCTTCAAGTGTTTGCAAAAATGAAAGTAATTCAGAACGGTAAATTTCCTTCAACCATCAGACCATGTTAGTCAACCGAATTGTGATAAGCCTTCTGAGGTTGGGGTGGGGGGCACTGGTATGGCTAGGTGTTAGTTTGAAGGCATCTTCCCAAGGAAATGATTTTAAAAATATTTATTAATTATTTATCCATGAACAGGAGTGTTAAGAATAAACAAACAAGAGGACCAAGCTAGCTTGGTCCTGTATCGCTCACCTGAGCTAACAGATTCAAAGTTTAAGGAAGTGCCAACCTTTACTGAAGGCTTTATGGGAGGACATGGTGATGACAGGGTAAGCATTTTCTGAAAATCAAGTAGAATGTAACTCTAGGATAAACAGGCTGACCTCACCGGTTTTCAAACTCATTCAAGCTTTTATTCCTGACTTGCTAAGAAGATCCGATCTAAACTGAAGTGGCTATGGTGATGATAAGTTCAAAAACAAGAGTTTTCAAACTCCTCCAAGCTTTCTGCCTGACTTCCTTGTTTGTAATTTTCATGAAGATCCGTTCAAAACTAAAGGGGCAGCAGTGATGACAATGTCGAAAATAGGCATTTTCAGCAATCAAACGCACGTCACTCTATGATAAATGTGCCGACTTGGCCGGTATTCAACTCACCTGAGGTTTTATTCCCAAACCTTACATGTAAGTTTCAGAAAGATCCGATCAGACTTGGCCAGTATTCAAACTCATCCAAGATTTTATTCCCAGCCACCTCACATATAAGTTTAAGAAAGATCCGATCAAAACTGAAGGGGCTACGGTGATGACAAGGTCAAAATTGGCATTTTTAGCAATCAAAGGGATGTTACTCTATAATAAATGAGCCGACTTGGCCAGTTTTCGAACTCATCCGAGGTTTCATCCCCAGCCACTGTACATATAAGTTTCAGAAAAATCCGATCAAAACTTTAGGGTTTACGGTAATGACAGGGTCAAAAATCAACATTTTCAGCCATCAAAGGGACATAACACTACGATAAATGGGCTGACTTGGCCTGTTTTCGAACTCATCCAAGGTTTTATCCCCAGCCATCTTACATATAAGTTTCAGGAAGATCTGATCAAAACTGAAGGGGCTATGGTGATGACAAGGTCAAAAATTGGCATTTTCAGCAATCAAAGGGACGTAAATCAATGATAAATGGGCCAACTTGGCCGGTATTCAAACTCATCCTGGGTTTTATCTCCAGTCACTTTACATATACCGGTAGGTTTCAGAAAAATTTGATCAAAACTGAAGGGGCTACGGTGATGACAAGGTAAAAAATTGACATTTTCAGCCATCAAAGGGACATAACTATATAGTTAATGGGGCAACTTGGCCGGTTTTCGAACTCATCCGAGGTTTTATCCCCAGCCAACATACATATAAGTTTCAGAAAGATCCGATCAAAACTGAAGGGGCTATAGTGTTGACAAGGTCAAAAATCAACATTTTCAGCAATCAAAGTGACCTAACTCTATGATAAATAGGCTACCTTTGCCGTTATGCGAACTCATCCGAGGCTTTATCCCCAGCCACCTTGCATATAAGTTTCAGAAAGATCCGATCAAAACTGAAAGGGCTACGGTGATGACAAGGTCAAAAATCGGCTTTTCAGCAATCAAAGGGACGTTACTCTGTGATAAATGGACCAACTTGGCTGGTTTTCGAACTCATCCGAGATTTTATCCCCAGCCACTTTACATATAAGTTTCAGAAAGATTCGATCAAAACTGAAAGGGCTACAGTGATGACAAGGTCAAAAATCAGCATTTTCAGCAATCAAAGGGACGTTACTCTACGATAAAAGGGCCGACTTGGTCAGTTTTCGAACTCATCCGAGATTTTATCCACAGCCACCTTACATATAAGTTTCAGAAAGATCCGATCAAAACTGAAGGGGCTACGGTGATGACAAGGTCGAAAATGGGCATTTTCAGCAATCAAAGGGACGTAACTCTATGATAAATTTGCGGACTTGGCCGGTTTTCGAACTCATCCGAGGTTTTATCCCCAGCCACATTACATATAAGTTTTAGAAAGATCCTATCAAAACTGAAGGGGCTACGGTGATGACAAGGTCAACAAGAGGCTCAATGAGCCTAAACCGCTCACCTGAGAACCTTAAGTTTTAACAATTCACAGACTTGACTACTAAATCTGCTAATAGAATCCAGCCCATTGACCCTTACAGGATATAAGTCATCATTATTGCATTGCATTCCAAGTTTGAGACTTCTAGCTTCTATAGTTCCTGAGAAATCTTTGACGAAAATTTAACATTGGTCAAAATGGAGAGAAAGAAGAATGAAAGAACAGATGAACAAATAAGCTGAGAAAGCCCAATGTCTCTTACACAAAATAAGTCATCATTATTCTATTGAATACCAAATTTGATGCTTCTAGCTTTTATAGTTCCTGAGAAATCTTTGATTAAAAATTTAACATTGGTCTATTATCTCTATATGGAGAGAAAGAAGAATGAAGGAACAAATGAACCAGACTAGCTCCAAAACCTAATGCAGCCTTTCCCCTTGCCCAATGGGCTACACATAAAATTTAAACAAGATTGGTCGACTGCCTTCTGAGATATGCTTCATTGAAAGTGTGGACGACGGATGGACGGACGACAGACGACGGACTCCGGAGCCTTGGTATACTATCAGCTCACTGGAGCCTTTGGCTCAGGTGAGCTAAAAATTCAAGTCGCTATTTCTGTAAGAAACATTTTCCCTACGTTAAGTCTATGGGCAAATTTTTTTGTCTCTCAAGGTCACGTAACTCCGAGGTCAATATTCCGATTCGGCCCAAAATCGAACTTAACCGAGATTTTATGCCTGTCCACGTTACCTGCAAGTTTGAAGCTGATATGAATAAAAATAAAGTTGCTATCGTGGTCACAACGTATTTTTTTATGCTCAAGGGCAGGTAACTCCAAGGCAATATTCCGATTCAGCCCAAAATCGAACTTAACTGAGATTTTATGTCTGTCCTTGTTACCTGCAAGTTTGAAGCTGATCTGAAAAAAATTCAAGTCGCTATCGTAGTCGCAACATTTTCCCTAATTAAGTCTATGGGCAAATTTTTTGTCGCTCAAGGTCACGTAACTCCAAGGTCAATATTCCGATTCGGCCCAAAATTGAACTTAACCGAGATTTTATGCCTGTCCTCGTTACCTGCAAGTTTGAAGCTGATATGAATAAAAATAAAGTTGCTATCGTGGTCACAACGTATTTTTTTATGCTCAAGGGCAGGTAACTCCAAGGCAAATAATCCGATTCGGCCCAAAATCGAACTTAACCGAGATTTTATGTCTGTCCTCATTACCTGCAAGTTTGAAGCTGATCTGAAAAAAATTCAAGTCGCTATCGTAGTCACAACATTTTCCCTATGTAAAGTCTATGGGCAAATTTTTTGTCGCTCAAGGTCATGTAACTCAGAGGTCAATATTCCGATTCGAACTTAACTGAGATTTTATGCCTGTCCACGTTACCTGCAAGTTTGAAGCTGATCTGAATAAAAATAAAGTTGCTATCGTGGTCACAACGTATTTTTTTATGCTCAAGGGCAGGTAACTCCAAGGCAAATAATTTGATTCGGCCCAAAATCTAACTTAACCGAGATTTTATGTCTGTCCTCGTTACCTGCAAGTTTGAAGCTGATCTGAAAAAAAATCAAGTCGCTATCGTAGTCACAACATTTTCCCTATGTTAAGTCTATGGGCAAATTTTTTGTCGCTCAAGGTCACGTAACTCCGAGGTCAATATTCCGATTCGGCCCAAAATCAAACTTAACCGGGATTTTATGCCTGTCCTCGTTACCTGCAAGTTTGAAGCTGATCTGAATAAAAATAAAGTTGCTATCGTGGTCACAACGTATTATTTCATGCTCAAGGGCAGGTAACTCCAAGGCAAATAATCCGATTCGGCACAAAATCGAACTTAACCGTGATTTTATGTCTGTCCTCGTAACCCGCAAGTTTGAAGCTGATCTGAAAAAAATTCAAGTCGCTATCGTAGTCACAACATTTTCCCTATGTTAAAGCTATAGGCAAATTTTTTGTCGCTCAAGGTCACGTAACTCCGAGGTCAATATTCCGATTCTGCCCAAAATCGAACTTAACCGAGATTTTATGCCTGTCCTTATTATCTGCAAGAATGAAGTCGATCAGAAAAAAATTGACGGAGCTAGAGTGATGACAAGCTTTTTCCTATGTTAAGTCTATGGGAGCTATATGTTGCCATGGTAACCAGAGTTCCACTCAGATCTGCATGAAAACCTTATGCAGTCTTTCCACTTGCCCAATAATGTTACACATGAAATTTGATCAAAGTCGGCCAAGTAGTCTTCAAGATATACATTTTTGAAATTCACATTAACCCTTATGCAAAAATGCACAAGGGCAGGTAACTCCTAAGTGTATGATCCGATTCTGCCAATTATCGAACTTGACCGAGATTTCATGGCTGTGCTGGTTATCTGTAAGAATGAAGCCAATCTGAACAAAATTGAAGCAGCTACAGTGATGACAACATTTTCCCCATGTTAAGTCGATAGGCAATTTTTCGGGCACTCAAGGGGACGTAACTCTTGAGTGAATTATCTGATTCGGCCCAAAATCGAACTTGACCGAGATTTTATGCCTGTACTGGTTATCTGCAAGAATGAAGTCGATCAGAAAAAAATTGACGGAGCTAGAGTGATGACAAGCTTTTTCCTATGTGAAGTCTATGGGAGCTAGATGTTGCCATGGCAACCAGAGTTCCACTCAGATCTGCCTGAAAACCTAATGAAGCCTTTCCACTTGCCCAATAATGTGACACATGAAATTTGATCAAAGTTGGCCAAGTAGTCTTTAAGATATACATTTTTGAAATTCCCATTAACCATAATGCAAAAACACAAGGGCAGGTAATTCCTAAGTGAATGATCCGATTCTGCCAGTTATCGAACTTGACCGAGATTTCATGGCTGTGCTGGTTATCTGCAAGAATGAAGTCGATCAGAAAAAAATTGACGGAGCTAGAGTGATGACAACATTCTCCCCATGTTAAGTCAATAGGCAATTTTTTCAACGCTCAAGGGCACGTAACTCCTGAGTGAATAATCCGATTCAGCCCAAAATCGAACTTGATCGAGATTTCATGCCTGTCCTCGTTATCTGCAAGAATGAAGTCGATCAGAAAAAAATTGACGGAGCTAGAGTGATGACAAGCTTTTTCCTATGTTAAGAACGCTCAAGGGCACGTAACTCCTGAGTGAATAATCCGATTCAGCCCAAAATCGAACTTGATCGAGATTTCATGCCTGTCCTCGTTATCTGCAAGAATGAAGTCGATCGAAAAAAAATTGACGGAGCTAGAGTGATGACAAACTTTTTCCTATGTTAAGTCTATGGGAGCTATTTGTTGCCATGGCAACCAGAGTTCCAATCCGATCTGCCAGAAAACAGTATGCAGCCTTTCCCCCTACCTGATAATGCTTCACATGAAATTTGATCAAGATTGGCCCACTGGTTCCGGAGATATACTTCTTTAGAAGTGTGGACGACGACGGACGACGACGGACGCCGGCTCGTGGTATACTAATACCTCACATGAGCCTTCGGCTCAGGTGAGCTAAAAATGGGCATTTTCAGCAATCAAAGGGACGTAACTCTATGATAAATGGGCCGACTTGGCCGGTTTTCGAACTCATCCGAGTTTTTATCCCAAGTCACCTTACATATAAGTTTCAGAAAGATACGATCAAAACTGAAGGGGCTACGGTGATGACAAGCATTTTCCCATAGTAAGTCTATGGGGACCTTGTGGTTGCCATAGGAACCAAAGTTTTAGAGCGATTTCAAAAAAAAAGTTTATGTCATCAATGCCCCACCAGAGGCATGCTACAGATGAGAAATGATTGAGATCAGCCTGCAGGATACAGAGATATAGCTGCTCAAAAGTGTGGACGGACGACGGACGTAAGGACGGACAACGGAGGACCCACTATACTATAAGCTCCCCTGGAGCCTTCGGCCCAGGTGAGCTAAAAATGTTCAAAAAGCTCTCAGAATGCACCATTTTCTAGCCTATCCTGGGAGCTTGCCCCACAAGGCAACTTTTTTTGGCGCTCGCCAATCCTCTTCGAACGTGCTGTCTCCCTCATTTTTATTTTCAAAACTTAACATGTCTGAAATTTGCTGTGAGAGCTTCAAGGGGAGGTTACTGTAAAGCTTTTCAAAAATAGCTTTGGTGTATATGCTTATAAGAGCATGTGCAATAATTAGGGCAAATACTGTATCCTGTTTTCAAACAAGAGGACCAAGCTAGCTTGGTCCTGTATCGCTCACCTGAGCTAACAGATTCAAAGATTAAGGAAGTGCCAACCTTTACTGAAGGCTTTATAGGAGGACATGGTGATGACAGGGTAAGCATTTTCTGAAAATCAAGTAGAATGTAACTCTATGATAAACAGGCTGACCTCACCGGTTTTCAAACTCATTCAAGCTTTTATTCCTGACTTGCTAAGAAGATCCGATTTAAACTGAAGTGGCTATGGTGATGACAAGTTCAAAAACAAGTTTTCAAACTCCTCCAAGCTTTCTGCCTGACTTCCTTGTTTGTAAGTTTCATCAAGATCCGTTCAAAACTGAAGGGGCAGCAGTGATGACAATGTCGAAAATAGGCATTTTCAGCAATCAACGGCACGTCACTCTATGATAAATGTGCCGACTTGGCCGGTATTCGAACTCACCTGAGGTTTTATTCCCAGCCACCTTACATGTAAGTTTTAGAAAGATCCGATCAGACTTGGCCAGTATTCAAACTCATCCAAGATTTTATTCCCAGCCATCTCACATATAAGTTTCAGAAAAATCCGATCACAACTGAAGGGGCTACGGTGATGACAAGGTCAAAATTTGGCATTTTTAGCAATCAAAGGGATGTTACTCTAAAATAAATGAGCCGACCTGGCCAGTTTTCGAACTCATCCGAGGTTTCATCCCCGGCCACCTTACATATAAGTTTCAGAAAAATCTGATCAAAACTGAAGGGGCTACGGTAATGACAAGGTCAAAAATCAACATTTTCAGCCATCAAAGGGACATAACTCTACGATAAATGGGCTGACTTAGCCTGTTTTCGAACTCATCCAAGATTTTATCACCAGCCACCTTACATATAAGTTTCAGAAAGATCCGATCAAAACTGAAGGGGCTACCGTGATGACAAGGTCAAAAATCGGCATTTTCAGCAATCAAAGGGACGTAACTCTATGATAAATGGGCCCACTTGGCCGGTATTCTAACTCATCCTAGGTTTTATCTCCATTCACCTTACATATAGGTTTCAGAAAGATTAGATCAAAACTGCAGGGGCTACGGTGATGACAAGGTAAACAAGAGGACCAAGCTAGCTTGGTCCTGTATCGCTCACCTGAGCTAACAGATTCAAAGTTTAAGGAAGTGCCAACCGTTACTGAAGGCTTTATGGGAGGACATGGTGATGACAGGGTAAGCATTTTCTGAAAATCAAGTAGAATGTAACTCGATGATAAACAGGCTGACCTCACCAGTTTTCAAACTCATTCAAGCTTTTATTCCTGACTTGCTAAGAAGATCTGATCTAAAAACAAGAGTTTTCAAACTCCTCCAAGCTTTCTGCCTGACTTCCTTGTTTGTAAGTTTCATGAAGATCCGTTCAAAACTAAAGGGGCAGCAGTGATGACAACGTCGAAAATAGGCATTTTCAGCAATCAAAGGCACGTTACTCTATGATAAATGTGCCGACTTGGCCGGTATTCGAACTCACCTGAGGTTTTATTCCTAGCCACCTTACATGTAAGTTTCAGAAAGATCCGATCAGACTTGGCCAGTATTCAAACTCATCCAAGATTTTATTCCCAGCCACCTCACATATAAGTTTCAGAAAGATCTGATCAAAACTGAAGGGGCTACGGTGATGACAAGGTCAAAATTTGGCATTTTTAGCAATCAAAGGGATGTTACTCTAAAATAAATGAGCCGACTTGGCCAGTTTTCGAACTCATCCGAGGTTTCATCCCCAGCCACCTTACATATAAGTTTCAGAAAAATCCGATCAAAACTGAAGGGGCTACGGTAATGACAAGGTCAAAATTCAACATTTTCAGCCATCAAAGGGACATAACTCTATGATAAATGGCCTGTTTTCGAACTCATCCAAGATTTTATCCCCAGCCACCTTACATATAAGTTTCAGAAAGATCCGATCAAAACTGAAGGGGCTATGGTGATGACAAGGTCAAAAATCGGCATTTTCAGCAATTAAAGGGATGTAAATCTATGATAAATGAGCCAACTTGGCCTGTTTTCGAACTCATCCTAGGTTTTATCTCCAGTCACCTTACATATAGGTTTCAGAAAGATTCGATCAAAACTGAAGGGGCTACAGTGATGACAAGGTAAAAAAACGACATTTTCAGCCATCAAAGGGACATAACTATATAGTAAATGGGGCAACTTGGCCGGTTTTCGAACTCATCCGAGGTTTTATCCCCAGCCACCTTACATATAAGTTTCAGAAAGATCCGATCAAAACTGAAGGGGCTATAGTGATGACAAGGTCAAAAATCAACATTTTCAGCAATCAAAGGGACCTAACTCTATGATAAATAGGCCACCTTTGCCAGTATGCGAACTCATCCGAGGTTTTATCCCCAGCCACCTTGCATATAAGTTTCAGAAAGATCCGATCAAAACTGAAAGGGCTACGGTGATGACAAGGTCAAAAATCGGCATTTTCAGCAATCAAAGGGACGTTACTCTGTGATAAATGGACCAACTTGGCTGGTTTTCGAACTCATCCGAGATTTTATCCCCAGCCACTTTACATATAAGTTTCAGAAATGTTCGATCAAAACTGAAAGGGCTACAGTGATGACAAGGTCAAAAATCAGCATTTTCAGCAATCAAAGGGACGTTACTCTACAATAAATGGGCCGACTTGGTCGGTTTTCGAACTCATCCGAGATTTTATCCCCAGCCACCTTACATATAAGTTTCAGAAAGATCTGATCAAAACTGAAGGGGCTACTGTGATGACAAGGTAAAAAATCAGCATTTTCAGTAATCAAAGGGATGTAACTATGATAAATCGGCGGACTTGGCCGGTTTTCGAACTCATCCGAGGTTTTATCCCCAGCCACATTACGTATAAGTTTCAGAAAGATCCGATCAAAACTGAAGGGGCTACGGTGATGACAAGGTCGAAAATGGGCATTTTCAGCAATCAAAGGGACGTAACTCTATGATAAATGGGCCGACTTGGCCGGTTTTCGAACTCATCCGAGTTTTTATCCCCAGTCACCTTACATATAAGTTTCAGAAAGATCCCCTCAAAACTGTAGGCGCTACGGTGATGACAAGCATTTTCCCATAGTAAGTTTATGGGACCTTGTGGTTGCCATAGGAACCAAAGTTTTAGAGCGATTTCAAAAAAAAGTTTATGTCATCAATGCCCCACCAGAGGCATGCTACAGATGAGAAATGATTGAGATCAGCCTGCAGGATACAGAGATATAGCTGCTCAAAAGTGTGGACGGACGACGGACGGACGACGGAGGATCCACTATACTATAAGCTCCCCTGGAGCCTTCGGCCCAGGTGAGCTAAAAATCGACATTTTGAGCCATCAAAGGGACATAACTATATAGTAAATGGGGCAACTTGGCCGGTTTTCGAACTCATCCGAGGTTTTATCCCCAGCCACCTTACATATAAGTTTCAGAAAGATCCGATCAAAACTGAAGGGGCTACTGTGATGACAAGGTCAAAAATCAACATTTTCAGCAATCAAAGGGACCTTACTCTAAGATAAATAGGCTACCTTTGCTGGTATGCGAACTCATCTGAGGTTTTATCCCCAGCCACCTTGCATATAAGTTTCAGAAAGATCCGATCCAAACTGAAAGGGCTACGGTGATGACAAGGTCAAAAATCGGCATTTTCAGCAATCAAAGGGACATTACTCTGTGATAAGTGGACCAACTTTGCTGGTTTTCGAACTCATCCGAGATTTTATCCTCAGCCACTTTACATATAAGTTTCAGAAAGATTCGATCAAAACTGAAATGGCTACAGTGATGACAAGGTCAAAAATCAGCATTTTCAGCAATCAAAGGGACGTTACTCTATGATAAATGGGCCGATTTGTTCAGTTTTCGAACTCATCCGAGATTTTATCCCCAGCCACCATACATATATGTTTCAGAAAGATCCGATCAAAACTGAAGGGCCTACGGTGATGACAAGGTCGAAAATCGGCATTTTCAGCAATCAAAGGGACGTTACTCTATGATTAATCGGCGGACTTGGCCGGTTTTCGAACTCATCAGAGGTTTTATCCTCAGCCACATTACATATAAGTTTCAAAAAGATCCGATCAAAACTGAAGGGGCTACAGTGATGACAAGGTCAAAAATCAACATTTTCAGCAATCAAAGGGACCTTACTCTATGATAAATAGGCTACCTTTGCTGGTATGCGAACTCATCCAAGGTTTTATCCCCAGCCAACTTGCATATAAGTTTCAGAAAGATCCGATCCAAACTGAAAAGGCTACGGTGATGACAAGGTCAAAAATCGGCATTTTCAGCAATCAAAGGGACATTACTCTGTGATAAGTGGACCAACTTTGCTGGTTTTCGAACTCATCCGAGATTTTATCCTCAGCCACTTTATATATAAGTTTCAGAAAGATTCGATCAAAACTGAAAGGGCTACAGTGATGACAAGGTCAAAAATCAGCATTTTCAGCAATCAAAGGGACGTTACTCTACGATAAATGGGCCGATTTGTTCAGTTTTCGAACTCATCCGAGATTTTATCCCCAGCCACCTTACATATAAGTTTCAGAAAGATCCGATCAAAACTGAAGGGGCTACGGTGATGACAAGGTCGAAAATCGGCATTTTCAGCAATCAAAGGGACGTAACTCTATGATTAACCGGCGGACTTGGCCGGTTTTCGAACTCATCCGAGGTTTTATCCCCAGCCACATTACATATAAGTTTCAAAAAGATCCGATCAAAACTGAAGGGGCTACGGTGATGACAAGGTCTAAAATTGGTATTTTCAGCAATCAAAGGGACGTAACTCTATGATAATTGGGCCGACTTGGCCGGTTTTCGAACTCATCCGAGTTTTTATCCCCAGTCACCTTACATATAAGTTTCAGAAAGATCCGATCAAAACTGAAGGCGCTACGGTGATGACAAGCATTTTCCAATAGTAAGTCTATGGGACCTTGTGGTTACCATAGGAACCAAAGTTTTAGAGCGATTTCGAAAAAAAGTTTATGTCATCAATGCCCCACCAGAGGCATGCTACAGATGAGAAATGATTGAGATCAGCCTGCAGGATACAGAGATATAGCTGCTCAAAAGTGTGGACGGACGACGGACGACCCACTATACTATAAGCTCCCCTGGAGCCTTCGGCCCAGGTGAGCTAAAAAGGATATATCTAGGTTCAGCATGGGAGTGTTAAGATGCCAAAATTTTACTAAGTTCTGTCCTAAAATACTGGTACTTCACGCTATTCAGAAACACTATTCATTAATGACTATCTAACAAGATAAGGGTTTTTGAGTCTGGTAATTCATGAAATATGATAAGAAATGTGTGGTCAGAAAAAAAAGACATGATTTATAAAAAGCTACTACAGTTATACTTTTATAGGGCTTGAAGTGAAGCATAAATTGGTTGTCTGGACAGAACATGACAGTGATAAAGTTAATGTCTGATGAGCCCAAAAGACCCACATCAAGGCCTGGTTGTGGACAACCTTGTTAAATCTAAGAAAATGTCAGAAGTTGAAATGTTAACTGTTCTAGTAATAGTGTTTTGGGTTAAAAAATGTTTTTCAGCAAATAAAAGTTGAAAGGTTACCTGTTCTAGCAAGTACAAAATGTTATAGTGTGGTCATGGTATTTTTTGCTGAAAAAAATGTGAGTAGCTTTTGCATTGCAATGCAAAAGCTACTCACATTTTTCAGCAAAAAAGTCATTAGTATATTTTCCAATTATGATGATAAAAGTTTTGTTAGTATTTTGAAATTTATGAGATATTAAAATTTTCATGCTCAACTAAGCTGAGCATGAAAGAACTTACATAACCTTGGGGCTGTTTAGGTTTTTATATATAATCCTCAAGACCGTTGCAGAGATCAGGCCCCAAGGATATAAAACTTTTTTCATGCTCAACTCACTTGAGAATGAAATTTGTCCTGCTCATGAATTTTTGTAACATTATCTAATGCTTTTATTTAATTTGGAACAACTGTGATAACGACATTAACCTTATAGCACTGTCATGTACTCGTTAACTTACTTTCACACTTGTGTCAGTTATCTGTAACATGCAGGGCATTATTTTGATGTTTTAGTACAATTTACAAATACCATTTCTGTGTCAACTGTTATCATTCTAACACAGCACGCCTACATAGGCAATGGAAAGCAACAGTGATTTCTACTGCATAAATCACTAGACAGAAGAATTTATGTGAAAAACTGCTGTTTAATGGTATCACTCATTGATTCCTTGTATCAAAAACATAACACAAGGTCATAAATTCATGTGTTCAGTGACGAGAAGAGTGCTGGCGAGTTTTCTTGTAACAATGGCAAAAGTTTTGGAGAATTTGAAATGTTGATATTCAGTATGTTAGAATTAAAAACAGATCAGCTAGTTTGTCAATTATTGAGTAATAAATCATAGTTTGTAGATCAGTTTAAGGAGAATGGGTACACCTGCAGAGAAGGCTACTCCTGCAAAAGTATTTTTGTCTCCCATGCCAATAGGGGTCAGCTCTTAAAGGAAAGAATTTGCTCCTGAGGAGCAAATTCTTTCCTTTAAGAGTAGATCCCTTTTTAAGTGGGACAGGCCTTATGGAAAAGCGTATACAGGAAGTCCCAAAAGTTGTCTCCCTTTGAAAAATGGCAGAAAAATCTCCCATGTGTTCCCATTCCCCTTAAGTAGACAAATCACACATGATTGTGATTTGATCTATTTTTAAACTGACTTTGACTTATTACTCAACAATTCGCTGCTATAGCTGATCTATTTATTAAATCAAACCCAAAGTTAATAATACTGAAGCAGCTTCACTGACCAATTAAGTGAAACAACATTCTTGCATAAATACGTATGCGCATGGCTGTTTGAAGCCATTGTCAAATGGACCGAAAGCCGTGCTCAAACAGCAAAAACCATGTTCAAATCATGAAATTCGTGTGCTGTTTGAACATGGTTTTTGAGCTTTTGATATCACAAGACGGGCCTTGCTTTGTTTACGTTACGTTGAGCGATGTAACGATATCGCCCTGAACGTAGCGTTTTAGGGTTCTATGATGACGTCAGAGGGTTACTTCATGACAACGTCATTGTAAACAACATTCTGAACTGGCCGCCATTTTGGTTTGCCTGTCGCATTTGGAGAGTTTATATGGAATTTAAATGGAGATTTTGGGCATTTACGGCACAATTTGCAGTCAGATTTGTAAGTTATGCAAGAACAGCGATCATCCATGGTTATTTCATTGCATTAACATTTGCCGGATCCCTCGGAAGATATTTGAACATTCGGCCTGGCGGCCTCATATTCAAACAGCTTCCTCGGGACCCGGCAAATGTTAATGCATGAAAAACCATAGTTGATCCCTGTATTCAAATTCCCAACACTTCTACTTATCTGTTGTTCTGAAGTCTGCCTATACCGTAAAATCCTAATAATCTGTGCACCTTAAGGACTTGCTGTAATTCTCCAAAAATATTAACAAATCTGTTTCATGACCCAGCAAGGAGTCCAAAAGGTGCAGTCTGAATGGCAAACAGTGCATAAACAGTGTATAACCTGATCAGATTGCAGGAGCAGTCTGATCTCGGTCAACACTGTTTGCTCACGTCCGTATCTGTCCCAATACTTAGGATCATTACGGTATTTTACAAGAAACTTAAAAATGCATCTTCTCTTCACAATGGTCTTGCACTTGGCAGATCAGATTAAAATATCACCAACAATCATTTACCCTCAAGGCACCAAGCAGAACAGTAAAGCAGATGATATTCTCTTTTTTTTTCATTTTTCAGAGAAATTTAGATTTCACATTAATTTTCATGTGAAGCAGATAGTTCATGTTAAAACTTATTTTCTCTGATAAAGAAGAACAAATATTGTCACCTACTAGTTATAACTGGCAATATTTATAAGTTCAAAATAATTGGTCTAAGAACAAAACCTAAAGAATAAGTCCAAATAATTTTGCGACATGCCATCAGAAAAAGCTGATCATATTAAATCTGGTTAACTGAAATAAATATTATATAAACTTACCATCAATATATGTTACTTAAACATTCTACTAACTCTTAAGCTAAAATATACACATTTTGGACAGATCTAATGTACTTTATTTTGTTTTTTGATGGGAAACATGGGGTGACATTCCTCATCTGGGAGCGATATGTGCCCTGAGCCATTAGGCAAGGGCACATATCAGTTTCAGTGGGGGAATTTTAATACTTGTGAACAGGACAAATATAATTTTCTATTGCTCTGAGCAAGAAAAAGGCACTATTTTTTAGTATTTTGAAATTTACGAGATAATAAAATTTCATGAGCATGAAAGTAGTTTTATAACCCTGGGTTGTTAAAGCTTCAAGACGACCGCAGAGATCAGGGTAACTTAAATTTTACAATGGAATAACCACACACTTGCAAATGCAGTTTAAAGGTGCATTATTGAGCTATCCAGAAAAAATGCTTCCAAAAATAAAATACATATAGCCGGTATTTTTCTTTAAAACAATACAAATGAATGCATTTTATGCAAAAATGCGAACAATTATGATGACAGGTAAACGAATTTCAGAGGGATTCCCTAACTAGGTTTCGAACACTAGTGAGATCTATTTTTAGTTTGTGACAAAAATAGAATCCCCATATATGACGTTATGCCACATTCATTTTTGGCCTTGTTTGCTAGGCCATGCCTGAATCGGAAAAAATATGACGCTGAATACCATGCCTGAGTAACGAAATTCAGAGACCATACTGTCGCCATGTATGTGTAAAGGACAGATTTATTTTTAGAACAGAAATTCCGAACACGTTCAGAGTGAAGGGTAAACTCGAATGAAAACGATCATTTTTACAAAGATCTGAAGCTGTATTTGGCTCCAAAAGTGTATATATGACAAAGGAGTATGCATTGAAGACAAGAGGGCCCAGAGGGCCCTGGTTCGCTCACCTGATCCAATGTATAACAAGTGCGCCCCGGGCAGGGTCAATTTTGGCCCCAGGGCTATAGTGGAACAATTTTGGTAGAGGTCCACAAGATGAAGCTTCATATCGAATATGAAAGACCTGGGCTTTGTGGTTTCAGAGAAGATTTTAAAGGTTTACCCTGCATATAGAAGTCTATGTTAAACAAGATTTTCCCTATATAAGTCTATGTAAAACCAAATGGCCCCGGAGCGGGGGCATTTTTGGCCCACGGGCTATAATTTAAACAATCTTGGTAGAGGTCCACTAGCTGAAGCTTCATAACAAATATCAAAGACCTAAGCCTTGTGTTTCAGAGAAGATGATTTTTAAAGATTTTCCCTATATAAGTCTATGTAAAACCAAAGGGCCACATGGCGGAGGCATTTTTGGTCTCAGGGCTATAATTTGAACAATCTTTATAGAGGTCCACTAGCTGAAGCTTCATAACAAATATGGAAGACCTAAGCCTTGTGGTTTCAGAGAAGAAGATTTTCAAGATTTTCCCTATATAAGTCTATGTAAAACCAAAGGGCCCCGGAGCGGGGGCATTTTTGGCCCCAGGGCTATAAGTTGAACAATCTTGGTAGAGGTCCACAAGATGAAGCTTCATACCAAATATCAAAGACCTGGGCCTTGCAGTTTCAGAGAAGAAGATTTTTTTTTAAGATTTTCCCTATATAAGCCTATGTAAAACAAAAGGGCCCCGGTGCTGGGGCATTTTTGGCCCCAGCACTATAATTTGAACAATCTTGGTAGGGATCCACTAGATGAAGCTTCATACCAAATATCAAAGACCTGGGCCTTGCGATTTCAGAGAAGAAGATTTTTCAAGATTTTCCCTATATAAGTCTATGTAAAACCAAAGGGCCCCGGAGCGGGGGCATTTTTGGCCTGAGGGCTATAATTTGAACAATCTTGGTAGAGGTCCACAAGATGAAGCTTCGTACCAAATATCAAAGACCTGGGCATTGCAGTTTCAGAGAAGAAGATTTTTAAAGATTTTCCCTATATAAGCCTATGTAAAACAAAAGGGCCCCGGTGCGGGGGCATTTTTGGCCCCAGCACTATAATTTGAACAATCTTGGTAGGGGTCCACTAGATGAAGCTTCATACCAAATATCAAAGACCCGGGCCTTGCGGTTTCAGAGAAGAAGATTTTTAAAGATTTTCCCTATATAAGCCCATGTAAAACTAAAGGGCCCCGGTGCGGGGGCATTTTTGGCCCCAGCACTATAATTTGAACAATCTTGGTAGGGGTCCACTAGATGAAGCTTCATACCAAATATAAAAGACCTGGGCCTTGCGGTTTCAGAGAAGAAGATTTTTTAAGTTTTCGGTGAAAAAAATCTATTTTTGGCTACTGTGACCTATATGTGCAACGGACCGGAACCATTTGAACAACTTTGAAAGGGGACCACCTAAGGATCATTCCTGTGAAGTTTGGTCAAAATCTGATCAGTGGTTTAGGAGGAGATGTCGTTTGAAGAAAAGTTTACGGACGCACGCACGCACGGACGCACGACGGACGACGGACAAAAAGTGATCCCAAAAGCTCACCTTGTCACTACGTGACAGGTGAGCTAATAAAAACCAGAAAAAAAAAAATGAGACCCGGTAGCTCAATAATGCACCTTTAACCAATTAAGTACAGGCATGATATACATGTATGAAGCAAGCAAATCTGTATTGCCAAAAACCAACTAAAATCATGCTCAGCAGTCAGCAATGTCATGACCAAACCTGACTTATAACACACATGGAATCACATGTCCTTGTCATATTAGCCATGTCAGAGAAACTCTGTCTTCAAGATTTACGACCAGGTGAGACACAAACCAGCCAGCTCAGCTACGCAGACTAGCAAGTGTCTTAGACACTAGAGGCTTTTGTTTGTTTGATTTGAGGTTTAACGTCCCCGTCAACACTGTAAAGGTCATTTTGGAGACGTTGCTTCCAATTTTGTGGGACTTTTACCCGACATTGAGATGAAATGACATCTCAAGCCCTGTCACCCAATGAAACCAATAGGGTTTATTAGCATGGACGGTCCGCCTCGCACCGCGGTTCCTGGACAGGCTTAGATCCTCCAAGCGGTTTACCAGTACTAATGTGCGGGCCGGATTCAGCTCTGCGTGGAAGCATCGTGCAGCCCATATATTTCTTCAAGCCCCTATGGGTGGGGGCGGTAGACACTAGAGGCATTGCCATATTAAACCCATTTTGTGCCAGAAACCCCAAAAGGGGTACCTTAGCAAACAGTGCAGGCCCTGATCAGATGCCACAGAATGTGGCATCTGATCAGGGCCTACACTGTTTGCAGAAAGTTCAGCTATTTTCCTAATCGATTTTGAAGAAAATTCAACCTGACACCCCTAAATTTTGATAAGGAATCATGCTATGTATAAGGAGGAAGATTCCATTTGGTACAAAAAAGGGTTAAGCTATGAACACAAAAGTGATGATCAGTTGATAAGCACTTTTGTGCAACGAAGGTGCTCAAACAACAAAGATCCTGATCAGCCTGCACATTCCTGCAGTCTGATCAGCACATTTTTTGGGCTCATATATGCTTTCAAAACATTGCAAATCAACTTACATCAAACAATACGGCAGATATTTTTTTTTTACCCTAAACGAAACCAATGTCTAGAACTGGTACAATGTAAAAGTGGGCAGCCTGATCACCCTTGTCCTGTGCAGAATATGTTCTAACTATACAAACAGTGAAGAGCCGGATCAAATGGCTTCTGAAGAAGCCATTTCATCAGTATTTGATCAGTATCTTGACTGTTTGACATAAAGTTCATGAACTTGCAGGGATAAATTACATCAAGTAATCCGATTGGTTGAAAGTCAGAAATAGGTATGTATAATTTAATTTATTCAGCAGGACAAGGGTTAGCTGATGTATCCGAGTTTACTGGTTTAAAGTGTAAGACAGGTTTTCTCATGATTTTTTTTTTCATAAAGGTTTTTTTTTTTCATAAAAGCCAATCTTTTCCTGAAATCGAACTAAAACCCATGCTTCTCTGTAGTACAGGCAAATTTGTTGTTTCATAAAACATGACTGAAGAACTTAAAAAAACTTTTGTACAATCCCTACAATATTTTTATGGAGCTCTTGAATGAATATACACTAGAATTCCCATATTCAGACCACCCTTGGGACTGTTCAAAAGTGGTCTTTAAGACCACTTTCGGACAGTCCCAAAGGTGGTCTCTTACTAGCGGACACTGGTTGTGGAAAACAAAGAAATATTAAAACTTTAAAACAGGGTTTTTAGAGCGAATGAGTCTTAATTTCAGCTGGGGTTTTTTTTTTTTTTGGTTTGGGTTTTACGGCCCTTTCAAGATTATTTCACTCATTTCGAGTCGATCGTTAATCGGAGGTGGGCGAAAACCGGAGTACCCGGAGAAAAACCACCTGACCTTCCGTTGCAGAAATTGGCGTCTCACACGTGGCCCGAGCGAGATTCGAACCTACGGCGGTGAAAGATCCTAATGACTAAGAGTCAGCGCTCTTATCCACTAGGCAATGAAGAAATATATGGACTGCACGGTGCTTCCACGCAGAGCTGAATCCGGCCCGCACACTAGTACTGGTAAACCGCTTAGAGGATCTTAGCCTGTCAAGGAACCGCAGTGCCAGGCGGACCGCCCATGCTAATAAACCCTATTGGTTTCATTGGGCGACAGGGCTTGAGATGTCATTTCATCTCAATGCCGGGTAAAAGTCCCACAAAATTGGAAGCAACGTCTCCAAAATGACCTTTACAGTGTTGATGGGGACGTTAAACCTCAAATCAAACAAACATCCTAAAACATGACTGAAGAACTTAAAGAAACTTTTGTACAACTTTTGTACAATCCCTACAATATTTTTATGGAGCTCTTGAATGAATATACACTAGCATTCCCATATTCAGACCACCTTTGGGACTGTTCAAAAGTGGTCTATAAGACCACTTTTGAACAGTCTCAAAGCTGGTCTCTTATTAGAGGACTCTGGGTGTAGAAAACGCAAAAAAATACTGAAACTTTTAAATAGGTTTTTAAAAGAGAATTAGTTTTAATTTCAGCTTGAATTACTAGCGTAATTTTACTGTATTTTTTTTTTACCATAGTACATCATTGTTATTGAGGAATTATGGTCATATTATTATGGAAGTTATGAAGATACTGGCACATTTTAACCCTTGTCCTACTGAGCCCGTACATGTCTTATCTTTCAAACAATCTAGATCCAGAGAAGCCATCTGATCAGGATCTGCATTGTTTGTCATTCAGATTGTGAATTTATTGCAATAATTAGCGTCAAGTAATCCGATTGGTTGATAATTGGTAGTGGGTGTGGCATATTGAAATATTCAGCAGGTCAAGGGTTAATATTTAAGACACCCATGCAGCCTAACTTAATCTGTTCTCAACTTCAAAGCAAGAAAAAACTCCTACCACTGCATCAAATAATAATAAGTTTGGCCAAGACAAATCCTGAGTGTAAAATCACTGAATTATGAAACAAACACTTCATAAGAGATAAAGCACAGAAAATGATTTCATTTTTTCTCCCTCTCTTATTTGCATTTCCAAAAACTGCTCACATTTTTTCAGCAAAATATCAGTATATTTGCCATATTAAATTATCAAAGTTTTAATATGTTAACATACTACATTGTTGGTTTTGAACAATTGCACCCCAATCCTCCACATCCCCAGAGAGTGTTTGTTGATAATTCTGGAATATTTTTTCTAATATTTTCAATATAATACAAAACTTTGATAATTCTGGAAAAGTTTTCTTATATTTTCAATATATAATATATTTAACACAACGTGATCACTGAATACTCCCAATTAATTTAGTTCAATAGGACATAAAAGGAATATTCTAGCAGAGAAAAAAAAGTATGAGTTTTATGTCCAATTTTACATTTTCTAAGCCTATATTCCATCTTCCGTAATGATCCTAAGTATTGGGACAAACAGGCCTAAGCAAACAGTGTAGACCCAGATCAAACTGCTCCTGTCTGTTTGTTTGAACTGGGATTTAACATTGCTTCTAATTTTGTGGGACTTTTACCCGATACTGAGGTGAATGACATCTCAAGCCCTGCCGCCCAATGAAACCAGAAGGCTTATATGCATTGGACGATCTGACACACACCACTTTGCATGGGCAGGTTTAGGGTCTGTTGTTTCATGTTTATGTTTCTTGCCCTTTGGTGTCTTTGATGGGAGCTGTGGGTTAATTGTATCAATTCCTGATCATTGCCTTCACTTCTATTTTAGTCCTTCTAAGCGGATTACCAGTACTTGTGTGTGGTCAGATTCATCTCTGAGTGAAGGATCATGCAGCCCAATCTATTTCTCCACGCCCCGATGGGCGGGATGAGTCTGATCAGGGTCTACACTGTTTGCCATTCAGTCTGCACTTTTTGGAATGCTGGATCGAGAAACAAATTTATTAAAATTTTGGGAGAATTACAACAAGTCCTCAAGGTTTTCAAATTTTTAGGATTTTTACGGTATTTACAATTGTTAAACACCCGATGTTTTTCTGTTGTTGTTATTTTCTGTTGTTTTTTTTTTTTGTTTTTTTTTTTTAGTTTTTAATAGTATTATTTCTGACAATTTCATCTGTTTGCTGTCTATGCATTTTCTGTGCCTTACTCAATAAAAACCACAACACTTACATACCAGCTAGAAAATATATAAACATATACATCTTGGATTAAGAAAAATCAAATAAAATACTGAATATTTATTAAAGATTTAAATCTAAATTTACATTTTATTTTAAAAATCCTCTCTTTGTTTATATTATACATGTCATATGTCATTTTCACACGTTACAAGCTACATATGCAGGCAGGGAGTTTAACTATATGTGTATATGAGGCATTCCTTGATACAAACATATTCATTGTATTTTATAACATATAATGCTTTCAACCCTTTGACTGCTGATTATGACCAGCAGACGACATTTTCAAAGTGTATTTTCTTTATCTTTCAGTGTGTGTGTGTGTGTGTGTGTGTGAATTCGGGTTTAACGTCGCTTTCAACAATTTTTCAGTCATATCACGACGGTGTCTGGTTGCGACAGGGAGCTCAATGCTCACTTTTATAGTGCTGCCTCACTGAAGTATCATGTCCCAGACACATTACATGATACCACACCAAGTCACATTATCCTGACACTGGGTCGACCAGTCCAAGCTCTACCCCGTAAATCTGAGTGCCAAGCGAGGAGCAGCTAGTACCATTCTTAACGACTTTGGTATGTCGCGGCCTGGGATCGAACCTGCAACCTCCGTTCCCCGGAGCGAACACTCTACCAACTGAGCTATTGGGGCCAGTATATTTTTCAGTGAAAATAAGGCCTGACATTACATGTGAATCGTGTGCCCATCAGACGATTCACATGTAATGTCAAGCCTTATTTACTATAAACAAAATTTTAAAATATCAAATTGTCATCTGCTCCAGGAATTTATGCAGCAGTCGAAGGGTAAATATGAAGTACCCACAAGCTAAAAGTATCTTTTCAATTAAATACTATTTAAAAATACACCCGGACCTTGTTATAGCACGATTCATTACAGCACAAATTCAGATATAACATGGTTTTGGTTTGGACCCCATATTTTCCCCAACCAACATTTCTGAATATTTTCCAAGGATTCTATCAGGTTTTAAGCACAACAATTTTATTTTCCTCCCACTTTTGACTGCGGTAATACGGTAGCTAACACTGTCTATAACGGTACTTTTTGATATCTTTTGCAGGCCTCGAAACATGTCATCCTATTAGCAGAGTTGAATATACAGTATATAAACTTGTTTAGCTTGACACACATGACAAACATGAACTGCCATCGGCACAATCAAAAGTGTTGGCTTAGCGAGATAAAGAGATTAAAGAATTCCGTTACGCAACCGGAAAAAAAAATTATCATGCTCTGTTAAGGATCACTGCTCAGCAGAAATTTTAAACATCAATGCAGACGATCTGATCCGTGAACTGCAATAAAACTGATTTTCTAGAGCTGCATGTAAAAGAAAGTCAGATTTATTCCAGCTTAAAAGCAAATGTTAAAACATATTCATGATTGATTTTCGCGGTAAAAAAAATCATTCAAAGACCATGTGCGCCATTAAAAATCATTTCAAATGGGTGAGACATTCCAAGGGAAGTAATTCAAATTTCTCGTAAGCGTTGACCATTGTCCGGTTCTGAACCCTAACTTGGTAATTTTACCATTGAAATCTATTAACAGTACTATAGTTCGGTGCGGTCTCGGACAATATCCAAAAGTTCGGAACCGGACAATAGCCAGGAACCAGCTATCAAAATGGCGTCATACTCGCTGTCAGATCAGACGATTTCCAGGATTAAAACGTGCTTTATCAACTGGTTTCAATTAAAGAGACTTGTTTGACTAGATGGGCCATGGTATTTACTGCCATTGATTCGTTCTAAACACATTTTAGTCGGGAAATACGGTTATTAACCGGACCGCACATCATCTTGTTTGGAAAACTATTGATCACCATAGTGTCAATCTGTGACAAATATGGTCGGCGTTTATAACACGATTCGGTTAACTAACACGGTCCGTTGGTTGGACTTGGGAGTTCCGTGTTATAACGAGGTTGAGGTGTATATCCACTTCACAATAAAGAAGAAACATTGCCTGTAAAACCTCTAAAAAGATTGAATTTTGTGCATAAGACCATATATATGTGTGCTTTATGAAGACATTTTAAGGGAAGCATGATGTTATATGTTATGCCTCTGCCCTGAAAGAGGCATTTTCATAATAAGGTAAATTTTAAAAGTGTACATTTTATTATAGAGCTATAGAAATTAAATGATTGAAACTGCAATTTGATTGACTGATCGTTTTGGGTTTAACGACATGTCAGCTCTTGTGGGTTATTTTGTGTTGCCTTCCAGAGAAAGGGAGAAAACAGATAGAAGAGATAGAAGAGGAGATGAAAGTGAGGGACAGAGGAGAAAGAGGAAAATGAATGGAAGTGTAGAAACAAGAATTAACAACACTCCCCCTCTACCCTTACCTGCTGCAAGGACAGCAGGCCTTGTCCAACTGTAAGTCAATATCAGCTGGCTGCCCCAGTGACGAAAGATACATGTCTTCTTTGCCTCACCCAACCACCCCTCTGCAATTCGAGGAGAAGTGTACAGATATCAGATGATATCTGCATGTTTACCGGATACTGCAACCTTAATTGGATGCTTTCAAAGGGTTTTATTATATGGGCCCAGTCAAGCGATTTTGGTACTTATAGCCTATGCGAGCAGCGAAGGTTCAGGCGAGCCTGCGCATCCGCGCAGTCTCGCCAGAACCTTAGCTGCTCGCTCATACAAGCAGTGAATCAAGAGGAACCTTCAGACAGGAAGCCATATCCCTGGCCCCTCTGAATGGCTTGGCATGGGCAGTTAAAATTTGTCATGACGGATTGCTCGAAGACACAAATTCGCTTGGCGGGGCTCATTTATGATGTTGCTTTTGTTGACTGAATTTTAGACAAAAAAAAAAACTAAAAAAAATAATAATAATAACCCTTCAAACACTACAGAAAACTCAAGTACTGCAAATACTAGACAATCTGAAAGTTTCTAAGAAAAAAGGGCTTGACATTTAATGTGAGCAGTCTTCTGATTCACGTGAATAAAAATAACAAATATTTTTGAAAATGTTGTCTGCAAATTTTGATTAGT
Organism: Lucinisca nassula; assembly: GCA_963580285.1. Lineage (NCBI taxonomy): Eukaryota > Metazoa > Mollusca > Bivalvia > Lucinida > Lucinidae > Lucinisca > Lucinisca nassula. The sequence continues at coordinate 44,474,244 of OY757019.1, forward strand.
GCTTGAAGGGTTAAGGCCACGAAAACAAAACACATACAATATAGCTACATATTAAAAGGGTCATTGCACTGACATTGGTAAACACCACCCTGAATTATGATTTTCAAAAGCTGCTTGCAAGCTAACGCACTTTCATATCCCAACTACAGACAATATTGACCAATATCAATGCAATGACCCAATATTACCTGACATACCCCAGATAAGGCGCTTTTTTCAATCCAAAAAGAACTGATATTTTTCTTATTTCTACATGAAAACATATGGTGTGGGTACTCATTAGAAGCACCTTGTTGAGGTTTGATTTGAGGTTTAATGTCCCCGTCAACACTGTATAGGTCATTTTGGAGACATTGCTTCCAATTTTGTGGGACTTTTACCCGACATTGGGATGAAATGACATTTCAAGCCCTGCCACCCAATGAAACCAATAGGGTTTATAGGCATGAACGGTTCGACTCACACCGCACCGCTTCCTGGGCAGGCTTAGACCCTCTAAGCAGTTTACCAGTACCCGTGTGCGGTTGGTTTCAGCTCTGCGTGGAAGCATCAAGAAGCCCATTTATTTCTTCAAGCCCCAATGGGCGTGGGCCCGCATCCAATGAGTACCCACAACATATGTTTTCGTGCAGAAATAAGAAAAATAATATGTGGATACCCCCTTTTATGTGGGGCTATATTACCATCTGATACTCTTCTTAAATAGTCTTCTATGCAGACCCTAGGCCCAGTTGTTAAAAGCTAACAAAGTTGTTAATTGGTGTAATGTCAAAACTTTCATCTTTTATTACAGCAAATACACTTGATATTTTTGCTGAAAAAATGTGAGAAGCTTTTGCACTGCAAAAGCTACTCACCTTTTTTCAGCAAAAATTCCACTGTATTAAACATTGTTCTTACTAAAGCATTTAATGCTTTATCCGCCTACGAGCTTATTAAGCTAACGATGCTTTGAACAATTGGGACTTCATATATGTGTGCCTAGAAATATAATCTCCATTTATGAGTATAATCACCTATTCTTCACTTGCTAGACTAAACTCACCTTGTTTAAGTTTGCCGGGTTTTTCGACAAGTACAGCCAGACCAGCTTCATGTGGATCATTCCCCTCTTAACGTTTTCCAGGGGTAGCCACTAAAACAAGAAAAACTATGATTATAGGTTATTGACTTTATATTGTGAAATATTTTAGGCACAAGTTCATATGGCAAAGGACGCACGAGCTTGCGAGTGCAGCTTCGCCATATGACCGAGTGCCGATTATTTCACAATATAAAGTCAATAACCTTTTTATTATGTACCCAAACTTGGACTCTCTGCCAGAATTCAGGATTGCCTGGCATGGAAATATGAACGTAAAATGAGATCAGACATCTTTAAGTGCTTTGAAATGGAAAATAATGCACGTCGTTAAGTGTCTTCCTACATTATGAAAAACCACCCCCAATGGGGCCAAAGTGAAGACGACGTTAACGTCGGTTGACGTGACTTCATTAAAAACTTTGACGTTTCCCAACGCAGGGCGCCATGTTTACTGAAGTGTTAGGTTTGTTTCTTTCAAAATACTCTTGATTTCCTTAAAGAAATTATTGAATATCTGAACAGATTGCAGGTAGGTCATATTTGCTCTTTATGCACCTTGACACAGCCTATATTCATTTTGTTTTAGGTTACTTCAGTCGATACGCACGACAAGATGGCTGGCGATTTTTAGTATTGATGTGGACATATTTAAAAGTAGTTCTATTTTGAATGTGGCTGCTTATCTACAGGCAATATGAACTCGACTACGGGTAATATGGAAAAATATTGACCGGTAACTTCTGTACAAAGTAAATGAGACATTTTCTGGGTATATAATAATTTGTTATACTCCACAAAAACTTCCAGGCTTTTGATTGAACAGCGCTAGGGCAATTATTTTCCATATACCCCGTGAGCAAAATATATATCCCTCTTATCTTGTGCTAACAGCTCTGGCAAGTATTGCTGTCAGGCAGGGTATGTGATCCAATGTTCCCCGTCAAGAATCAGAACTAGAACTGTCAGAGGAACTGACTATAGCCCCGCTATAGCGCTATCAGAAAAGAAAAATACAAGAAAAAAAATGTTTTCAGCTTTCAGCCTCTAATTAAAGGCATTTATTCTGTAACAGTAAAACACACCGTGTGTCCATAATTGTTTTATTGCCCCCTGTGATATACTGACTATATCAGATCAAAGGCGGCCCTTAATAGGGTGATTAGTAGCTCTTGTTGAATCCCCTGACTGAGACACTTAAGGGGAAAATCAATAATGTACACCAGTCAACAGTAAGTAATTTATTGATTTTCCCCAAGGCGGCCCCTTACCTGTTGAAGACAGAGGACTTCTCTCCAGTGAGCACTGAGGGCTACATAATATTATGTAATGAAATGATAGTCCTCAATAATCAAGAATAAATGCCTTTAAAGGTGGTAAAAAAGAAATCCAGAGTTATGGTTCATGTGCTCTGCACATTGTCTCATGGAGCTTTACATTTGTGTGAAGTTTCATGAAAATATCTTAAACGGTTTTTGCGCTATGGAGTGGACAAGGTTAAAATTGCCATTTTTCAATGTTCAAAGGGCAATAACTCATAAAGTAGGAAATCCATAGTTATGGTTCATCTGCTCCACACATCCTCTTATAGTGCTTTACATTTAGGTGAAGTTTTATGAAAATACTTCAACAGTTTTTGAGTTATGGAGCGGACAAGGTTGGAGCCATTAGAAAGGAGCGATTTCATTGGTTAAAAATCTCAACAATTCGAATTGGCCAATGAAAACGTAGCCTAATGTCTATTACATCATGATTTATTTTCTCCGGTTCTGTAAATAGAAACATGGCTTCCCGGAGCAAGCAGCTGTCAAAATTGTTATTGTTTTCAAGTTTTGCAGTAGTATTGACAAGTTTTTTATTGAAATCATGGACACAGGCGATTGGTATTGGTGAAAATACTGGACATGGATATAAATTTTCTTTGTGCTGTGCCCTAGAATACTTTGGAATCTTTTGCTAAGCGAGCGGACAGGTTTAGCTACACAAGATCATTTTTTATCAATTCTGGACATTCTGTATGGCGTTGCTCCATACCTTGAAGACTAGATTAGAGATAGAAGGTACTATTGTATACATAAATGTGTTATCTACATGTGTGAAAAGAGTTTTGACTTGTGTGTTACAAACTGCCAGAGATACACAACTTCATTCATGACTGGTCATATTTTCCCGATGGAGCCCTTGTCTATATTATTATAGGATAGTATATTTTTCCTCTCAAAAAGCTTGAAACTGGCCCCTGTGATTGCACCGATATCATCCTCGTTGGGATATGGAAACACACAAGCAAGCTCATGCCCTTCAATGTCCCAATTTTGGTGTTATATCCAAACAAAATTTACAGATTATACAGAAAAATGACCATTTATGGTTATTTTTCTATATAATCTATACTTTTTGGGGATCCATCTTCAGGTTTTTCAAAACATTTAACCAAAGGTAAAACTGTCGGATGATGCCAACCCACCCTCCCGACCTGACATCACTATCTTAATAGACAGATTTTTAGAATACATGTCCTAAAATGGACCTTAATAGACTATGAGACTTACCGAGTCCATTGTTCCTTGTTGGGCACAGGGTGACAAATCAATGCTGACACTGGAAATAAGAAAATATTCATAAATGGTTCTGAGGATAAGTCAGGGAAGGCTTTTTCATTTTATGTTGAAGGTACAGTGGAACTTCACTGGCTTGAATACGCTTGGGACCATGAAAATCTTAGCCACTGAGGGTTGATTGTAGCAACAGATCAGGAAGCATATATCAAAATAAAAGTATGTTGTATATACTCATTAGAATCGCCTCGTTGAGGCGATTCTAATGAGTACACACAACATACCTTTTCAAGATAAAAGAAAAAAAAAACTAAAATTATTGCCCCAATGCTTAACATCAAGTTTCAACTCAGTCAGACGTTTGGTTCTGGATAAGAAGTGGTTCAAAGAATTTCAATTCTTATTTCACCATAAAAATGTATGTTGTGGGTACTTGTTAGAATCATCTCATCGAGGCAATTCAAACAATTACCTACAGCAACATATATGAACAATTACCCACAACAACATATCTTTTTATAACCTACGTTTTGGGTACTTGTTAGAATTCTACAAATTAACCAGAGCATATATTTTTAACAAGAAATATGGGAAATTATCCCTTAACCCTTTAGCTGCCGAGGAAACAACATCTGAAAATGTCGTCTGCTTATGTCGTCTGCTGAATCTTCTTGAAAACTTTTTAAAATAATTTTGCATACAGGCAAACAGTGTGGACTCAGATCAGACTGCTCCTACAGGAGCAGTCTGATCTGGGTCCACACTGTTTGCAAAAAAAAAAATTACTTTTAAGGTAACCGGCAGACAGCAAAGCAGATGACAATTGTCGTGATTGGCATTTTATGGGTTAATTCTTCCTCATTACTCCCCCTTATCTGGGGCTAGGAAGAGAATTTTGACTTATTTTTCGAAGGACTGCATTTCAGTTATGTCCCTTGTTTGTTTGTTTGTCAACACTATTTTAGGTCATTTTTGAGCCGGTTAGTTAACCTATCCACACTTTTCCTGGGCAGGCTTATACGTATGCGGTTAACCAGTATAGTGCACATTCTTTCGCCGGAAACTGACAACTGCCCTTCTTGAATCAGCGGAAGGGAGAGAATGACTGTAGAAAAGATTTCATCATTAATCTCCACGAAAGAATGTTGCCGACCCTGGCAGGTATCGAACCCAGGTCCTCCTAATCTCCAGTCAGATGCGCATCATACTGAGCTACAGAGGCCGGCTAGTTATGTCCCTTGTGGTCTTTGGTAAATTCAGAAATTTTTCATGACAAAAGTATATGTATAGCTGGTGCAATTTAACAGGAGAATGAGCTCTATGCAAAGAATTAATTAGTCAATGATATCTAATGTGTCGGTTTTCATAAATTTCTCGTGAATTTCCGGCAACTCGTGAATGGTAACCTATTTACCGACCTCTATGTATTGAATAACAATATCGACCTCTTCGGAAAATGGCGAGGATAAATATTACACATTCATTCAGGTGTGAAATTATGGTAATAGAAGTCATCAGTCTCATGTAATATTGCATTAGCTATACAAAATTAGATTGAAAAACTTACGTTCCCAGACTGTCATCTTTACTACCAGGGTCTTCATCTTTAACCTCTACCTCCATAAACTGACCATCTTTCTCATCAATAACTGCCTGGTGACAATAATGACAATATAGCATTAACCCTTTTTGTACCGGAAACCCCAAATGGGTAGTTGGCGCAGGCCCAGATCAGATGCCGCAGAACGCGGCGTCTGATCAGGGCCTACACTGTTTGCAAAAAGTTCAGCCATTTTCCAAGTAAATTTTGGAGAAAACACAATCTGACACCCCTTAATTTTGGAATGGACTCTTGTTATATATAAGAAGGAAGATTCCATTTGGTACAAAAAGGGTTAAAGTGACTTGTAACACAGCATGCCTTTGTTGGCTATGGAAAGAAACCGTGTTTTATTCAGTAACAGAATCACTGGAAATGTGATGAAGCAAAAAGACACTGTAATACGATAACAATTTTACAACATACCTAATACTTTCTTTAACCCTTTTTGTACCAAATGGAATCTTCCTCCTTATATATAGCAGGAGTCCATTTCAAAATTTAGGGGTGTCAGGTTGTGTTTTCTTCAAAACTGATTAGGAAAATGGCTGAACTTTTTGCAAAAAGTGTAGGCCCTGATCAGACGCCGCGTTCTGCGGCGTCTGATCTGGGCCTGCACTGTTTGCCAGGGTACCCGTTTTGGGGGTTCTGGTACTAAATGGGTTAAATGGTAGATTATGCAACCCTCGTTGCTCTCATCAAGTACATTACAAAAAGATGTAAATGCAATAGAATTCCTTCTACAACATGTTTGCTGGAGCATCAGGCGCACAAGTCCGTGAAATGAACACCCCAATAATCCCCACTTTATATAGACAAAACTGGTGTTATTTTTCTTATTTCTGCTCCAAGGCATAGGTTGTGGGTACTCGTTAGAGCAGTTCTAACAAGCACCAACAAACTATGTTTGGGGCATTAATAAGAAGCTTTTCATACATTTTCATCAGAAAAGTAACCATTTAGAGATGTGAAAAAAAATGCACTATGTCGCACAGGTGTGTTATCGTAATGGTATTTCATACAATGCATGTATTCTTAAATTGCACGACCCGCAGAAAAAGAAACCGACTGAAGTCGGTTGATTTCTAAGAGTGCCCTAAAATCACCGTGTCATTCTGTCATTCTGTCAGTTTGTCAGTCTGTCATTCTGTCAGTCTGTCCATCCGTCCGTAACCCGTTTGTGAAAATTGGTGATAGTGACTTAACCGCTTGGAATATTTAAACAATTTTTGGCATACTGATAGATATCAATGAGATCTAACCAACGAGCTTGCGAAATATTACATTCCATTTAGTATAGCCTCGCCGAGGCAAAAAATGTGAAAATTTTTGAACTGCTTCTCCTCGATAACCGTTGGGCCGATTGAAGTCAAATTTCATATGGAGCCTCTATAGGATGGGGGAAACCAAAATTTGCTCATGGGGTCCAGGTCACATGACCAAAATGGCCGCCAAGCCATATATGGTCTGTCTGTCTGTCCGTCCGTAACCCGTTTGTGAAAACTGGTGATAGTGACTTAACCGCTTGGAATATTTAAACAATTTTTGGCATACTGATAGATATCAATGAGATCTAACCAATGAGCTTGCGAAATATTACATTCCATTTAGTATAGCCTCGCCGAGGCAAAAAATGTGAAAATTTTTGAACTGCTTCTCCTCGAAAACCGTTGGGCCGATTTAAGTCAAATTTCATATGGAGCCTCTATGGGATAGGGAAACCAAAATTTGCTCATGGGGTCCAGGTCACTTGACCAAAATGGCCGCCAAGCCATATATGGAAAAAACCCTTCATAAATAGTCTTCTCCAGAACCACTGGGCAGATTTCCACGAAACTTGATAAATAGCATCTGGGACGTAGGTCCATCATAAATTGCTAAAATGGTGACCCTGGGTTGACCTTGACCTTCTTTGGGTCCGTCCGTAACCCGTTTGTGAAAATTGGTGATAGTGACTTAACCGCTTGGAATATTTAAACATTTTGGCATACTGATAGATATCAATGAGATCTAACCAATGAACTTGCGAAATATTACATTCCATTTAGTATAGCCTCGCCGAGGCGAAAAATGTGAAAATTTTCGAACTGCTTCTCCTTGGAAATCGTTGGGCCGATTGAAATCAAATTTCATATGAAGCCTCTATGGGATGGGGGAAACCAAAATTTGCTCATGGGGTCCAGGTCACATGACCAAAATGGCCGCCAAGCCATATATGGTCTGTCTGTCTGTCCGTCCGTAACCCGTTTGTGAAAATTGGTGATAGTGACTTAACCGCTTGGAATATTTAAACAATTTTTGGCATACTGATAGATATCAATGAGATCATACCAATGAACTTGTGAAATATTACATTCCATTTATTATAGCCTCGCCGAGGCAAAAAATGTGAAAATTTTTGAACTGCTTCTCCTCGGAAACCGTTGGGCCGATTGAAGTCAAATTTCATATGGAGCCTCTATGGGATGGGGGAAACCAAAATTTGCTTATGGGGTCCAGGTCACATGACCAAAATGGCCGCCAAGCCTTATATGGTCTGTCTGTCTGTCTGTCCGTAACCCGTTTGCGAAAAATGGTGATAGTGACATAAATGCTTGGATTTTTTAAACAGTTTTTGGCATACTGATAGATATCAATGAGATCATACCAATGAACTTGCGAAATATTACATTCCATTTAGTAAAGCTTCACCGAGGCAAAAAATGTGAAAATTTTTGAACTGCTTCTCCTCAGAAACCGTTGGGCCGATTGAAGTCAAATTTCATATGGACCCTCTGTGGGATTGGGGAAACCAGAATTTGCTCATGGGGTCCAGGTCACATTACCAAAATGGCCGCCAAGCCATATATGGTCTGTCTGTCTGTCCGTCCGTAACCCGTTTGTGAAAACTGGTGATAGTGGCTTAACCGCTTGGAATATTTAAACATTTTTTGGCATACTGATAGATATCAATGAGATCTAACCAATGAGCTTGCGAAATATTACATTCCATTTAGTATAGCCTCGCCGAGACAAAAAATGTGAAAATTGTTGAACTGCTTCTCCTCGGAAACCGTTGGGCCGATTTAAGTCAAATTTCATATGGAGCCTCTATGGGATAGGGAAACCAAAATTTGCTCATGGGGTCCAGGTCACATGACCAAAATGGCCGCCAAGCCATATATGGTAAAAACACTTCATAAATAGTCTTCTCCAGAACCACTGGGCAGATTTCCACGAAACTTGATAAATAGCATTTGGGACGTAGGTCCATCATAAATTGCTAAAATGGTGACCCTGGGTTGACCTTGACCTTCTTTGGGTCCGTCCGTAACCCGTTTGTGAAAATTGGTGATAGTGACTTAACCGCTTGGAATATTTAAACATTTTGGCATACTGATAGATATCAATGAGATCTAACCAATGAACTTGCGAAATATTACATTCCATTTAGTATAGCCTCGCCGAGGCGAAAAATGTGAAAATTTTCGAACTGCTTCTCCTTGGAAACCGTTGGGCCGATTGAAATCAAATTTCATATGAAGCCTCTATGGGCCGGGGGAAACCAAAATTTGCTCATGGGGTCCAGGTCACATGACCAAAATGGCCACCAAGGCATATATGGTTTGTCTGTCTGTCTGTCCGTAACCCGTTTGTGAAAATTGGTGATAGTGACTTAACCGTTTGGAATATTTAAACAATTTTTGGCATACTGATAGATATCAATGAGATCTTACAAATGAACTTGCGAAATATTACATTCCATTTAGTATAACTTTGCCGAGACGAAAATGTGAAAATTTTTGAACCGCTTCTCCTCGGAAACCGTTGGGCCGTTTGAAGTCAAATTTCATATGGAGCCTCTATGGGATAGGGAAACCAAAATTTGCTCATGGGGTCCAGGTCACTTGACCAAAATGGCCGCCAAGCCATATATGGTAAAAACCCTTCATAAATAGTCTTCTCCAGAACCACTGGGCAGATTTCCACGAAACTTGATAAATAGCATCTGGGACATAGGCCCATCATAAATTGCTAAAATGGTGACCCTGGGTTGACCTTGCCCTTCTTTGTGCCTAGGTCAAACTTTGACACATATGCTTTTGTATTGGAAAAGTGAGAATGCATTTTATCCTGCAAACGATTCAGAATACAGTACAAAAGTATAAGATATATTTACGATAAGGCGCATTTATTGGGGGAACCGTTTTAGGTCCAGGTCACATGACCAAAATGGCCGCCATACCCATATATGGTAACACTCATAAAGCTAAAAGCATCTGGCGGGTCGTGCACTTCAGCTGAAGCACTGGTTTCTCTTAGTATCCATCCCATCGCGTTCTAAGGATTTGTTCCATTCAAACTGTGGTTATAATGAGTTTTGTCATTTTATCAAATCCCAATATAAAGAGGGTGAAAACTTGTGTTATTTTTCTTATTTATACTCCAGACATAGGCTGTTGGTGCTCTTTAGAATCGACTCATAAAGGTGGTTATAACAAGTACACCACAACCTCTTTATAACACTATTGTTGGGGTCCAAAGCAGAAACCGTGTTAGTTAAACAACCGTGTTATATCCAAGCAAAAATGTATAGATTATATAGAAAAATGACCATGTATGGTCGTATTTCTATATAATCTATACATTTTTGGGATCCATCTTGAAACCGTGTTATATCCATAACCGTGTTATAATGAACCGTGTTATAACGAGGTTGTGGTGTACCAACAACCTACGTCTAGAAGCAGAAATAGGAAAAATAATGTATACTCCCAAAACCCCAGCTT